>OX596282.1:21144100-22344100 GCA_951394225.1 Harpalus rufipes | reverse complement strand
TGAAAATAATAGCTAAATGTTTAAACATATTATATACATACACATTATTGCAATAAATAAGCTTTAGACATAATGGTAAGAGTGAACACTAAATATCGGGAAGCGATGCATTACTTTTGGACGGCAGCGTATATATATATATATATATATATATATATATATATATATATATATATATATATATATATATATATATATATATATATATATATATATATATATATATATAAAAAACATGTACATTCTTATCAGAGTTCATTATAAAACTGACGAAGGGTTGGTTCTTGTATTGGAAGGAGCAAGATGCAACAAGTATTTATTTTATTAAATTTCTGTAGTATTTCACCAATATGTCATTAATAATAATAATAATAATTTATTTTCCGGGGACTACAAATACAATAGTATCGGAATAGTCAAAGTTACAATAAAAAATTACATAGAATACAATAGAAATTTAACAGTCATTTTTATCCAATGTTATTAAGAAATTCGTCGATGGTATAGAAACCTTTATTTATTAAATATTGTTTGAAATGATTTTTGAATTTTTTGTTATCATTAATATTTTTCAGATATAGCGGTAGATGGTTATAAAATTTTGAACCCATAATGAAAGGATTATATTTTGATTTATTTAAATTCACCTTAGGTACTAGAATATTATTTTTGCCTCGAGTGTTGTACTGATGTAAATCACTATGGGTCGGCAGTGTGTGTAATTGGTCTCTTATATGTAAAACAGTATAATAGATATATAGGGAAGTTAAAGTTAGTAATTTTTCTTTAATAAATATTTGCCTGCAAGACGACCGAAAAGGTAAAAGATAAATATTTCGGATTACAAGTTTTTGTAGGGTGAATACTCTAGTAGCAGTTTGACAGCCACCCCAGAAAATTATACCGTAACACATAATGGAGTAAAACTTTGCAAAATACATTATTTTGGCTGTATGAGAGTCCGTTAAACAGCGTATTCTTTTTATTAAGTAGCATATCGAAGCTAAGGATTTACATATTTCATCTACGTGAGAATCCCACTTTAAATTTTCTTGTAAATGAAGTCCTAGAACTTTTGTAGAATTGACTTGTATAGTGTGGTCATTACACCGAACCAGTACACTTTCAGATCGTTTTACATTTGAAAATTTAATAATTAAGGATTTATTGGTATTAAGTGTTGGATTTATATTTGCAAACCAATTCGATATGTCACTTAGAAAGTTGGAAATGTTTGAGGAAACATTGTTGTGTTTCTTTTGGGGGATAATTATACTCACATCATCAGCATATGCAATAAAATCTGTTGATTTCAAGACATTTTTTATGTTATTTATATAGAGAGAGAACAATAGGGGCCCTAGTATCGATCCCTGAGGTACTCCAAAAGATACAGTCTGATAATGAGAAGTACAATTATTATAGGATACTACCTGCTTTCTTTTATCTAAGTACGATTTTATCCAACTGGAACATATGCCTCTTACGAGTAGACCATGATTATTACAGATGTCAATTAAAACATCATCGTTAACGCAGTCAAAGGCTTTCGACAAATCTAGAAATATTCCATATACCTCCATGCCAATATCAAAGTTTTTATAAATTTTATCCATAAGATTAACTAAAGCGGATGTCGTACTTCGACCTTTTCTGAAGCCATGCTGCTCATCTATCAATATCTTATGACTTTCAAGGAAAGATAAAATTCTAACCAACATTATTTTTTCAAAATTTTTATGAAAAGTAGACACAAGTGATATTGGTCGATAGTTTGAGATTAACTCTCCGTCTCCTTTTTTAAACACAGGGATTACTTCAGTAAATTCCAACAGATCTGGAAATATTCCTTGTGACAAGGACAAGTTAATACAATGTGTTAAAGGTTGAATAATAATTTCATAACAATTTTTAAGAAAGTTAGTGGATATTTCATCAGTTCCTGTAGAGAAAGAATTACTTAATGATGATATTATAGATGCAACTTCGGCTTCAGAAGCTGGTTCTAGAAAAATGGAAAATTTACATTGTTCTGTGCTGTTGTTCAGACTATGAAGATCAGTTGGAAGGTCTTTTATAAGTTCATGTGGTATGTTTATAAAATAATTATTAAATTCATTGGCAATATCTGCAGGATTGTTTATAACTCTATTATCATTATTGTAAATGATACTTAGATTTTGTATGTCTGGCTGCGAGTTAATCGAGTTTTTATGTTTGTGTTTTTCTAACATCTCTAGTGTAAGTCTTTTATTTAAATTATTTTCTTACCTTAATATTTTTGTCTCTAAAATTGAATTTATGTTTTTCGGTCTGTGCATGGTTGGCTAATGTACATTTGGTAATATTTGTATTCTTGTTTGAATTTCTTTCATGTTCGGATAATCTGGTCTTTAAATATCGTATGTAAAGGGTTTTCCAATAAGAGGTGTTATTTTGAATAGCCCGCTATTTCGGTAGATGTCGCTTTTGAAGCTGTCATTTTTTGACATTTGACAAGTAGAAACTACGCCATTAATAAAAATGGAACGATACACGCTTCAACAACGCATTGAAATTATTAAAATTCACTATAAAAATGGTGAAAATTTGGCAGAGACGGTTCGTAAAACTCGACAATTTTTGGGTCGTCGTGAAGCACCTTGTCGGACCGCAATACAGAAATTGGTGGAAAAATTCGAGCTGTTGGGACAAGTTAGTGATGTGAAGAATAAAACCCGTGCACGTCGCTCAAGAACAGCCGAGAATATTGCTGCTGTAGCCGAAAGTGTTGAAGAAAACCCAGGTTTGTCCATTCCTCGTCGTTCTTTGGAATTAGGCATTCCACAAACGTCATTACACCGTATTTTGCATAAAGATTTGGGTCTTAAGGCTTATAAAGTCCAGTTAACACAAAAACTCAAGCCGGCCGATCATCAACAACGTCGTGTCTTTGCTGATTGGGTCGTTGAAATGCATGAAAATGATCCGGAATTCCATCGAAAAATCATCTTGAGTGATGAGGCCCATTTCCACCTCGGTGGCTTCGTCAACAAACAAAATTGTCGCATCTGGGGCTCAGAAAACCCAAGAGTTATTGTTGAAAAGCCTCTCTATCCTCAACGTGTGACTGTTTGGTGCGGTTTATGGTCCGGCGGAGTCATTGGACCTTACTTTTTCGAAAATGAGACTGGAGCAACAGTTACGGTGAATGGATTGCGCTATCGAGAGATGATTAACGATTTTTTATGGCCGGAATTGGATGGTATTGATCTGGACAACGTTTACTTTCAACAAGACGGCGCTACGTGCCACACAAGCAACGAAACCATTGATCTTTTACGGGAAAAGTTTCCGGACCGTGTTATCTCTCGAAGAGGTGATCACAATTGGCCACCGAGATCTTGTGATTTAACACCTTGCGACTTCTTTCTTTGGGGTCACGTGAAAGAGAAGGTCTACGCCAACTGCCCAGCGTCGACTCAAGACCTCAAAGATGGAATTCGTGAGGCTATCGAGGACATAGGACAGCCACTTTGCGATTTGGTTATGGAAAATTTCATGAAAAGGATATTGTCCTGTCAGCGTGGTCGTGGTGGTCATTTGCCTGATGTTATTTTCCACTATTAACGGCATACCTTCCTCTTTATAATGAAATAAACATCCGATCATTTATATTAAAAAATGGCATTTTTCTTTGAATATCATAATAACACCTCTTATTGGAAAACCCATTACATTTTCAATTCCATTAGATATTTATTGTTCATAGTGTGGTATTTTCAAATCACTCACTGCAAACTCATAGTTTTTTTTTTTTTTGAAGAAAATTTAATTTTGTACCTACTCATTATTTCAAATTACTTGTATTTTGAACTATAGAAGCTGAAGTTTAAAATTTTATACAAACTACTGGTTTATATGCTTGTCACTCTTGTCAAAATAGTTGCGCCTACTTTTAAAACATAATTTTCCTTAAAAAAAATGTCTCTTCCTCGACTCATACTCGACTCAGACTTGAGTGAGTGACTCAGTTCTGACTAAGAATTTCATTCAACTTGACTTCTTTTTAGGAAAGGATGAGTGGAGGATGAGTCGACGTAATGTTTATGAATTCTACCGTAAAGGAATTTTGATTCTATATTTTATTATTATTTTATTAATCTGATTCTGAACAACAAATCAAATTAATTAATTTATCCATTAATGTTTCATTGTAATCATTGATTTTGAGAGCTGTATTATAATTTGTTTAATCTAGAGATCTGACAGTATATCTATCTAGGCAACTTTACATAAACTATTCCCCATCCGCGAGGTAGAAGCGTGATCCGTCATTTCTCAACCATGAGATTGTCATAGAACTTAGGAATGACGTGTTTCCCAATCTCCAAAAGGTAAGAAATTGTCATATTATAATGACTGTGCATAAAAATAATTGCAAAATTTCCATTCTAAAAATCTACTAAGGCAATTTTTGCCTAAATTAACCGATTTCGTATCTGGTATGGTTATCGAGATTCCCATACAAGTCGAGTTAATTTTGACACTTGTTTCTTAGAATTAGGGTCGGTAATAAACGGCTAGTTAAATTTAGTACCATAGTAAATTTAATAAAATGAACAAATTCGAATCAATTTCCATATTATTATGATATTTCACTTATATCATTAATATCAAATATTCGCATTGCATTTGTTCATTTACTTAAATATACTATGGATTATAACTATAAGAATTAACAATAAGTAAAAGGATGGACTATGGACTTTATGAAAAAAGTATCGACTGGCCTCATCAGAATATTAATTTTCTATTGTTTATTTAACTTGTTAAGATGTTTATAAGAAATCATATTTGGCAAAATTGCAACCAAAATATTGGTGATCGGTCAAATTTGGGATTGGGTTTAAAGTTATTTTTCTTATTTTGTCTCTAACTTATACTGGCCTGATATCTTTGGATTAATTAACCAAACACTAAATTATGACTATACTTATGGTTTGGTATGCTTCGGGTATATACTGCCGCACAACTATAATTCATTTCACCATATATACGTATCGAAACCAACAACCGTTTCTTTCGAATTTTTCTCATCATTAGATAACAAAGCAATATGCAGGCTGTCGAAGATAACTTGTCCAACATGGGGATCTCGAGAACAATAAGAGATATAAAGTAGATTACATTAGACAAAAGTTACCCTATTAGGAGACCATTTTAATAATTGTTCCATTTTTGCAGTTTTAAATAAATGAACTTAGATCGTTGGATAGCTAAACAAGTTTTCCCTTCAATCGTGTAACTTTCCAATATGAAATCCATATAAAAATTAAAATTTTGACATTATAATTCGAAAACAGACAGTGATAAAAAAATCTGAGCATCGCCATTCAATAGAACATAAAAAAGTGCCTTAAAGATATGCATATTAAATTCCAGTATTATTTGCAAAATAAAAAACTGCAAAATTTTCGCCTATATCTAGTGACGTATGCATTTTTGGTAAATAATGAAACTCAATTAAAATGGGCTGTAATGGGGCAACTTTTGTTTAACTTAACCGTATCTCTACACCCTGTATAGCAAGGATGGGGAACCTTTTACCTGACGAGGGCCATTTAGATACTTATAATATCATTCGCGGGCCAAACAAAATCATCTTAAAAATTTAGCCTCTTATGTTTGGTCAAACATTTAATTATTTAGCCACTAATGTAATGATTGCAACTACTTCTCTTTAGTAAGGCGTGTTAAGTTAGCTGGTATTGATAACATTACTACTTGCAACTGTTTCTCCTATATTTATTGAACTTTGAGTTTACCCTGCGGGCCACATGAAATGGTTTAGCGGGCCTTATAAGGCCCGCGGGCCGGAGGTTCCCCACCCCTGCTGTATAGGCACAATATTTTTCATGTTGGTACTTCAAAAATTCCTAAGGTGACAATTCGAGTTTTAGAGATGGCGATATTTACTTCTTACCAAATTGTAACCATAATTTTTCCTTCTCAACTTGTGTGAATTAGTATATAGCGTTATAAGGCGTTCATGCCAAAAAGCATAATTCATAAAATAAAATCTGATGTAGCACAATACGTCTATCCTGAGTATTATGTATAAATTCGAAACACAAATTTTCTTGCAAAAGATTCTAAATTTTCAGTAAAATTATTTCATATACAAACTATGCCAATTGCACTTCTTCTTTAGCTTTTCTCATCCGTTAGGGGTCGCTATTTTTTATTTTCTTCGTCCACTCATTTCTGTTTTGCGTGTCGTTCTCAATCAATTCCTTTTCTCTCAATTCCTCCACATTACAGTCCTTCCATCTTATCTTTGGTCTTCCTTTGTTTCTTAAACCTTCTGTTACTAAGCTATTCATTCTTCTCCCAATATATCCTTCAGCTCTCCTCATGACATGTCCATCAAACCAATGTAATCGTCTCTCTTGTATCTTTCTAGAAACTTTTAACACTAGAGTTATTTCCCTTATTCTTTTATTCCTTACCGTATTTTTCCGTGTCTTCCCCAACATCTATCTCAACATCCTCATTTCTGCCACATTCATGTACTTTTCATTAATACTGACTTGTGTCAATTTGAATTATTTGAATATATTACCATAGTTAATATAGCCGATTGATTTATGAAATTTAATATCTTTATAATTCTTTAACTCTATATTTATTGAATATGAAGTATAAAATGCAATCAAATAGTATAGAGAATAATATATTCCAAGTTATAATAACGCTAAATGTCAATAAATAATATTTAACTGTGTTTTTCCAAGAAAAACTATTAAAATCTTGAAATGATGGTACTTCCGGGTGACCAATTCTAATTACCTCTTCTTCTGATGTAAACTTGAGGAATAAGAAAAAAATATAATTTTTGTAATCGTGGTATTGAAGTTACGCGATCCGAAACTTTCGTCACATACACACAGATACAGTCACATACATATGTAAAAATACAATGTATGTCACGTTAAATTGTAAATTGAAATGTAAATCAAAATATAAACTCAGATAATTTAGCTTTCATTTTATTAACTTGACAATCATAAACATCAAAATATATTTTTATCAAATTCTAAAGTAAACAAACCGCCTTGGCGACCAACGCCAAGTATATCAAAATGAATATAAATATAAAATAAGCGGCTAGATGCCGGGACACTACAACATACATACAGACATCAACGTAAAAATGGTAAAATCTTATTATATGGACCCTAACAAGTGCTTATTCACTAAAAACTTCATTGAATTTTTTGACCAAAGACAATACCTTCCTTTCCTAAAGGTGACGAAAGGTAAAAACAAATTTGAATTATAATGATGATGCCATATTGGTCTGTATATTAGTAGGGTGTATATACAAGTTAAGTAAATATTATTTAAAAGTTTATATAAAATTCTAAGTGGAATATTATTTATTCAGAGTACAATAATTAATAGGGGAGTATCATAATTTTTGAAAAATTTATATATTAATATCTACATAAAAAAATAAGAGAAACGTATTTTTCATTTTTTCTATACAGTATCATTTACTGCGAAAAAAAAATAAACACCACCAGAAGTACGTATACGGCTCTAGAATATGCATGTGATTGTAGCATTACAAGCATTAGCGATTAAATAGAGATATTTATACCATGCTTCTATGGCGCAGAAAGAGACAAACTATAATTGAAGCGCTTAACATAAATATCATATTGACATCTTCATATGTTATTGAATGTGTCACTTTACTATATTCAATATTTTCTTTTATACTTTAAACGTGCATTCCACAATTTTCTTTTTTTTACATTGGGCCAGTGTGTAAACTTTACGTAATTAAATGCATTCTTTACTCATTTGCTTCAGCAGATATTGGTCGACAGATTCTCCAGAAGTTTGTGATCTTGCAGCTAAACAATGTCTGGAGTAGATTTAATTTTTGTTTTATGTATACTCGTAACGCTTCTAAAGTGGCTAAATTCATTCTTCCATATTTTTGATTCGCCTATACATTAAAATACATTTGGTGCCACAAGTTGCAGGAGTAGCGTTTGACTTCATTCGATACACTGCCAATGTTATAAGAAATTTTCGAACATTTGCTTCCAATGTAGTCAATGTTTGTCTGCCGATATAGCAGTTGGCTCCACATCGAATTCTTTCTGGTCTCAAATAATTATCCGTATTTCACTAATATATTAATAGTTAATTAAATTGTAATAATTAATACACAGAAGTAAATACAACTGACATATGTACAACACAAAAACAGCTGTCAGCCGTGTCAACTGCCATTTTCACTTTTAACCTTTAAACATAGACATGCAAAGTAATGCCATCTAGCGTTCATCTTGAAAAATAACCATGGTCGGACATGTCACAACCGGATTTTTATGTGACGACCGTTTTAAACATATGGCACATTTAATTTCGATTTTTAATTACAAGATAATATAAATTTGACTTTTATATTTCTATTAGGCTACTTATATGATATACTTTTAGTATACATTATCAAAACATTTAAATTCCACTTAATGATACTCGCCTATTCGAAGCGACTCTACAGTTTTTCTACTATAACTAAACTCGACGAGAATTTTATTACATGAATTCTTATCTTACGGGAAATTACAGATAAAAGCAATCTGAGGTTTAGGAACGTGAAGAGATCAGTGGTTTCGGTGAGAGTAGATGGTCCAACTCTAACTTACATATTTATACGAGTTTTATATTGTAGGTTTAACAAATTAGAAAAATTCTACATTAACATTGATACTTTATATGAGGCATTCGTAATAGCTACAAATTAATTGTTTAAATAATATTGCGTTTTCCCATCAAGCCAAATGGGCTAATGATGTTGCACTCTCTTATGACGTTGATATAAAAACGTTGACCTCATAATTCTAAATTAAACAGTAATAAAAAATATGAGCATCGCATTCACAATAAAATAAAACAGCATCCTACAGAGTTGCATCATTTCATATAAAATTCATGCACAAATAAATTACATAATTTATTTTTTGTATAACGCTGAAATAGCTAACTATTCACGATTTTTTTATTCTCAGTTGGCCTTTGAAACTTGGTCGATTGGCTATCATCATTTTTATTTTACTTATAGTTAAGAAATGCTTATCCCCTCTCCATGCGTGAAGTCGCAGCGTGAGACTAATCTTGCACTGAGAAATCATTCAACCATTCAAGTTGCGGCAGTCAGCGTGAGAGTGTTACTGTACGAATTTGCTTGTGCGGTATATTATAGCGATTTTTGTTATAATTATTGTAAAATAAATGTGCTTTTGTTCTCAACATTTTCAAAATCTTTATTATTTTTATTAATAACGTTTAAACACTTTTATTTTAACATCTGTCAAAGACTACTTTACAGCCGCATTTACTTTATGGCCGCTTTTACTTTACGGTCGCACTTACTTTACGAACTTAATTGTCAAACGTTTGTTTAAATGGCAAATAAATAAATACTGTTGTATTGCATGCAGCTTCATAAATTTTGAGAGGGAGTTGCTATCCCTTCGCTCATTTCCTCGCACAGCAAATGAATTATTGTTGTTAAATTATTTTAATTTTTAGATTATAAGACAGTATTTTATTTACAATTTTTATATTTATAATATTTTATTATTATACAAGTTATGTAAAAATTTTGAGTACTTGAACCAGGTACTAATAGGACTAATAACTAGGAATTTGAAAATTAAAATAAATATTTTAAATTTTTTATTCTCATTAAATAATTTTAATATTCGTTTCCACACCTTTTATTACATGAATGTTGTAATTTCAGGTTACGACTCAACAATATTTTCACTACTAAAATATGAAAATATTATACTCTGTTTTTAAACTATAGACAGTAACTAGAAATTCTAGTGAAAAAATCAAAGCCTGTGATTGGCTGCTGCGCCATTTCGTGAAGCCGCATTTAACCAGACGAAATTTCAAGTTAACCTTCAAACGTAATTGAAACGTCAAACTCTCAGTAGTTGTCAAATCACTTGTTGAATTTGCACGTGTTTTTTTTGTTTTATTTCTCTTTTTGTGATATTTCACGATTAAAAACAGTGAAAGTGGTGACATTAGTTCATCAGACAGTTCCGATGAAGACAATTAAATATACTTGCTGGTTCCGTTATCTGCTATGTGAAGCACAGGACTGGAATATTTTTTTATTGACATTGATTTTTACTTGCATGGTGCAGGTCTGCAGTGATCAAAAGTCCATTCAACATCCAACTGGACATTGTACGGAGCACAATACTTGTCTTGGTACACGTAAACGTATCTACTGATAAATAAATGTTTTTTTTTTATTATGAGAAATTCTCATTTAGGGTTTGTTTCGGTTTAAGAAGGGTTAGGACTAAGTTTACTTTTTTAACGTATGTTACGCACGCACTACGCTGATTGGTCGACCAACCACCCGTATTGCGCCCATTTTTGCGTTATATATTTCATATATTATACGTTCTTTAGACGTTTAAGGTCCTCGCTCATTCACGCACCACGCATCTCCTATTTGATGCAACTTATTCTCCAAAATTATTATTGTATTCCTAGTATCTCGCATGAGTTATATTTTTTTTTGCATACGAATTTTGATTGTTGCCAATCGTGTAACTTTAACGTACTATTTAAGTTCTGTATCATTTACATTAAGTATGCATTCAATTTAATTGGTGCTTTTCACTGTATTTTAAGTTCAAACTGAGCTTTAATTGTCTACTGGGTGTTGAGTTACACCTACACTATTGTTCACCCTCCCTGTATTGGTATTTCCGAGGTTGTATACCAGATTAAGAATAAACAACCATCGTGGCGCCCTTTATATGGTTCAAATGTTTAGTTTGTTTTAATTGTATATTTGAAAACCGCATTAACCCATTCCCGACTCCACTGTCTAAAAGCTGACGGCCGCATTCCTGTAGAATTAGGGTGCGTTACACTTGCCTTATTTTTAGTAAAACCCTTAAGGTTGTTACAGTACGTTGCAGCACGTACGCACACACACACACACACACATACATACATACACACACACAGACATCATCGTGGAAATGTTAAAATCTGATTCTAGGAACCTTAAAATGTGCTCATTTACCAAAATCTCGATATGCGATTTTTAGCACTATCCCTATACCTCCCTTACCAACACTGTAAAAAATCGATGTAAATTTACACAATTTGTAAATGTAAATATTACTCTATTCCTCGTGTAAAATTAAAAACTCATGTAAATCAAATTATTTTTACATTTTATACCGATAATTTTACAGAAAATTGTAAATATTTATTTTTTAAGGAATTTCACAATAAAAAATGTGTACCTTTACAAAATAATGTAACATTTACAAAATTTATTTAAAAATTACATATGTCTAGCAAGACTTACGGATTCAAATGTAAATTTTAGTAAATAAATCTACGTATATGGTGCTGCATTACGTACATACAGACGTGTAATATGAGCATAGTGAATTATTATATACCTACACAACAGGTAAGTGCATTCATAAAAATAATAAATTTATTTTATAAATAAATTAATCTAGTACTTTATCACCCATAAGTTACTGTGTGAGTCGATCTGCGTTTGAAGGAGATATCGATAATGATTAGACCCTGATAATGATTGTGTTATATTACGGCTTATCAAGTGTCACTTCTGAGAACATCAAATACTGGTGCGGTGAATATGTTACAGTAAATGTACATAGTGGTATGATGTGCACATTGCCCGGCTAATTCATTTAAAATTATTTTCACTTGCAATTCAACTAAATATAACAACAATATCCTCACCTAACGCACTAAACTCATCCTGAGTTTTCCAAGCGTGATTTTTTTGCGTTAGGTGAGGTTATTGTTGTTGTGTTTGGTTGAATTGCAAGAAAACAGAAGTTTCTACATTTACCGACAATGTGCACATTATTCCACTATCTACGTTTACTGTAACAAATACACCAGACAGATAACTTTTATATTGTTAGAAAATAATAAAAATATACATAAAAATGTATTTTTACTTTTACAGTGTAAATCTACATTAACGTACATGTGAACTTACAGAGCTATGGGAACCCTCTGTTTGCTCGTGTCGTAAATATCGCCTTAGAATAATTTCTAAAAAAATTAAAGAACATTTTATATACTTTATGAAAACTATTGAGGTAAAATTTATAATACTAAATATATTTTTTTAGAGAATTTATAATAATTTGTTGAATTTTTAGGAAGGAATAAACCTTAAAGACGCAAAACCTTCGACTTCTAGTCCCTGCATTTTGTTTCGGTGAGTTTGTGTTACTATTAATATTATTGTTATTATTATTATTAATACTAATATTATTTGTGAAGTACAATTACAAATAATAAGAAAGACTTTCAGGAACTTTTTACTTAGTATGGTCCAAATTTTCGACTCATTTTTTGCACGCGGGTAAATTAATTTGAATAGTAGCAATATTAAGCTTAAACACATTTTCAGTTTTATTTCTAAAAGCTAAATATTGAAATTGTGAATATAGATTCAAATTTAAAATAAACACTTTGTTTTAAATTTTTTCAGCGTGTTGTAGTATATTTAACAGAAAAGGCAAAATGGTAAAGTAAATGAATTTCTGTTGACTTATATCGTTTCAGGTCAGGTCATAAATATTTAGACATTACAATGGCCCTACAGGGTGTAAATTTTGAAACGGGTCATAGGGCTATAACATAGAAAAACAGTTTTTTAGCTGCCAAAAGTTGCTACATTAATTTATAGAAAAAATAATTAGTGTATATTATACTGTCATGGCGAATGAGAATCTTTTGTTAATTTCGCAAATTTTTAAATTTATTTTGTGGCTTTATATGATGCAGAAATATAACGTGTTTGGAACAAAAAATTCATGATTTTTTTTCTATAATATTCACCAATTCTTTTTTCTATAAATTAATATAGAAACTTTTGGAAGCTAAAAAACAGTTTACCCATGTTATAGACCTATGACTAGTTTTAAAATTTACACCCTATATATGCAATAGGAACTACCTATTATATATTCGTGGAGGGCGTCAATATTAATGAACGCACTATGTGCTTCCACAAAATATTTGAAGAATTATATTGCATTTATTATATGTGCAACATGGCGTACCCACAAGAACTAGGCTGCACATTAGAATTTATGCAACGTTAATTTTTGAAAATACACCCTGATGCTGGCAGCAAAAGCAAAAACAATTAACTTCTCGATTTAAAGTTATCAGTTTAATAAATAAAGTAAAGGATTAAGGAAGAGAGACAATTAAAAATGTAAGCTAAGCTTAATTAAATGAAAATTATTCGAAATTATTAATCATGTTCGGTCTCATATTGTTATTAAATTTTTGAAGCTATTTTTTATTTCATTTAAGAATCCCTGCCTGATGTTTTAAGATTAAATACTTTTTTATAATCTTTGATAATATATAGCTATAAAAAAACTACTGTGTATTTTTGAATAACCCATTTTTATAATTCCAGGTATATTTTATAATTTTCAAATTTAATGTAAATTACAGGTAAGTATACATATTAACATGTAAAAATACTATTTGTAATGTAAATTTTTACTAAAATTTTTAATATTTTATATATTTGTCTGTAAATTTTACATACCATATATGTAATATTATACAGGAAATAATGTAAAAAATACACATTTTTGTTTAGAATGTGAAATTTTTACATTTCAGTTATGTAAATATTATATTTTTATATGTATTTTCTACCCATCTCTCTGTAAAATATTCCAAAACATAATGTAAACAAATTACATATTTTTATTTTGGAAATGTAATATTACATATTCATATGAAATTTTTTACACAGTGTAGTGTATATAATTTTACATAAAATGTAAAATTACACTTCATTGTATATTTACATAGATTGTCTATGGTCACAATGTTGCCAGCTACTGTCTATGTAAATTTACATGATTTCTTTTTACAGTGAAGACTAGCGGGAGGTAAAAATCTTAAAAAAGAAACAGAATTTAAGGACATCGGTAAAATCATAGCAAACTTTACATCCCAAATTACAAAAGCCGCAGAAACAACCATTGGCTATAAAAATATAAACAAAATACGGAAAATATTTCTTGGTGGAATATGAAATGTGCTGGTGCCATAAGAAAAGAGAAAAAAAGCCTTATATAAATTCAAAAATACAAGAACAACGAAAATCTAGTAGGATTACAAAGAGCTAAAACTTATATTAAAAGAAAAATATTTAAAAAGCAAAAATAAACCCTGGCATTAATTCGTCTCCACAATCAATAGACATCCCCATGAAAACGGTATGCAACAATATTTAAAAAAGTCAAAGGAAATGAAACTACTAGAGAAATCAGTAATCTTAAAATAAACAATATCTCCATCACAGATTCCAAAACGATTGATTATGAAATAGAAAAACACTACGAAAGAACAAGTGATATGTTTTATGATCAAACCTAAAGTTCTGGCCAAATAATATCCTACTAATTCTAATAAAATATGTCCCTGATGAAACCAGGAAATACCTCTTATAAATATATAACTATATATGGACAACACATTCGTTCCCCGACATTCGGCGAGGATCAATAATAATTCCAAAAATTAAGCCCAACAAAAATAAATGCAACCCTTCAATCTACCGTCCCATATCTTTAATAACACGAACGGTTTTAGAAATGGCCGGTCAACAACATACAATTTCACAATAATAACATCGGAAATCCAACATGAATTCAGAAATAATCAACATCTAGTAGCAATATTTTTCGAACTAGAGAAAGCCTATGATACGACCTGGAAATTTAACATTTTAAAGATACTAAAAAGCTATAAAATCGAAGGAAATATAATACATTTCATAAAAAAAATTCTAGAAGAGAGAATATTTAAAGTACGAATACATAACACATACTCAGATAAAATGAAACAAAAGAATGGAATACCACAAGAATTAACACAAAGAATAATATTATTCTTAATAGCAATTAATAGCTTCGCAGAAAGCATAAATAGACCAGTTAAATTTCTTCTATTTGCTGATGTTATTATATATCATAATAAAAATATGATGTGGCCAGCACATTGCCTTTCGTCAATTCTATGTTAATATGTAAAAATTCCTTTGATTTTCTTGCAAAAGATTCTATATTTCCAGTAAAATTAATTCATAAACAAACTATGTAAATTGCACCTTGACATTGACTTTAGCTTTTCTCTTTCGTTACGCGTCGATATTATTGATTTTCTTCTTCCATTCATTTCTGTTTTGCTTGTCGTCCTCATTCAGTTCATTTTCTCTCAAGTCTTCCGGAAGACAGTCTTTCCATCTTCTATTTGATCTTTCTGTTTTTCTTTTATCTACTGTTCATTCTTCTTCCAATATATTGTTCATTTCTCCTCATAACATGTCCAAACCAATGTAATCGTCTCTTTTGTATCTTTCTATAAACTTCTATCACTCGAGCCATTTCCCTTATCTTTTAATTCCTTACCTTTGCCCTATCTTTCCGTGTCTTTCCCAACATCCATCTCAATATCCTCACCTTTCTGCCACATTCATTTTCTTTTCATTGACACTGACATGTTAATTAAAATTTTCTTAATTTAGTAGCTGTTTCCATGGTTATAGCATAGTTGGCTAATTTATGAAATTTAATTTCTTTATAATATTTTAGCTGTATATCCATTGAATATGAAGTATAAAATGAAATCAAATCGTATATATCAGTGATGAGCAACATGCGGCCCGCGGGCCACGTGCGGCCCACGGGCTAATATTATGCGGCCCGCCTAATATTTTTTTTAAATATAATAAATATAAACTCGAAATGTTATTTAAAAAAAAAATCAGCTGTTTTGTTCCATTGTTTCACGTCAGTCAGATTGCCTAACTTCTATTCAACGTGAAAGTAGTAGTAATAGTAGAAGAAGCAGAGGTCTTTCAAATTTACCGCTGGATATATGACTGATTGGAAATTGGTGGGATAAAACTAAAAGACTAATGTGAAATGAGTGGGACAAAACAGCTGATTTTTCACACATGATATTCCGTGTGCAATTAAGTGGTATTGGGAACACACGTATAGTCCTAATGTTCATACATCGCCCTGTTCATTTCTTGTTTCGCTTAGTTTCATAACGTTCAAATCTTGACCATGAAGTTGGCGCAGATGAACTTCGCGCGCTCACAATTGAAAAAGTACACTCCGGAGTACAAAATGTACTTGAAAATTATTTATTGAATCGGAATAGGTAAACCCGGTAACTCGAATCAGATAATATGGCACATTTTACAATTTTTAAAAAAGAGAATCCAGTCAAAAAATATGGGGAAGATATAAAAGGACTTCAAAAAGAATTTGAGTTTCGGTTCCAAATGTTAAGAGACCATAACAATTCTTTCGATATTTTTTCATCGTCCTTTAATTTGGATGTTAAAAAATATCAGAAAACTTTCAAATGGAGATAATCGATCTTCAGTGCAATAAGAACTGAAGAATAAATTTCAACATAATGAACTATTAAATTTTTATAAAACGTATTTTCCTGCCGAATTTTTTTCCAGAGCTAGGTACTCATGCTAAACAAATGAGTTTATTTGGCACTATATATTTATGCGAACAACTTCTCTAAGTCTTCCGCAATACAGTCCTTCTATCTTACCTTTGGTTTTCCTGTTTCTTCAATCTTCTATTACTAAGCTATTCATTCTTCTTCCTATATATTCTTCATCTATCATCATATCATGTTCAAACCAATGTAATCATCTCTCTTGTATCTATCTAGAAACTTCTAACACTTATTTCCTTTATTCGCTTATTCCTTACCGTATCTCTCTGCGAACTGGTCTGAAATAAAAACTAAAGCGATTCATTTTAGTAAACATAGAAAGAACCAAATAAACCTTTCATTATCGCTAAACTGGAACATAATCCAATTCGCTAAAGAAATTAAAACCCTAGGAACAAAAATCGACAAAAAATTAACATGAAGGAAACATATAATAGAAGTAAGCATTGAATGTGATAGAAAACTGAATATACTAAAAAAAAATATCACACCATAATTGGAGAGAAGACAGAGCAAATGTACGTACGATGTATAAAGCGCTAATAAGGAGTAAACTTGATTATGGTGCAATAGTAAATGTCACAGCAAAGAAATCAAAATTTCGTATATTAGACTCAGTACACCACACTGCATTAAGAATAGAACTAGCCCGATAAAAATAATAATAATAATAATATTTATTATGGTTAAGACATTACAAAATGTATCCCAGGGTCATTTACAAAATAGAATTAACAATAAATAATAATATTACATTTTACAATTATCTAGAAATTCATCTACGAGTATACTATAAAAGCAGTTTGAAAGTAGGATTTGTTTCACTTTAGATTTAAACAAATTTGGTGGATTATTTTTTAGCTCGCTATTTAGGTTATTAAATAAAGTTGGTCCCCAGTATTCAACACTGCTGTTACATTTGTTAAGTTTAACAAATTTTGGTCTAATATTGTTTTTTGATCTAGTCTCATAATTATGTAGATCAGCATGTGTGTGATATATTCATTCATATATTATACAACAAGACGACTGAAAATTCTCGATTATACGAAACGTGTTGCCTGGAAACACCACGAGACCGAAGGTCGAGTGGTATTTCCAATAGGCAACTCGTTGAGTATGTCGAGAATTTTCTATTGTCGAGTTGTATACAGGTAGACTATATCATGAATAAAAATATAAATTAAAAAGTAAATATGTTGAGTCGAGAAGGATCTGTTGGAAATTTCGTTGAGTATAGAGTAAGGCCTTGGTGATCCAGATTTTTAATATTCTTTATTTATTTCAGAACATCGGACGTTTCGAACCAAAGTGGTTCATCTTCAGCATTAATAAAATTTGTATGGAAAAATCCAACGTCGGTTAACATTTTGTCATAACTATTAGAAGTTATAAATATAAAAAAATAATAAAGCAGTGCTATTAAGTCACTCAAAAGCTTAAGATGGGTGCGGTTTTATCAAATTGTATTGCATTTTCGACCTTTATTATATTGCTTTATTACTTTTTTACAGGAATATTTAACACTTTAAATGCGATTATCGCCTAATCAACTAAACATATTGAGATGAGCTTTCGGCCGCCAAAAAGCTTATAAAATTTTCTAAATTTTCACCTTAGTGCTTCTTGGAGAAACGCAGCGATCAATAGTAAAAAAACGATTATTTTGAACGCTTTTTAAGAAGTGAGATCAATTTTCGGTATCATAGCCGCTTCAGAAAATGATGAAAAAAATCGGGGACATTCTCTGAATCGTGGATATTAATTTTCTGCTAGCCAAAGTTGAGCCGAACCCATTTGATGAGGTACACACATTTTTTTTGCATAGTTTTTGCAAAAGATACGAAAAATTGATCTTTTATAGATTGTAAGTCAAGATTGACAGATATAAACTTAGGTACATTCTAAATCGTGTTTTTTAAACATTTTTAGACGGAAAAACCCATGGCAAGTCAAAATCGCTCTGGGGCGGACTCACTATGCTTATCCCGCTACCCCCTTTAACGTAAACCTGTGGTCTATTTTATATTGACAGAAGCGTCAAACTTTGTGCTATATAACCTATCTTTTTAAATACAGGGTGATTCATCGGTCTGTCCTCTCTTTATAACTCTTTTATTTTAAGTCAGATAGAAAAACTCTTCAGATAAAATTTATATGATATATTATTGTCTATCTACGTACTATATGCACTTGTATACAGGGTGCTCCGTTGGAGCGCAACAATATGTAACTTTATATTTCTTAATGGAACACCCTATATATATTTATTTATTTTTATAGTAAATTAGATTTCTTTTAAAAAAGTATTAAGTAATAAGGGGTCTAAAATTATAAATTAAGAAGTTATTTACCTTTATTCGTTGAATGATATTTTTGTATCATGTTATTATCTATGTTTCGAATTTAAACAAGAAAGTTGTCTGTCACTAAATTCTAATAGCCTCTTTGTAATTAGTGTAATGTTTAAAATAAGTATTAATAAAAAAGAATCAAAATTTTGTATTAAACTATGGTTTTTTCCACTATGAACTATTATTTTTTATGAACGTAAATAACTTCTTAATTTATAATTTTAGACCCCTTATTACTTAATAGTTTTTTAAAGGGAGTCTATCAAAATAAATAAATATATATAGGGTGTTCCATTAAAAAATATAAAGTTATATATTGTTGCGCTTCAACAGAGCACCCTATATACAAATGCATATAGTACGTAGATAGACAATAATATATTATATAAATTATATTTGAAGAGTTTTCCTATCTGACTTAAAATAAAAGAGCTATAAAGAGAGGACAGACCGATGAATCATCCTGTATAGTTGTAGTAGTAGTAATATTACATTCAAATGCTCGTATTTCAAAGTAAATGCTTGTATTTCAAATAAACTAGCAACAGTGCAGTTTCTAGATTTGTGATCCAAACAATTATTTGTTTACTTGTCAAATTTGTACTTCAATAATGCCTTGCTGTCAAATAATAGATGTGTTCAATTATTTGTTTCGGTGCACTTGGAGCTGTCAGTGTGATTTTAAATGTCTACTTAAAGCATACAACTATACAAGGCATGATTTTCCTCCTCAAAGTCAAACTACAGATTTATTTATATACTCGATACTGTGTTCGAGGGAAACAGATCACGTCCGTAAATATAATTAAAAATGACATAGCCAGTTCTGAGTACATAGAACAAAATAACCAAACGCACTTATAAGTGAATATACGAAGGTAGGTATATTCGAATATACAAAGGTTCGTATATTCGTTCACCATGGTTACTTAATAATAACCGCTGTAATACGTGTAACTTAGGAAAATCACGCATTCTTATTGGTTTACAACTTAATGAACGATATAGTCATTGATATATAAAAATTCAAGGCAAAGGCAATATTTTAAAATTTTGAAACAATGGCTTACAATGTGTTTTGGGATTTGCTTTAGCAATAATTCGCACAGCTTTCTTTTGTATCCTGAATAATTGATAGATTAGTTGTAAAAACTCCATATTAATATTTCGTAGGTAAGATGTGTATGAAAAATTGCAAAATAGGCTGCTAAAAGAGCATCTTTAGGAAAAGCCAGAGATAGTTTGCGTAACGCATATATAGAAGTCAATTTATTGCAAAGTTTGTCAACATGATACGTCCAGTTCATATTTGCACTAAAATTTTTTGCATGAGGCACACTTTCTGGTATGTCTACTTTTTTTATTTGTGATCATCATATTCTGAGTTTTATCTATATTGAGTTTAAGTTTATTTGCTGAAAACAATCTTTCTGCACAATCTGTAATTTTCTTAAATTGAATATTAGCAACGTTCGGACATATACAATCTTTTAGAAAAGTAGTGTCATCAGCAAATAAAATAGTTGTTGTATTGGACATGTTTTGAGGCAAGTCATTTGCATAAATTATGAAAAAAAGGGGCTCAAGTATAGAACCTTGAGGTACCTACTCCAATATTTATTGTTTCTAAATCAGAAAAATCACCATTAATAGTTACTGCCAAGACTCTATTTGCAAGGTAAGATTCAATCAGGTCTAATGGCAAGCCTCGAATTCCATAGTAATTCAATTTATGCAATAAAAAAGTATTTATAAGCATATGAACAGTCTCTATACGATAGAAGGAAATATTTAAATCTATCCCACATAACTAAAATTTCAAGTAATCCCGACCGCCCTACATACAAATACATCATTAATCCTTCAAATTCCAAAATACTAGTCTCTACTCTCCTTTACAAATCCATATAAATGAAATGCATAACTCCATAAATCTTAATTTACCAGAAATACAACACAATACAACATCTCAAATTCCTCCACAGTATGTCAAAAAAATAGATTTTGAACTTCTTCAATATGACAAACAAAACACCAATAAAAAAAATCATCATAGATCAGATTTTAAGAAAAACAACAGTGCCAATAAATTCATCTGCATTGACATATCTAAAATAAATAATAAAATAGGAAGCCTTCATATCTGAAAACGGAACATCCAAATTTCACCCCCCAGAAGAAGTTATATATATATATATATATATATATATATATATATATATATATATATATATATATATATATATATATATATATATATACACAACTGAATAATAAAATATAGGGTGTTCCATTTGAAAATGACGAGTTATAGTCATTTGAAATTGAGCACATTTGATTCGCTTTATTGAACAGCCTGTATAATTACATTTAAAAAGAAATATGTCAGAACATAGAGTATAATTACAGTTATACAGAAAAGAAAATTCTTAATTCTTACTATTAAAATAACTTCAGTAAGCCTTTATAAAGCAATGCGTGTATTCGGTCTTTTTTAGAGAAAAAACGGAATAACTTGGCAACGCCGTAGAAAACTAAATCAAAATTCATATGTTCGTATAGGTGATTAAATACAATTCAAAATATATAAAAATATATAGGGTGTTCCATTTAAAAAAAAGAGAAACTATTCTCGCCGAGCCGTAATGCAACACCCTGTATATGTGAAAATAATTTTACGTTATGCTCCTTGAGTAGACGAATAAATTCTGTTAATAAACTTATGCTGTATTTCTAACGAAAAGGGAGATATCGAAGACGGCGATTTCGGTGACTCACCCTGTATATATATATATATATATATATATATATATATATATATATATATATATATATATATATATCCGTATCATAGTTTAGACATCTGTCAATTTGAATTATCTGAATATATTAGCAGTTTCCATGGTAGCATAGCTGGCTGATTTATGAAATTTAATATCTTTATAATTCCTTAACTCTATATCTATTGAATATGAAGTATAAAATGTGATCATATCGTATAGAGAATAATATATTCTTGCAGTTATAATAATGTTAAATGCCAATAAATGATATTTAACTGCGTTTTTCAAGAAAAGTCTTCAAATGAGGGCACATCCGGTTGACCAATTATAACCAAAATCTATCACCTCTCACAGTATCTCTTGAAAAAACGCTCTTGACATTTAAGGTTATTATAAACATTAAAGAATATTATATTATCTATACGATTTGATTGCATTTGATACTTTATATTCAATGGATATAGAGTTAAAGAATTTAAATTTCATAAATCAGCCAACTATGCTACTACATTTAATGAAATTCTAATTGACAGATGGCAGTGTCAAAGAAAAGAAAATTAATATGGCTTATGCAGAGATGAGGCTGTTGAGATAGATGTTTAGGAAGACACAGAAAGATAGGAAATGACTCGAGTGTTAGAAATTTCTAGAAAGATGCAAGAGAGACTATTACATTGGTTTGGAGTACAGAAGAATGAACAGCTTGGTAGAAGAAGGTAGAAGAAACAGAGGAAGACCAAATATAAGATGGAATAGCTATATTGCGGAAGTCTTGAGAAAAAAGGAACTGAATAAAGACGACAAACAAAATAGAAATCAATGGAAGAATAAAATCAAGAATAGCGACCCCTAACGTATGGGAAAAGCTAAAGAAGTAGAAGATGTCAATGTCAAGTGCAATTTATATAGTTTGTTTATGAAATAATTTTACTGGAAATATAAAATCTTTTACAAGAAAATTTATGTATGGTATTAGTACGTATTAAACAGAATTGACGGAAGGTAACGTGCTGGCCACAATATTTACTATTTTGTGGATATGAAACACATAATTTATATAACAAATGCCTATTTACTTAGAATAAACATACTAAAATCTGTATTGATTATTAATAATAAGCTTATTATTATAATTTCATATGGTTTTAAGAGACATTTAGCATTATTTATAATATTATGTCAAATGGTATTTGTTTATAATTTTTGTGTTACTAAACCACACTTCATTCGTGTAGCTTTTTGTGTAAATATCCGTCTACATATTGGATACGTTTTAACTATTTTAAGAAAACTAATCAATAAACTTGTTTAAAAATCCTTAATTATTAAAATAGCTAAGTACAAACCATGATTAGACAGTAAAAATAATCATTTGTTAATATTTATTGTGAAATAACATTTGAAAATCGCGCTTTGGCTCCAAAAAATACATTAAATTTATACCTTCGTATCCTGGTAATCTCTACATACATACATACATACATACATACATACATACATACATACATACATACATAAAATCACGCGTGTCCCACTTAGTGGGTTCGCACAAACCCGATAAAAATAAGAATAACATTGGTATTTTACCATTGTAAAGAAATAGTGAAATTTAATAATTTATAAGGTAGCATACGCTAAATTAAGCGTTTTAGTAAAAATAATGTGATGACATATTACTTTGTTGTAATAAAAATGCTTAATTATATAGTAAACGTGACGCCCCAAGCCTACTATTATATATACCTTGTTCAAAGATATTTCGTTATGGCTTTAACTTACTAAGCCTATGGTGAACCGCACACAGCAAGAGATTCTACCTGTTGGCTCAGGGTAGGATTGCAAAATATTTAAATTCGGAAATCTCTAATCTCTGTGCGCATTACGTATTTCAGATTTACTTGAAATAGTACTAAATTCGCAAAATTAAATTAAGTCTTTGACTATTACTAGAAATATAAGATGAGAAGAATCGTCCTTGACCGGTATTAATACATACCAGGGAAACTAAGATACCAAAGGCATACATAGTGAGTGGGTATATAAATGAGTTTTCAAAAATTTAAAATCTGTAGTAATACTAACTTTCGTACTGAGGTCAACAATATACGTATTTAATATGCGGCGACTATTTGAAGAAGACAATACTGATGTTAATTGCATTATTTAATTAAATGACGAATTGTTATACAATGATACTTTTATGTAACATTTTTTTTTTTGCTTCATTATCATTAATAATATTTGTACAAAATTCTCTGTTTCATTATTAAAAGTAAAATTAAATTGGGAAATATTGAATACATACATATATATATATATATATATATATATATATATATATATATATATATATATATATATATATACATATATATATACAACTGAATAATAAAATATAGGGTGTTCCATTTGAAAATGACGAGTTATAGTCATTTGAAATTGAGCACATTTGATTCGCTTTATTGAACAGCCTGTATAATTACATTTAAAAAGAAATATGTCAGAACATAGAGTATAATTACAGTTATACAGAAAAGAAAATTCTTAATTCTTACTATTAAAATAACTTCAGTAAGCCTTTATAAAGCAATGCGTGTATTCGGTCTTTTTTAGAGAAAAAACGGAATAACTTGGCAACGCCGTAGAAAACTAAATCAAAATTCATATGTTCGTATAGGTGAATAAAATACAATTCAAAATATATAAAAATATATAGGGTGTTCCATTTAAAAAAAAGAGAAACTATTCTCGCCGAGCCGTAATGCAACACCCTGTATATGTGAAAATAATTTTACGTTATGCTCCTTGAGTAGACGAATAAATTCTGTTAATAAACTTATGCTGTATTTCTAACGAAAAGGGAGATATCGAAGACGGCGATTTCGGTGACTCACCCTGTATATATATATATATATATATATATATATCCGTATCATAGTTTACGGCTACATATTTTTTTCATTTTCATAGTCTTCTGCTACCTGATGAGCATATGGCTACGTAGCCGAAAACTTTTTTCTATAATAACGTTATTGGCTACATCCCCACTCGGCGGAAAATGGAACTACTAATTCTCCTAAATTTGAAGTTTCGTATAAAATGTATGGATGACACCATTGTGAACAAAATCATTCTATTTGCTTCACTGAAAAGAAAATGCAGATAAGGATTTGAACATCAACATTTTACATTATTAACAAATTTTTAAAGTAGAACACAAGGTTAACAGCACAGTACCTCGCATGTATTTACATATTATTTTTAAATTTTAATATACACTAATAAATTTGTTTAGTACCTATATTTGCAATCTTATAGAATTAAACTATATTATTCATAATTGAAGTACTTTCAGAGTGTCAAAGAAATAATGATAATATGGCGATGTTGTGATTTATTAATAAACATTGTTTAGTATAGCTTGTCCAGAGATATTTCGTTATGGCCCTCTCAGCGGGACTATTGTTAGGGATTTAAGCTTGATTTATAGGGGTGGAAGGACAGGTATGTATTCAATATTTCCCAATTTAATTTTACTTTTAATAATGAAACAGAGAATTTTGTACAAATATTATTAATGATAATGAAGCAAAAAAAAAAATGTTACATAAAAGTATCATTGTATAACAATTCGTCATTTAATTAAATAATGCAATTAACATCAGTATTGTCTTCTTCAAATAGTCGCCGCATATTAAATACGTATATTGTTGACCTCAGTACGAAAGTTAGTATTACTACAGATTTTAAATTTTTGAAAACTCATTTATATACCCACTCACTATGTATGCCTTTGGTATCTTAGTTTCCCTGGTATGTATTAATACCGGTCAAGGACGATTCTTCTCATCTTATATTTCTAGTAATAGTCAAAGACTTAATTTAATTTTGCGAATTTAGTACTATTTCAAGTAAATCTGAAATACGTAATGCGCACAGAGATTAGAGATTTCCGAATTTAAATATTTTGCAATCCTACCCTGAGCCAACAGGTAGAATCTCTTGCTGTGTGCGGTTCACCATAGGCTTAGTAAGTTAAAGCCATAACGAAATATCTTTGAACAAGGTATATATAATAGTAGGCTTGGGGCGTCACGTTTACTATATAATTAAGCATTTTTATTACAACAAAGTAATATGTCATCACATTATTTTTACTAAAACGCTTAATTTAGCGTATGCTACCTTATAAATTATTAAATTTCACTATTTCTTTACAATGGTAAAATACCAATGTTATTCTTATTTTTATCGGGTTTGTGCGAACCCACTAAGTGGGACACGCGTGATTTTATGTATGTATGTATGTATGTATGTATGTATGTATGTAGAGATTACCAGGATACGAAGGTATAAATTTAATGTATTTTTTGGAGCCAAAGCGCGATTTTCAAATGTTATTTCACAATAAATATTAACAAATGATTATTTTTACTGTCTAATCATGGTTTGTACTTAGCTATTTTAATAATTAAGGATTTTTAAACAAGTTTATTGATTAGTTTTCTTAAAATAGTTAAAACGTATCCAATATGTAGACGGATATTTACACAAAAAGCTACACGAATGAAGTGTGGTTTAGTAACACAAAAATTATAAACAAATACCATTTGACATAATATTATAAATAATGCTAAATGTCTCTTAAAACCATATGAAATTATAATAATAAGCTTATTATTAATAATCAATACAGATTTTAGTATGTTTATTCTAAGTAAATAGGCATTTGTTATATAAATTATGTGTTTCATATCCACAAAATAGTAAATATTGTGGCCAGCACGTTACCTTCCGTCAATTCTGTTTAATACGTACTAATACCATACATAAATTTTCTTGTAAAAGATTTTATATTTCCAGTAAAATTATTTCATAAACCAACTATATAAATTGCACTTGACATTGACATCTTCTACTTCTTTAGCTTTTCCCATACGTTAGGGGTCGCTATTCTTGATTTTATTCTTCCATTGATTTCTATTTTGTTTGTCGTCTTTATTCAGTTCCTTTTTTCTCAAGACTTCCGCAATATAGCTATTCCATCTTATATTTGGTCTTCCTCTGTTTCTTCTACCTTCTTCTACCAAGCTGTTCATTCTTCTGTACTCCAAACCAATGTAATAGTCTCTCTTGCATCTTTCTAGAAATTTCTAACACTCGAGTCATTTCCTATCTTTCTGTGTCTTCCTAAACATCTATCTCAACAGCCTCATCTCTGCATAAGCCATATTAATTTTCTTTTCTTTGACACTGCCATCTGTCAATTAGAATTTCATTAAATGTAGTAGCATAGTTGGCTGATTTATGAAATTTAAATTCTTTAACTCTATATCCATTGAATATAAAGTATCAAATGCAATCAAATCGTATAGATAATATAATATTCTTTAATGTTTATAATAACCTTAAATGTCAAGAGCGTTTTTTCAAGAGATACTGTGAGAGGTGATAGATTTTGGTTATAATTGGTCAACCGGATGTGCCCTCATTTGAAGACTTTTCTTGAAAAACGCAGTTAAATATCATTTATTGGCATTTAACATTATTATAACTGCAAGAATATATTATTCTCTATACGATATGATCACATTTTATACTTCATATTCAATAGATATAGAGTTAAGGAATTATAAAGATATTAAATTTCATAAATCAGCCAGCTATGCTACCATGGAAACTGCTAATATATTCAGATAATTCAAATTGACAGATGTCAGTATCAATGAAAAGTAAATGCATGTGGCAGAGATGCGGATGTTGAGATAGATGTTGGGGAAGACACGGAAAGATACGGTATGGAATGAAAGAATAAATGAAATAACTCTAGTGTACGAAGTTTCTAGAAAGATACTAGAGAGACGATTACATTAGTTTGAACATGTCATGGGGAGAGATAAAGAATATATTGGGAGAAGAATGAATAGCTTCGTAATAGAAGGTTGAAGAAACATAGGAGGACCAAAAATAAGATGTAGGACTGTAATGCGGAAGACTTGAGAGAAAAAAAAACTGAATGAGAACGACACGTAACACAGAAATTAGTGGAAGAAAATAAAAAATATCGACTCCTAACGAGTGGGAAAAGCTAAAGAAGAAGTAGATGCCACTATCAACTTCAATTTGCATAGTTTGTTTATGAAATAATTTAGAATCTTTCGCAAGAAAGTTTATATATAGAATTTATACGTAATAAACAGGATTGACGGAAGGTATTGTGATGGCCACATCAGATAATTTTCTTTGTGTAAGGAAATTGACATTCCTTTCATTTTTTGAGAAATACTAGTACATATATGTATTTCTTATCTTCCCTTCTGCATTTTTTTTCTATCATATACCAAAGTCTACCAACCCGAATTCCGAATATGATAGCAATCCATTTCTCTATCTATTCTATTCATTCTTAAATATTCACCCCACTACATTTAGACGTATAGTTGTGTTGACCAATGCATTTCTTTGCATCTCAATATAAATGTTCAACTATAAGTGGGTTTATCTCCGCACCGCGCCACACTTCATATAAAGAAAGAAATTCATATTCAGAGTATAGCCACGCGGAGTCGAGAGAAGTGGCAACGTCGCTTACAACTAGTAATCTAGACGTGACAACAATGAAATACGTGAAAAGAGTTGGAAAGTGGGGATGAAACAAGCGAAGTCAATATGATGCAATGCACTACTGACAATTGGCTGCACGCTGCACGTGCAGTCAGCTGCGACTGCTGTTTTAGAGCACGTCGCTGACCGTACACGTGGCCCAGCCTGAAACTCAAAATCCTAAAAAAGCTTTTGTTGCATTTTTTTGAGTAAAATCGTAGATTTCCTGGACTATTAGACAATAAACCAGTCATTAATTTTTTCAAAATTATATTTTGTATATTATCAGTTTGCCCTGACATTTGTGCCTTCTTTGTTTGAGTATATATTTTGCTGTTTATTTAATGTATTATTTGTTTTTTAGTACCACCCTAAGGGTCTTGATTTTAATATGCATTTAATTGCTTATGTAAACAACATTTCCATAGCAATTGGTAAAATGGGCCCATAAACCATAACAAAAATAATAAAATGTACACTTTATCCTTAAAATACTTCAAGATATTTGAATTTATTTCCAGGGTCACGGATGACGCCACATTGGTATTGACGAATATTATATCAAGTAACTTATTATTACTAATCAATACCGATTTTAATATTAGTCTAAGTAAATATGCATTTGTTAAACAAATTATGTGTTGCATGTCGACAAAATAGTGAAAATATATAGCAATGAACTATTCTATACGCAGCCCGGCTATTTCTGTAATAATTGAATATTTTTACGAATATTATAACAAGTAACTTATTATTAATAATCAATACCGATTTTCATATGTTTAGTCTAAGTAAATATGCATTTGTTAAACAAATTATGTGTTGCATGTCGACAAAATAGTGAAAATATATAGCAATGAACTGTTCTACGCAGCTCGGCTATTTCTGTAATAATTACATATTTTTACAAATATTATAACAAGTAACTTATTATTAATAATCAATACCAATTTTAATATGTTTAGTCTAAGTAACTATGCATTTGTTAAACAAATTATTTGTTCCATGTCGACAAAATAGTGAAAAAATGTAGCAATGAACTATTCTACGCAGCTCGACTATTTCTGTAATAATTGCATATTTTTACAAATATTATAACAAGTAACATTATTAATAATCAATACCAATTTTCATATATTTAGTCTAAGTAACTATGCATTTGTTATACAAATTATTTGCTCCATGTCGACAAAATAGTGAAAATATAGCAATGAACTGTTCTACGCAGCTCGGCTATTTCTGTAATAATTGCATTATATACAAATATTATAACAAGTAACTTATTATTAATAATCAATACCAATTTTAATATGTTTAGTCTAAGTAACTATGTATTTGTTAAACAAATTATTTGTTCCATGTCGACAAAATAGTGAAAATATATAGCAATGAACTATTCTACGCAGCTCGACTATTTCTGTAATAATTGCATATTTTTACAAATATTAAAACAAGTAACTTATTATTAATTATCAATACCGATTTTGTTATGTTTAGTCTAAGTAAATATGCATTTGTTAAACAAATTATGTGTTGCATGTCGACAAAATAGTGAAAAAATATAGCAATGAACTATTCTACGCAGCTCGGCTATTACTGTAATAATTGCATATTTTTACAAATATTATAACAAGTAACTTATTATTAATAATCAATACCAATTTTAATATGTTTAGTCTAAGTAACTATGCATTTGTTAAACAAATTATTTGTTCCATTTCGACAAAATAGTGAAAAAATGTAGCAATGAACTATTCTACGCAGCTCGACTATTTCTGTAATAATTGCATATTTTTACAAATATTATAACAAGTAACATTATTAATAATCAATACCGATTTTCATATGTTTAGTCTAAGTAACTATGCATTTGTTAAACAAATTATTTGCTCCATGTCGACAAAATAGTGAAAATATAGCAATGAACTGTTCTACGCAGCTCGGCTATTTCTGTAATAATTGCATTATTTACAAATATTATAACAAGTAACTTATTATTAATAATCAATACCAATTTTAATATGTTTAGTCTAAGTAACTATGTATTTGTTAAACAAATTATTTGTTCCATGTCGACAAAATAGTGAAAATATATAGCAATGAACTATTCTACGCAGCTCGACTATTTCTGTAATAATTGCATATTTTTACAAATATAACAAGTAACTTATTATTATTAATCAATACCGATTTTCATATGTTTAGTCTAAGTAAATATGCATTTGTTAAACAAATTATGTGTTGCATGTCGACAAAATAGTGAAAAAATATAGCAATGAATTATTCTACGCAGCTCGGCTATTTCTGTAATAATTGCATATTTTTCGAATATTATAACAAGTAACTTATTATTAACATATTCACTGCCCAATGTAGAATATATAGGTGGGCCTAGTGCCACCTCCTTTTTTTAGCATTTTAAGTTGTTGTCAGTGGTGGCTATTTAGTAGGTAATGTATGAGCGTTTTATACTTTTTTTCCACAAAAAAAAAACAAAAACACCCCAGAGGCGTTCAGGGCACAGCGCAAGTTGATTACTTGGTTGTATGCCCGAGACCGCCCTCGGGGCGTTTGACCCTGAAAATTAAAAAAAAAATATTTTTTTTATATACATATAATAATGTAATATAAAATAAACATTGGTTTACAAAGTAAGTAGAATCGTTATTATCGCTCGGACTAGTATAGTCAGGGTCATCATCACTACTATTTGCGAAGGGATCTTCATCATCAGACTCTTGTAAAATAGCCAGCAACTCTTCATCTGTTAAACCTCTTTTAGAATCATTGTATTTAACTCTTTTAGATGGTGCTGGCTCGTCTGCCATAATCTGGAAAAGTTAAACAAAACGTATTATAAAAAACTCACTGTATGCCCGTCAACGCCCCTGGGGCGGACAACATCTTATATCTTGCTAATTTAATTCGAAAATTCTTTACTTATTTTACTAAAAAAAACACACACACACACATTTACAAAATGATAATATATAAAAAGTAAAAGTTAGACTTACCGTTTCTAAAATAATTTGATGTACACAAAAAAAAGCCGCCAGTAAAAATATTTACACGTTTATTTGAAACCAACACTTACACTTCATAGAACTGACCCCAGTGAGGTGCCCGAACACACTACTGTGCGAATCCAAATCGTCTCAGCAAATGTATTTACTATTATATCCCGTATCCACGAGAACGCCTCTCGGGCGGACTGGGCACGGGAGCCAAAGTCCACTCAACGCCTCAGAGGCGTTCGGGGCAGTGAATGTGTTAATAATCAATACCGGTTTTAATATGTTTAGTCTTAAGTAAATATGCATTTGTTAAACAAATTATTTGTTGCATGTCGACAAAATAGTGAAAATATATAGCAATGAACTATTATTATACACAGCTCGGCTATTTCTGTAATAATTTAATATTTTTACGAATATTATAACAAGTAACTTATTATTAATAAACAATACCGATTTTAATACGTATTAAATTTTTATAATTTTCATGAAACATAAACTATATACATATGCATAATATCAGGTCAAACGTAATTCAAGTTCCCAACCGGGGACCTATAATTTTCATATATCGGCAAGAGATCGGTCGCTTTCCGCTGAAAGTCTTGACCCCGGCCGGTGTATTGTATTACCAGTCATGAGGTACCGCACAATACAATATTGCGTTTTCATTTTTAAGAAAGTTGTAAGTAGTTGATTGTTATAATTTGGTTATAATCTTATTTATATCTGTAGAAATGCAGATTAATATATTATAATTATTATGAAGTCGTTGTACAGAAAACAAATGGCAGGAATAAGGCAACGTAACCTCATTATATATAATTATTTACGATAATTGTTAAGGTGGGCTAAATGTAATAAACTTTTAATAGTATTTTTAATAAATGAGGGAAATACATTTTTTTATAGATATGGAGATAAAATGGCGAATCGAGAATAAAAGTTAGAAGGTAGAATTAAAAAAATATATAAAGATTTGCTGATTTTGTAAAACCAACAACTCAAGAGCTACAGGAAGGACATTATGACAAAAATATACAATAAGACAGTGGCAATAGAAAGATTGTGTCCATGTTGCTGCGTTGAGTGTGCATTGTTAATAAATTTTAGCTTTGACTACAATTGTTTAAATGATGAATTCCCTTGACGGCAAAATATGTACTATAAATGTTAAAAAAAATATTATTGCTTCTTGACGATGATCCTACCAGGATCGAAACATTGAAGTTAATAATAAATAACTACTGATTGCATCCCAGAATATATATTTTTTCCTAATATCCAAATCCAGTCAAGAAACTACTTTTCTACATATTTTTAATATATTTTTATATTGTTATAGCAAACTTAAAATTTCAAAAATAATGTGCTTCGCGCCAACCTTGACTAGAAGTGTATTGTCTGTTACTTTAATTATCCAATTATACTTAGTAAGTACATGTTTTACAAAAATTCGGAATTTATATACAAATATATTGAGCTGATTTCATAATATAGTAGAAAAATACCGGTGTGGCGCTTTATAAATAAGAGCGCTTTGAAAAAATACTTTTTAAAAAATAAAAACTACCTGTTACTTTAATTATTCAATTATGCTTACCTGTTTTACAAAAATTAGGAATTTATATACAAATATATTGTGCTGATTTCATAATATGTGGAAAACTGTTAATTTAGCATATAATACCTCATAATTATTAAATTTTACTATTTCTTTACAATGGTAGAATACCCCATTATAAACAAATACCATTTGACATAATATAAATAATGCTAAATATCTCTTAAAACCATATTATTTATATTAGAGATTACCAGGCTACGAAGGTATAAATTGTTGGAGCCACAGCGCGATTTTCAAATGTTATTTCACAATAAATATTAACAAATGATTATTGTTACTGTCTAATCATGGTTTGTACATAGCTATTTTACAATAATTAAGGATTTTTAAACAAATTTATTCATTAGTTTTCTTAAAATAGTTAAAACGTATCCATTATGTAGATGGATATTTATACAAAAAATCTACACAAATGAAGTGTGGTTAGTAACACAAAAATTATAAACAAATACCATTTGACATAATATTATAAATAATGCTAAATATCTCTTAAAACCATATGAAATTATAATAATAAGCTTATTATTAATAATCAATACAGATTTTAGTATGTTTATTCTAAGTAAATAGGCATTTATTAAATAAATTATGTGTTTCATATCCACAAAATAGTAAATATTGGTTATTTTTACAAAAATTATAATAATAAGCTTATTATTAATAATCAATAGAAAAAGACATTTGTGAGAAAATTGACATGTCTAAAATAATAGATGAATTTGCCTCAAAGAAAGCAAGGAGAGTCAAATTTAAAATTGTAATATTATTAATTTGTTATGAAGTTTATTTTTTCTTTTGTACTTTGTTTTAGCCGTAAAATACTGTAATTTAGTTAATAAGTATGTATCTTATATTTATAAAGTTTTTGTAGCTTAAATGAAAAATAAACTTGTCATTATTTTTTTTTATTCGATTGACAATTTGGGGGCGGCGAATTATCAACCCGTACGTGGGCGGCTGATAGTCCAGAAACGGCCCTGTTTATATAGAATCAAACTATGTTATTTTTAATTGAATTAAATACAATGTTTCTAAAAAATCATGAAAACATGGCGATGTTGTATACTACGCGGCATACATTTCTAATGTAAAACAATTTTATTCATATGGTACTTTAGGCTTATTGATAAACATTGTTTGGTATATGTGCATTCTTATAGAACGGAGCTATGTTGTTTTTAATTGAAATGAACACACCGTTTCTAAGAATGAGAGAAAAAAATAATGGAAAAAATTGCGCCGGTTTTTTGCAATTTGTTACAATTTTTGTGAACAGTTTACGCACACAAACGCTATTAAAAGCATAGTGTTAATTGCACTGCTGATATTGTTTAGTTTTTTATTAATAATAGGTTTTTTGTTTTTGTAAAATACATATTTATAACTGATTGTGTGTATACCTTGCGTGTGTATATGTGAGCAAGGGAATAGACCTTTTCAATTTAACAGCTATCACTTATCTCTTGCTATCGCTGCAAATAGTAAGTAAAATGACGGAATGGCGCCAACATCTGCCAGTTGTCAAACAAAACGTCAAAAATATTGCAGTCACTAAAATACCTGAATTCTCGGTAAAAATTTGCATTGTTATATATTTTAGCTCCAATAAAAGCTTTTGAAATTTCTTTTGGGAAGTTTTTTAAAGTTGTCAGAGATTTTTCTCATATTTTACGTCAAAAAATTTAAGAAACAAACGCTATGCCAAGCGCGTCACCATGATTACCGCCAATTGTTCTTGCTATGCGCAGATCTCCATTGCGCATATCTTCTATCTCTTTAAATTGAAAAGGTCTATTAGGAGTTTAAACAAGATATATGTCGACTTGTGATGACTTCATTGTCATGATATGCGTATAAAAATATAGGGCTATATTGGAATAGTGACATTTTAAACGTAGCCCTTTACGCTCATTTATAAAAATTGTGTCATTCGCATTTGTACATTATTTATTAATCAGATTATGTAGGTTCATTTTTTGTTACAACGAACGTACTATAAGACTGCGGCATAACGAACGTAGCTGGTGACGTCACACCCAAGGCTTTGTTGTTACTTCGCTAGTCTAGTACGCAGTACGCTAGTAGAGTTAAGGGCAGGGAATACCGGGAAGTTTCACTTAGATGTACGGTTTTGGTACTCACCTAGCGACAACTATCGGACTTGGTCATCACTACTATAAATGTTTTTATGCCTGCTAGATGGCACACGAGTCCCAAATTTAAAAATTATATTTTTTCAAGGTAATTTGCGTTGTGTATTACCTAATTAATTAAATTAGTTTGAAACGAGAAATGCCAAGAAATTGTAAAGAGCTGAATAAAACATGAAATATTGTGATAAAATAATATTGTTTCATTTCTGATTCTGTTTTTCGTGAGTTTGAGTGCATTTATATAGTGTTTCTTGGAATATTTGACTTCGCTTCTCATTTTCGACTTCTATTTGAATTTGGAATATTTGAGTTTGACGTTGGCATTCAGAAACTTTGGCTTGGACAAAACGAGACCCAGAAAGGACAAGACAGACGTACTCATGCTTCTTTGTATCCCATACAACAATTAGTTGCTGATCGCTACAGAAAGTCGTTGGAAGTATACACAACGCAAGTAGACAGTACGTAAGTATTTTCAATATGATGTGTTACAAAACATAAATATTTGTAAATATTGTAGGACATCTACATTATATTGGCTCCAAAAGTCATCACCTCTGCTCTTCCTGCGACCAACTTAGTTACGTTTTCTCCACACCGACTACAGAATTCATCACACGGGGCAGTAACCCGAACAATTCATCCTTGTTCGTGTACTTTACACTTATTCTTGAATTCATCATCTGTTTGTGTGTTACCACGACCAATTTATATTGGTGCAACCAGAGTTCTCTTCCGAGTAAGTTTCTTTCTTAGTCATTGTACCGTACAAATACTTATTTATTGAACCCCCAATGCTGTGAATTGCAGCATTTATACAACAGATCAATAATAATGTACTATTGTTTGTAATATTTTTGTTTTTATACATTCAATATGGTGAAATATCCTAAAATTATTATGATAAAACAATAAGGTGTATCACATCAGGAACAAAATAGTTACGAAGAATTCAAAACTCTTCGTCACTACCAAAATGAAACTTAATTGTTTCACTTGAACTTTTATATTATTGTATATTGTAAGTCACACATTTATTTATCTTGTAACATAATACAAAATTTATAGAAAAATATTACAATGCAAAGAAACAGATGTAATATGCGAATTATTGACTTTTACTATTATTAAAAATATTCTGTTTTGTATAAATTGCAGTAAATAGTAGTTAATAATAAACGAAATTACTGACTTAACGACTGACCTATACAATACTATATTAATCACTACATTGAAAATATGAATTGCTCATTTGCTATCATTTATTAAATAATATTTGGAAATCTGTTTTCTATATGAAAATTATATATGCATATGTTATACATAAATAAGGAAAGTGGTCAAGGGTATGATATTCCTTGAAAATTTATTTATTTCCAAATTACACGTGGAAAAACAAATTCTCATTATTCATTCACAGTAAATTAATGTATACATATTAATAACCCAATTGTAATGAAATGAATAAGTATAGAAATTGTTAAATATGGTAAATTAAGGAAATATTATTATTATTATTAATGTATTTTTGTGAAATTCACATATAATTTCATTCATACATGTATATTCTTTGTATTTTTATATTACAACTTTGTACATTTTTTGTTAATATAAACATATATCAATAAAAACTTTTATGTATTTATTTCAAATATTTTTACAGGCGCGCAGAATATAAAAATTGATACTAGCGCCAGCCTAGCGGACTTGGTCAACACTAACTACCAAGGACGTTTACACGGTTTGTTAGTTATAGCATTGAGTGGCGGTTCCCGGTATTCCCTGGTTAAGGGAAGTACGAGCATACAGTTGAGATATTTAGAACGGTTTTGAGTTCCTACATTTACATTGTAAAAAATGGCAGCTAGACGAAAACTTGTGTTTGAATTAGAGGGTAAGTAGTTAGTATTTCATTTTAATTTAATTCCAAATGAATCTATATGTGTAGCAACCCTAAAAGGGTGAAATAGCATTAATTGTTTAAAATTTAAATTATTTTAATCAAAAATGTTTAAATGAAATGATTTTGTAGTCATTTATTTCTGTATATGATTAAAGAAAGATCATATAAATAACTAATCTCCATAATTTAGTCTTAATTTTGCAATACTGCTGGATTCAATGGTTATTATAACATTGTGTAATACGAATACCTCATAGATTTAAATATACTGAATCGGGGGTATCAAAACGTGAATATTTGCGGGAACGCTTGGCGGACTTATAAGGATTGGCTGCAGTAAGTTGCTAGCGCATTAAGTACGGGGTAGTTGCGAAAAAATAAATGTATGGAAAACTTAACTTGGTACGATTATATTAATGTAAATATTTTGTATGAAATAAAAACTATTCATTTATAAAATTTTGTCTAAGTATTTTCGCGGTTAATATTCTTGACGTCACAAATGTAGTTTTTGTATTTACAAGATAAAGTGAATATAACCTCAATAAAATCTGTTAGTTGAAATCGATAACAGTTTATTTGCTGAATAACAATGTTTCTAATATTATTTAGATATACTAGATATAATATTTAAACTAAATTGGCAGACATATATTTGAAATGTCATCCTTCTGTCACAACTGTCATACACGAACAGTTACATAGCGGTGCGTAAAATTCCATTTTATGCTCAATGTGCGTAAAATGAGATTTTACGCATTGCTACAAAAGTCCAACATTATGCACAAAAATCATATTTTACGCACGATGTAGAAAAAAATATTTTCAATTCATCTAAAACTGGACCGTAATTAAATAAGTAATTTTATTTCAATAATAATTATATTAAGTATAACCGTTGAAAGCCAATAATAAATGTGACACATTGATTCCAAAAACTATTTTTTTTCCGTAAATTATTTGTTTTCAATTATTATTAAATCATGTATTGTTTTTATAAAATGAAAATCAAATAAGAAAAGTGTCAAGCATAATAATCTGTCATGAATATAATTTTATAGGTACAGAGAGATCTATTTTTACAGAATCAAGTGATTCTGATTTCGAGCCGTATTCCGATAATTCAAGTTCATCAGATAAGCTAAATATGAGATCTGATACTTGTTCTGAGACTATTCTTGAACAGAATCTTGTTTCTAAACAGAGAGAGTCTACAGCTATTAGTGAATTACGTAATCAACCATCACATGTTGGAAATTCACTTGAGAAAAGAAAAAAACACTTCTGCATTTTCTGCAAAACATTGTACGTAAATCTCCCTAGACATTTAGAAACAAGCCACTCTAATGAAAATGAAGTGAAGAAATTTTTATCGCTGCCAAAACGTAAGTGCAATTCTTTTAATTTTTTATACACGCATTTTTAGATAATATACTTCCATTTAAACTACAGCATTAATAAAATAATGGCACTAATTACATAATAATCGCTTATGAAACAAAATTCGCATGACAGTGCATTTTAAGTAAATATTGTATAATAAAGATGTATGAAAATTATTTATTAGTATTATGACTAACAATTAAGGGCATGAGTGGAATATCGACATTGCTCGATTTTTGATATTATTTCTTAAAACTTATTTTTGAGACTTCTATTGCTTACTTTACGTACTAGTTCAACTTAGATTAGTGTAGGTACATAAACTTGCGAATATATACACACTACATACGTGCAAACACATACACATAACACATACGTGCGAAAACATATACTACACACAGTACAAAATACACACCCAATACACACTAAACACATACACACACAAGCACATACGCATGCATGCACCCATACTCAAATTTAAAAATATACCTACATATTCTAGTCTCATCGGAACGAAAACGTCTTATTGATATTATTCGCAAACGTGGCGATTATGAGTACAACACTAACATCAATTACAATGAAGGAAATTTAATTGTTTGTCGAAGACCTAATGTTATTAAAAACAAAACAGTCAATGATTTTGTTACGTGTCCAAAATGTATGGGCTTTATGGCACGAAATACAATGTATCAACATTATTCGAAATGTGATCCAACTGCACCAAAAGGTGTGAGAGATGTCTTAAGACGCGGTAAATTATTGCTTGCTCGTTACCATAAAGCGGCATCTGACGCATTAGTAGGAAGAATATTTGCTAAGATGAGAGACGACAATGTTTCACGTGTTATTTACCATGATCATTTATTAATAATATTAGGAAATAAACTTTGTCAAAAGTACAGGGATGAACACTTTGGGAATTATATTAGACAAATTTTAAGATTATTAGGTCGATTATTAATCACTGTTATAGAAATGGATGCGAGTGTAATAGATTTTGCTTCTATATTAAAACCATCGAAGTATGAAGTTTTTATTAATGCTGTTAACAAGATAGGGAAATTAAATTCAACTACATGTCATTATAAACATCCCACAATTGCGGCCAATATAGGTACATATGTAAAGAAATGTGCAAAATTACAGATTTTAGAATTTATTAAGCATTCTGACGAAGAAGCTAAGACTATTGTAGAAAATTTTCTAGAAATTTTGTCACAAGATTACGGTACTGTCGTAAGTAGAACAGCTATAGAAAACAGAAACGAGAAGAAAAGATCGAAGAAAACATCATTACCAACATCTCATGATATTCAGCTTTTAACTAACTATTTACTGTCGGAAAGAAATTTACATATCAATGCATTGATTCATAATTTCACTTATGATCACTGGTTAAACTTGGCTAAATGTTGCTTAACTTATATTCAGGTTTTTACTATAGAAGAAGACCGGGAGAAATAGAAAGAATATTGATAAAAGATTTTTTAAAATGACATACAATAGATGATGTGATGAATCCTGATATATACGAAAATATAGAGAATAACAAGAAACATATGACGAGGTCTTTTTATCGTTTTGAAATTCGTGGAAAGTTGGGACGGACTGTTCCTGTTCTCTTACACGAAAGTTGGTATGGAGCAGTTAATTATGTAATCAAATACCGAAGAGATGCAGTAGTACAGGAAGAAAATCCGTACTTGTTCGGCATTGCAGGTGGAAAATATCACCATTTACAAGCTTATGAGTTATTGCGAATATTTGCTATGAAATGTGGTGCCAAACAACCTAGTACTTCACGTAGTACCTTGCTTCGTAAACATATAGCAACAACAGTTCAGAAATTAAATTTGAATAATTCGGAAGTAGCTCTTCTCACAAATTTCATGGGCCATGACGATAAAGTTCATAAATCTCATTATCGACTTCCAATTGCTGCCAGAGAGATTCAGCACATGTCTAATTTATTAACAGTTCTTGATAAAGGAGACATTAATCGATATAAGGGTATGAATTTAGATCAAATTTGTCGAGGTATGGTGAATTTTTTTTTCAGTTTTATTATTTTCATTAAAATTTTACATATTTCAGAGTCTGAAGTTGATGATCAGCAAAACACAAGATATGTGGAAAATTGTCAAGCTGATACGCAGATTACCTCAACAGTTGTTGCTAATTGCGATTCTAATTATCAGAACACATCAACATATATTCCTCCAATTTTAAGTAAGTAAAATGATGTAGTTCTATATTCAGAATCATTTTCGAAATTCCCAAAAAGTAGAATATGCAACACTTTTAAAAAATTAATTATACAGGGCGTTGACGCTAAGGTGCGAACATAAGGATTTAACATGGGATTTTAGTTTTTTGCAATTTCCTGCTCTCCTATTCATTTAACGGTAAAAACCGTAGAGTTCAAAGTTGTACAGAATTAAATGTTGTACACCAAACTGTTTTAACATTTTTTATTATTTTCTAGTTTCTTCACAATTTTAAAAAGAAATTTTAAAATTTCGCTTCATTAGTAGCTATAGCCATGAAACTTGTTTTTTTTTTTCAATTTGAGATGGAAAATAAATTCCGTATACTTTTGTAATTATATACATCATAACATTACTTTGGATAGGTTCCTCATTCGTATAAACATTCATTATTTATTTCTTTTCCATAAGTTAAATTAACGTTTGACGTTTATAAATAATTTATGAAAACCAGATAAAAAAACAAGTACCATGGCTATAGCTACTAACAAAGCGAAATTTTAAATTTTCTTTTTAAAATTGTGAAGAAACTAGAATAATAATAAAAAATGTTTAAACAGTTTTGTATACAACTTTTAATTCTGTGCAACTTTGCACTCTACAGTTTTTGCCGTAAAATAAACAGGAGCAGGAATTTGCAAAAAACTAAAATGCAATGATAAATCCCAATGTTCGCACCTTAGTGTCTGTCAACACCCTGTATAATTATTATATACACATATTTTCGTATGTGCATACATGTGCATCATGCCCAACGTGGTGGTCTAGTGGCTATGTCACTGGCAGCGCTGAGAACCGGGTTCGAATCCCCGTCAAGGAGGATTTACATCTAGTTCTTATCTGCTATAAATATCACTTGGGTGAGGGTTTTTTTCCGGGCACACACGCACGCACACACACACACACACAAACGCACACACACACGCACACACACACACATGTGCATGCATTCACATACAAAAGTTTGTTTAGATAGTTGTTCATCATTCTTTCAAAATTGTTGATCTACTCGTAGTTTAACTTATTGTTTATTGCGAAACATTTATTTTTTATGCTTAAATACTGTTTTAGATTCCGCGAAGCAAGAAGCAGTAGAAAATATGAAAAGAGCAGTAGTCAAATTAACGAAATTGCCTGGTAAATATAATATTTCTATTTAAATTATTATTGTCATATCAAGTAAAACTGTTTAATTATTTTATTTTAGATATAGAGAAACAGTTTCAAAACGCTACTTATATCAATGGAAACCGTAATGATTACGTTATTTCAACATTAGGCTATGATTTCTTGTTAAGTACACCCAAGAAACGTGCGGCACCTGGTAAATATCGTTTTTATTAATATAGTATATATAATCATATTTATACACGGACGTATCATAATTTGACATTTATACACGATTTCTTTTGATATAAACGTGCTTTTATAGCCCGCGGACCTCATTATAGTCCGCCGGGCTATAATGAAACGTCAAATAAAACTATTAGCTATAAAGCTTAAATTACTGTATACCATTTTCTCATATTCCTGTTCTAGATATTTTGCCCGGTTTCGTCCGATTTTTATAATATATAATTATGCAGCATTTATTAATTACGTACATTCTGTATTATAAATGAGAGGTTGACACGTGACAAACAAAAATGTATAAGTATAACCTAGAATGACAAAAAAAAGAAAATGTTAAAACTTAAAAACTTTATCAATTACATATAATGGCATTTAAGTTAAAATTAATCGATGAAAATAAATAATACAAAACAAAATAGGTAGTTGCACAAACGTTAATATAACCACTCAAATCAAGTACGAAAATCGGACGAAACTCTGATGAAAATGAGTAATTTACATTATACTAGAAATAACCATAAATTCTCGAACGAGAATTTAGACAAAAATAATATAATATTCTTAATGCAAGCAATTTAAACACGGAAAATGAAATAAAAACATTTTATTTGTACTTCTAGATAATCTAATAAATTCGTTGAACTAATTTCACACTAATTTATTTGACACCATACAAACGTTTACTTCTTCTGTACATGTTAAAAGTCCCTAGATTAGTTTGCTCTCACATTTCTTACATTATATTATAATGCCATCTATTATGCTATTAATGCTTAACGCCTTTTTACAAAACATTGTAGTGACATCTATTATCTTTTATACCTAACAAAAATGCTTTTTCTAATTCTCAATCATAAAATCTTCGACCGTGCATAAAATTATGTATGTATCACGGGCGTAACTTGCTTTTATGGCCTTTGACGTGTTTTTATCCCTCGGCTGACGCCTCGGGCTCAAAATCCCGCCACAGGCCATAAAAGCTTCATTACGCCCTTAATACATAAATAACTATTATATATGATTAATTGTTGTAGTATCTCCTATGGGAAAAATTTGTAGAAAATCTTGGAGTACACCAGAAAGAAAAATAGCTCGACAAATTTTCAGAAAATATTTGAATTCTGATAACAATAATCTTCCGAATTTAGAGGATTGTAACGCTGCAATAAGATGTTACCCGCAATTAGGAAGTCGAAATGCAATACAATTAAAATTGTGGGTAAATAATCAAAAACGTGCCATGTTAAGAGTGTCAAGAAATCGAGGTAAGTTATGTTGCATTTAGTTAATAATACGAGGTGTGTTCAAAAACTATCGCGAATTTTGAATTTTCGCGGGTTACGTATATTCGAATTTCGATCTTTTTGTGGCTTTATGTTGGTACTCATGTCTCTCACTTATGTCGACAAGCTCGGCCATTTTGAATGTTCACTTAATTGTTGACAGCTGCTTTGCTTGCACGTGTTTTGGATCGTCTTCGATTTTTACCTATTCAAAAAAATGGAACAAAGAACCTGTATCAAATTTTGTGTGAAAAACGAAATTAAGTGCGCGGATGCATTCCGAATGTTGACTGTGGCATACGGAGAAGCTACCTTGGACCAAAGCAACGTTTATCGGTGGTACAAAATGTTCTCAGAAGGCCGAGAAGATGTGAACGACGAAAAGCGTGCCGGACGCCCGAGCACTTCAACAACAGACGAAAAAATTAATGAAGTGGAGAAAATGATATTGGCCAATCGTCGAATCACCGTTAGAGAAGTTGCTGAGGACCTAAACATATCGATTGGCTCGTGCCATTCGATTTTTATCAATGATTTGGGCATGAGACGGGTCGCCGCGAAATTTGTACCAAAATTGCTCAATTGCGACCAAAAACAGCATCGCATGAACATTGCTAATGAGATGTTGGACTCTGTCCGCGACGACCCAAATTTGCTCCAGAGGGTCATAACTGGTGACGAATCGTGGGTTTATGGTTATGATGTGGAAACCAAAGTTCAATCATCTCAATGGAAGCTGCCGCACGAACCAAGACCGAAAAAAGCGCGCCAAGTTCGGTCGAATGTGAAAGTTTTGCTGACAGTTTTCTTCGATTGCAGGGGCGTGGTGCATCATGAGTTCTTGCCACAGGGTAGAACGGTCAATAAGGAATATTACCTGCAAGTTATGCGCAATTTGCGCGAAGCAATCCGCCAGAAACGCCCGGATTTGTGGAAGAACAAAAATTGGCTTTTGCACCACGATAACGCCCCTGCTCACACATCGTTGCTTGTGCGCGACTTTTTAGCCAAAAACAACACACTAATGATGCCGCAGCCACCGTATTCCCCAGATCTGGCTCCCTGTGACTTTTTCTTGTTCCCTAAACTGAAGAGGCCCATGAAAGGACGACGTTACGCTACGCTTGACGAGATAAAGACGGCATCGAAGGAGGAGCTGAACAAGATAAAAAAAAATGATTTTTTGAAGTGCTTTGAAGATTGGAAAAACCGTTGGCACAAGTGTATAATATCTCATGGGGATTACTTTGAAGGGGACAAAATAGATATTCATGAATACATAAATAATTTTTGAAAAAACACAAAATTCGCGATATTTTTTGAACACACCTCGTAAATACCTATTTAACCAGTAATTTCAAAATGAGAATACTTGTACATGCACATACACACACGCACGCACGCGCTTCGTGCCCAAACACATACAAATACACACACACACACACACAGATCCACATACGCACATATGCACGTATACACACATTGCCACAAATACACTCACACAAACACACATACGTAGACATACATATCCATAGATACACATACACTCACACACGCAGGCACATATGCTTGCTCCCCACACAGATGCAACCGGATTAACACGTGTTCGTTTTATACACACGTGTGAATCCACTCAAAAACACGCGAGCTTGCATACACACTCACGCTTGCTTGCATACATGTTTTATTAATAATAATTATTTTATAAAAAAATTATTGTTTTTACTAAATGAAATATCGAAATGCTATTTTTTTTTCGCTTACAGGTAAAAATTCATGGTCTACCCCTGAAAAGCATGCCGCTAGAAATTTATTTAAAAGTAATCTAACAGACAGAAAACTGCCAACTATACCCGAATGTAGACAGGCAAAAGAACAGTCAGTACATTTGCGAAATAGAAGTGCTCATCAAATAAAAGCTTTTTTATTCAATGAAATTAACCGAAGAAACAGACAAAATACTTGATACGTATTTTATATTTAATCTTATATATGTATTTAAATATTATTATATAGGCTGTCCATTTTTTAAGGCGGTATGGTGCATTGGGATTTCGAGAACCGTAAGAAATACGAAGTCGATTAAATTGGGGCGAAGTTGCCTCATTGGGGGACCATCGTAGATGTGTTTTTGTTTTTCTATGAAAATGCACAGGTAACTACACAAAAGCGGAAATGTGAATTTTACCAATCTCGTTTTTGGCTTAAAACTTTTTTGTCCGAATTCATACAAGTTTCTAATTTGCACGGTCTACAGGCACTTTTTTATGAAAAATTCCAGGTCGCCTTCAAAATTTTTGTATCCCGTATCATTTCCCAGAAATTCATACTAACTTTTATATGGAGCTCAAAGTTGTCTGTATTACTATAAAATAGACAATTTTCGTCTGTTTTTGAAGATGAAAAATATCGGAGAAATAAAGAAAATATTATTATTGGCAAAATTTACATTTTAGCTTCTATTTGGTTAACTGTGTATTTTAATGAAAAACAAAACCACATCTAAAATTAGGCAACTTTACCCCAATTTAATCGACTTCGTATCTTTTACGGTTCAGGGCCCTTATTCTTGAGCGTTCGTAATTACATTCGTATTCGCTTTCGTTTTCATGTTAGTAGTGATAGTAGTCTGTGTGTTCAAAAATAATATTATATATGTCAGTGTCAGTGGTATTGTCACATTTATTCAGATCACTTACAAGTTAAGACCACATATCATATATTTATTAACGATTAATAAATATTTTTTTTAACTTGTAAATGATCTGAATAAATGCTGCAATACAGTTGACACTGACAATGACATATCCAATATTGTTTTTAAAACACAGACTACTGTGACTACTAACATGAAAACGAATGCGAATATGAACGAAATAACGAACACTCAAGAATACGGGCCCTGGAGTTGCCAGTGGTTCGCCTCAGAAAACGTACACCCGACATTCATATATGTATGTATGTTGCGTTATATATGTAATATTTTTAAATACAGTGATTGCGGTTTGTTTTCTGTAAATATTCTTTTAATTTATGTCCTCTTCTAAAATACTCCTGAAAATGAATTTCGTTCCTACTTGTCTCATCATACGTTCATATAAAATAACTCTTCTAGTTGTATTATCGGCTAATTGGACCCATAACTTCACTAGCATTAGCCGTCAGTAATTACATGACATGGAGGTAAGTTTGATTTACCGGTGAAGCATGATTATAGATTTTTATTTTATTAAAAATAGTATATACATATATGTAAAGTACGTACATACGAGTACATGTAATGATCTACATAATATTTCTCACGATACAAGGAAAAAACATACTTTTATATGTAATTATTTGAAAGAAAATATTACAGAATTATTATTTCATACAGCTTTAAAAAAAATTTGTTATATAATTTATTATCACAATGTTTATAAAGCAAAATTACTAAGAAAACATATTTATATTACTACAATATTGTAATATTGGAACAGTTATACTTTTAAGCTTTAAGGTTTAGTGGAGACACAAACAGTAAAGAGATTTCTGCAATACCGACCGAATTTTGCCAGAAGTAGCCGAAAAATTGATAATGTAGCCGAAAAAGTGAAATGTAGCCGAAAAAGCGATATGTAGCTGAAAACTATACTACGGAATATATATATATATATATATATATATATATATATATATATATATATATATATATATATATATTGTGACGTGCGTTCCTGAGAGAAGAGTATACAATGGCGTCACTGAAAGAATGTACCAGAGCGATGACGCAATCCCCGGCGCCGCACTAGCTAGAGGTTAATTACGCCGTAACCTCATTCTTTTGTATACAGATCATTGTCGCTTCCGAGTGATCTAGAAGGATATAAGCGGTATATACCGGCCGAAAGAAAGAGGAGGGATAGTCTTGTATATATATATATATATATATATATATATATATATATATATATATATATTGCAGCATTTATTCAGATCATTTACAAGTTAAAAAAAATATTTATTAATCGTTAATAAATATATGATATGTGGTCTTAACTTGTAAGTGATCTGAATAAATGTGACAATACCACTGACACTGACATATATAATATTATTTTTGAACACACAGACTACTATCACTACTAACATGAAAACGAAAGCGAATACGAATGTAATTACGAACGCTCAAGAATAAGGGCCCTGAACCGTAAAAGATACGAAGTCGATTAAATTGGGGTAAAGTTGCCTAATTTTAGATGTGGTTTTGTTTTTCATTAAAATACACAGTTAACCAAATAGAAGCTAAAATGTAAATTTTGCCAATAATAATATTTTCTTTATTTCTCCGATATTTTTCATCTTCAAAAACAGAAGAAAATTGTCTATTTTATAGTAATACAGACAACTTTGAGCTCCATATAAAAGTTAGTATGAATTTCTGGGAAATGATACGGGATACAAAAATTTTGAAGGCGACCTGGAATTTTTCATAAAAAAGTGCCTGTAGACCGTGCAAATTAGAAACTTGTATGAATTCGGACAAAAAAGTTTTAAGCCAAAAACGAGATTGGTAAAATTCACATTTCCGCTTTTGTGTAGTTACCTGTGCATTTTCATAGAAAAACAAAAACACATCTACGATGGTCCCCCAATGAGGCAACTTCGCCCCAATTTAATCGACTTCGTATTTCTTACGGTTCTCGAAATCCCAATGCACCATACCGCCTTAAAAAATGGACAGCCTATATAATAATATTTAAATACATATATAAGATTAAATATAAAATACGTATCAAGTATTTTGTCTGTTTCTTCGGTTAATTTCATTGAATAAAAAAGCTTTTATTTGATGAGCACTTCTATTTCGCAAATGTACTGACTGTTCTTTTGCCTGTCTACATTCGGGTATAGTTGGCAGTTTTCTGTCTGTTAGATTACTTTTAAATAAATTTCTAGCGGCATGCTTTTCAGGGGTAGACCATGAATTTTTACCTGTAAGCGAAAAAAAATAGCATTTCGATATTTCATTTAGTAAAAACAATAATTTTTTTATAAAATAATTATTATTAATAAAACATGTATGCAAGCAAGCGTGAGTGTGTATGCAAGCTCGCGTGTTTTTGAGTGGATTCACACGTGTGTATAAAACGAACACGTGTTAATCCGGTTGCATCTGTGTGGGGAGCAAGCATATGTGCCTGCGTGTGTGAGTGTATGTGTATCTATGGATATGTATGTCTACGTATGTGTGTTTGTGTGAGTGTATTTGTGGCAATGTGTGTATACGTGCATATGTGCGTATGTGGATCTGTGTGTGTGTGTGTGTATTTGTATGTGTTTGGGCACGAAGCGCGTGCGTGCGTGTGTGTATGTGCATGTACAAGTATTCTCATTTTGAAATTACTGGTTAAATAGGTATTTATTATTAACTAAATGCAACATAACTTACCTCGATTTCTTGACACTCTTAACATGGCACGTTTTTGATTATTTACCCACAATTTTAATTGTATTGCATTTCGACTTCCTAATTGCGGGTAACATCTTATTGCAGCGTTACAATCCTCTAAATTCGGAAGATTATTTTATTGTTATCAGAATTCAAATATTTTCTGAAAATTTGTCGAGCTATTTTTCTTTCTGGTGTACTCCAAGATTTTCTACAAATTTTTCCCATAGGAGATACTACAACAATTAATCATATATAATAGTTATTTATGTATTAAGGGCGTAATGAAGCTTTTATGGCCTGTGGCGGGATTTTGAGCCCGAGGCGTCAGCCGAGGGATAAAAACACGTCAAAGGCCATAAAAGCAAGTTACGCCCGTGATACATACATAATTTTATGCACGGTCGAAGATTTTATGATTGAGAATTAGAAAAAGCATTTTTGTTAGGTATAAAAGATAATAGATGTCACTACAATGTTTTGTAAAAAGGCGTTAAGCATTAATAGCATAATAGATGGCATTATAATATAATGTAAGAAATGTGAGAGCAAACTAATCTAGGGACTTTTAACATGTACAGAAGAAGTAAACGTTTGTATGGTGTCAAATAAATTAGTGTGAAATTAGTTCAACGAATTTATTAGATTATCTAGAAGTACAAATAAAATGTTTTTATTTCATTTTCCGTGTTTAAATTGCTTGCATTAAGAATATTATATTATTTTTGTCTAAATTCTCGTTCGAGAATTTATGGTTATTTCTAGTATAATGTAAATTACTCATTTTCATCAGAGTTTCGTCCGATTTTCGTACTTGATTTGAGTGGTTATATTAACGTTTGTGCAACTACCTATTTTGTTTTGTATTATTTATTTTCATCGATTAATTTTAACTTAAATGCCATTATATGTAATTGATAAAGTTTTTAAGTTTTAACATTTTCTTTTTTTTTGTCACTCTAGGTTATACTTATACATTTTTGTTTGTCACGTGTCAACCTCTCATTTATAATACAGAATGTACGTAATTAATAAATGCTGCATATTATATATTATAAAAATCGGACGAAACCGGGCAAAATATCTAGAACAGGAATATGAGAAAATGGTATACAGTAATTTAAGCTTTATAGCTAATAGTTTTATTTGACGTTTCATTATAGGTCCGCGGGCTATAAAAGCACGTTTATATCAAAAGAAATCGTGTATAAATGTCAAATTATGATACGTCCGTGTATAAATATGATTATATATACTATATTAATAAAAACGATATTTACCAGGTGCCGCACGTTTCTTGGGTGTACTTAACAAGAAATCATAGCCTAATGTTGAAATAACGTAATCATTACGGTTTCCATTGATATAAGTAGCGTTTTGAAACTGTTTCTCTATATCTAAAATAAAATAATTAAACAGTTTTACTTGATATGACAATAATAATTTAAATAGAAATATTATATTTACCAGGCAATTTCGTTAATTTGACTACTGCTCTTTTCATATTTTCTACTGCTTCTTGCTTCGCGGAATCTAAAACAGTATTTAAGCATAAAAAATAAATGTTTCGCAATAAACAATAAGTTAAACTACGAGTAGATCAACAATTTTGAAAGAATGATGAACAACTATCTAAACAAACTTTTGTATGTGAATGCATGCACATGTGTGTGTGTGTGTGCGTGTGTGTGTGCGTTTGTGTGTGTGTGTGTGTGCGTGCGTGTGTGCCCGGAAAAAAACCCTCACCCAAGTGATATTTATAGCAGATAAGAACTAGATGTAAATCCTCCTTGACGGGGATTCGAACCCGGTTCTCAGCGCTGCCAGTGACATAGCCACTAGACCACCACGTTGGGCATGATGCACATGTATGCACATACGAAAATATGTGTATATAATAATTATACAGGGTGTTGACAGACACTAAGGTGCGAACATTGGGATTTATCATTGCATTTTAGTTTTTTGCAAATTCCTGCTCCTGTTTATTTTACGGCAAAAACTGTAGAGTGCAAAGTTGCACAGAATTAAAAGTTGTATACAAAACTGTTTAAACATTTTTTATTATTATTCTAGTTTCTTCACAATTTTAAAAAGAAAATTTAAAATTTCGCTTTGTTAGTAGCTATAGCCATGGTACTTGTTTTTTTTTCTGGTTTTCATAAATTATTTATAAACGTCAAACGTTAATTTAACTTATGGAAAAGAAATAAATAATGAATGTTTATACGAATGAGGAACCTATCCAAAGTAATGTTATGATGTATATAATTACAAAAGTATACGGAATTTATTTTCCATCTCAAATTGAAAAAAAAAACAAGTTTCATGGCTATAGCTACTAATGAAGCGAAATTTTAAAATTTCTTTTTTAAATTGTGAAGAAACTAGAAAATAATAAAAAATGTTAAAACAGTTTGGTGTACAACATTTAATTCTGTACAACTTTGAACTCTACGGTTTTTACCGTTAAATGAATAGGAGAGCAGGAAATTGCAAAAAACTAAAATCCCATGTTAAATCCTTATGTTCGCACCTTAGCGTCAACGCCCTGTATAATTAATTTTTTAAAAGTGTTGCATATTCTACTTTTTGGGAATTTCGAAAATGATTCTGAATATAGAACTACATCATTTTACTTACTTAAAATTGGAGGAATATATGTTGATGTGTTCTGATAATTAGAATCGCAATTAGCAACAACTGTTGAGGTAATCTGCGTATCAGCTTGACAATTTTCCACATATCTTGTGTTTTGCTGATCATCAACTTCAGACTCTGAAATATGTAAAATTTTAATGAAAATAATAAAACTGAAAAAAAAATTCACCATACCTCGACAAATTTGATCTAAATTCATACCCTTATATCGATTAATGTCTCCTTTATCAAGAACTGTTAATAAATTAGACATGTGCTGAATCTCTCTGGCAGCAATTGGAAGTCGATAATGAGATTTATGAACTTTATCGTCATGGCCCATGAAATTTGTGAGAAGAGCTACTTCCGAATTATTCAAATTTAATTTCTGAACTGTTGTTGCTATATGTTTACGAAGCAAGGTACTACGTGAAGTACTAGGTTGTTTGGCACCACATTTCATAGCAAATATTCGCAATAACTCATAAGCTTGTAAATGGTGATATTTTCCACCTGCAATGCCGAACAAGTACGGATTTTCTTCCTGTACTACTGCATCTCTTCGGTATTTGATTACATAATTAACTGCTCCATACCAACTTTCGTGTAAGAGAACAGGAACAGTCCGTCCCAACTTTCCACGAATTTCAAAACGATAAAAAGACCTCGTCATATGTTTCTTGTTATTCTCTATATTTTCGTATATATCAGGATTCATCACATCATCTATTGTATGTCATTTTAAAAAATCTTTTATCAATATTCTTTCTATTTCTCCCGGTCTTCTTCTATAGTAAAAACCTGAATATAAGTTAAGCAACATTTAGCCAAGTTTAACCAGTGATCATAAGTGAAATTATGAATCAATGCATTGATATGTAAATTTCTTTCCGACAGTAAATAGTTAGTTAAAAGCTGAATATCATGAGATGTTGGTAATGATGTTTTCTTCGATCTTTTCTTCTCGTTTCTGTTTTCTATAGCTGTTCTACTTACGACAGTACCGTAATCTTGTGACAAAATTTCTAGAAAATTTTCTACAATAGTCTTAGCTTCTTCGTCAGAATGCTTAATAAATTCTAAAATCTGTAATTTTGCACATTTCTTTACATATGTACCTATATTGGCCGCAATTGTGGGATGTTTATAATGACATGTAGTTGAATTTAATTTCCCTATCTTGTTAACAGCATTAATAAAAACTTCATACTTCGATGGTTTTAATATAGAAGCAAAATCTATTACACTCGCATCCATTTCTATAACAGTGATTAATAATCGACCTAATAATCTTAAAATTTGTCTAATATAATTCCCAAAGTGTTCATCCCTGTACTTTTGACAAAGTTTATTTCCTAATATTATTAATAAATGATCATGGTAAATAACACGTGAAACATTGTCGTCTCTCATCTTAGCAAATATTCTTCCTACTAATGCGTCAGATGCCGCTTTATGGTAACGAGCAAGCAATAATTTACCGCGTCTTAAGACATCTCTCACACCTTTTGGTGCAGTTGGATCACATTTCGAATAATGTTGATACATTGTATTTCGTGCCATAAAGCCCATACATTTTGGACACGTAACAAAATCATTGACTGTTTTGTTTTTAATAACATTAGGTCTTCGACAAACAATTAAATTTCCTTCATTGTAATTGATGTTAGTGTTGTACTCATAATCGCCACGTTTGCGAATAATATCAATAAGACGTTTTCGTTCCGATGAGACTAGAATATGTAGGTATATTTTTAAATTTGAGTATGGGTGCATGCATGCGTATGTGCTTGTGTGTGTATGTGTTTAGTGTGTATTGGGTGTGTATTTTGTACTGTGTGTAGTATATGTTTTCGCACGTATGTGTTATGTGTATGTGTTTGCACGTATGTAGTGTGTATATATTCGCAAGTTTATGTACCTACACTAATCTAAGTTGAACTAGTACGTAAAGTAAGCAATAGAAAAAGCGAAATGTAGCTGAAAACTATACTACGGAAATATATATATATATATATATATATATATATATATATATATTGTGACGTGCGTCCCTGAGAAAAGAGTATACAATGGCGTCACTGAAAGAATGTACCAGAGCGATGACGCAATCCCCGGCGCCGCACTAGCTAGAGGTTAATTACGCCGTAACCTCATTCTTTTGTATACAGATCATTGTCGCTTCCGAGTGATCTAGAAGGATATAAGCGGTATATACCGGCCGAAAGAAAGAGGAGGGATAGTCTTGTATATATATATATATATATATATATATATACAAGACGGAAATATATATATATATATATATATATATATATATATATATATATATATATATATTGTGACGTGCGTTCCTGAGAGAAGAGTATACAATGGCGTCACTGAAAGAATGTACCAGAGCGATGACGCAATCCCCGGCGCCGCACTAGCTAGAGGTTAATTACGCCGTAACCTCATTCTTTTGTATACAGATCATTGTCGCTTCCGAGTGATCTAGAAGGATATAAGCGGTATATACCGGCCGAAAGAAAGAGGAGGGATAGTCTTGTATATATATATATATATATATATATATATATATATATATATATATATATATATATATATATATATATATATATATACAAGACTATCCCTCCTCTTTCTTTCGGCCGGTATATACCGCTTATATCCTTCTAGATCACTCGGAAGCGACAATGATCTGTATACAAAAGAATGAGGTTACGGCGTAATTAACCTCTAGCTAGTGCGGCGCCGGGGATTGCGTCATCGCTCTGGTACATTCTTTCAGTGACGCCATTGTATACTCTTCTCTCAGGAACGCACGTCACAATATATATATATATATATATATATATATATATATATATATATATATATATATATATATATTTCCGTAGTATAGTTTTCAGCTACATATCGCTTTTTCGGCTACATTTCACTTTTTCGGCTACATTATCAATTTTTCGGCTACTTCTGGCAAAATTCGGTCGGTATTGCAGAAATCTCTTTACTGTTTGTGTCTCCACTAAACCTTAAAGCTTAAAAGTATAACTGTTCCAATATTACAATATTGTAGTAATATAAATATGTTTTCTTAGTAATTTTGCTTTATAAACATTGTGATAATAAATTATATAACAAATTTTTTTTAAAGCTGTATGAAATAATAATTCTGTAATATTTTCTTTCAAATAATTACATATAAAAGTATGTTTTTTCCTTGTATCGTGAGAAATATTATGTAGATCATTACATGTACTCGTATGTACGTACTTTACATATATGTATATACTATTTTTAATAAAATAAAAATCTATAATCATGCTTCACCGGTAAATCAAACTTACCTCCATGTCATGTAATTACTGACGGCTAATGCTAGTGAAGTTATGGGTCCAATTAGCCGATAATACAACTAGAAGAGTTATTTTATATGAACGTATGATGAGACAAGTAGGAACGAAATTCATTTTCAGGAGTATTTTAGAAGAGGACATAAATTAAAAGAATATTTACAGAAAACAAACCGCAATCACTGTATTTAAAAATATTACATATATAACGCAACATACATACATATATGAATGTCGGGTGTACGTTTTCTGAGGCGAACCACTGGCAACTCCAGGGCCCGTATTCTTGAGTGTTCGTTATTTCGTTCATATTCGCATTCGTTTTCATGTTAGTAGTCACAGTAGTCTGTGTTTTAAAAACAATATTGGATATGTCATTGTCAGTGTCAACTGTATTGCAGCATTTATTCAGATCATTTACAAGTTAAAAAAAATATTTATTAATCGTTAATAAATATATGATATGTGGTCTTAACTTGTAAGTGATCTGAATAAATGTGACAATACCACTGACACTGACATATATAATATTATTTTTGAACACACAGACTACTATCACTACTAACATGAAAACGAAAGCGAATACGAATGTAATTACGAACGCTCAAGAATAAGGGCCCTGAACCGTAAAAGATACGAAGTCGATTAAATTGGGGTAAAGTTGCCTAATTTTAGATGTGGTTTTGTTTTTCATTAAAATACACAGTTAACCAAATAGAAGCTAAAATGTAAATTTTGCCAATAATAATATTTTCTTTATTTCTCCGATATTTTTCATCTTCAAAAACAGACGAAAATTGTCTATTTTATAGTAATACAGACAACTTTGAGCTCCATATAAAAGTTAGTATGAATTTCTGGGAAATGATACGGGATACAAAAATTTTGAAGGCGACCTGGAATTTTTCATAAAAAAGTGCCTGTAGACCGTGCAAATTAGAAACTTGTATGAATTCGGACAAAAAAGTTTTAAGCCAAAAACGAGATTGGTAAAATTCACATTTCCGCTTTTGTGTAGTTACCTGTGCATTTTCATAGAAAAACAAAAACACATCTACGATGGTCCCCCAATGAGGCAACTTCGCCCCAATTTAATCGACTTCGTATTTCTTACGGTTCTCGAAATCCCAATGCACCATACCGCCTTAAAAAATGGACAGCCTATATAATAATATTTAAATACATATATAAGATTAAATATAAAATACGTATCAAGTATTTTGTCTGTTTCTTCGGTTAATTTCATTGAATAAAAAAGCTTTTATTTGATGAGCACTTCTATTTCGCAAATGTACTGACTGTTCTTTTGCCTGTCTACATTCGGGTATAGTTGGCAGTTTTCTGTCTGTTAGATTACTTTTAAATAAATTTCTAGCGGCATGCTTTTCAGGGGTAGACCATGAATTTTTACCTGTAAGCGAAAAAAAAATAGCATTTCGATATTTCATTTAGTAAAAACAATAATTTTTTTATAAAATAATTATTATTAATAAAACATGTATGCAAGCAAGCGTGAGTGTGTATGCAAGCTCGCGTGTTTTTGAGTGGATTCACACGTGTGTATAAAACGAACACGTGTTAATCCGGTTGCATCTGTGTGGGGAGCAAGCATATGTGCCTGCGTGTGTGAGTGTATGTGTATCTATGGATATGTATGTCTACGTATGTGTGTTTGTGTGAGTGTATTTGTGGCAATGTGTGTATACGTGCATATGTGCGTATGTGGATCTGTGTGTGTGTGTGTGTATTTGTATGTGTTTGGGCACGAAGCGCGTGCGTGCGTGTGTGTATGTGCATGTACAAGTATTCTCATTTTGAAATTACTGGTTAAATAGGTATTTACGAGGTGTGTTCAAAAAATATCGCGAATTTTGTGTTTTTTCAAAAATTATTTATGTATTCATGAATATCTATTTTGTCCCCTTCAAAGTAATCCCCATGAGATATTATACACTTGTGCCAACGGTTTTTCCAATCTTCAAAGCACTTCAAAAAATCATTTTTTTTTATCTTGTTCAGCTCCTCCTTCGATGCCGTCTTTATCTCGTCAAGCGTAGCGTAACGTCGTCCTTTCATGGGCCTCTTCAGTTTAGGGAACAAGAAAAAGTCACAGGGAGCCAGATCTGGGGAATACGGTGGCTGCGGCATCATTAGTGTGTTGTTTTTGGCTAAAAAGTCGCGCACAAGCAACGATGTGTGAGCAGGGGCGTTATCGTGGTGCAAAAGCCAATTTTTGTTCTTCCACAAATCCGGGCGTTTCTGGCGGATTGCTTCGCGCAAATTGCGCATAACTTGCAGGTAATATTCCTTATTGACCGTTCTACCCTGTGGCAAGAACTCATGATGCACCACGCCCCTGCAATCGAAGAAAACTGTCAGCAAAACTTTCACATTCGACCGAACTTGGCGCGCTTTTTTCGGTCTTGGTTCGTGCGGCAGCTTCCATTGAGATGATTGAACTTTGGTTTCCACGTCATAACCATAAACCCACGATTCGTCACCAGTTATGACCCTCTGGAGCAAATTTGGGTCGTCGCGGACAGAGTCCAACATCTCATTAGCAATGTTCATGCGATGCTGTTTTTGGTCGCAATTGAGCAATTTTGGTACAAATTTCGCGGCGACCCGTCTCATGTCCAAATCATTGATAAAAATCGAATGGCACGAGCCAATCGATATGTTTAGGTCCTCAGCAACTTCTCTAACGGTGATTCGACGATTGGCCAATATCATTTTCTCCACTTCATTAATTTTTTCGTCTGTTGTTGAAGTGCTCGGGCGTCCGGCACGCTTTTCGTCGTTCACATCTTCTCGGCCTTCTGAGAACATTTTGTACCACCGATAAACGTTGCTTTGGTCCAAGGTAGCTTCTCCGTATGCCACAGTCAACATTCGGAATGCATCCGCGCACTTAATTTCGTTTTTCACACAAAATTTGATACAGGTTCTTTGTTCCATTTTTTTGAATAGGTAAAAATCGAAGACGATCCAAAACACGTGCAAGCAAAGCAGCTGTCAACAATTAAGTGAACATTCAAAATGGCCGAGCTTGTCGACATAAGTGAGAGACATGAGTACCAACATAAAGCCACAAAAAGATCGAAATTCGAATATACGTAACCCGCGAAAATTCAAAATTCGCGATAGTTTTTGAACACACCTCGTATTATTAACTAAATGCAACATAACTTACCTCGATTTCTTGACACTCTTAACATGGCACGTTTTTGATTATTTACCCACAATTTTAATTGTATTGCATTTCGACTTCCTAATTGCGGGTAACATCTTATTGCAGCGTTACAATCCTCTAAATTCGGAAGATTATTGTTATCAGAATTCAAATATTTTCTGAAAATTTGTCGAGCTATTTTTCTTTCTGGTGTACTCCAAGATTTTCTACAAATTTTTCCCATAGGAGATACTACAACAATTAATCATATATAATAGTTATTTATGTATTAAGGGCGTAATGAAGCTTTTATGGCCTGTGGCGGGATTTTGAGCCCGAGGCGTCAGCCGAGGGATAAAAACACGTCAAAGGCCATAAAAGCAAGTTACGCCCGTGATACATACATAATTTTATGCACGGTCGAAGATTTTATGATTGAGAATTAGAAAAAGCATTTTTGTTAGGTATAAAAGATAATAGATGTCACTACAATGTTTTGTAAAAAGGCGTTAAGCATTAATAGCATAATAGATGGCATTATAATATAATGTAAGAAATGTGAGAGCAAACTAATCTAGGGACTTTTAACATGTACAGAAGAAGTAAACGTTTGTATGGTGTCAAATAAATTAGTGTGAAATTAGTTCAACGAATTTATTAGATTATCTAGAAGTACAAATAAAATGTTTTTATTTCATTTTCCGTGTTTAAATTGCTTGCATTAAGAATATTATATTATTTTTGTCTAAATTCTCGTTCGAGAATTTATGGTTATTTCTAGTATAATGTAAATTACTCATTTTCATCAGAGTTTCGTCCGATTTTCGTACTTGATTTGAGTGGTTATATTAACGTTTGTGCAACTACCTATTTTGTTTTGTATTATTTATTTTCATCGATTAATTTTAACTTAAATGCCATTATATGTAATTGATAAAGTTTTTAAGTTTTAACATTTTCTTTTTTTTGTCATTCTAGGTTATACTTATACATTTTTGTTTGTCACGTGTCAACCTCTCATTTATAATACAGAATGTACGTAATTAATAAATGCTGCATAATTATATATTATAAAAATCGGACGAAACCGGGCAAAATATCTAGAACAGGAATATGAGAAAATGGTATACAGTAATTTAAGCTTTATAGCTAATAGTTTTATTTGACGTTTCATTATAGCCCGGCGGACTATAATGAGGTCCGCGGGCTATAAAAGCACGTTTATATCAAAAGAAATCGTGTATAAATGTCAAATTATGATACGTCCGTGTATAAATATGATTATATATACTATATTAATAAAAACGATATTTACCAGGTGCCGCACGTTTCTTGGGTGTACTTAACAAGAAATCATAGCCTAATGTTGAAATAACGTAATCATTACGGTTTCCATTGATATAAGTAGCGTTTTGAAACTGTTTCTCTATATCTAAAATAAAATAATTAAACAGTTTTACTTGATATGACAATAATAATTTAAATAGAAATATTATATTTACCAGGCAATTTCGTTAATTTGACTACTGCTCTTTTCATATTTTCTACTGCTTCTTGCTTCGCGGAATCTAAAACAGTATTTAAGCATAAAAAATAAATGTTTCGCAATAAACAATAAGTTAAACTACGAGTAGATCAACAATTTTGAAAGAATGATGAACAACTATCTAAACAAACTTTTGTATGTGAATGCATGCACATGTGTGTGTGTGTGTGCGTGTGTGTGTGCGTTTGTGTGTGTGTGTGTGTGCGTGCGTGTGTGCCCGGAAAAAAACCCTCACCCAAGTGATATTTATAGCAGATAAGAACTAGATGTAAATCCTCCTTGACGGGGATTCGAACCCGGTTCTCAGCGCTGCCAGTGACATAGCCACTAGACCACCACGTTGGGCATGATGCACATGTATGCACATACGAAAATATGTGTATATAATAATTATACAGGGTGTTGACAGACACTAAGGTGCGAACATTGGGATTTATCATTGCATTTTAGTTTTTTGCAAATTCCTGCTCCTGTTTATTTTACGGCAAAAACTGTAGAGTGCAAAGTTGCACAGAATTAAAAGTTGTATACAAAACTGTTTAAACATTTTTTATTATTATTCTAGTTTCTTCACAATTTTAAAAAGAAAATTTAAAATTTCGCTTTGTTAGTAGCTATAGCCATGGTACTTGTTTTTTTTTCTGGTTTTCATAAATTATTTATAAACGTCAAACGTTAATTTAACTTATGGAAAATAAATAAATAATGAATGTTTATACGAATGAGGAACCTATCCAAAGTAATGTTATGATGTATATAATTACAAAAGTATACGGAATTTATTTTCCATCTCAAATTGAAAAAAAAAAACAAGTTTCATGGCTATAGCTACTAATGAAGCGAAATTTTAAAATTTCTTTTTAAAATTGTGAAGAAACTAGAAAATAATAAAAAATGTTAAAACAGTTTGGTGTACAACATTTAATTCTGTACAACTTTGAACTCTACGGTTTTTACCGTTAAATGAATAGGAGAGCAGGAAATTGCAAAAAACTAAAATCCCATGTTAAATCCTTATGTTCGCACCTTAGCGTCAACGCCCTGTATAATTAATTTTTTAAAAGTGTTGCATATTCTACTTTTTGGGAATTTCGAAAATGATTCTGAATATAGAACTACATCATTTTACTTACTTAAAATTGGAGGAATATATGTTGATGTGTTCTGATAATTAGAATCGCAATTAGCAACAACTGTTGAGGTAATCTGCGTATCAGCTTGACAATTTTCCACATATCTTGTGTTTTGCTGATCATCAACTTCAGACTCTGAAATATGTAAAATTTTAATGAAAATAATAAAACTGAAAAAAAAATTCACCATACCTCGACAAATTTGATCTAAATTCATACCCTTATATCGATTAATGTCTCCTTTATCAAGAACTGTTAATAAATTAGACATGTGCTGAATCTCTCTGGCAGCAATTGGAAGTCGATAATGAGATTTATGAACTTTATCGTCATGGCCCATGAAATTTGTGAGAAGAGCTACTTCCGAATTATTCAAATTTAATTTCTGAACTGTTGTTGCTATATGTTTACGAAGCAAGGTACTACGTGAAGTACTAGGTTGTTTGGCACCACATTTCATAGCAAATATTCGCAATAACTCATAAGCTTGTAAATGGTGATATTTTCCACCTGCAATGCCGAACAAGTACGGATTTTCTTCCTGTACTACTGCATCTCTTCGGTATTTGATTACATAATTAACTGCTCCATACCAACTTTCGTGTAAGAGAACAGGAACAGTCCGTCCCAACTTTCCACGAATTTCAAAACGATAAAAAGACCTCGTCATATGTTTCTTGTTATTCTCTATATTTTCGTATATATCAGGATTCATCACATCATCTATTGTATGTCATTTTAAAAAATCTTTTATCAATATTCTTTCTATTTCTCCCGGTCTTCTTCTATAGTAAAAACCTGAATATAAGTTAAGCAACATTTAGCCAAGTTTAACCAGTGATCATAAGTGAAATTATGAATCAATGCATTGATATGTAAATTTCTTTCCGACAGTAAATAGTTAGTTAAAAGCTGAATATCATGAGATGTTGGTAATGATGTTTTCTTCGATCTTTTCTTCTCGTTTCTGTTTTCTATAGCTGTTCTACTTACGACAGTACCGTAATCTTGTGACAAAATTTCTAGAAAATTTTCTACAATAGTCTTAGCTTCTTCGTCAGAATGCTTAATAAATTCTAAAATCTGTAATTTTGCACATTTCTTTACATATGTACCTATATTGGCCGCAATTGTGGGATGTTTATAATGACATGTAGTTGAATTTAATTTCCCTATCTTGTTAACAGCATTAATAAAAACTTCATACTTCGATGGTTTTAATATAGAAGCAAAATCTATTACACTCGCATCCATTTCTATAACAGTGATTAATAATCGACCTAATAATCTTAAAATTTGTCTAATATAATTCCCAAAGTGTTCATCCCTGTACTTTTGACAAAGTTTATTTCCTAATATTATTAATAAATGATCATGGTAAATAACACGTGAAACATTGTCGTCTCTCATCTTAGCAAATATTCTTCCTACTAATGCGTCAGATGCCGCTTTATGGTAACGAGCAAGCAATAATTTACCGCGTCTTAAGACATCTCTCACACCTTTTGGTGCAGTTGGATCACATTTCGAATAATGTTGATACATTGTATTTCGTGCCATAAAGCCCATACATTTTGGACACGTAACAAAATCATTGACTGTTTTGTTTTTAATAACATTAGGTCTTCGACAAACAATTAAATTTCCTTCATTGTAATTGATGTTAGTGTTGTACTCATAATCGCCACGTTTGCGAATAATATCAATAAGACGTTTTCGTTCCGATGAGACTAGAATATGTAGGTATATTTTTAAATTTGAGTATGGGTGCATGCATGCGTATGTGCTTGTGTGTGTATGTGTTTAGTGTGTATTGGGTGTGTATTTTGTACTGTGTGTAGTATATGTTTTCGCACGTATGTGTTATGTGTATGTGTTTGCACGTATGTAGTGTGTATATATTCGCAAGTTTATGTACCTACACTAATCTAAGTTGAACTAGTACGTAAAGTAAGCAATAGAAAAAGCGAAATGTAGCTGAAAACTATACTACGGAAATATATATATATATATATATATATATATATATATATATATATATTGTGACGTGCGTCCCTGAGAAAAGAGTATACAATGGCGTCACTGAAAGAATGTACCAGAGCGATGACGCAATCCCCGGCGCCGCACTAGCTAGAGGTTAATTACGCCGTAACCTCATTCTTTTGTATACAGATCATTGTCGCTTCCGAGTGATCTAGAAGGATATAAGCGGTATATACCGGCCGAAAGAAAGAGGAGGGATAGTCTTGTATATATATATATATATATATATATATATATATATATATATATATATATATATATATATATATATATATAAGCAACGAGCAATGAAATTGGTGATATAAATATACAGTTTACCAGTTGTTAACATACATAAATGTAGTTATATAAATAAGTGTAGTGATATAAATATTGTATAGATAAATAAGTATTTAAGTGTTTAAGTATTTAATAATATTCTTAGTGTTTATAATTATTTAATCATAGTGTTAGTTGTTTTTATTATCTTTTAATATTTAATCCTTAATTAATTATCGTTTAATAAACGTATTCTTTTAGTTAATAATATTTGTCTATGTTTTACACTTCACCCATATAAATAAAAAAACGTTACAATTGGTGTCAGGTGTGGGATTGTTAATAAGCTGTGAAGTGTAAATAAAAATAAATAAAATGCCTAAACTACTAAAATTAAGTGAATTGAAAGTACGTGATCTCAAGACGGAACTGGAAGAACTAGATTTGGAAGCAACAGGAAAAAATCTGATGTGGCCAGCACAATACCTTCCGTCAATCCTGTGTATTATGTACAAATTCCATACATAAATTTTCTTGCAAAAGATTCTAAATTTTTGGTATTTTATGATTCCCTTTCTCGGCAACGGAATTCCATACTCCTGATAACAAACAAATCACATGAAATAAGAAAATCATGAAATTTTGAATGAAAAATTATGACACTTGTCAGTTATGGACATAATTAATTTCTGTCATTTTGATACGGGTCCCCATATCTGCTTGCCAAAGGCAGCAAAGTCATGTCACTGCACGCGCCCTATACATAATTTTTTTGCAAAATATCCTATATTTCGAGTAAAGTTATTTCAAAAACAAACTATGCAAATTGCACTAGACACTGACATCTTCTTCTTTAGTTTTCCCATTCGTTAGGGGGTAGCTATTTTTTTTTCTTCTTCCACTAAGTTTTGTATTGCGTGTCGTCCTCATTAAGTTCCTTTTCTCTCAAGTCTTCTGCAATACAGTCTTTTCATCTTATATTTGGTCTTCCTATGTTTCTTCCACCTTCTATTAATTTATTCATCTCTCCTCATGACATGTTCAAACCAATGTAATCGTCTCTATTATATCTAAAAACTTCTAACACTAGAATTACTTCCCTTATTTTTTCATTCAATTACTTGCTTTTTATTGATACTGGCATCTGTCAATTTGAATTACCTGAATATATTAGCAGTTTCCATGGTTATGTTAGCATAGCTGGCTGAATTATGAAATTTATACGAATTTTTTATCTTTAGTATTCTTTAACTCTATATCTGTTGAATATGAAATATAAAAATGCAATCAAATCGTATAGAGAATAATATATTCTTTAAGTTATAATAACATTTAACTGAGTTTTTCAAGAAAAACTGTTAAAATCTTCAAATGAGGGTACTTCCGGTTGCCCAATTATAACCAAAATCTAAACATGTCAGCATTTGGTTGTAAGGAAGAGGAATACGCAAGAATTGTAATTTTTGGAATTCTAGTATTGGAGATATCGTGCACGAAAAAGCGGTCACATACACACACACACACACATACACACACACACATACACACACACACACACGCACATACGAACACACACACACACACGTAGAGACATCATCGTAAAAATAGTAAAATCGTATTGTATAGACCCTAAAACGTGCTTATTCAATGAAAACTCACCACCGAATTTTTTGACCAAGACAATACCTTCCTTACCTATAGGTGACGGAAGGTAAAAAGATAGAGCTTCAAGAAAAACTGCAGCAAACTTTAATGGAAGCTGGTGAAAATCCTGACGATTACTTATTCGAAGTTCCGTGTTGCTTATTCGAAGATTATAAAGTATTCGCACAAAGATTGCAAGAAAATTCTAGAAGTTCTGAGCGGAGATTGGCGGAAAATTCTACAAAAGCGGAGGAAAGTTCTAGAAAAGCAGATGAAACTTCTAGCACATTAAAAAAAGAATTAAAACAAGAAATGGCAGAAAGTTCTAGAAAAGCCGAAGAAAATTCTAGAACATTAGAAAATAAATTAGAGGAAAATTCTAGAAGTTTAGAAAATAAATTAGAAGAAAATTTCAGAACATTAAAAGACGAATTGACAGAAACATTAGAACAAAAATTGGAGGAGAGTTCTAGAAAATCAAAGGAAAATTCCAAAATATTAAAAGAAGAATTAATGGAACATTCTAGAAATTTAGAACAAAAATTAATGGAAAATACTGAAGAAGGTCTGAAGAATTTAAAGGATGAGTATGACAAGAAGATCGAAGAATTACGAGAAAAAGTTACTAAAATTACATCGTCATCAATGTCAAATTCCGATGTACTAAGGGCAGGACTACTAGAAGAAAGGAAAGTAGTAAAACCTGATGCGACTTCAAAAATGCACATAAAGACACCGGAATTTGATGGGAAGTCTTCGTGGCCGAATTATTTAAAACAATTTGAAGCGGCCGCAAAAGCGAATAATTGGACATCCGAGGAGAAGGCTACGGCGTTGACTGTCTCGTTGCACGGAGAAGCTATCGAAATCCTGCAAACGCTGAAAGAAAAAGAACAAGAGGACTACGACCAGCTAGTCAAGCGATTGGATATGCGGTATGGTAATGCGCATCTGGAACAGGTAAACCAGACGCAATTAAGAAATCGGTATTAGAATCCAAAAGAAAGCCTGCAAGAATTTAAAATCGACGTAGCCCGTTTGGTTCGTCTTGCACATCCTACAGCTCCTGATAGCGTTTTGGAATGCCTGGCTACAGAATAATTCATCCATGGAGTTCGAGACAACGAAACTCAGCAAGCATTGCGATTGGCCCGTCCAAAAACTTTAATTGACGCACTCTCATATGCATTAGAACATGAAGCAGCAAAACAAGCTTCACGAAATCAATCGCGAGTGCGAAATATGGATGCTGAGAGAAAGGAAAACATTGAAGATCTAGAAGATACAATGCGAAGAATTGCAAGTGAAGTCTTTACCGGAAGAAAGAAACTCCTCTGTTGGAACTGCGGTGAACTGGGTCATCCGCAAAGACTTTGCAGAAAAATAAAAAAGAAGACTGAATCGACAAAGGAAGAAAAGAAGTCGGAAAAGTAAATCGGGCAACCGTCGACCCGTAATCTAGAAGCCCCACAATCCATCAGTTATGTCGCATCTCTTCATCATAAATCCAATAGCATCTATGTGGATGGCTCTATTAACAGAAGACCACTGAAAATGCTACTGGATACGGGTGCGACGAAGACTATAATTAGACCCGACTTGGCAAAGAAAACTGGCAAGACGCATCTTCAACCAACTAACTGGCGATTGCGCACAGCGACGGGAGAACAAGCTACCGCATTAGGAGAAGTTGATGTCTTCATCACTATCGGAAACACCTCCTTTAAACATCGTGCACTGGTAGCTGAAGTTGAAGATGAATTAATACTCGGGATGGACGCAATGACAAAGCATGGTTTTAAGCTTGACCTGAAGAAGGGAGTGATGATGGTCAATGAAGAAGCCCACGAGATGACAAGGCTGTGCGCGTACTAATGACCGAAGACAGCACCCTTCCAGAACGAAGTAAAACTATCCTGGGAGCACTTTTAGATGGTAGTTTCTGTGAGGGAAACATTGTTATGCATGAGCCCAGGAATGACGATGCCAAAATTGGCACTGGAGTGTCAATCACTGGTCAAAGCCAGCCAAATAATTCCAGTTCGGATAATGAATGTAAATAACTATCCGGTTATTCTTAAAAGAGGAACAATTGTAGGAGAATGCTTGGCAGTATCGTCGATTATTCGAACTGTAAAGGCCACAGAGAACACATCTCAGAAAGTTCCGGACACGTTAATCAATCAATTGACAACATCGTTTGAAGAATTGGCCGCCGACCAGAGAACCAAGGCGAAGGATTTAATTGGGAGGTTTCAAGATGTGTTCCAATATGACAAGAAAGCCAACGGAAGAACTAATGTAGTTTACCATAAAATAGACACCGGAGACGCAAGACCCATCCGCCAACCAGCAAAAAGATTGCCATTGGCGAAGCGTGAGGAAGCCGAAAGAATTATTGAGGACATGAAGATGGAAGGTGTAATCGAACCTTCAAGCAGTCCTTGGGCTTCACCAGTGGTGTTAGTGAAGAAGAAGGATGGCTCTACACGATTTTGCGTCGATTATCGTCAACTTAACAACGTGACGAAGAAGGATAGCTACCCGCTACCTCGAATAGACGACACGTTAGACACTTTGGCTGGCTCAAAGATTTTCTCCACTTTGGATCTAAAAAGCGGTTACTGGCAAGTAGATTTGGATCCAAAAGATAAGGAGAAGGCAGCCTTCACTATTGGTACAGGACTCTGGCAATTCACCGTAATGCCGTTTGGGCTCTGCAATGCTCCTGCAACGTTTGAACGACTCATGGAAACAGTATTGGCGGGCTATCTTGGAAAACCTGTTTAGTGTACCTCGACGATATTATTGTGGTAGGTAAGACATTCGAGGACCACATGAAGAATTTGGAAGAGGTTTTCCAGAGATTGAGGAAGGCTAACCTGAAACTTAGCCCGAAGAAGTGTCACCTGTTTCAAAGAGAAGTTCATTACCTTGGACACGATGTTTCCGGTAAGGGTATTGCAGTTGACCAGGAGAATATAAAGGCTGTGAGAGACTGGCCAGCACCTAGGGACAAACACGAACTTAGAAGTTTTCTTGGTTTGTGTACCTATTATCGACGATATGTACCTGGATTTGCCAACATAGCCAAGCCACTGACAAGGCTTACTGAAGAAGGAAGAAGATTTATATGGGAAATGGACTGTACAATTGCATTTAAAGAACTAAAACATGCTTTGACAAGCGCACCCGTCTTGAGTTATCCTTTACCTGAAGGAGAATTCATACTAGACACAGATGCCAGCAACGTCGGAATTGGTGGCGTTCTTTCCCAGATACAAGACGGGCATGAGAAGGTTATTGCCTACTTTAGTAAGACCTTGTCTAAACCAGAAAGGAATTACTGTGTGACCAGAAAATAACTCTTGGCAGTCGTGAAATCCGTTGAACATTTCTACAAATATTTGTACGGAAGAAGATTTTTGATTAGAAATGACCATGCTGCATTAAAATGGCTGCTACAATTCAAGAATCCTGAAGGTCAGGTGGCTAGATGGATTGAAAGACTACAGGAATACGATTTCAAAATCGATCATAGGACGGGTACCAGCCATCGTAATGCCGACGAATTGTCCAGAAGGCCATGTCAAGATGAGTACAAGCATTGTAGTCGACTGGAAGAGAAACATTTTACTGTCGCCAGGACATCAGTAGTCGATGATAATTGGCAGCCCGATGGACTACGCGAAGACCAAGAAAATGGCCCGAATTTAAAAATTATACTGGAATGGAAAGCAGAAGAGAGAAAACCAAGATGGGAAGAAGTTGCGCCACACTCACAGAGTGTAAAATCGTACTGGGCGCAATGGAACTCAATGATGATTGAAGATGGCCTGTTAAAGCGTTTGGTGGAAAATACCGATGGAACTGAGAAGAGAACTCAGTTGGTTATTCCTAAGAATAGAATACCAGACGTGCTGAAAGAGATCCATGCCGGATCTGAAGGTGGCCAGTTTGGAGTCAACAAAACATTAGAAAGATTGCGCCAGCGATTTTACTGGGTTAACTGCAAGGAAGACGTTAAAGACTGGTGCAAGAAATGTGTGGTTTGCGCTGGAAGCAACGGCCCTCATAGACGAAGAAAAGCTCCAATGCGTCAATACAACGTTGGCAGTCCATTTGAACGCATTGCGATTGATGTAGCCGGACCATTCACAGAAAGCGACGACGGAAATAAATATATCGTGGTTGTGATGGACTACTTCACTAAATGGGTTGAAGCCTATCCATTATCCAACCAGGAAGCTACCACGGTCGCCGAAACCTTAGTCAAAGAGTGTATATGCCGATTCGGGGTTCCACGTGAACTTCACTCCGACCAGGGAAGAAATTTTGAGTCTGTCGTTTTCCAAAATATCTGTAAGATATTAGGGATTAATAAAACGAGGACAACTGCATTACATCCGCAGTCCGATGGCATGGTTGAACGCATGAACAGAACGATCAACCGATATTTGTCGAAGATATTCTCCAACCACCAAAAAGATTAGGACCGACACCTTCATCTGTTCCTGATGGCTTATCGTTCATCCGTGCATGAAACCACAGGGCAAAGTCCTGTGAACATCTTATTCGGGCGTGAGTTGCGCCTGCCATGTGACTTGGTGTTCAGCAGTAAACGTGGGGAAGATCTGGCCGGGGAAGATTACGTAACGGACTTACGGAGAAGAATGGACGACATTCATGAACAAGTCCGCACAAACACTGAAGCTGCCAGCGACCGAATGAAGGACCAGTATGACATCAAGGCAGAAAAAGGTTGATACCAACCAGGGGAAATTGGGAAGGTCCATATGAGGTCGTTAAGAGAATAAATGACGTGATATACAGAATTAGGAAAGCACCTACCGGGAAGCCGAGAGTAGTACAATTTATTCGGCTAGCCCCGTTCGCCGGTGACAACAATGAAGATCAGCATGGAGCACCGGTTGTGGATCGCATGTGTGGCTCTTTGGAGTGCTATTTGGTCATTTCTTATAACAGCGGCAGAATTGACGATGTGGTCTAATAATTCCTCTCTTGTATGAATTTTTGTAGCATAAACTAAAGATTTTAGCCACCTCCATAGACAGTAATCGAGAGGAGTGAGGTCCGGGTACCTCGGCGGCCAATTTTGTGGACCTCCTCGGCCGATCCAGCGGCGAGGAAAGTGGTTATCTAAGTAATTTCGTACAATATTACTAAAATGGACAGGGGCTCCGTCATGCTGGAAGTACATATTTTGTCGTATATCTAAAGGTACATCATCCAGTAGGTCTGTTAAACGATTTTGCAAAAATTGTAGATAAATGTCCGCTGTCAAACGACCATCTAACACAATCGGGCCAAGGAGTTGATTGTTGATCATTCCGCACCATACATTAATACTAAACCGATGCTGAAAGTTACTTTCAACCGTGGCATGGGGATTCTCATCTGACCATCAATGTTCATTATGATGATTGTTAATTCCATCGCGTGTGAATTGGGCTTCATCGGTAAACAAAATGTAACGGTATAGCCTACGATTTTGATTTACCAATTGCAAAATTGCAGCCTTAGGGCATAGTCACCATTCTGAAGATTTTGGACCCGCTGAATATGGAAAGGGTGCAGCCCATTCCTGCGAAGAGTCGTCCATACTGCTGTCTGATTAATTTGAAGGCAAGTTGCAATGCGCCTTGAACTTACACCTGGACTACGTTGTGCAACATCAAGAATCTCTTCTTCTACAAGCACATCAAGACTATTTTCTCGTTCAGATGTGATTCTTGCACTGGGAAACATGCCGGTTTTTCGGGAAGTGACAAAAATTGAATGAAATACACTTCTGTGAGGGGCTCTTCTGTTAGGATAGCGGTGTTGGTATTCAGCAACGGCGTCTAGCGTTCCCGTTGCAGTATCCATAAATGAAAATCATAACGGCATATTCTTGATGTGTAAATATCGCCGGCATGGCGGAAGTGTGTAGTACTAACTAACTAAAAACAACAGCTGGATGTGACAGCCACAAAAAACAAATGCCAAATATTATTTCTAACAATAAAAGCTGAACGTGACAACCACAAAAAACTAATGTGAACTATTATTTTCCGCGGTTAATCGCTTACTATTAATAATTAATATCTCAGTAACGGTTAAGAATCGGACACATGTTTATATGACTTTTTTCTTTATTTTGATCTCCTGACCATGTTCCTCGAGTATGGCCGTTACCTCACCAATCAGCCTGTATATATATATATATATATATATATATATATATATATATATATATATATATATATATATATATATATACATATATATATATATATATATATATATATATATATAAATTATGATTTAAATATATAAATAAATTGACAGATTTCAGTAAATTAATTTAGGAATTACAGAAGGAATAATATATGCCAAATATATAGTGTGCTGGGGATGGGTTCCTAATTTATATAAAAGCTGGCAAGAGCTTAATAATACAAAATAATAAAAAAATGGTACAAACAAGACGCCAAATCTTGCGTGATATGCCGGAAGTTCCGGGTCGGATCACATCACAATCAGGACTGATTACTATCGGTAACGAACTGGCAATGAAAACTATGACAACTAGACAAAACAGAAACGAAGTACCACAACGACAAAGAAGGTAACCGCACAGGGGACACTCAAAGCGGACCCTCTTAAATGCAAGTCTTGAACCAATGGTCTACAGAAAGAACACAGAAAAAACCTTGGTCAAAAGATGAATAATTAGAAATAATTTGGTGCTATCACTATGACAGGCTGTCAAATCGCAACTATAAACAAGTCTACAAACTATGGAGAGAAAGAAATCCTACATCAAGATTAAATATAGATGCTAATAAGCTTCAAAATCAAAGGCGATACATCGAGCAAAATAAAAAAAAATACGTGTCAAATATGAACAACAAATGATAAATGAAATCAAAGTACATATTATAGGTACATAGGGTACATAGGTAATAAACAGAACAAATGAAAACATCTATATTTATCGGATTTATATAGCAACAAACAACTTAATAATGCGACTGTTCACGTTGCGATTACGAAATCAAACTGAGTGAGCAAGTCAAAACGTTTGCATAGACTGCATAACACCCTGTCAGTAGCGGCTAGGCAGAGGGCTAGGAAGGGATGCTATTGCAGATCGTACGAAAAATTGGCGCCATACCAGCCGAATACTATTCGCCGAATATTCGGCTATTCGGCCAAGGAATCCGCCGAATATTCGGTATTCGGCCTACGATTTTTTTTAACGTTATGAAATAACGTAACAGATCGTAAAATTATTATTTTTCAGCCAGTGGTTTTCAAACTGTGGGGACCAACTTTTTTATTTTAAATGGGACCATATATTATTTTTTATTTACTTATTCGTTAGAGAATTTAATTCTGAATTCAATTATATATGTTCACACCCTCAAATAACGATTTTTTTGAGAAAAATACATGCAAAGTTTGTATTAATTCACATTTAAATTCCGCTATTATAAGAGTGCCAAGAATGTAATGAATGAATACATGTTAATTTTTCAATTTATATTTAGATTGCCATGACATTTAAGAAAATATATGATTACTTAACGGACAAAATATTCACTTATTTCGTATTAATCGTAACGTACGAACAGGAAAAGAAGTAAACTACCTCTTAGGAGCTATCTCTCTTGTCTCACTATGTTACTACAAAAATGCAGCTTTATTGTACGATTTAATATTCATATTAAGTAAATTAAATCTATTGGCTAAATGTATCGGCTAAAAACCATGCATTAATCGCTCTCGTGCTTTATTTCAAGGCATCAAAAGGAAGGTGATTGCGAAACAGACCTCAATAAATATATGTTCTTCGTGGATGAATACGCAATTTGGCTCAATCTCCCCGCAACAGAGAAAAATAGAAAGCATATAAATAGACGAAAACTCTTTGAAGATTTGCTGCAACCGTCTAAAGGAGAGCAGACAATTTACAATCATGCAAATAAACTGCGGGATTTTTTAATGAATACTATGAATATTTGGACAACAAATTTTAACAGGAGAAATATAGGGTAATGAATGTGGTTTTGAAGAAGATCTGGATTTAAAATCTTCTAAGAAAAATAAGCAATTCTACGCTTCTGCTAATGCCAACTTTTATTTTGCTAAAATTTAGTTCATAATTTAGTTTCTGACTTTTAATCATCTAGTCTCGATTGATTTTTAATAGAATAAAAAGTTTACAAAATTTTATTTAATGGGTGGCGGCAGTTTGTGGTGAACATAAGGATTTTACACGGGATATTAGTTTAATGAAATTTCCTGCTCTTTTCTACGGCAAAAACTATAGAGCAAAGATGTACAGAATTAAAAGTTTTATATGTAATTTTTAAATCTGAACAACTTTGCATTTTATAGTTTTTCCCGGAAAATGAACAGGAGAGCAGGAAATCGCATAAAACTAATAATAATAATATTAATATACACAGTAATGGCAATTATGAGTGCACTTTTAAATTTAATGTGTGATAACCAATTTTTTTTATTGTAAGTTTTAACAATTTTACGTAATGTAAAACATTATTTGTAATATAAACGAAATAACGATATAAAACGTATATAGAACATTGAACATTGTGTCCACAGAAATAAATTCATACAGGGCAAATATTGCGAACAAGTATTGTTGTCTTATGTTTTAATTTTTCATAAAAACCATTGTTAATATGTTAAGTCGATACAATTTATGGAATTATTAACCATTTAATAATAATAAATTTATTATTTATTATTCCCACTAAGTGGGACACGCGTGATTTTATGTATGTATGTATGTGATTATAATACAAAATAATAATTTTTAATTATTCTTAAGTATTCAAACGTCTATTAAAAATACATGTTCCCATAAATATTGTTTACATTAATAATCCTTTTCAAGAATGCTAATAAATGTAATGATAATAATCAGCAATTATTTAATATAATGTTTTAATTTAAAACAAAAGTATTCCATTTTTAACAAAGAGAATGTTATTTTTAATATACTTTTTTTGTTAGATTGTTAACGCCCGATTCAATACCGAGATGACCTGGAGAACAAGAAAACTCTTGAATGACGAGGAGGACGTCGATGAATCCTGCCAGCGTTGGAACAATAATACACCTTCAAAGATATTGCAGTTTAATTTCCGAAGCATACTGAAGGAGCTGAAATCAGCTTCGAAAAAGAGATGTCACAAAATAGATTATTGAATTCGTATAACCAAATCATACATTTACAGTGGGATTATAGATGTACGCGTCAACTTGGTGACGAACAACTGGTCGAATCATACTGGCGAAGTGATCAACGGTCATCTGGGCGATGAAAAATGAAATATTTAAACGAAGTTGAAGATTTTTTTTGTAATAAAAATCATTTAGTTAAAAATGAGGCTCTGATTTTTTTAAAAACATATCTTTAAAATTTTGCATCCCTTATTAGAACATATCTAACTTTTTACGGACGGCAAGTACTCTATTAATTAGCTCTTTAAATATAAGCTGATTTCTTTTGTACCATTGTACATTGTAACATATTCAGATATGTTACAATGTACAATTAAATATTACTCAAACACTTAAAAAGAAATCTAAAAAGTTTAAAATAATTACTCAATTTTTCATTCTGAATCTATCTCTTTAAATAAATGTTTTACAAAAGTGTCGAGTATAGCCAAAATCTGAAAATTTTAGGAATTATGTTGAAAATTGAGACCCCTGTGTAATAAAAAAAATCGATAAATTTTGAATTAGATCAATCAAAACAATACTGATTCTGTCACCTGCAGGGTATATTATGAACTTTTTTTTGTAAATATTGTGAAACAAAAGTTTTAAATTATAAAATTTATTGTTGATGATCTTTTCCCAATTTTTAAAATTTGATAAAATTTAAAATTTTATTGTTATAAACAAATTATCTATCTAATCCCTAATGTAAATTGACAAATGACAACTAAATGACAGTAATGATAAAAGTACATTATTTATTCAGATTTTTGTTGTATTTCTCGGCTATATTTAGTAAGAAAATAATTGTTTACACAATACAAATAAATATATTTTAGGTACAAAAAACTAAACTAGTTTTTTAAGGCGAACTACAGTATGACCTCTTTCATCCGAACATGCTCTAATCCGAACCTCCAGTAATCCTAACAGCGACAACTCGGAGCTATAATCCGAACAACGCCTCGTTAATCCGAACAGCAAAGTGATTCCTGCTACCTAAATGAGAGAATCACTTGGTTTAATGTTCTCTATTACATAAATGAGGGAATCCCGGGGATTCATGTATTCTGCTACCTAAATGAGGAAATTCCTTGATTTCATATTCTCTAAGAACTGCTCTGTTTACTGTTCATTATTCATTAGACCCTTGTCTGTTACTGAGTTAAGTATGCACTGCAATTTAAAGCTAAGATGACTTCCAAAAGGAAAAACGTTACTTTATCGATTAAAGAAAAGATCGAGATTATTAACAGTGAAGAGGCCGGTACCACAGTAACCATTTTATCGAAAAATAGAATGTGGGAAAATCAACGATTTGCGACATAAAAAGACGAGTATTCTATCTTATGGCACCACAGCCAGTTCTTTGATCAATAATTGAAAATAAGTGCATATCCTGAAGTTGATAAAATGGTTTATACCTGGTTTTTACAGCAAAGATCTAGAGGTAAAAAGATGATTGACTGTGTACATATGTATGGTTTTTAACACAAAATTGAATTAGTTTAGGTGTGCCCATATCGGGAGAAATTTTGTGTGAAAAGGCACTATCCTTTTATGGTCAGACTCACAACGATGACAATTTTAAAGCTAGCTCCGGGTGGCTCGATAAGTTCAAAAACATATACGGAATTCGACAACTATCAATTACAGGAGAAAAATTATCAAGTAATGAGGCTGCTGTTGAGTCATTTAAAAACGCGCTTCGAAATAAAATAGCAGAAATGCAGTTGTGTCCAGATCAAATTTACAATGCCGACGAAAGCGAACTTCTCTGGAAATTAATTCCTCAAAAAACACTTGCTCACCAAGCTGACACATCAGCTCCAGGTAGAAAAATGAGCAAGGAACGAGTTATATTTATGCCCTACTGTAATGCCTCCGGCACAGATAACATAGGATTGTTTGTAGTGGGCAAATCTCAAAAGCCACGAGCTTTTGGAAATGAACCGCTGCCGGTGAGATACCAAGGACAGAAAAGAGTTGGGTATCAGAGAAATTTTCAAGTACTGGTTTTACACAGGTTTTGATCCAGCAGTGAGAAAAAAAATCAACAGCTGAATTTAGAAACCAAGGCACTTTTGATTTTAGACAATGCCCTAGGACACCCTGAAGACTTATGTTCTGAAGATAAAAAATTATTATAATGTTTTTGCCGCCAAATGTAACTCCCTTAGTGCAACCGATGGACCAAAATGTGATTCAAGCGATTAAGTTAAATAACCGCAAGAGGCTTTAAAAAAAAAGTAGCTTCCGAAGGTGCAGATATTTCTGCAGAACTGAAGAAAGTTAATTTGAAAGATGTTATTGGATTATCAAGAAGATGACAAGATGTGAGGCCGGAACTTATCCAAAAGTCCTGGATTAACTTCTTACACCACTTCTTGATGATGGTTGGACTGAAGACGATAATCTTCCACTATTACAGTGGACGAACAGAATGGAGTTGGAGGGTATAGAAAGACAAATAAACGAGGTTACTGCTCTAATAAACCAAATTTCTGAAGATGTCACAAGACAAGAACCTCTTGAGTGGGCTATCGGACATGAAGAATCATGGAAATCCACAAATGATATGGATATTTTGGAACAAATTCAGAATGAATCATGCTCCGACGAAGAAGTAGATTTGATACCAGGACATGTAAACACAAAGAGGCAGTCAGAAGTTTTGGAACGTGTTTGAAGTGGGCTGAAGAAAATGTTGAATCGGAACACCACATTCTAATTCTATCGGAAATGAAGAAACGAGCCAAAAAGGCAGAAGAAGCGAACATTAAATAGAGCAAAATCGCCGAGTTTTTCACAGTTTCTTAGATTTACTATTGACTTTGTATAGATTTATGTAATATGCCTATATGTACTTTATTTTGTTATTCATATGTAGTAAGTACAGTTGTTTTTTAATTTTATATTTGAAAATAAAGCACTTTTTATTGGAAGAATGTGGAAATTCTTAGAGAATTAAGAAAATGGATATTTTCCGTCATTTCTTCGATAATCCGATCATTTCGATAATTCGGATCAACCTGTGCAATTATTAGTTCGGATTAAAGAGGTCCAATTACTAGAACTTGAAATTCAATCACAACAAGGCATTCCAGAAGACACAGACGAACAAGTTTTAGTAGCAGAAAATAAAGAATAGAACTAAATATAAACGCAGAAATAAAAGAAGTGGACGAAATAAAAGAAAAAATAAAAGATAAAATAAAAAATAATTATAATAGATACAAGTAAACACATAGCAACAGGAAATAATTTGAGAGGGGATATTCTAAATGGAAATACGGACAATAGTTTAATATACGTAAGCACGACAATTTACAGTGTGGCTTATTATAACAGAAATATGTAATTAAAAAAAGAGTAATAGAAAACAATAACAGTGAAAAGAAAATGTGAAAGGGAAATAAACTTGGATGGATTAAAAGGATAGAAATAACGATCAACAACCTAAGAGCAGATCTATCCAAATTAGTGGAAATAAAGAGAGAAAGATTACTCCCATCATGGAGAAAGAAAGTATCTACAAGATCTAAATGTAAATATAGAAGAGGTTATAGAAACATTAAAACAAAGAGTAAGCGCAACAGCACAAAGATTATCTACCTTGGTTCACTAAACAAATCATTTCCGATCTTAAATTAAAAGATAAATATCATAAATTATATAAAAACAAAAGTAATGAAATGTATTACACTAAATTTATAACATTAATAACTAAAATTAAAACTTAGAAAAAATTATAGCTAGTGAGGCAGTGCATGGATTTGCTGAATACTTTTCTAGTGTTTATTCCAATGAAAATGTTATATATATTATTCAGTTCAAATATGATTAAACCAATACAACATGGTTTCATTAAAAGTAGATCAACTGTAACTAATTTAATTAATTTTACGGAACGTATAGTCAATGCATTTAGTAATAATTCGCAAGTAGACGCTAACACTGATTTTGCGAAAGCATTTGACAATGTGAATCATGAAATGTTGCTACACAGGATGTTAATATTGTTATAACACCCGAAAACGGCAGTTAGTACTCATTGAAATAAACAACTTTTCTTACTTCAAATTTTTGATTTGGAGCCCCAGTTCATAGTTATTGGCATTTTTTTTTGTTTCTTCGAAAAATCGCCATTACTCCCTTATTTTAAGGAATATTTAAAAAACAAAAAAATTCAGCATTTGCTTTCGGTTTTCTAAAACATTTGTATTGTGACGAAGTCACATTTTTTGTCTCCCTATGGTCCTCCACTTTTCCTGTTCATGTCTCACGGCAAGGTCGCCAGCCAGTTTTCACAGCCAAGCGGTCTTTGTGTGCACGATCTTCTCAGCGAGCCACGGCCTCGCTGTCGTTCCGAGGGTCGTACAACGGGTCAGAGATGGTCCATAGATCAGGCATCAAAGGGGTTGTCCAAGAAACGGGACGGAAAAATGCATTTTGTTTTGTCAAAACATGCTTAGAACCTACCAGTCACACGTGGGGATCGTCAACGTCTGCCGAGCGACGCCACCACAAACCACAGGCCGTATATACACCTCTGATGGACGCTGAGAACATCATCACCACAGATCTACCCCTAGGGCACGGAAATAACCACCAAGAAAAATCCTTTGACACCCACGAGACCAGCTGATCACCACTAGCGCTACGTTCGGCGAGAAAACGAATTAAAAAAATTAAATATATTTATTCTGTCGATTTTATTATTTTTTATATTTCACCTGGTATTGTTAGTCGTAGAAAATCTGGAAAATTAGATTTTCATAACGTGATAAAGTCACTAGAAAATGTTTTTCAAACACTGCCCATCAGCCAATCGGAAACCGCTGTGAGAATCCACCTACAGACCAATCGAAACAACGGCAAAGTTCCCACAGCCGAAACGCGCGAGTTTAAACCAAACTCGGGCCAACATGGGTATAAATTCTACGTCGCCGGGCTTAGAAGGCATTCTATGCAGTAGCTGTTCCCAGCTCAGGCTTAGAAACTTGAAAGAAGCAGCGAGTCTACAGTTCCTTGTAGTCTCAACTCCGTCCAAAGCGATCAGAGTCGCAAACCAGGTTATTAGTCTAGCGGTCTGAAGTAAGCCAGATAGTAGAAGACGCAGAGTTAAAAGTCTGTAGTCAGAGTTTAAATACGCGGTGTTAGATCAGTTTTTGCTATAAAATACATAGCGTCTGTGTCAGTTTACAGTGAAATCATAAGTAAAATATTTAGCGTCACGGTTAGTAAGGATAATTAAAGCGTACATTCAGTAAATGCCTAAAGGCAGCACTTCCAGTTTTTCTTCACTTTATTCGTATGTTGTACATAGTAGATCAATAAACATTGTTATAAGTGAAATATTTCGTGATTGTGTTCCCTTCCCTGACCCACCGACGAGCTATCCGCTCCTCCTATTCCCTTGCAATCAGTTTCAGGAAGGCGCCCGAGAACCAGACACCGCAGAGAGGGAAAGGCGTCAGTATTTACAATTATTTTCTATTTTATCAAATAACAAAATGGCGACCGATCAAAAATTTTAAAACAAGATATTTTGAAAATCACTCGATTGATTTTTGAAAAATAAACATTTATAAAATCCTTAAGCTATCTATTATAACATTTGTCTGAAATATTTTTTTTCGATCTGTCCAAAAAAAGTTTTTATTCAAATTGAATTTCAAGATAATTTTTTTAACAAACTGCAACAATAATTTAAAACAAAGTAGGCTTGCTGCCATTAATCAAGAAAATTAAACAAGAAAAACAAGAAACAAACAAATAAACAAGAAAAATAAAACAATGAACAATGAAACAATAAGGGAGGGACTAAATTTGATTTTCAAAATGGCCACCATTCGCAGCAACGCAAGACCGGCAGCGTGTTCTAATATTAGAAGAGACACTTGCAAGAGCTGCATGCTCGTCTTTTATATCTTCTGCTACAGCTATTATTCTAGCCACCAGTTCTAATTCGGTGTATACTGGTGTCTCATATACATCTGACTCCAGAAAAAGAAATCTAGGGGAGTTAGGTCTAGGTTCCGGGCTAGCCACGCAACAGGACCTCCTCTCCCAATCCACTTCTTCGGATATTCTGAATTTAGTAGTGCTATGACTTCTCGGGTTGTGTGAGCCGGTGCTCCATCATGTTGAAACCAAAGTCTTCGTCTGATGTTTAGCGGTAAGTCATTAAGAAGCTCTGGCAGAACGTTATTTAATAAAGTAAATAAATTTAACCATTCAATCGGTTTGGGAGAATGTAAGGTCCAATAACGTACTATCCTAGGTTTCCAGCCCATACATCTATTGAAAAACGTCGTTGATGCGCACGAATAAATGTTGCGTGGGGATTTTCATCACACCACAGGTGTTTATTGCGAGAATTAAATACACCGTCCCTTGTGAAACAAGCTTCGTCCGTTAATAAAATAAACTTTTCAAAACGCCTCTGAAGGTTGCAACGTTCAAGAAACCACCGACAAAACAACAATCTTGGCTGGAAGTCTTCAGGTCCCAAAACTAACACTTTTTGTCTAGAAAATGAATGGAGGGAGACCTTGTTCTTTCAGAACTTGCCAAACTGTCACGTGATTTACATCTAATCTATTTGCTATTACTCTTGTGCTCGTCGATGACTCCCCAAGTAACACAAATGACCTAAAATCTACGTCACTGTGACGTCGTAATTTACGTCACATAGACGTCTAGAAGACGTCTCAGCGTGGAGCTGTACGACGTCATTTTAAGACGTTGTTTAAACGTCATTATAAGACGTTGTATCGACGTCATTATAAGACGTTGTTTCGACGTCATTGTAAGACGTTGTATCGACGTCTTTTTAAGACGTTGTATTCGACGTCTTTTTAAGACGTTGTATCGATGTCTTTTTAAGACGTTGTATCGACGTCTTTTAAGACGTTGAATCGACGTCTTTTAAGACGTTGTATCGACGTCTTTTAAGACGTTGTTACGACGTCATTTTAGGGCATTGTTTTGACGTAATTTTTATGGTATAAACATAAATCGTGGTAGGAAAAATAAATAATTTAATTCTGGTTTTATTTTACTATATAATATAAAAAAATTAATTAAAAAATATTAATGCAAAACAATATATGAACAATAAATATTACACATAAAAAGTATTTAAAAAAATAGTACGAAAAACACAAATTAATTAAATAAATAATGCATCTTATATCTACAAAAAAGTTATGTACATATTTATTTGCACGTTGTTGTGTGGTGCATGTTTCAACTAGTTCACCATTGCTTGTTTATATTCTTCATAATGGCACTTCGCGTCGTGTCTTACCATATCTATAAAAAAGTAATTGTCATAAGCAATATAAGCACAATTTTATCTACTTACAATATACTAAATTTTCAATATTCATATTAAGAAATTTCAGTATTTTCAGTAAACTCCCGTGGTAATTAAAATGCTGGACCTGACACAACACAAAGATGGCGGAGGGTGCGTTCATACATATACAGTAGTCTGAGCATATATCAATTTTTATTTGATTTATTTTTATTTTGCTGTAATTTCTTTTAATTTTAGAAAAGAGTTGTAAATACAAAAATGAAAGTATAATTCTTTCGACTTACCAAATTATTCTAAAATCTCCACCTCGTATAATTTATATTCAGAATTGGGCTGCTGGGAATAATTGTTAATTGCCCGAACCAATTTTTTTTTATATTTCAAATTTTCGGGCCAAGCGCAATAAATTTTATTATTTTTATTACGCAGCCAACATTTCGGCAGTTTGAACAGAATTTGTACGAACAAATTCTATTACAGCAACTGCCAAACTATACAAAAGAGAAATTAGAAATTAAGTTTCCATTAAAAAAAAATGCAACTTGGTTAAGATCACCAGAATCAAAATATGTATTAAAAATCACTTTGATGTCTCTTTGTCGATGGTTTACTTAAATCCAATAGTTCTAGAATAGCTTGAAAGGGAAGATGTAAAGATTCTTGGAAAACTTAGGAAAGTGGGATTTTTGGAGCTATAGGAAATGCTCAGGTAAAACCGTGAAACTATATAGATAAATGTTTGTTTTTATATTATATATTTCCCTTTATTTATACATTTGCTTTTGTATTAGCAACATTTCTTAAAATGTTTTTTAAAGCACTACTAGCTTTTGTTTAAATTCTTGAAAATTAATTATACTAAAAAATATAACAGATATAAATTGTTTCCGTTTCGCATTAATAATTATGTAAACATGTAATATGTATTAAATAAATGAAATATAAATATCACCACGGCATACCCATATTTGGGTGTGCCAATCTGCTTCTATTCGTAGATTTTGGTAATGACAATAAATAAATAAAAATATTTATATTATATATATGTAAATATAAATTAAATTTTATATTACATTTGTTCTAATTTTAAAAATCATTATAATAAACAATATATTCTTATATATTTTTGCATAATGAATTGATATATAAATAAAAATAATATATCCCTTCGTGTGTTATTAATTGCCAAATTAAATAAATTTAAAATATGAATTCTTAATAATATTAAAAATAAAGTAAAAATAATCGTCATAAAGTCGTCAAATTAGACGTGTAAAAAAGGTTTAAATAGACTGAATTATGACCATATAAAGTCGTCATATGGACGTCATAGCGACCACAAATCTGACGTCTAAATAGTCCTATTTCAGACCAAAAATCAACGTCACAATGTCGTCGTATAGACGTCTGATTAGACGTCTAAATAGACCTATTTCAGACCAAAAATCAACGTCACAATGTCGTCGTATAGACGTCGGATTAGACGGCAGTATATGACTTAAATTCGACCTGAAATCGACGTCACTTTTTGATCGACCGTCGGTCAGTGTTACTTGGGTCATCTTCAATAATATTAAGAACAGCTTCTTCAAATGCAGGGATTTGACGTAATCTATTGGAATTCCCACCAATTGTTGGGTGAAAACTTCCAGTCTACATATTCTTCTAAAAATGCGGCAACTTGGTCGCTGACGATTTGGATATCTTCTCCGATAAATTCTACGAGCTTCTTGTGCATTCCTCCTTGCCTCTCCAAAAAACCAAAAGCATGGCAAGAAGATCAACTTTTTGATAATTATGCATTTTTATACACAAATTATTATGCAAATAACTTTTCAAGATGAAGCAGTAAATATTTTTTTTTTAATAAAGATATTTCTAAAGAACAAGATGAAAAAGTTATTTAAATTTGAACGTACAAACTAGAAAACACGTGCCTCAAGTTTGAAGTATGCGTTTGTTATTCGGCTTTTGTTTCAATGTTTAATGGCAGCAAGCCTACTTTGTTTTAAATGATTGTTGCAGTTTGTTAAAATTTATCTTGTAATTCAATTTGAATCAAAACTTTTTTTGGACAGATCGAAAAAAATGTGTCAGACAAATGTTATAATAGATAGATTAAGGATTTTATAAATGTTTTATTTTCAAAAATCGATCGGGTGATTTTAAAAATATCTTTTTATGAAATTTTTGATCGGTTGCCATTTTGTTATTTGATAAAATAGAAAATAATTGTAAATACAAATGTTTTAGAGAACCGAAAGCAAATGCTGAAAGTTTTTATATTTTTTACATATTCCTTAAAATAAGGGAGTAATGACGATATTTCGAAAAACAAAAAAACGCCAGTAACTATGAACTGGAGCTCCAAATAAAAAATTTGAACTAAGAAAAGTTGTTTGTTTCAATGAGTTCTAACTGCCGTTTTCGGATGTTACAACTTGGTATTAACACCCTGTATAAGCTTTAGCATCAGTTTGATTTTTCTCCCAACTTCTTGATTTGTTGAGTTATATTCATATCACAATCCGTACGGCTTCATATTACGGCTAGCCATTTTGTTGCCAGTCGGCATTCTTTATCAATCACGATTTGAATTTTTAGTTTTAACCATTTTATAATAAGAGTATATAAACTTAGCGTATAAAATTTCAAAACTGATGCTAGCCTCTAATCGGACTGAGACAACAAGATTTCATGCGAAATCGTTTCCTCTCCTGTCTATAGCTTGTTGGTATCACCTGAGGAGTGGTGGTGGCTGGCGCGGTGTAGAGAGAACGACGGCAGAGCTCCAGTAATGCGCTCCGACAAAACGTTGCACTAAATTTACATTACAGTATAGGGCAATATCGTAATTCCATTCGTTTATAACAATTATTTATTGCATTAAATATTTTTTTCATTATTCATTATAAAAAAATTATCTGCATATGACGAACATACTTTGAACCCATTTTTTTCTTTTATTACGTGATTTAATGTTATAAACAATATTATTATTGTTAATAAAAAAATGAATATAAGTTCAACCGTTAGATTTACATTTTTCAAAATCAATAAAAAAACTGCATTTGTTTTAATGAATTCCTTCAATCAAACGAACGGAATTACGATTGGACTATATTCGACGGCGACCTTAATATAAATAAAATCGATAATATCGAATCACTTGTGATATCTAAATATCGATAAATAGATAATGTGATATCGAAGTATGGACAAATAAACTAACCTATCGATGCTTCGGTATTTAGCAATATAATTATCGATAATGATCGAAATTTATGAATACATCGACATTTATAATATAATATTTATTGATTCTTTTCTATAACCCTAAATGACTGTCATAAGGCGAATATATTTTTGCGTGCGTGAACCCGGCACCGATGACTCTAGAAATACGCGACCTTCGCCGTTGGTCGAACGCTTCTAGAATGGTGGCTAACCTGAGCGATTACGTAATCGTCGCGCAAGTTATATTCATATCACAATCCGTACGGCTTCATATTACGGCTAGCCATTTTGTTGCCAGTCGGCATTCTTTATCAATCACGCGTTTGTTAAATGCGCGCCTGTTGTCATCAGCAATGACTAATCTCATATCAGTTAAAAACATGTGTAATTGTAATTAACAATCAGTAGTAGATGTACCTTCTTAATAACAAGAGCTACCATAAGTCTTTTGTACGTTTGGAGTTTAAATAAATTTTTAAAAAGATTTCGAACAAAGTTCGTAATTTAATTGGCGCAGTCGGTAGGATAACTACATAACGTGTTGTATCGAAATTTGCAACTGCAAATAAATTCGTTAAAATACTTCACGGTCAGTTTCAACTGTTTAATTGTGGAACCTGAAAGAACTCAAACGATAAGGAGGACAAGTCCATCATCCATAGTGCCCGCAAGTCGAGAGCCTGGAGATCTTCTGCTACTCACCCACGTCTACAGAGCCCGCAAAGCGAGAGCCAAGACAACCCCTGGAGTCATCCACAGTGCCCGTACATCGAGTGCCCGGAGATCCACATCTTAAGTGTCTATAGTGCCCGTATATCGAGTGCCGAGACTAAACCCGGAATTATCCACAGTGCCCGTACATCGAGTGCCCGGAAATCCACACCCACTTTTACGTCTACAGTGCCCGTGCATCGAGTGCCCAGACTAAATCGAATGAAGTTAATACTTCTCACCCTATTGTCCATTTTGTAAGTAAATTATATAGTGTAAAAATATTTTATTACATTATTATATATAACAATAATGGCAGTTCCTGAATTAAAAGAAATTCATTTAAAATTAATCCCAGAATTTAATGGGAATCCAAAACTTTTATCTAACTTTGTTTCTGTTAGCGAAGAGCTAATAAATACTTTTTATAATAATGTACAAATTGATTTTTTTCAAAATAAATTACTTTTACTAAGTATAAAAAATAAAATAACCGGACATGCAGCCGAACAATTAGCCGGCATAACCATAAGAAGATGGCTTGATATAAAAAATGCTCTAATAAACGCTTATGCTGATAAACGTGATGAATTAACTTTATTAATCGAAATTGCGAATATTAAACAAGGAAATAAATCTTATCTTGAATTTTATAATAATCTTTCACATCTTCTCGGTTTATACACTTCATATATCGAAATGCACTATCAAAATCCAATCACTGAAGAAGCATTAAAAACAAATGCGAATAAATTAGCCTTACGAGTGTTCACATTAGGTCTAAAAGAACCCGTTGGCCCACTAATAAGATCACGTAATCCTGCAACATTAAATGATGCATATCATCTGTTAACGAACGAATTCAATGTCGAATATGTAAAACCTATTAAACAAAATACGAGCATATCTATACAACAAATCCCTGCAATGACATATAACAAACCAACCAATAATCCCCAACCAAAATATAATTTTCCTTCACAACCCATTCAATTAAAGCCTGCTACACAACCTCAAAAAACATTTGTACCACGGCAACAAGTAAAAAACGCTCAATTTATGAAACCTACACCAATGAGTGTTAGCACTAGATTTACAAGGAATATCCCTCAAACTAATAATTACTTTTCACAAAATCAAAATCCTAACAATTTTGGAAATTACTTTGTCGAAGAAATATACAATCAAGACCTCGAAAACCCCGACGAAATTAACAACGAGGAAAATACCGAAAATTTCGAAAATTCCGAAGAAGAACAAAAAAGTTCAGAAAATAATTTTTTAGACGATACCAGCCTCAGAATAAAGGAGAATTATTAAATATAAATTGCACAACAAATTTACCATATTTAAATACTCGCGATTATATAATACTTTTGGACACTGGTTCAACAATGAACTTAATAAACAAAAATTTCGTTTACAAAAACAAAAATCGTTTCAAAATCCATGAAGAAAAATTTCAAATAAACACGGCAAATGGTAAATCACAAGGCAACGGATATGTAATTTTGCAAATTGAAGATATTCCAATAAAATGTTATTTATTTAATTTTCATAAAAAATTCAATGTACTTTTTGGCATCGGAGCTCTTAAACAATTAGAAGCACAAATAAATATGAATAATGAAACAGTAACATTGGCAAATAAAACATTTAAATTGAAATATTTTAATACAACGAATGAAATATATTTTACAGAAAACATTAATAATACCTTTCCTGAAATTCGATCCGACCATTTAAACGAAGAAGAAAAAAAGGAACTTTACAAAATTATTAAATCTTATCGTGACTTATTCCCAAATACGGACGAAAAATTAACTCATACTAGTGAAATAAAACACCAAATAAAAACCACCGATGACAATCCCATCTATGCAAAATCTTACCGATACCCTGAAATTTATAAAACTGAAGTAAAATCACAAATTGATAATTTATTACAAGATGAAATTATAAGAGAAAGCTACTCTCCATGGTCTTCCCCAATTTGGGTGGTACCCAAAAAATTAGACGCGTCTGGCAAACAAAAATATAGAATGGTAATTGATTATAGAAAACTAAATTCAAAAACTGTTGACGACAAATTCCCTATACCTAACATAACAGAAATTTTAGACAAATTAGGAAAAAGTATTTACTTCACAACACTGGATTTAGCTAGTGGTTTTCACCAAATTCAAGTTGACGAAAAAGACACACCCAAAACAGAGTTTAGCACTGACTTTGGACATTATGAATTCTTAAGCATGCCATTCGGATTAAAAAATGCCCCTGCTACCTTTCAACGACTTATGAATCATGTTTTAAGAGAATATATTGGAAAAATTTGTTTTGTATATCTAGATGATATAATTATATTTGGCACATCATTACAAGAGCATGCAGAAAATATTAAGAAAATATTTAGAAAATTAAGGGAAGCTAATCTCAAAATTCAAATTGATAAATCAGAATTTTTCAGAAAAGAAGTAGCATATTTAGGCCATATTGTGACAAAAGACGGAGTAAAACCCAATCCAGATAAAATAGACGCGATTAAAAATTTCCCTATTCCAAAAACAAACACGGAAATAAAATCATTTTTAGGACTTCTCGGATATTACCGAAGATTTATTTCAAATTTTTCAAAAATTACTAAACCACTAACCAACTGTTGAAAGAAAAATAATAAAATAAACATAAAAGATAAAAATTACATAGAATGTTTTGAACAATGTAAAAAATTATTAACAAATTCACCCATATTACAATATCCTGATCTTTCAAAACAATTCATTCTAACTACAGATGCAAGTGACTATGCAATTGGAGCTGTACTCTCGCAAAATATAAATGGAAAAGATTTACCAATCGCTTATGCCTCCAGAACATTAAACGATCACGAGATTAATTACAGTACTGTAGAAAAAGAACTTTTGGCAATTGTTTGGAGTACAAAATATTTTAGACACTATTTATATGGAGTAAAATTTCTAGTTCGTACAGATCACAAACCCCTTACTTGGTTATTCTCTGTAAAAGATCCAAATTCTAAATTAATGAGATGGAGAATAAAACTCGACGAATTTAATTATGACATCCAATACAAAAAATCTGATGTGGCCAGCACATAACCTCTCGCCGTATATTTTACCTGGCTGTATGCATAAAACAAAGAATATTTTTATAAATACAAATAATATATTCATATAAATCTATGACGTATAAACTTCTTTATTATTCAATAATAGCATGTCTCAACATGAAGATATTTTACCATAAATTATGTTACAATAAATTACAAAGTAGAGTTTACCATATATAAATATTAGGCTGGTAACTGCAATTTTCAATTCGAACAACGTTGTTTACTTTCTCTTCATATTCTTCTAGTAAAAACATTAATTTTGGGCGGTCTAAAATGTATATATGGATTGTGCATCTATTCTTACATATCTTCTTTTACATTTTATTTTTTCATACATGTTATGTCTAAATAACACTAATTCCCTTTAATAAAGTGACGGATAGATTGCACTCCGATTATTCTTATATCGATGTGTAATTTTGTCAATATTTACAACTTACTTGAGAAGAATTTGATAGCTTTTTCGCAATTCAAAGTTACTCTAGTCTATAGTACTGGTGTACATTGTCCCATAATGTTTGAAACAAATTTAAGTCCTTCAACCTAGACTTGTCATCTCCATAATAGTCACAGATCAAGAACTAAGGGATTCTCCGAATACATTTTTCTTTCATTACTCATTATTTCTGACACTGACATTTATCTGTCAGTTACAAATAATTTAAATTATCAACTATTTTTCATGGCATCCTTTCGGTTGTAAAATTTATTACAACAGATTTTTTTATATATTATACTTCTTTTATCTCTAAATCTATGGAATATATAATAAAATATTTAAATGTATCAGATAGAGAATTTAATTTTCTTTAATATTACCACGAAAAATTTTCAAAAAATAATATTTAGAAGATTTTTTTTCAAGAATCTTCTACTTCCGGTTGTCCAATTATTACCAAAACCTTTTCAGATCTTCCCATGAATGTCCGATTGGGAAATACGTTGTTAAACAAATTTTAAGTCTTATAGTTTTTGAGTAACCGTCCTTCCAACATCCCACACACACACATCCACACACACACACACACACACACACACACACACACACACACACACACACAGACATCATCGTAAAAATGTTAAAATCGGATTGTAGGGACCTTAAAACGTGCTTATTCAATAAAATCTGGATATGCGATTTTTAGCATGAATGCAATACCTCTCTTAGCGAGAGGTAAAAAGGAACTACAAATACAAACGCTGATGCACTTTCTAGAATAAAACCAAATTTAAAAATTAAATATATTAACGACAACCTTTTAAACAGTAAAAATAATATTGCACATTGTATTTCCGCAGATAACAAATTAGCAAAAGGCATAGCAGCTCAGCTAGAATCAAAATTTCAATGCAGAAAATTTCTAAACACATCACAAAATGATGTAGGCAAAATTAGAATTCAACATATTGATAATAATCGAATTTTATTTCATTTAGTCACTAAACAAATTTATAAATCTGAACCAAAAATGAAAGATATTGAATCATGTTTAATTAATTTGAAACAATTTTGTGAAGAAAATAACATTACAAAATTAGATATTCCAAAAATTTGCTCAGGATTAGATAGAAAAGATTTCAATGAAATAGAGTCATTAATTAAAACAATTTTTGCAAATACACATATAGAAATTACTATTTACACGCATAATCCAAAAACAGGAGAACTTTTTAATTCTGAAAATGACAGCTTAATTGCAAATTCAGGATCTGATGATGACACAGTACATTCGTCTGACGAAAACCCAGTTAATGGTATAATACACACAGATACAAACGTAAATGTTGGTAAAAATCAAATTATTATTACAGGACATCATAATGCAACAACAATACAAATAAAAAATATGTTTAATAATACTAAGAAAAGAATTATTTTAAAAATAAATTTACAAAATTTAAATAAAGAAATTGTTAAATTTATAAAAGAATATATAATTCCTCATCAAAAATATTATTGCTATTTCGAAAACGAAATTTGGAAAAATTTTAATACTGTAATTCAAGAAACTTTTACAAATAAATCTATATCACTAATAAAATGTAACCAATTCGTAAAAGACATAGAAGACAAAAATGAACAAATAGAACAAATCATTAATTATCATGAGGGCAAAACAAATCATAGAGGAATTGTAGAAACATATCAGAAACTAAAAAAAATATTCTATTGGCCAAACATGACTCAAACAATCGCAAATTATATAAATAAGTGTGAAATATGTCTCAAAAATAAATACGAACGAGATCCAATAAAAACTAATGATAATTTAACGCTCACACCTAGTTCACCTTTTGAAATAATGAATATTGACATTCTTTCACTAGAAAAACATAAATTTTTGACTATAATCGATCAATTTTCAAAATTTGCGCAAATGTATCCCATGCCTAATAGTAACGCTTCAGATGTTGTAGATGCTCTCTTAACCTTCTTTAGAAATTACGTAATTCCAAAACAAATTATATTTTATCAAGGTACAGAATTTCAGAGCAATCTTGTAAAAGAATTATTAAAACTGCATAAAATAGAAATTAAAAATACATGTGTCAATAACCCAAAATCAAATTCTCCTATCGAAAGATTTCATTCAACAAACATAGAACATCTTAGAATATTTAACGACAGGCCAGAATTCAAAGAAGAAAAATTATTAACAAAAATTAATTATGCACTTGTTGCATATAACAACTCTATACATACAAGTACAAAGAAAACACCACAAGAAATAATATTTGGATACTCGGATTATTCAAAAATAACAAAACCCACTGGTATTACAACACAAGATATACTTGAACAACACAAAGCAAAAATGAAAATTTTACACGACGAAATACACAAAAAAATTCAACAAGAAAAGAATAAACGATTTAAACCTAGTAAAAATCCCGACCATATTCACAAAACCATATTTCTTAAAGAACACCCTCGTCGATGTAATAAAATTGTAAACCCAATTTATAAAAAAATACATGTTAAAGAATACGATAAAAATCTCGGTGTAATAAAAGACGACCATGATAAGAAGCATCGTATTGATAAACTAAAACGTCCACGTAATGTTTCAGATGGACGGAAGCGAGCACCGGACGAGACATAGAAAATATAAATAATAACATAGGACTTAATATTATAAAATTAGGTAAAACTAAAATATACTCTAATTCATATTATATATATTATTATTATAACACAACTAATATTTATAATGAGTACTTAAACCTTAAAATACAAAAAACACATCTTCAAAACTCTCTTGAAAATGGAACATTACTATATAAACGCGAATTTGAAACTCATAATAACATTTTAAATTTTAATTTCATTCGCCTAGAAAATAAAATAAATTATATTTTCAACAAAAGATCTAAACGTGGAATAATTAATGGACTCGGTTCAATAATTAAACAAATTTCTGGTAATTTAGATTCATCAGACGGTGAACGATATGATAAAATATTTCAAAAAATCGAAGAAAATGAAAAATCCCTACAAGTTCAAAATTTAGAAAATACTCGCGTTAGTAAAGAACTTATAGAGAAATTTAATAAACAATTAGAAAATATTAAAATTAACGAAAATGTAATATCATCTAAATTGTTGCAATTAGAAAATCATTTTAAAACAGAAATGAAATGGGAATACACCTTCTCAACAAAAGATGTATTTAATCAATTAATCAATCTTAGTATAAACTTAATAGAAATTCTTAACGAAATTGAAACCTCACTTTCATTTTGCAATCTAAATTTAATACATAATAGTATTATACATCCTAATGATATGCAAGAGATATTAGAACAAATATCTGTAAAATCAAAATTACAATTTGATAATTTTTGGGACTTTTCAAAACTAATAAAAAGCCATTGTAAAACCACAAACAATGTAATAAAATATTTATTAGAGATTCCTTTGTATTATGAAAATAACTTCGAGTTATATCAATTGACACCCATACCAACTATGTACGAGGATAAATTTGTAACAATTAATGTTCCTCAACAATTAGTTTATAAAGACAATTCCAGAATATATAATATAAATAAATGTATTTTCAATAAAATATATTATTGTGAAACGAAATTAGAAGAAACCAATGAATGTATTGTTAATATATTTTCAAATAAAATAAATCTGCAACAATGTTCCTTCCACGAAATCGATAAAGATTATCATATGTATCAAATTGAAAATTCACCATATGTTATTATAATAAGTCCGTATGAAAAATATATATCCATTGAATGCCCAAACTATACACAAAATCTAAATATTAAGGGCATATTCAAATTTAATAATGTTGATAATTGTAAAATAAATAATGTAAATTTTAATAAACAAAATTTTGGTCAAGAATTATTATTTGAAAACTTTAAAATACAAAATTTTGAAAATAATATTGTTACCAATTCTACACTGCTCATGCAAAATATTAAAACCATGAATATTACTTATAAAAAATTACCACATATTACACAAATACAGTACCAAAACAGTACTCATTATATAGTTTTATATGTAATAATTATATTATTAATTATTATATTATTACTTGTTAAGTTTTATAAATATATAAATTGTATAAAACAAAACGTTGCTGATAACAATCCAATGACGAATCTTCATTTACCCAATGAAGCTTCTTTTTGAAGGTTGGAGGAGTTATATTCATATCACAATCCGTACGGCTAGCCATTTTGTTGCCAGTCGGCATTCTTTATCAATCACGCGTTTGTTAAATGCGCGCCTGTTGTCATCAGCAATGACTAATCTCATATCAGTTAAAAACATGTGTAATTGTAATTAACAATCAGTAGTAGATGTACCTTCTTAATAACAAGAGCTACCATAAGTCTTTTGTACGTTTGGAGTTTAAATAAATTTTTAAAAAGATTTCGAACAAAGTTCGTAATTTAATTCGCACATATATTAAAAATTGCAAGCAGTTTTTTTCGGTGTAATGGCTTTAAATCTAATCATTTTATTCCTAGATCTGGTGTTCCACAAGGGGCAACTCCTTTTTCTCTTATTCATAAATGATATTACTGAGTGGTTGGAATATTCAGAATCACTGCTATATGGTGATGATTTAAAATTATTTAAAGTCATTAATTTAGTTTCTGATTACCATCAGCTTCAGAAAGATATTGATAACCTTCTAGCTTGATGCTCATCCTCACGTGTTTTCTTTAATGTCTCAAAGTGTAAAGTTATGTCTTAATTAAGCATACTACAACTATTTCTTCTTACTGGATTGGTGACCTTTGTCTTGACAGAGTCAATACTCATAAGGAGTTATATTTGATCCCAGATTACATTTCGGTCCTCATTAATAGTATTTACACCCAATGACCGCAAATCTGGAGAACCGTATTCGATCCCGATCAACGCCAAGTATTTCGAGTAAACGCCCGTACGACAAAAATGTCATTATCATTACCGAAATCTGTGTACAAAGCATACTAGCAGCAATGGGTACATTATAATAAATGATTTATTTCGTCATTGAGGTGCTGCTTTTATTATATTTTTTTAAGTGATATCTCCGTAACGGTTAAGAATCGGACACATGTTTATATGACTTTTTTTGTTTATTTTGATCTCCTGAACACGTTCCCCGAGTATGGCCGTTTCCTCACCAATCACCCTGTATATATATATAAATATATACAGGATGTTAATACTAAGTCGTTACACCCGAAAATGGTAGATAGAACTCATTAAAACAACTTTTCTTAGCTCAAATTTTTTATTTGGAGCCCCAGTTTATAGTTATTGGCGTTCTCTTGTTTTTCAAAAAATCGTCGTAACTCCCTTATTTTAAGGAATATTTAAAAAATACAAAAACTTTCAGCATTTGCTTTCGGTTCTCTAAAATACTTGTATTTACAATTATTTTCTATTTCATCAAATAACAAAATGGCGACCAATCAAAAATTTCAAAACAACATATTTTGAAAACCACCTCATCGATTTTAGAAAATAAAACATTTTTAAAATCCTTAAACTTTCTTTTACGATATTTGTCTGAAACATTTTTTTTATCTGGCCAAAAAAAGTTTTTATTCAAATTGAATTGCAAGATAAATTTTAACATACTGCAACAATCATTTAAAACAAAGTAGGCTTGCTGCCATTAAACAAGAAAAACAAGAAACAAACAAGAAAAATAAAACCATACACAATGAAACAACAAGGGTGGGACTAAATATCATTTTCAAAGTGGCCACCATTCGCAGCAACGCAAGCCCGGCAGCGTGCTTTGATGCTAATGGAGACCTTCGCAAGGACTGCCTTCTTCTCTTTTATATCTTCTGCTGCAGCCACGATTCTAGCCACTAGTTCTAACTCTGTGTTCACCGGTGTCTCGTAAACAGAGGTCTTCATTTGACCCCAAAAAAAGAAATCTAGTGGAGTTAGGTCCGGGCTGGCGACGCAACTGGACCTCTCCTCCCAATAAATTCTTCGAGCTTCCTGTGCATTACGCCTTGCCTCCCCAAAAACCAGAAGCATGTCAAGAAGTTCAACGTTTTCATAATGATGCATGTTTACGTATAAATTATGCAAAATACGAACATACAAACGGACATACACGTGCGCTAAATTTGAAATAACTTGTTTTTGAGTACTTGTCAAATCTAATCTCTTCATGTTTTCAGAAGCTACTTCATTTTAAATGCTTTTTTTTAGTTTGTTAATACTTATGCAAGCCAAGTAAGTGAATAAAAACTTTTTTTTTGGACAGATAGAAAAAAATGTTTCAGACAAAAAATATTGTAATAGAAAGTTTAAGGATTTTAAAAATGTTTTATTTTCGAAAATCGATGGGGTGGTTTTCAAAATATCTTGTTTTGAAATTTTTGATTAGTCGCCATTTTGTTATTTGATGAAATAGAAAATAATTGTAAATACAAATGTTTTAGAGAACCGAAAGCAAATGCTGAAAGTTTTTGTATTTTTTAAATATTCCTTAAAATACGGGAGTTATGACGATTTTTCGAACAACAAGAGAACGCCAATAACTATGAACTGGGGCTCCAAATCAAAAATTTGAGCTAAGAAAAGTTGTTTGTTTTAATGAGTTCTATCTACCATTTTCGGGTGTAACGACTTAGTATTAACACCCTGTATGTAACACCAAAACCGACCAACGCCATTATTTTCTTTATTATTATAGTTACAAAAAAATACTATGGAACAAAATTGTAGAAGACCAAGGGGGGCTCCCATTTAAGAAGAAAATATTTTTTTAACCCAGTGGTTCTCAATTTGCAACACAAATTTACATATTTTCAAATAGGATTATACATATTTTTATGCCTACTCCATAGCGTATTTTATTTTGAATTCAAGTAAATTTGATTTTTCTAATCATTTTTCAGTAGGCTATGTATGAAAAACAAAAACTACTATTTGTCAATTTGAATTATTTAGAATAGAAATCAAATAGAACACCGTTTATAACGTTTTTAACAAATATTGATTTCATTTTAATTTAAGCTCAATTGTTTTTCATTCATAGCCTACTGAAAAATAATCATAAAAATTAAGTTTATTTAAACTTTAATTGAATTTTTCTCAATATTTTTGTTATATAAGGATATAAAATAATCCCATGGTTGAATTCAAAAAAATACTGTATCGAATAGGCATAAAAAATATGTATAATCCCATTTGAAAAAATATAACTTTATGTTGTAACTTGAGAACCACTGGTTTAAAATAGTATTCTCTTCCCTAATGAGATGCCCCCTTGGTCTCCTACAACTTTGTTCTATAGTATTTTTCTGTAACTATAATAATAAAGAAAATAATGGCGGTGGTCGGTTTTGGTGTTACAGCCTGTATACATATATATATATATATATATATATATATATATATATATATATATATATATATATATATATATATATATATATATATATATATATAAGTATGTATTCACGGACTTAAGAGCGAAAACGTCTCCGGTTCACAGACTTGTGGGATCAAATGGAGATTTACGAACCTGTCTCGTAAGTATAAATGAAAATGCCTGTAACTTCGAATAACAAGCTGAAATACGAAATATAATTACTTGTAAGGAAAGTGTACATGGAATTCTTTAATATTTGTAAATAACTTTACAATCTATGTTATAGATTCAAAGTAAATTTGATTTTTACCTCTCGCTAAGAGAGGTATTGCATTCATGCTAAAAATCGCATATCCAGATTTTATTGAATAAGCACGTTTTAAGGTCCCTACAATCCGATTTTAACATTTTTACGATGATGTCTGTGTGTGTGTGTGTGTGTGTGTGGATGTGTGTGTGTGTGTGTGTGTGTGTGTGGGATGTTGGAAGGACGGTTACTCAAAAACTATAAGACTTAAAATTTGTTTAACAACGTATTTCCCAATCGGACATTCCCGGGAAGATCTGAAAAGGTTTTGGTAACAATTGGACAACCGGAAGTAGAAGATTCTTGAAAAAAAATCTTCTAAATATTATTTTTTGAAAATTTTTCATGATAATATTAAAGAAAAATAAATTCTCTTTCTGATACATAATGTTTTGGTAACAATTGGACAACCGGAAGTAGAAGATTCTTGAAAAAAAATCTTCTAAATATTATTTTTTGAAAATTTTTCTTGATAATATTAAAGAAAAATAAATTCTCTTTCTGATACATTTAAATATTTTTATACATATTTTATAGATTTAGAGATAAAAGGAATATAATATATAAAATAATGTTGTAATTAATTTTACAACCGAAAGGATGCCATGAAAAATAGTTGATAATTTAAATTATTTGTAACTGACAGATAAATGTCAGTGTCAGAAATAATGAGTAATGAATTAAAAATGTACTTGGAGAATCCCTTAGTTCTTGATCTGTGACTATTATGGAGATGACAAGTCTAGGTTGAAGGACTTAAATTTGTTTCAAACATTATGGGACAATGTACACCAGTACTGTAGACTAGAGTAACTTTGAATTGCGAAAAAGCTATCAAATTCTTCTCAAGTAAGTTGTAAATATTGACAAAATTACACATCGATATAAGAATAATCGGAGTGCAATCTATCCGTCACTTTATTAAAAGGAATTAGTGTTATTTAGATATAACAAGTATGAAAAAATAAAATGTAAAAGAAGATATGTAAGAATAGATGCACAATCCAGATATATACATTTTAGACCGCCCAAAATTAATGTTTTTACTAGAAGAATATGAAGAGAAAGTAAACAAAGTTGTTCGAATTGAAAATTGCTGTTACCAGCCTAATATTTATATATGGTAAACTCTACTTTGTAATTTATTGTAACATAATTTATGGTAAATATCTTTATGTTGAGACATGCTATTATTGAATAATAAAGAAGTTTATACGTCATAGATTTATATGAATATATTATTTGTATTTATAAAAATATTCTTTGCTTTATGCATACAGCCAGGTAAAATATACGGCGAGAGGTTATGTGCTGGCCACATCAGATTTTTATATTTGGTTCCATAAGGTTGTGAACATCACATTTTACCCTAGTGTGAATTTCACTAACTAAAATATAACTGAAAAGTCTCTCAACAGATGGTGTGTAGGGCTTGAAACTGAAACTATGAGTTATACGGTACTCGGAAGAACAATTCAAGTGTTCTGCGCGTGGTGGTATTCGACTGTATATATTGACAACCTTACCAAACCAAGCATCAACAGCTCGCAGAAGTCATGCATCCACAGCTCACACACTTACGAGACCACTCCTGACTACTGATTATAAATACATTATATGACTTTTATATTTAATAAATGATGTTTAAATGTGCAATACATATTTGTCCACCATTTGTTTACTTATATTTGAATTTACGTTAAGATATTGTGCTTATTAGTTTCAATATAGAGCAATAACAGTTGAGAGTGATCCATCGGTTTCGCACTTGGGTTATATTCATTATATGACTTTTAATTTGAATGAAAGACATTTTAAATGACCAATACATGTTAATCTATCATTTATTTACTTATATTTAAATTAACAATAAGATATCTTAAATACTAACCTTAATAGAGTAATACAAGTTTGAGTTTACGCGGGCATGAATTATCGTATTTATCTTCACAACAATATGAAGTCATGCATCAACAGCTCACACACTTACGAGACCACTCCTGACTACTGATTACAAATACATTATATATATAAAATAGTTGGCCTGTTCTTCCTATTCCCGTCAACAAAATGACAACTGCAGACTAAACTATATTTAGTTGGTTCTCGATCGGCACGTCTAAAAATTATTATTATTATAATTTAATTAAACAATATAATTATCTAATTTACTAACCTGATTAATTCCATCCAGATTTTCTTTTCTTGTTCATTCGCAGGGAAACAAAAAAATTTGCAAATTTTTTGTTCGCTGTAATGTTTGCAATCAGGAGCAAAACACATTACCATTTCTGAAATAAATAAAAAATATAAATAAATATATTTTATTACAAATAATACTATAAAAATGTATTATAAACAATATATACATAACCTCAAAATATCTACATATGCTAATAATTTCATATATTTTATCGACTTACCGATTGCAATAGTAAAATCTTGTTCTGATTACACTTTATTTATTAAATATATGAGTTATATGCCTTATATTAAAGAAATACACTTATTATCTTTGAGTAAAAAAAGTCTTACGGTACTTAACATTGACTTTTCGTTTGTTTGGAAAGGTTTTCTAGTTACCCCCACTACTCTGACGTCAGACTTAACTAGTCCATTCAGGGGCAATGTTGAAAATGCTAAGTTATGAAGAAGCGGTAACACCGCAGGGCAAGGGACAGGGTGCGGTGAACGAAAAAAGTTAAGCATCAATCCATACATATTAGACGGCGAGTATAATATTATATAAGGTACTTCTTCGAATTTCAGAGTAAAAAAATATGTTAACACATCATTGATCCTAAAAAAATATAATGTGCAACAAATATGTTAAGCTTTTATATAATTGTGTAGTTGCACTACTCGCTTATGACTTACGTCGCAATTTATTGTATACCATTTAATAAACCTACTTGGTTTTTTGTTTTCGATATAATTTTTTTATAATTTAAAAAATCAACATCCAAAATAGTTTTATATAACGGAAAGAATGTGAGTATAATTGATTTTCATTATTATTATAAGTATAAGACTGGAGTTATGGTTCTGATGGATCGAATCCGAATAAACGTCAACTAGAAAAAGTTATTTTGAATTTTAAAATCGAAAGATGGTGACCCCTGTGGGGCTCTATACACGACAGCTTTGAAAGCCCCTGAAATGATCCTTGGTAAGTACCCTTAATATCCGCGAATAAAATTATTTACACACATTTGTTATTCTCATACATTTAAACTTTGTAACGGGTGTTATGTTAGTTTTATTTTTAAGGATTCCACAGTGTAGTAGTAAAGTGAATATAAATAAACGATGATTATATTGAAACGCAAAATAATTGCAATAAACAATTATAGCAGGGAATACAACATATAAAAAAATAAATAAGTTTAAATGTATAGTCAACGTGCAGCGATCATATCCTACTAATTGTCTCTATTTTACAACGGAAATAAAGAATGGACAGCTTAATATAACAGCTAATCTAAAATGGCGGGCCAAGAATATCAATAATTTTACTAAAAATGTATAGGTAATTTTTTTTCTGCTCCATTCATTAAATAGTCCGTTGTATATGGTGTTATAAATAATATATGTTTATAAATTTCTTCTTAATATAATATCTTTGACATGACATGGTCCACTGGCAAAATGCATTACCATCTATACATTTCACTCGGAACTACCACGCAGCATAGATTGTTTGAATGCAATACGATCGATATAGAGAGTGGTTCTGGTCTTACCACGACGATGGATTTGTATCGTGTAACAGTTCGACCGGGCGGGATTCGACGAGCTGGGAATATTTGAATTTATGCACAACGGACAAAGTGGTGGGGGACCTTTTCGACGGCGCGGGATTTCGACCGCGTGGGATTTCGACCACCTGGGATTTCGACCCGTGGAATTCGACCGCGCGGAACGCACTCCTTTGATTTGCACTTCAAAACGCATTGCCCCCTTAAGATTTCGATTAAATGAGTTTTTTTAGTTTACATCAGCGGTCATCTTAGATTTGCTTTTCTTTTTTAAAAAATAATTGTACTAAGTGAAATGTTGCAGCCAATTTTCAAATAACTTCTTTACTGTTAAAATTGAATAGTTCATTTACTGCATGTAGCAATCCATTTCTCTCCATCTATTGCTATTCATTCTTAAATATCCACCCCACTACACTCCGACGTACAGTTGTGTTGACCAATGCATTTCTTTCCATCTCAATATAAATATTCAACTATAAGTGGGCCGTGCTAAAATCTCCGCACCGCGACACTTCATCTCACGGACCAATAATCTAAAGACTACAGTGTTAATGCTACACATGAAACAAAATCGGCGCTAGCTATCTTGAAAAGTACTACAATGATTGGATTCAAATTTCATACAAACATAAATAAAAATTCAGAATAACACATAAGTATATTAAAGTCACAAACCGCCAGCTTGAAACAAAATGTCCGCCAACTATCTTCAAAAGTGCTGCACTGATAAAGTTCAAATTTAATACAAACATTAAAAAAATCCTACTTAATACATAAATATATAAAATAAATATATCATCACGGCATATATAACCCATTGCTGGGTGTGCCAATCTGCGTTGTACACAGATTTCAGTAAGATGATGACATATTTGTACCGTGCGGGCGTTTACCAGGGGTTACCTCACGGGCACTCATAGCTGGCGTGGAGAGTGCACCACAGGGTTCAATTCTGTGCCATTTAAAATTCGAAATATTTGGCGTCGGTCCGGATTGAACCCAGTATTTAAATTTAATTTAATTTTCAGTCTTTACATGAATAAAAATTAAATAAAACGGGAGGTACTGTGTTGGTCACATTAGATTTTTATCATTTTTACTTACAAAATATTACATACAAAAAGATAACCTTGTATCAAACAATTTTAGGTTCGAAACGGAAACGGCGTTTGTATGGAAATATCACATGATGTTTGAGCAACGATAATTATTGGTCAAACGTATCGCTATTATATTCTTCGTAGTCAAAAAAAATCGTCAATAACTATTCTTTCCTTAACGTGGGCGGCATTAAAAATGAAATGCAATATTTGAATCAGCCCTCATTGTGTTTTTATCTTCCGTCACCTATAGTTAAGGAAGGTATTGTCTTTGATAAAAAAATTCGATGATGAGTTTTAAATGAATAAGTACGTTTTAGAGTCTCCAGAATACGATTTTACTATTTTTACGATGATGTCTGTATGTGTGTTCTCGTTATTACTATAAAATAGTGATAACAAACCCAATGTAACGAGCGCGGCTAACACAATGACAAATGACATTTCGGTTCTTCTAATGAATGAATTTTAATTCAAATATGAAAGTAACAAAAGTTTTTTAAAAGGGTCATGGCACGAATCGTCCCTAAATTCAACAAGTCCAATAAGATTTTTCTGTATCTCGCTGGGCCCAGCTATGTATGCTATAATTTATTTATTCTTATCATGATTGAATAATATTGCATTTATGATATACCCACTAGTGCGGAACCATAAAATATTTTTGATTTTTCGTTGTCAGCATGAAAGAACTTGAAGCAAGATATTTAATAAGTCTGCGCGTTCAGAGAAAAACTTGCGCAGAGACCAGAGACCAAAATTAGTTCGGACGAGTCTAACTTGTAAAAGTAGGGATGTTACGATGTTGCTAATTGTATTTTTTGTAATTTTAATTTTGTTTTGTGCAATAAATGCTTTTAGTTTTATTGATTACGATATTTGTTGTTTAATTTTGCGGGTGATATTTTATGTTTCAAATAATTAAATTATTAATATATAATATTCAAACAAATGCCTTTTATGCGAGTAATAATATATTATTATAAGTATACCTACTTCTTTATAAATATTGTATATCTCAAATTATAATAATAATAAAATTAGTAACATTTAAATATTATTCAGTCAAATGTTTTTTGAACGAGTAATAATACAGTTAATATTTGTAGTTTGGGTAGTACAACTTCTACGGCGCCTTACAAGGCTGATTTGTTTTTTTTTTCTCTCTAAACGCACGAGCTCTACCTCACCTCTACATATTGCATTTTAGCGGGAAAGTTTGAACTGCCAGGAAAATTAAATTAGGATTTTTGAAAAAAAAATATTTGTTAATGTTCATAATGCAGTTAGATCGAAATTAGTGTGTAGAACGGGTTATGGAAATTACTAGGAGTTAAGAACGTTATAATTACAGTAATTATTACTAATGGCACATGGTATTATTCTATAAATAATGCTACATATTTCTTAAAATCATATTTCAAGTATTAGAGATTTCCAGTAATTTCTAGTTCGTTAGGTGTAAATGTTTAATTCTTATAATACGATTGTAAAAGATATAGTGTCATTTGTTTATAATTATTGTGTATTTAACCACATTTGATTTCTAGATTTTTTGTTCTAGTCCCGCACTGCACACTGGTTTTGTTTTCACTATTTTATGAAAACTAGTCGACCAATTTGTTTAATAATTCCTAATTCTGGTTAAGAAGATATGTATAAAGCGTGATTGGGCAATAACAATAACCATACGTTAATTATTTATTGTAAAATTACATTCAAAAGCCGCGCTTATCTAACCAACTATTCCACTGATTTTAAACTTTAATTTCTAGTTCGTTGGTATAGCTAATAGAGATTAAAAATTTATATTATGTAATAATGTATGGATACGTTTAAAAAGTAAATGTTTTTCATTAGATATTCTTAGAGAATATATAAATAAATTGTTTCCGCTATTTAACAGTTATTGATTAAATAATTTACGTGATACTCTCTAAATTGTTTAAACATACTATGGCTAATAGTAAGGTGGCCATATTTACGAAGACATTAACCCATTAAGTTCGGTGGGCATTTATCTCATAGTTAGTGTGGTTGTGTGTACAAAACCCCATTAGTTTTTTGTAACTAGTGAAATAAAAATCAAAATAAATATTAGGTTTGTTCGTAGTGTAGTTCGAAATCGTTTCGAATTGAACGACGCATGCGCATTCGTTATTTGGTGTTCGTAGTGCAAATTCGAACGGTTCGAAATTTGTAATCCGCTGTTCGTAGAACGGTTTCGAATTGATTTCGAACCGTTCTAAGAGTTCCCAACTCTTGGAAGAATTTTGATTACTGACATGCGCAGTGCTGTTAATGCACTAGTAGATTTTTGGTCCGTGACTAGTAGTTTGAAGTCTACATGAAGTTAAACAATTTTGCAACTTCAGAAAAGTTTTTGAATTATCTTTTTACTACCTTCAGATTTTATTGTATAAAAAGTCTTGAGCAGAAGCAAGTTAACATACAATTCACTTCATTATTATTTGAAGATGGGAAAACCAAAAATTCTTGTATAATACCTATAATTGTAAATAATTAAGTAAATAACTAAACAAATAAATAAATGTCAAATTATCTTCCATTTCAATTTTAGATTAACAGCTGTTCGCCTCTTGTCACAACAAAACAGTACACATTGCGTTTGTAGTGTTCAAAATTGCAAATCAGTTCGTTATTTTTCATGCGCGCGCATCATGAATCACAAATCAGTTTCGAACTGTCTCTACGAACAAACCTAATAATAAATGAAGAGATACGTATATAGAACATATCTATTGCTTTAATTTCGAATTTAAACGCAAAACTCATTAACAAACCAGAAAAACTCGTTTTACATTAAAAAAATTGAACACATTTTATTCTTACATAAAATGACAATTCTTTGAAAAACTAATATTCTCTTTAGTGTTACTCGCTTTCAGTATTTTCAGTAAACACTTATGACACAAAAAAGCACATGTCCCAAACACAGCGATTTATGGCAGGCTTCACAAAGACATGGTTTTTCTATCTGGTTTTTCATCCAACTTAGTTTATCTTCCATGTAATTCTACAAAAGTGTGTATATCTTTTCGCACAACTTGGCTACATAATTATAAAGAAAAATAGACAGCTAGGGTGTAACATAACCTGCCGCACTAACGCAGGGTTAAAAAAACAGCATATACGGAAATATATTCTCAATTTATATAGACGTTGCTCCAAAATGGATAATTTCTTTAAAAATATTAAATTATTTACGTATATCCAAAATTGCAGATAAACAAGTAATGACGCGGACAAAACTTTAATTTAAATCTCAGGGTTTAAAATTGGTTTGTTTTTGGGTGGTAACATTTAAATAAACATGAAAGTTAATGCTTAGTGGGTTTAATTATACTGAAATTGCCCAAACATATATTAATTTATGAAACAAATGTTTATTTCTAATTACAAAACAGAACAAAATATCACACTGTCCGTCGGCTAAACTAACGAAACGTTCGCAGGGTCTGATACCTGAGGATTCCCAGAACTCTTTTGTTCTCTTATCTCGACTATCATACGTCACGTCACAGACTACACACGACGAACCAGGACCGCACTCACTATTTTCTGTAACATTTTACAAAATTTTATTTAGACAATCATAAAGTTATTTTTAAACAAATGTCAAACATGTGTACGATCAGGCGTTCATTATTTATAATCCCCATTGATTAGAAAATATATTTCATTACTAAAACGCGATGTTGATATTGATATTAACAACAAGAAAAAATTGATGTGGCTAGCACAATACCTTCCGTCAATTCCATGTATTTTGTATAATTTCAATACAGAAAGTTCCTTGGGAAATTTCTATATTTCCAGTATAATTATAATGCGACATACTATGCAAATTGCACCGACACTGACACCTGTCAATTTAATTTCTTTATAATCTATTTAATATGAAGGAAATAGTGTAATCAATCCATATAGGTAACAAAATATTCTTTAGTATTTATAAAAACATAAAATGTCAAAAATGATATTTAATTGCATTTTTTCAAGAAAAACTGTAAACAACTTCAAATGAGGGTACTTCCAGTTAACCAATTATAACCAAAATCTAATCAGCTCTTCACATCGATGTAAAGAAGAACAATACGAAAGAATTATAATTTTTGGAGATGTGGTATTGGGGTTACCGTCCCTGAAAAAATCGTCACACACGACAGACATACAGACATCATCGTAAAAATAGTAAAATCGTATTCTAGGGACCCTAAAACGTGATCAACACCACAGAATTTTTTGAAAGGCAATAGCTTCCTTAGCTCACTCTAGCTAATAGGGATTAAACATTTTTATTGTGTAAAAATGTATGTATATGTCTAAAAAAGCAAATATTTGTCATTAAGATTATAAATGAATTGTTTCCGCTATTTAACATTCATTGTTTAAACAATTTACGTGATAATTTTTAAATTGCTAAAAAATACTATGGCTAATAGGGATTAAACATTAGTATTTGTAATATATGTATGCGTCTAAAGTACAAATGTTTTTCATTAGGTGTTCTTAGAGATATAAATGAATTGTTTCTGATTTTTAACAGTCATTGTTTAAACAATTTCTGTGATACTCTTCAAATTGTTTAAAAATACTTTGGTTACTAGGGATTTTACATTTTTATTGTGTAAAAATATATGTATGTGTCTAAAAAACAAATGTAATATTTGCCGATGATGTATCTTTATTTGTATTTGACAAAAACAATGATATTTTAACAAATTCATTGAATAATTGATTTATTTATGTATTTACTTATTTAATTTTTTTATTTATTTATTTATTTAAAGTACACTACCCAATATACCTAATAAGAAGGTAGGAAAAAATACATAGAAATAAACAACAATAATTAGTGGTTACTAGCTTATAATCATTATATAATTATTAAATAAAAAGCAAAATATAGTAAGTGTACTAAATGAGTAGTACAGCATCATAATTTGGCAACGTCGCAATTACTTTGTCACCGGCTACGATGCTATTGTTTCGTTTCGGCTAGCGCTTTCTCCATATCTATTTATACCACCATGGACTTGTATCTACTGGTTAGAAGCAAGCAAAGCGTTTTACCGATATATGGTGATCTTAATATAGATATAAATTAGAAATCGTCGAATGACATAATTCTTTTACTGCCTGTTTTTATCTATATTATTGAATATTAATAATAATAAGCTTCTTATTATAATTTTTGTAAAAAATTGAATTTATTGCACACATAGCCGAAATGCACACAAACAATTGCTGCTCACATATTTTCACTATTTTATTAACATGTTACCAAATACCTATTTACTTAGAATAAACATGTTAAAATCGATATTGAATATTAATAATACTATTTTTATTATAATTTTCGTAAAAAATTGAATTTACTGCACATATAGCCGAAATACACGGAAACAGTTTGTACTTACATATTTTCACTATTTCATTGACATGTAAAAAATAATTTGTTTAACAAATACTTATTTACTTAGAATAAACACATTAAAATCGGTATTGAATATTAATAATAAGATTTTTATTATAATTTTCGTAAAAATTTGAATTTATTGCAAATATAGCCGATATACACGCAAACAGTTTCTACTTACATATTTTCACTATTTCATTAACATGTAAAAAATAATTTGTTTAACAAATACTTATTTACTTAGAATAAACACATTAAAATCGGTATTGAATATTAATAATAAGATTTTTATTATAATTTTCGTAAAAATTTGAATTTATTGCAAATATAGCCGATATACACGCAAACAGTTTCTACTTACATATTTTCACTATTTCATTAACATGTAAAAAATAATTTGTTTAACAAATACTTATTTACTTAGAATAAACACATTAAAATCGGTATTGAATATTAATAATAAGATTTTTATTATAATTTTCGTAAAAATTTGAATTTATTGCAAATATAGCCGATATACACGCAAACAGTTTCTACTTACATATTTTCACTATTTCATTAACATGTAAAAAATAATTTGTTTAACAAATACTTATTTACTTAGAATAAACACATTAAAATCGGTATTGAATATTAATAATAAGATTTTTATTATAATTTTCGTAAAAATTTGAATTTATTGCAAATATAGCCGATATACACGCAAACAGTTTCTACTTACATATTTTCACTATTTCATTAACATGTAAAAAATAATTTGTTTAACAAATACTTATTTACTTAGAATAAACACATTAAAATCGGTATTGAATATTAATAATAAGATTTTTATTATAATTTTCGTAAAAATTTGAATTTATTGCAAATATAGCCGATATACACGCAAACAGTTTCTACTTACATATTTTCACTATTTCATTAACATGTAAAAAATAATTTGTTTAACAAATACTTATTTACTTAGAATAAACACATTAAAATCGGTATTGAATATTAATAATAAGATTTTTATTATAATTTTCGTAAAAATTTGAATTTATTGCAAATATAACCGATATACACCCAAACAGTTTCTTCGTACATATTTTCACTATTTCATTGACATGTAAAAAATAATTTGTTTAACAAATACTTATTTACTTAGAATAAACACATTAAAATCGGTATTGAATATTAATAATAAGATTTTTATTATAATTTTCGTAAAAATTTGAATTTATTGCAAATATAACCGATATACACCCAAACAGTTTCTTCGTACATATTTTCACTATTTCATTGACATGTAAAAAATAATTTGTTTAACAAATACTTATTTACTTAGAATAAACACATTAAAATCGGTATTGAATATTAATAATAAGATTTTTATTATAATTTTCGTAAAAATTTGAATTTATTGCAAATATAGCCGATATACACGCAAACAGTTTCTACTTACATATTTTCACTATTTCATTAACATGTAAAAAATAATTTGTTTAACAAATACTTATTTACTTAGAATAAACACATTAAAATCGGTATTGAATATTAATAATAAGATTTTTATTATAATTTTCGTAAAAATTTGAATTTATTGCAAATATAACCGATATACACCCAAACAGTTTCTTCGTACATATTTTCACTATTTCATTGACATGTAAAAAATAATTTGTTTAACAAATACTTATTTACTTAGAATAAACACATTAAAATCGGTATTGAATATTAATAATAAGATTTTTATTATAATTTTCGTAAAAATTTGAATTTATTGCAAATATAGCCGATATACACGCAAACAGTTTCTACTTACATATTTTCACTATTTCATTAACATGTAAAAAATAATTTGTTTAACAAATACTTATTTACTTAGAATAAACACATTAAAATCGGTATTGAATATTAATAATAAGATTTTTATTATAATTTTCGTAAAAATTTGAATTTATTGCAAATATAACCGATATACACCCAAACAGTTTCTTCGTACATATTTTCACTATTTCATTGACATGTAAAAAATAATTTGTTTAACAAATACTTATTTACTTAGAATAAACACATTAAAATCGGTATTGAATATTAATAATAAGATTTTTATTATAATTTTCGTAAAAATTTGAATTTATTGCAAATATAGCCGATATACACGCAAACAGTTTCTACTTACATATTTTCACTATTTCATTAACATGTAAAAAATAATTTGTTTAACAAATACTTATTTACTTAGAATAAACACATTAAAATGGGTATTGATTATTAATAATAAGATTTTTATTATAATTTTCGTAAAAATTTGAATTTATTGCAAATATAGCCGATATACACGCAAACAGTTTCTACTTACATATTTTCACTATTTCATTAACATGTAAAAAATAATTTGTTTAACAAATACTTATTTACTTAGAATAAACACATTAAAATCGGTATTGAATATTAATAATAAGATTTTTATTATAATTTTCGTAAAAATTTGAATTTATTGCAAATATAACCGATATACACCCAAACAGTTTCTTCGTACATATTTTCACTATTTCATTGACATGTAAAAAATAATTTGTTTAACAAATACTTATTTACTTAGAATAAACACATTAAAATCGGTATTGAATATTAATAATAAGATTTTTATTATAATTTTCGTAAAAATTTGAATTTATTGCAAATATAGCCGATATACACGCAAACAGTTTCTACTTACATATTTTCACTATTTCATTAACATGTAAAAAATAATTTGTTTAACAAATACTTATTTACTTAGAATAAACACATTAAAATCGGTATTGAATATTAATAATAAGATTTTTATTATAATTTTCGTAAAAATTTGAATTTATTGCAAATATAACCGATATACACCCAAACAGTTTCTTCGTACATATTTTCACTATTTCATTGACATGTAAAAAATAATTTGTTTAACAAATACTTATTTACTTAGAATAAACACATTAAAATCGGTATTGAATATTAATAATAAGATTTTTATTATAATTTTCGTAAAAATTTGAATTTATTGCAAATATAGCCGATATACACGCAAACAGTTTCTACTTACATATTTTCACTATTTCATTAACATGTAAAAAATAATTTGTTTAACAAATACTTATTTACTTAGAATAAACACATTAAAATCGGTATTGAATATTAATAATAAGATTTTTATTATAATTTTCGTAAAAATTTGAATTTATTGCAAATATAGCCGATATACACGCAAACAGTTTCTACTTACATATTTTCACTATTTCATTAACATGTAAAAAATAATTTGTTTAACAAATACTTATTTACTTAGAATAAACACATTAAAATCGGTATTGAATATTAATAATAAGATTTTTATTATAATTTTCGTAAAAATTTGAATTTATTGCAAATATAGCCGATATACACGCAAACAGTTTCTACTTACATATTTTCACTATTTCATTAACATGTAAAAAATAATTTGTTTAACAAATACTTATTTACTTAGAATAAACACTTTAAAATCGGTATTGAATATTAATAATAAGATTTTTATTATAATTTTCGTAAAAATTTGAATTTATTGCAAATATAACCGATATACACCCAAACAGTTTCTTCGTACATATTTTCACTATTTCATTGACATGTAAAAAATAATTTGTTTAACAAATACTTATTTACTTAGAATAAACACATTAAAATCGGTATTGAATATTAATAATAAGATTTTTATTATAATTTTCGTAAAAATTTGAATTTATTGCAAATATAACCGATATACACCCAAACAGTTTCTTCGTACATATTTTCACTATTTCATTGACATGTAAAAAATAATTTGTTTAACAAATACTTATTTACTTAGAATAAACACATTAAAATCGGTATTGAATATTAATAATAAGATTTTTATTATAATTTTCGTAAAAATTTGAATTTATTGCAAATATAGCCGATATACACGCAAACAGTTTCTACTTACATATTTTCACTATTTCATTAACATGTAAAAAATAATTTGTTTAACAAATACTTATTTACTTAGAATAAACACATTAAAATCGGTATTGAATATTAATAATAAGATTTTTATTATAATTTTCGTAAAAATTTGAATTTATTGCAAATATAACCGATATACACCCAAACAGTTTCTTCGTACATATTTTCACTATTTCATTGACATGTAAAAAATAATTTGTTTAACAAATACTTATTTACTTAGAATAAACACATTAAAATCGGTATTGAATATTAATAATAAGATTTTTATTATAATTTTCGTAAAAATTTGAATTTATTGCAAATATAACCGATATACACCCAAACAGTTTCTACTTACATATTTTCACTATTTCATTGACATGTAAAAAATAATTTATTTAACAAATACTTATTTACTTAGAATAAACACATTAAAATCGGTATTGAATATTAATAATAAGATTTTTATTATAATTTTCGTAAAAATTTGAATTTATTGCAAATATAACCGATATACACCCAAACAGTTTCTTCGTACATATTTTCACTATTTCATTGACATGTAAAAAATAATTTGTTTAACAAATACTTATTTACTTAGAATAAACACATTAAAATCGGTATTGAATATTAATAATAAGATTTTTATTATAATTTTCGTAAAAATTTGAATTTATTGCAAATATAACCGATATACACCCAAACAGTTTCTACTTACATATTTTCACTATTTCATTGGCATGTAAAAAATAATTTGTTTAACAAATACTTATTTACTTAGAATAAACACATTAAAATCGGTATTGAATATTAATAATAAGATTTTTATTATAATTTTCGTAAAAATTTGAATTTATTGCAAATATAGCCGATATACACGCAAACAGTTTCTACTTACATATTTTCACTATTTCATTAACATGTAAAAAATAATTTGTTTAACAAATACTTATTTACTTAGAATAAACACATTAAAATCGGTATTGAATATTAATAATAAGATTTTTATTATAATTTTCGTAAAAATTTGAATTTATTGCAAATATAACCGATATACACCCAAACAGTTTCTTCGTACATATTTTCACTATTTCATTGACATGTAAAAAATAATTTGTTTAACAAATACTTATTTACTTAGAATAAACACATTAAAATCGGTATTGAATATTAATAATAAGATTTTTATTATAATTTTCGTAAAAATTTGAATTTATTGCAAATATAGCCGATATACACGCAAACAGTTTCTACTTACATATTTTCACTATTTCATTAACATGTAAAAAATAATTTGTTTAACAAATACTTATTTACTTAGAATAAACACATTAAAATCGGTATTGAATATTAATAATAAGATTTTTATTATAATTTTCGTAAAAATTTGAATTTATTGCAAATATAACCGATATACACCCAAACAGTTTCTTCGTACATATTTTCACTATTTCATTGACATGTAAAAAATAATTTGTTTAACAAATACTTATTTACTTAGAATAAACACATTAAAATCGGTATTGAATATTAATAATAAGATTTTTATTATAATTTTCGTAAAAATTTGAATTTATTGCAAATATAGCCGATATACACGCAAACAGTTTCTACTTACATATTTTCACTATTTCATTAACATGTAAAAAATAATTTGTTTAACAAATACTTATTTACTTAGAATAAACACATTAAAATCGGTATTGAATATTAATAATAAGATTTTTATTATAATTTTCGTAAAAATTTGAATTTATTGCAAATATAGCCGATATACACGCAAACAGTTTCTACTTATATATTTTCACTATTTCATTGACATGTAAAAAATAATTTGTTTAACAAATACTTATTTACTTAGAATAAACACATTAAAATCGGTATTGAATATTAATAATAAGATTTTTATTATAATTTTCGTAAAAATTTGAATTTATTGCAAATATAACCGATATACACGCAAACAGTTTCTACTTACATATTTTCACTATTTCATTAACATGTAAAAAATAATTTGTTTAACAAATACTTATTTACTTAGAATAAACACATTAAAATCGGTATTGAATATTAATAATAAGATTTTTATTATAATTTTCGTAAAAATTTGAATTTATTGCAAATATAACCGATATACACCCAAACAGTTTCTTCGTACATATTTTCACTATTTCATTGACATGTAAAAAATAATTTGTTTAACAAATACTTATTTACTTAGAATAAACACATTAAAATCGGTATTGAATATTAATAATAAGATTTTTATTATAATTTTCGTAAAAATTTGAATTTATTGCAAATATAACCGATATACACCCAAACAGTTTCTACTTACATATTTTCACTATTTCATTGACATGTAAAAAATAATTTATTTAACAAATACTTATTTACTTAGAATAAACACATTAAAATCGGTATTGAATATTAATAATAAGATTTTTATTATAATTTTCGTAAAAATTTGAATTTATTGCAAATATAACCGATATACACCCAAACAGTTTCTTCGTACATATTTTCACTATTTCATTGACATGTAAAAAATAATTTGTTTAACAAATACTTATTTACTTAGAATAAACACATTAAAATCGGTATTGAATATTAATAATAAGATTTTTATTATAATTTTCGTAAAAATTTGAATTTATTGCAAATATAACCGATATACACCCAAACAGTTTCTACTTACATATTTTCACTATTTCATTGACATGTAAAAAATAATTTGTTTAACAAATACTTATTTACTTAGAATAAACACATTAAAATCGGTATTGAATATTAATAATAAGATTTTTATTATAATTTTCGTAAAAATTTGAATTTATTGCAAATATAGCCGATATACACGCAAACAGTTTCTACTTACATATTTTCACTATTTCATTGACATGTAAAAAATAATTTGTTTAACAAATACTTATTTACTTAGAATAAACACATTAAAATGGGTATTGATTATTAATAATAAGATTTTTATTATAATTTTCGTAAAAATTTGAATTTATTGCAAATATAGCCGATATACACGCAAACAGTTTCTACTTACATATTTTCACTATTTCATTAACATGTAAAAAATAATTTGTTTAACAAATACTTATTTACTTAGAATAAACACATTAAAATCGGTATTGAATATTAATAATAAGATTTTTATTATAATTTTCGTAAAAATTTGAATTTATTGCAAATATAACCGATATACACCCAAACAGTTTCTTCGTACATATTTTCACTATTTCATTGACATGTAAAAAATAATTTGTTTAACAAATACTTATTTACTTAGAATAAACACATTAAAATCGGTATTGAATATTAATAATAAGATTTTTATTATAATTTTCGTAAAAATTTGAATTTATTGCAAATATAGCCGATATACACGCAAACAGTTTCTACTTACATATTTTCACTATTTCATTAACATGTAAAAAATAATTTGTTTAACAAATACTTATTTACTTAGAATAAACACATTAAAATCGGTATTGAATATTAATAATAAGATTTTTATTATAATTTTCGTAAAAATTTGAATTTATTGCAAATATAACCGATATAAACCCAAACAGTTTCTTCGTACATATTTTCACTATTTCATTGACATGTAAAAAATAATTTGTTTAACAAATACTTATTTACTTAGAATAAACACATTAAAATCGGTATTGAATATTAATAATAAGATTTTTATTATAATTTTCGTAAAAATTTGAATTTATTGCAAATATAACCGATATACACCCAAACAGTTTCTACTTACATATTTTCACTATTTCATTGACATGTAAAAAATAATTTGTTTAACAAATACTTATTTACTTAGAATAAACACATTAAAATCGGTATTGAATATTAATAATAAGATTTTTATTATAATTTTCGTAAAAATTTGAATTTATTGCAAATATAGCCGATATACACGCAAACAGTTTCTACTTACATATTTTCACTATTTCATTGACATGTAAAAAATAATTTGTTTAACAAATACTTATTTACTTAGAATAAACACATTAAAATCGGTATTGAATATTAATAATAAGATTTTTATTATAATTTTCGTAAAAATTTGAATTTATTGCAAATATAGCCGATATACACGCAAACAGTTTCTACTTACATATTTTCACTATTTCATTAACATGTAAAAAATAATTTGTTTAACAAATACTTATTTACTTAGAATAAACACATTAAAATCGGTATTGAATATTAATAATAAGATTTTTATTATAATTTTCGTAAAAATTTGAATTTATTGCAAATATAACCGATATACACCCAAACAGTTTCTTCGTACATATTTTCACTATTTCATTGACATGTAAAAAATAATTTGTTTAACAAATACTTATTTACTTAGAATAAACACATTAAAATCGGTATTGAATATTAATAATAAGATTTTTATTATAATTTTCGTAAAAATTTGAATTTATTGCAAATATAGCCGATATACACGCAAACAGTTTCTACTTACATATTTTCACTATTTCATTAACATGTAAAAAATAATTTGTTTAACAAATACTTATTTACTTAGAATAAACACATTAAAATCGGTATTGAATATTAATAATAAGATTTTTATTATAATTTTCGTAAAAATTTGAATTTATTGCAAATATAACCGATATACACCCAAACAGTTTCTTCGTACATATTTTCACTATTTCATTGACATGTAAAAAATAATTTGTTTAACAAATACTTATTTACTTAGAATAAACACATTAAAATCGGTATTGAATATTAATAATAAGATTTTTATTATAATTTTCGTAAAAAATTGAATTTATTGCAAATATAGCCGATATACACGCAAACAGTTTCTACTTACATATTTTCACTATTTCATTAACATGTAAAAAATAATTTGTTTAACAAATACTTATTTACTTAGAATAAACACATTAAAATCGGTATTGAATATTAATAATAAGATTTTTATTATAATTTTCGTAAAAATTTGAATTTATTGCAAATATAACCGATATACACCCAAACAGTTTCTTCGTACATATTTTCACTATTTCATTGACATGTAAAAAATAATTTGTTTAACAAATACTTATTTACTTAGAATAAACACATTAAAATCGGTATTGAATATTAATAATAAGATTTTTATTATAATTTTCGTAAAAATTTGAATTTATTGCAAATATAGCCGATATACACGCAAACAGTTTCTACTTACATATTTTCACTATTTCATTAACATGTAAAAAATAATTTGTTTAACAAATACTTATTTACTTAGAATAAACACATTAAAATCGGTATTGAATATTAATAATAAGATTTTTATTATAATTTTCGTAAAAATTTGAATTTATTGCAAATATAGCCGATATACACGCAAACAGTTTCTACTTATATATTTTCACTATTTCATTGACATGTAAAAAATAATTTGTTTAACAAATACTTATTTACTTAGAATAAACACATTAAAATCGGTATTGAATATTAATAATAAGATTTTTATTATAATTTTCGTAAAAATTTGAATTTATTGCAAATATAGCCGATATACACGCAAACAGTTTCTACTTACATATTTTCACTATTTCATTAACATGTAAAAAATAATTTGTTTAACAAATACTTATTTACTTAGAATAAACACATTAAAATCGGTATTGAATATTAATAATAAGATTTTTATTATAATTTTCGTAAAAATTTGAATTTATTGCAAATATAGCCGATATACACGCAAACAGTTTCTACTTATATATTTTCACTATTTCATTGACATGTAAAAAATAATTTGTTTAACAAATACTTATTTACTTAGAATAAACACATTAAAATCGGTATTGAATATTAATAATAAGATTTTTATTATAATTTTCGTAAAAATTTGAATTTATTGCAAATATAACCGATATACACCCAAACAGTTTCTTCGTACATATTTTCACTATTTCATTGACATGTAAAAAATAATTTGTTTAACAAATACTTATTTACTTAGAATAAACACATTAAAATCGGTATTGAATATTAATAATAAGATTTTTATTATAATTTTCGTAAAAATTTGAATTTATTGCAAATATAACCGATATACACCCAAACAGTTTCTACTTACATATTTTCACTATTTCATTGACATGTAAAAAATAATTTGTTTAACAAATACTTATTTACTTAGAATAAACACATTAAAATCGGTATTGAATATTAATAATAAGATTTTTATTATAATTTTCGTAAAAATTTGAATTTATTGCAAATATAACCGATATACACCCAAACAGTTTCTTCGTACATATTTTCACTATTTCATTGACATGTAAAAAATAATTTGTTTAACAAATACTTATTTACTTAGAATAAACACATTAAAATCGGTATTGAATATTAATAATAAGATTTTTATTATAATTTTCGTAAAAATTTGAATTTATTGCAAATATAACCGATATACACCCAAACAGTTTCTACTTACATATTTTCACTATTTCATTGACATGTAAAAAATAATTTGTTTAACAAATACTTATTTACTTAGAATAAACACATTAAAATCGGTATTGAATATTAATAATAAGATTTTTATTATAATTTTCGTAAAAATTTGAATTTATTGCAAATATAGCCGATATACACGCAAACAGTTTCTACTTACATATTTTCACTATTTCATTGACATGTAAAAAATAATTTGTTTAACAAATACTTATTTACTTAGAATAAACACATTAAAATCGGTATTGAATATTAATAATAAGATTTTTATTATAATTTTCGTAAAAATTTGAATTTATTGCAAATATAGCTGATATACACGCAAACAGTTTCTACTTACATATTTTCACTATTTCATTAACATGTAAAAAATAATTTGTTTAACAAATACTTATTTACTTAGAATAAACACATTAAAATCGGTATTGAATATTAATAATAAGATTTTTATTATAATTTTCGTAAAAATTTGAATTTATTGCAAATATAGCCGATATACACGCAAACAGTTTCTACTTACATATTTTCACTATTTCATTAACATGTAAAAAATAATTTGTTTAACAAATACTTATTTACTTAGAATAAACACATTAAAATCGGTATTGAATATTAATAATAAGATTTTTATTATAATTTTCGTAAAAATTTGAATTTATTGCAAATATAACCGATATACACCCAAACAGTTTCTTCGTACATATTTTCACTATTTCATTGACATGTAAAAAATAATTTGTTTAACAAATACTTATTTACTTAGAATAAACACATTAAAATCGGTATTGAATATTAATAATAAGATTTTTATCATAATTTTCGTAAAAATTTGAATTTATTGCAAATATAACCGATATACACCCAAACAGTTTCTTCGTACATATTTTCACTATTTCATTGACATGTAAAAAATAATTTGTTTAACAAATACTTATTTACTTAGAATAAACACATTAAAATCGGTATTGAATATTAATAATAAGATTTTTATTATAATTTTCGTAAAAATTTGAATTTATTGCAAATATAGCCGATATACACGCAAACAGTTTCTACTTACATATTTTCACTATTTCATTAACATGTAAAAAATAATTTGTTTAACAAATACTTATTTACTTAGAATAAACACATTAAAATCGGTATTGAATATTAATAATAAGATTTTTATTATAATTTTCGTAAAAATTTGAATTTATTGCAAATATAACCGATATACACCCAAACAGTTTCTTCGTACATATTTTCACTATTTCATTGACATGTAAAAAATAATTTGTTTAACAAATACTTATTTACTTAGAATAAACACATTAAAATCGGTATTGAATATTAATAATAAGATTTTTATTATAATTTTCGTAAAAATTTGAATTTATTGCAAATATAGCCGATATACACGCAAACAGTTTCTACTTACATATTTTCACTATTTCATTAACATGTAAAAAATAATTTGTTTAACAAATACTTATTTACTTAGAATAAACACATTAAAATCGGTATTGAATATTAATAATAAGATTTTTATTATAATTTTCGTAAAAATTTGAATTTATTGCAAATATAACCGATATACACCCAAACAGTTTCTTCGTACATATTTTCACTATTTCATTGACATGTAAAAAATAATTTGTTTAACAAATACTTATTTACTTAGAATAAACACATTAAAATCGGTATTGAATATTAATAATAAGATTTTTATTATAATTTTCGTAAAAATTTGAATTTATTGCAAATATAGCCGATATACACGCAAACAGTTTCTACTTACATATTTTCACTATTTCATTAACATGTAAAAAATAATTTGTTTAACAAATACTTATTTACTTAGAATAAACACATTAAAATCGGTATTGAATATTAATAATAAGATTTTTATTATAATTTTCGTAAAAATTTGAATTTATTGCAAATATAGCCGATATACACGCAAACAGTTTCTACTTATATATTTTCACTATTTCATTGACATGTAAAAAATAATTTGTTTAACAAATACTTATTTACTTAGAATAAACACATTAAAATCGGTATTGAATATTAATAATAAGATTTTTATTATAATTTTCGTAAAAATTTGAATTTATTGCAAATATAACCGATATACACGCAAACAGTTTCTACTTACATATTTTCACTATTTCATTAACATGTAAAAAATAATTTGTTTAACAAATACTTATTTACTTAGAATAAACACATTAAAATCGGTATTGAATATTAATAATAAGATTTTTATTATAATTTTCGTAAAAATTTGAATTTATTGCAAATATAACCGATATACACCCAAACAGTTTCTTCGTACATATTTTCACTATTTCATTGACATGTAAAAAATAATTTGTTTAACAAATACTTATTTACTTAGAATAAACACGTTAAAATCGGTATTGAATATTAATAATAAGATTTTTATTATAATTTTCGTAAAAATTTGAATTTATTGCAAATATAACCGATATACACCCAAACAGTTTCTACTTACATATTTTCACTATTTCATTGACATGTAAAAAATAATTTGTTTAACAAATACTTATTTACTTAGAATAAACACATTAAAATCGGTATTGAATATTAATAATAAGATTTTTATTATAATTTTCGTAAAAATTTGAATTTATTGCAAATATAACCGATATACACCCAAACAGTTTCTTCGTACATATTTTCACTATTTCATTGACATGTAAAAAATAATTTGTTTAACAAATACTTATTTACTTAGAATAAACACATTAAAATCGGTATTGAATATTAATAATAAGATTTTTATTATAATTTTCGTAAAAATTTGAATTTATTGCAAATATAACCGATATACACCCAAACAGTTTCTACTTACATATTTTCACTATTTCATTGACATGTAAAAAATAATTTGTTTAACAAATACTTATTTACTTAGAATAAACACATTAAAATCGGTATTGAATATTAATAATAAGATTTTTATTATAATTTTCGTAAAAATTTGAATTTATTGCAAATATAGCCGATATACACGCAAACAGTTTCTACTTACATATTTTCACTATTTCATTAACATGTAAAAAATAATTTGTTTAACAAATACTTATTTACTTAGAATAAACACATTAAAATCGGTATTGAATATTAATAATAAGATTTTTATTATAATTTTCGTAAAAATTTGAATTTATTGCAAATATAACCGATATACACCCAAACAGTTTCTTCGTACATATTTTCACTATTTCATTGACATGTAAAAAATAATTTGTTTAACAAATACTTATTTACTTAGAATAAACACATTAAAATCGGTATTGAATACTAATAATAAGATTTTTATTATAATTTTCGTAAAAATTTGAATTTATTGCAAATATAACCGATATACACCCAAACAGTTTCTTCGTACATATTTTCACTATTTCATTGACATGTAAAAAATAATTTGTTTAACAAATACTTATTTACTTAGAATAAACACATTAAAATCGGTATTGAATATTAATAATAAGATTTTTATTATAATTTTCGTAAAAATTTGAATTTATTGCAAATATAGCCGATATACACGCAAACAGTTTCTACTTACATATTTTCACTATTTCATTAACATGTAAAAAATAATTTGTTTAACAAATACTTATTTACTTAGAATAAACACATTAAAATCGGTATTGAATATTAATAATAAGATTTTTATTATAATTTTCGTAAAAATTTGAATTTATTGCAAATATAACCGATATACACCCAAACAGTTTCTTCGTACATATTTTCACTATTTCATTGACATGTAAAAAATAATTTGTTTAACAAATACTTATTTACTTAGAATAAACACATTAAAATCGGTATTGAATATTAATAATAAGATTTTTATTATAATTTTCGTAAAAATTTGAATTTATTGCAAATATAGCCGATATACACGCAAACAGTTTCTACTTACATATTTTCACTATTTCATTAACATGTAAAAAATAATTTGTTTAACAAATACTTATTTACTTAGAATAAACACATTAAAATCGGTATTGAATATTAATAATAAGATTTTTATTATAATTTTCGTAAAAATTTGAATTTATTGCAAATATAACCGATATACACCCAAACAGTTTCTTCGTACATATTTTCACTATTTCATTGACATGTAAAAAATAATTTGTTTAACAAATACTTATTTACTTAGAATAAACACATTAAAATCGGTATTGAATATTAATAATAAGATTTTTATTATAATTTTCGTAAAAATTTGAATTTATTGCAAATATAGCCGATATACACGCAAACAGTTTCTACTTACATATTTTCACTATTTCATTAACATGTAAAAAATAATTTGTTTAACAAATACTTATTTACTTAGAATAAACACATTAAAATCGGTATTGAATATTAATAATAAGATTTTTATTATAATTTTCGTAAAAATTTGAATTTATTGCAAATATAGCCGATATACACGCAAACAGTTTCTACTTATATATTTTCACTATTTCATTGACATGTAAAAAATAATTTGTTTAACAAATACTTATTTACTTAGAATAAACACATTAAAATCGGTATTGAATATTAATAATAAGATTTTTATTATAATTTTCGTAAAAATTTGAATTTATTGCAAATATAACCGATATACACGCAAACAGTTTCTACTTACATATTTTCACTATTTCATTAACATGTAAAAAATAATTTGTTTAACAAATACTTATTTACTTAGAATAAACACATTAAAATCGGTATTGAATATTAATAATAAGATTTTTATTATAATTTTCGTAAAAATTTGAATTTATTGCAAATATAACCGATATACACCCAAACAGTTTCTTCGTACATATTTTCACTATTTCATTGACATGTAAAAAATAATTTGTTTAACAAATACTTATTTACTTAGAATAAACACATTAAAATCGGTATTGAATATTAATAATAAGATTTTTATTATAATTTTCGTAAAAATTTGAATTTATTGCAAATATAGCCGATATACACGCAAACAGTTTCTACTTACATATTTTCACTATTTCATTAACATGTAAAAAATAATTTGTTTAACAAATACTTATTTACTTAGAATAAACACATTAAAATCGGTATTGAATATTAATAATAAGATTTTTATTATAATTTTCGTAAAAATTTGAATTTATTGCAAATATAACCGATATACACCCAAACAGTTTCTTCGTACATATTTTCACTATTTCATTGACATGTAAAAAATAATTTGTTTAACAAATACTTATTTACTTAGAATAAACACATTAAAATCGGTATTGAATATTAATAATAAGATTTTTATTATAATTTTCGTAAAAATTTGAATTTATTGCAAATATAACCGATATACACCCAAACAGTTTCTTCGTACATATTTTCACTATTTCATTGACATGTAAAAAATAATTTGTTTAACAAATACTTATTTACTTAGAATAAACACATTAAAATCGGTATTGAATATTAATAATAAGATTTTTATTATAATTTTCGTAAAAATTTGAATTTATTGCAAATATAACCGATATACACCCAAACAGTTTCTACTTACATATTTTCACTATTTCATTGACATGTAAAAAATAATTTGTTTAACAAATACTTATTTACTTAGAATAAACACATTAAAATCGGTATTGAATATTAATAATAAGATTTTTATTATAATTTTCGTAAAAATTTGAATTTATTGCAAATATAGCCGATATACACGCAAACAGTTTCTACTTACATATTTTCACTATTTCATTAACATGTAAAAAATAATTTGTTTAACAAATACTTATTTACTTAGAATAAACACATTAAAATCGGTATTGAATATTAATAATAAGATTTTTATTATAATTTTCGTAAAAATTTGAATTTATTGCAAATATAACCGATATACACCCAAACAGTTTCTTCGTACATATTTTCACTATTTCATTGACATGTAAAAAATAATTTGTTTAACAAATACTTATTTACTTAGAATAAACACATTAAAATCGGTATTGAATATTAATAATAAGATTTTTATTATAATTTTCGTAAAAATTTGAATTTATTGCAAATATAGCCGATATACACGCAAACAGTTTCTACTTACATATTTTCACTATTTCATTAACATGTAAAAAATAATTTGTTTAACAAATACTTATTTACTTAGAATAAACACATTAAAATCGGTATTGAATATTAATAATAAGATTTTTATTATAATTTTCGTAAAAATTTGAATTTATTGCAAATATAACCGATATACACCCAAACAGTTTCTTCGTACATATTTTCACTATTTCATTGACATGTAAAAAATAATTTGTTTAACAAATACTTATTTACTTAGAATAAACACATTAAAATCGGTATTGAATATTAATAATAAGATTTTTATTATAATTTTCGTAAAAAATTGAATTTATTGCAAATATAGCCGATATACACGCAAACAGTTTCTACTTACATATTTTCACTATTTCATTAACATGTAAAAAATAATTTGTTTAACAAATACTTATTTACTTAGAATAAACACATTAAAATCGGTATTGAATATTAATAATAAGATTTTTATTATAATTTTCGTAAAAATTTGAATTTATTGCAAATATAACCGATATACACCCAAACAGTTTCTTCGTACATATTTTCACTATTTCATTGACATGTAAAAAATAATTTGTTTAACAAATACTTATTTACTTAGAATAAACACATTAAAATCGGTATTGAATATTAATAATAAGATTTTTATTATAATTTTCGTAAAAATTTGAATTTATTGCAAATATAGCCGATATACACGCAAACAGTTTCTACTTACATATTTTCACTATTTCATTAACATGTAAAAAATAATTTGTTTAACAAATACTTATTTACTTAGAATAAACACATTAAAATCGGTATTGAATATTAATAATAAGATTTTTATTATAATTTTCGTAAAAATTTGAATTTATTGCAAATATAGCCGATATACACGCAAACAGTTTCTACTTATATATTTTCACTATTTCATTGACATGTAAAAAATAATTTGTTTAACAAATACTTATTTACTTAGAATAAACACATTAAAATCGGTATTGAATATTAATAATAAGATTTTTATTATAATTTTCGTAAAAATTTGAATTTATTGCAAATATAACCGATATACACCCAAACAGTTTCTTCGTACATATTTTCACTATTTCATTGACATGTAAAAAATAATTTGTTTAACAAATACTTATTTACTTAGAATAAACACATTAAAATCGGTATTGAATATTAATAATAAGATTTTTATTATAATTTTCGTAAAAATTTGAATTTATTGCAAATATAACCGATATACACCCAAACAGTTTCTTCGTACATATTTTCACTATTTCATTGACATGTAAAAAATAATTTGTTTAACAAATACTTATTTACTTAGAATAAATACATTAAAATCGGTATTGAATATTAATAATAAGATTTTTATTATAATTTTCGTAAAAATTTGAATTTATTGCAAATATAACCGATATACACCCAAACAGTTTCTACTTACATATTTTCACTATTTCATTGACATGTAAAAAATAATTTGTTTAACAAATACTTATTTACTTAGAATAAACACATTAAAATCGGTATTGAATATTAATAATAAGATTTTTATTATAATTTTCGTAAAAATTTGAATTTATTGCAAATATAACCGATATACACCCAAACAGTTTCTTCGTACATATTTTCACTATTTCATTGACATGTAAAAAATAATTTGTTTAACAAATACTTATTTACTTAGAATAAACACATTAAAATCGGTATTGAATATTAATAATAAGATTTTTATTATAATTTTCGTAAAAATTTGAATTTATTGCAAATATAACCGATATACACCCAAACAGTTTCTACTTACATATTTTCACTATTTCATTGACATGTAAAAAATAATTTGTTTAACAAATACTTATTTACTTAGAATAAACACATTAAAATCGGTATTGAATATTAATAATAAGATTTTTATTATAATTTTCGTAAAAATTTGAATTTATTGCAAATATAGCCGATATACACGCAAACAGTTTCTACTTACATATTTTCACTATTTCATTGACATGTAAAAAATAATTTGTTTAACAAATACTTATTTACTTAGAATAAACACATTAAAATCGGTATTGAATATTAATAATAAGATTTTTATTATAATTTTCGTAAAAATTTGAATTTATTGCAAATATAGCTGATATACACGCAAACAGTTTCTACTTACATATTTTCACTATTTCATTAACATGTAAAAAATAATTTGTTTAACAAATACTTATTTACTTAGAATAAACACATTAATATCGGTATTGAATATTAATAATAAGATTTTTATTATAATTTTCGTAAAAATTTGAATTTATTGCAAATATAGCCGATATACACGCAAACAGTTTCTACTTACATATTTTCACTATTTCATTAACATGTAAAAAATAATTTGTTTAACAAATACTTATTTACTTAGAATAAACACATTAAAATCGGTATTGAATATTAATAATAAGATTTTTATTATAATTTTCGTAAAAATTTGAATTTATTGCAAATATAACCGATATACACCCAAACAGTTTCTTCGTACATATTTTCACTATTTCATTGACATGTAAAAAATAATTTGTTTAACAAATACTTATTTACTTAGAATAAACACATTAAAATCGGTATTGAATATTAATAATAAGATTTTTATCATAATTTTCGTAAAAATTTGAATTTATTGCAAATATAACCGATATACACCCAAACAGTTTCTTCGTACATATTTTCACTATTTCATTGACATGTAAAAAATAATTTGTTTAACAAATACTTATTTACTTAGAATAAACACATTAAAATCGGTATTGAATATTAATAATAAGATTTTTATTATAATTTTCGTAAAAATTTGAATTTATTGCAAATATAGCCGATATACACGCAAACAGTTTCTACTTACATATTTTCACTATTTCATTAACATGTAAAAAATAATTTGTTTAACAAATACTTATTTACTTAGAATAAACACATTAAAATCGGTATTGAATATTAATAATAAGATTTTTATTATAATTTTCGTAAAAATTTGAATTTATTGCAAATATAACCGATATACACCCAAACAGTTTCTTCGTACATATTTTCACTATTTCATTGACATGTAAAAAATAATTTGTTTAACAAATACTTATTTACTTAGAATAAACACATTAAAATCGGTATTGAATATTAACAATAAGATTTTTATTATAATTTTCGTAAAAATTTGAATTTATTGCAAATATAGCCGATATACACGCAAACAGTTTCTACTTACATATTTTCACTATTTCATTAACATGTAAAAAATAATTTGTTTAACAAATACTTATTTACTTAGAATAAACACATTAAAATCGGTATTGAATATTAATAATAAGATTTTTATTATAATTTTCGTAAAAATTTGAATTTATTGCAAATATAACCGATATACACCCAAACAGTTTCTTCGTACATATTTTCACTATTTCATTGACATGTAAAAAATAATTTGTTTAACAAATACTTATTTACTTAGAATAAACACATTAAAATCGGTATTGAATATTAATAATAAGATTTTTATTATAATTTTCGTAAAAATTTGAATTTATTGCAAATATAGCCGATATACACGCAAACAGTTTCTACTTACATATTTTCACTATTTCATTAACATGTAAAAAATAATTTGTTTAACAAATACTTATTTACTTAGAATAAACACATTAAAATCGGTATTGAATATTAATAATAAGATTTTTATTATAATTTTCGTAAAAATTTGAATTTATTGCAAATATAGCCGATATACACGCAAACAGTTTCTACTTATATATTTTCACTATTTCATTGACATGTAAAAAATAATTTGTTTAACAAATACTTATTTACTTAGAATAAACACATTAAAATCGGTATTGAATATTAATAATAAGATTTTTATTATAATTTTCGTAAAAATTTGAATTTATTGCAAATATAACCGATATACACGCAAACAGTTTCTACTTACATATTTTCACTATTTCATTGACATGTAAAAAATAATTTGTTTAACAAATACTTATTTACTTAGAATAAACACATTAAAATCGGTATTGAATATTAATAATAAGATTTTTATTATAATTTTCGTAAAAATTTGAATTTATTGCAAATATAACCGATATACACCCAAACAGTTTCTTCGTACATATTTTCACTATTTCATTGACATGTAAAAAATAATTTGTTTAACAAATACTTATTTACTTAGAATAAACACATTAAAATCGGTATTGAATATTAATAATAAGATTTTTATTATAATTTTCGTAAAAATTTGAATTTATTGCAAATATAACCGATATACACCCAAACAGTTTCTACTTACATATTTTCACTATTTCATTGACATGTAAAAAATAATTTGTTTAACAAATACTTATTTACTTAGAATAAACACATTAAAATCGGTATTGAATATTAATAATAAGATTTTTATTATAATTTTCGTAAAAATTTGAATTTATTGCAAATATAACCGATATACACCCAAACAGTTTCTTCGTACATATTTTCACTATTTCATTGACATGTAAAAAATAATTTGTTTAACAAATACTTATTTACTTAGAATAAACACATTAAAATCGGTATTGAATATTAATAATAAGATTTTTATTATAATTTTCGTAAAAATTTGAATTTATTGCAAATATAACCGATATACACCCAAACAGTTTCTACTTACATATTTTCACTATTTCATTGACATGTAAAACATAATTTGTTTAACAAATACTTATTTACTTAGAATAAACACATTAAAATCGGTATTGAATATTAATAATAAGATTTTTATTATAATTTTCGTAAAAATTTGAATTTATTGCAAATATAGCCGATATACACGCAAACAGTTTCTACTTACATATTTTCACTATTTCATTGACATGTAAAAAATAATTTGTTTAACAAATACTTATTTACTTAGAATAAACACATTAAAATCGGTATTGAATATTAATAATAAGATTTTTATTATAATTTTCGTAAAAATTTGAATTTATTGCAAATATAGCTGATATACACGCAAACAGTTTCTACTTACATATTTTCACTATTTCATTAACATGTAAAAAATAATTTGTTTAACAAATACTTATTTACTTAGAATAAACACATTAAAATCGGTATTGAATATTAATAATAAGATTTTTATTATAATTTTCGTAAAAATTTGAATTTATTGCAAATATAACCGATATACACCCAAACAGTTTCTTCGTACATATTTTCACTATTTCATTGACATGTAAAAAATAATTTGTTTAACAAATACTTATTTACTTAGAATAAACACATTAAAATCGGTATTGAATATTAATAATAAGATTTTTATTATAATTTTCGTAAAAATTTGAATTTATTGCAAATATAGCCGATATACACGCAAACAGTTTCTACTTACATATTTTCACTATTTCATTAACATGTAAAAAATAATTTGTTTAACAAATACTTATTTACTTAGAATAAACACATTAAAATCGGTATTGAATATTAATAATAAGATTTTTATTATAATTTTCGTAAAAATTTGAATTTATTGCAAATATAACCGATATACACCCAAACAGTTTCTTCGTACATATTTTCACTATTTCATTGACATGTAAAAAATAATTTGTTTAACAAATACTTATTTACTTAGAATAAACACATTAAAATCGGTATTGAATATTAATAATAAGATTTTTATTATAATTTTCGTAAAAATTTGAATTTATTGCAAATATAGCCGATATACACGCAAACAGTTTCTACTTACATATTTTCACTATTTCATTAACATGTAAAAAATAATTTGTTTAACAAATACTTATTTACTTAGAATAAACACATTAAAATCGGTATTGAATATTAATAATAAGATTTTTATTATAATTTTCGTAAAAATTTGAATTTATTGCAAATATAGCCGATATACACGCAAACAGTTTCTACTTATATATTTTCACTATTTCATTGACATGTAAAAAATAATTTGTTTAACAAATACTTATTTACTTAGAATAAACACATTAAAATCGGTATTGAATATTAATAATAAGATTTTTATTATAATTTTCGTAAAAATTTGAATTTATTGCAAATATAACCGATATACACCCAAACAGTTTCTTCGTACATATTTTCACTATTTCATTGACATGTAAAAAATAATTTGTTTAACAAATACTTATTTACTTAGAATAAACACATTAAAATCGGTATTGAATATTAATAATAAGATTTTTATTATAATTTTCGTAAAAATTTGAATTTATTGCAAATATAACCGATATACACCCAAACAGTTTCTTCGTACATATTTTCACTATTTCATTGACATGTAAAAAATAATTTGTTTAACAAATACTTATTTACTTAGAATAAATACATTAAAATCGGTATTGAATATTAATAATAAGATTTTTATTATAATTTTCGTAAAAATTTGAATTTATTGCAAATATAACCGATATACACCCAAACAGTTTCTACTTACATATTTTCACTATTTCATTGACATGTAAAAAATAATTTGTTTAACAAATACTTATTTACTTAGAATAAACACATTAAAATCGGTATTGAATATTAATAATAAGATTTTTATTATAATTTTCGTAAAAATTTGAATTTATTGCAAATATAACCGATATACACCCAAACAGTTTCTTCGTACATATTTTCACTATTTCATTGACATGTAAAAAATAATTTGTTTAACAAATACTTATTTACTTAGAATAAACACATTAAAATCGGTATTGAATATTAATAATAAGATTTTTATTATAATTTTCGTAAAAATTTGAATTTATTGCAAATATAACCGATATACACCCAAACAGTTTCTACTTACATATTTTCACTATTTCATTGACATGTAAAAAATAATTTGTTTAACAAATACTTATTTACTTAGAATAAACACATTAAAATCGGTATTGAATATTAATAATAAGATTTTTATTATAATTTTCGTAAAAATTTGAATTTATTGCAAATATAGCCGATATACACGCAAACAGTTTCTACTTACATATTTTCACTATTTCATTGACATGTAAAAAATAATTTGTTTAACAAATACTTATTTACTTAGAATAAACACATTAAAATCGGTATTGAATATTAATAATAAGATTTTTATTATAATTTTCGTAAAAATTTGAATTTATTGCAAATATAGCTGATATACACGCAAACAGTTTCTACTTACATATTTTCACTATTTCATTAACATGTAAAAAATAATTTGTTTAACAAATACTTATTTACTTAGAATAAACACATTAATATCGGTATTGAATATTAATAATAAGATTTTTATTATAATTTTCGTAAAAATTTGAATTTATTGCAAATATAGCCGATATACACGCAAACAGTTTCTACTTACATATTTTCACTATTTCATTAACATGTAAAAAATAATTTGTTTAACAAATACTTATTTACTTAGAATAAACACATTAAAATCGGTATTGAATATTAATAATAAGATTTTTATTATAATTTTCGTAAAAATTTGAATTTATTGCAAATATAACCGATATACACCCAAACAGTTTCTTCGTACATATTTTCACTATTTCATTGACATGTAAAAAATAATTTGTTTAACAAATACTTATTTACTTAGAATAAACACATTAAAATCGGTATTGAATATTAATAATAAGATTTTTATCATAATTTTCGTAAAAATTTGAATTTATTGCAAATATAACCGATATACACCCAAACAGTTTCTTCGTACATATTTTCACTATTTCATTGACATGTAAAAAATAATTTGTTTAACAAATACTTATTTACTTAGAATAAACACATTAAAATCGGTATTGAATATTAATAATAAGATTTTTATTATAATTTTCGTAAAAATTTGAATTTATTGCAAATATAGCCGATATACACGCAAACAGTTTCTACTTACATATTTTCACTATTTCATTAACATGTAAAAAATAATTTGTTTAACAAATACTTATTTACTTAGAATAAACACATTAAAATCGGTATTGAATATTAATAATAAGATTTTTATTATAATTTTCGTAAAAATTTGAATTTATTGCAAATATAACCGATATACACCCAAACAGTTTCTTCGTACATATTTTCACTATTTCATTGACATGTAAAAAATAATTTGTTTAACAAATACTTATTTACTTAGAATAAACACATTAAAATCGGTATTGAATATTAATAATAAGATTTTTATTATAATTTTCGTAAAAATTTGAATTTATTGCAAATATAGCCGATATACACGCAAACAGTTTCTACTTACATATTTTCACTATTTCATTAACATGTAAAAAATAATTTGTTTAACAAATACTTATTTACTTAGAATAAACACATTAAAATCGGTATTGAATATTAATAATAAGATTTTTATTATAATTTTCGTAAAAATTTGAATTTATTGCAAATATAACCGATATACACCCAAACAGTTTCTTCGTACATATTTTCACTATTTCATTGACATGTAAAAAATAATTTGTTTAACAAATACTTATTTACTTAGAATAAACACATTAAAATCGGTATTGAATATTAATAATAAGATTTTTATTATAATTTTCGTAAAAATTTGAATTTATTGCAAATATAGCCGATATACACGCAAACAGTTTCTACTTACATATTTTCACTATTTCATTAACATGTAAAAAATAATTTGTTTAACAAATACTTATTTACTTAGAATAAACACATTAAAATCGGTATTGAATATTAATAATAAGATTTTTATTATAATTTTCGTAAAAATTTGAATTTATTGCAAATATAGCCGATATACACGCAAACAGTTTCTACTTATATATTTTCACTATTTCATTGACATGTAAAAAATAATTTGTTTAACAAATACTTATTTACTTAGAATAAACACATTAAAATCGGTATTGAATATTAATAATAAGATTTTTATTATAATTTTCGTAAAAATTTGAATTTATTGCAAATATAACCGATATACACGCAAACAGTTTCTACTTACATATTTTCACTATTTCATTGACATGTAAAAAATAATTTGTTTAACAAATACTTATTTACTTAGAATAAACACATTAAAATCGGTATTGAATATTAATAATAAGATTTTTATTATAATTTTCGTAAAAATTTGAATTTATTGCAAATATAACCGATATACACCCAAACAGTTTCTTCGTACATATTTTCACTATTTCATTGACATGTAAAAAATAATTTGTTTAACAAATACTTATTTACTTAGAATAAACACATTAAAATCGGTATTGAATATTAATAATAAGATTTTTATTATAATTTTCGTAAAAATTTGAATTTATTGCAAATATAACCGATATACACCCAAACAGTTTCTACTTACATATTTTCACTATTTCATTGACATGTAAAAAATAATTTGTTTAACAAATACTTATTTACTTAGAATAAACACATTAAAATCGGTATTGAATATTAATAATAAGATTTTTATTATAATTTTCGTAAAAATTTGAATTTATTGCAAATATAACCGATATACACCCAAACAGTTTCTTCGTACATATTTTCACTATTTCATTGACATGTAAAAAATAATTTGTTTAACAAATACTTATTTACTTAGAATAAACACATTAAAATCGGTATTGAATATTAATAATAAGATTTTTATTATAATTTTCGTAAAAATTTGAATTTATTGCAAATATAACCGATATACACCCAAACAGTTTCTACTTACATATTTTCACTATTTCATTGACATGTAAAACATAATTTGTTTAACAAATACTTATTTACTTAGAATAAACACATTAAAATCGGTATTGAATATTAATAATAAGATTTTTATTATAATTTTCGTAAAAATTTGAATTTATTGCAAATATAGCCGATATACACGCAAACAGTTTCTACTTACATATTTTCACTATTTCATTGACATGTAAAAAATAATTTGTTTAACAAATACTTATTTACTTAGAATAAACACATTAAAATCGGTATTGAATATTAATAATAAGATTTTTATTATAATTTTCGTAAAAATTTGAATTTATTGCAAATATAGCTGATATACACGCAAACAGTTTCTACTTACATATTTTCACTATTTCATTAACATGTAAAAAATAATTTGTTTAACAAATACTTATTTACTTAGAATAAACACATTAAAATCGGTATTGAATATTAATAATAAGATTTTTATTATAATTTTCGTAAAAATTTGAATTTATTGCAAATATAACCGATATACACCCAAACAGTTTCTTCGTACATATTTTCACTATTTCATTGACATGTAAAAAATAATTTGTTTAACAAATACTTATTTACTTAGAATAAACACATTAAAATCGGTATTGAATATTAATAATAAGATTTTTATTATAATTTTCGTAAAAATTTGAATTTATTGCAAATATAGCCGATATACACGCAAACAGTTTCTACTTACATATTTTCACTATTTCATTAACATGTAAAAAATAATTTGTTTAACAAATACTTATTTACTTAGAATAAACACATTAAAATCGGTATTGAATATTAATAATAAGATTTTTATTATAATTTTCGTAAAAATTTGAATTTATTGCAAATATAACCGATATACACCCAAACAGTTTCTTCGTACATATTTTCACTATTTCATTGACATGTAAAAAATAATTTGTTTAACAAATACTTATTTACTTAGAATAAACACATTAAAATCGGTATTGAATATTAATAATAAGATTTTTATTATAATTTTCGTAAAAATTTGAATTTATTGCAAATATAACCGATATACACCCAAACAGTTTCTACTTACATATTTTCACTATTTCATTGACATGTAAAAAATAATTTGTTTAACAAATACTTATTTACTTAGAATAAACACATTAAAATCGGTATTGAATATTAATAATAAGATTTTTATTATAATTTTCGTAAAAATTTGAATTTATTGCAAATATAGCCGATATACACGCAAACAGTTTCTACTTACATATTTTCACTATTTCATTAACATGTAAAAAATAATTTGTTTAACAAATACTTATTTACTTAGAATAAACACATTAAAATCGGTATTGAATATTAATAATAAGATTTTTATTATAATTTTCGTAAAAATTTGAATTTATTGCAAATATAACCGATATACACCCAAACAGTTTCTTCGTACATATTTTCACTATTTCATTGACATGTAAAAAATAATTTGTTTAACAAATACTTATTTACTTAGAATAAACACATTAAAATCGGTATTGAATATTAATAATAAGATTTTTATTATAATTTTCGTAAAAATTTGAATTTATTGCAAATATAACCGATATACACCCAAACAGTTTCTTCGTACATATTTTCACTATTTCATTGACTTGTAAAAAATAATTTGTTTAACAAATACTTATTTACTTAGAATAAACACATTAAAATCGGTATTGAATATTAATAATAAGATTTTTATTATAATTTTCGTAAAAATTTTAATTTATTGCAAATATAGCCGATATACACGCAAACAGTTTCTACTTACATATTTTCACTATTTCATTAACATGTAAAAAATAATTTGTTTAACAAATACTTATTTACTTAGAATAAACACATTAAAATCGGTATTGAATATTAATAATAAGATTTTTATTATAATTTTCGTAAAAATTTGAATTTATTGCAAATATAACCGATATACACCCAAACAGTTTCTTCGTACATATTTTCACTATTTCATTGACATGTAAAAAATAATTTGTTTAACAAATACTTATTTACTTAGAATAAACACATTAAAATCGGTATTGAATATTAATAATAAGATTTTTATTATAATTTTCGTAAAAATTTGAATTTATTGCAAATATAACCGATATACACGCAAACAGTTTCTACTTACATATTTTCACTATTTCATTAACATGTAAAAAATAATTTGTTTAACAAATACTTATTTACTTAGAATAAACACATTAAAATCGGTATTGATTATTAATAATAAGATTTTTATTATAATTTTCGTAAAAATTTGAATTTATTGCAAATATAACCGATATACACCCAAACAGTTTCTTCCTACATATTTTCACTATTTCATTGACATGTAAAAAATAATTTGTTTAACAAATACTTATTTACTTAGAATAAACACATTAAAATCGGTATTGAATATTAATAATAAGATTTTTATTATAATTTTCGTAAAAATTTGAATTTATTGCAAATATAACCGATATACACGCAAACAGTTTCTACTTACATAGTTTCACTATTTCATTAACATGTAAAAAATAATTTGTTTAACAAATACTTATTTACTTAGAATAAACACATTAAAATCGGTATTGAATATTAATAATAAGATTTTTATTATAATTTTCGTAAAAATTTGAATTTATTGCAAATATAACCGATATACACCCAAACAGTTTCTTCGTACATATTTTCACTATTTCATTGACATGTAAAAAATAATTTTTTTAACAAATACTTATTTACTTAGAATAAACACATTAAAATCGGTATTGAATATTAATAATAAGATTTTTATTATAATTTTCGTAAAAATTTGAATTTATTGCAAATATAGCCGATATACACGCAAACAGTTTCTACTTACATATTTTCACTATTTCATTAACATGTAAAAAATAATTTGTTTAACAAATACTTATTTACTTAGAATAAACACATTAAAATCGGTATTGAATATTAATAATAAGATTTTTATTATAATTTTCGTAAAAATTTGAATTTATTGCAAATATAACCGATATACACCCAAACAGTTTCTTCGTACATATTTTCACTATTTCATTGACATGTAAAAAATAATTTGTTTAACAAATACTTATTTACTTAGAATAAACACATTAAAATCGGTATTGAATATTAATAATAAGATTTTTATTATAATTTTCGTAAAAATTTGAATTTATTGCAAATATAGCCGATATACACGCAAACAGTTTCTACTTACATATTTTCACTATTTCATTGACATGTAACAAATAATTTGTTTAGCAAATATTTATTTACTTAGAATAAACATATTAAAATCGGTATTGAATATTAATAATAAGATTTTTATTATAATTTTACGTAAAAATTTGAATTTATTGCAAATATTTAATTTAGTTCATTTCTTGTGATGAATATTATTTCATTTTATTTTTTTGTGTTTCTTATTCCTGTACGTTTACTTATAGTCATACGACTATTTAATATTTATAATATATAATCGTCCTGTTGGAATGATTAATAAATAAATAAATAAATATAGCCGATATACACGCAAACAGTTTCTTCTTAACATATTTTCACTATTTTATTGACATGTAATAAATAATTTGTTTAACAAATACTTATTTACTTAGAATAAACACATTAAAATCGGTATTGAATATTAATAATAAGATTTTTATTATAATTTTCGTAAAAATTTGAATTTATTGCAAATATAACCGATATACACCCAAACAGTTTCTACTTACATATTTTCACTATTTCATTGACATGTAAAAAATAATTTGTTTAACAAATACTTATTTACTTAGAATAAACACATTAAAATCGGTATTGAATATTAATAATAAGATTTTTATTATAATTTTCGTAAAAATTTGAATTTATTGCAAATATAGCCGATATACACGCAAACAGTTTCTACTTACATATTTTCACTATTTCATTAACATGTAAAAAATAATTTGTTTAACAAATACTTATTTACTTAGAATAAACACATTAAAATCGGTATTGAATATTAATAATAAGATTTTTATTATAATTTTCGTAAAAATTTGAATTTATTGCAAATATAACCGATATACACCCAAACAGTTTCTTCGTACATATTTTCACTATTTCATTGACATGTAAAAAATAATTTGTTTAACAAATACTTATTTACTTAGAATAAACACATTAAAATCGGTATTGAATATTAATAATAAGATTTTTATTATAATTTTCGTAAAAATTTGAATTTATTGCAAATATAGCCGATATACACGCAAACAGTTTCTACTTACATATTTTCACTATTTCATTAACATGTAAAAAATAATTTGTTTAACAAATACTTATTTACTTAGAATAAACACATTAAAATCGGTATTGAATATTAATAATAAGATTTTTATTATAATTTTCGTAAAAATTTGAATTTATTGCAAATATAACCGATATACACCCAAACAGTTTCTTCGTACATATTTTCACTATTTCATTGACATGTAAAAAATAATTTGTTTAACAAATACTTATTTACTTAGAATAAACACATTAAAATCGGTATTGAATATTAATAATAAGATTTTTATTATAATTTTCGTAAAAAATTGAATTTATTGCAAATATAGCCGATATACACGCAAACAGTTTCTACTTACATATTTTCACTATTTCATTAACATGTAAAAAATAATTTGTTTAACAAATACTTATTTACTTAGAATAAACACATTAAAATCGGTATTGAATATTAATAATAAGATTTTTATTATAATTTTCGTAAAAATTTGAATTTATTGCAAATATAGCCGATATACACGCAAACAGTTTCTACTTACATATTTTCACTATTTCATTAACATGTAAAAAATAATTTGTTTAACAAATACTTATTTACTTAGAATACACACATTAAAATCGGTATTGAATATTAATAATAAGATTTTTATTATAATTTTCGTAAAAATTTGAATTTATTGCAAATATAACCGATATACACCCAAACAGTTTCTTCGTACATATTTTCACTATTTCATTGACATGTAAAAAATAATTTGTTTAACAAATACTTATTTACTTAGAATAAACACATTAAAATCGGTATTGAATATTAATAATAAGATTTTTATTATAATTTTCGTAAAAATTTGAATTTATTGCAAATATAACCGATATACACCCAAACAGTTTCTTCGTACATATTTTCACTATTTCATTGACTTGTAAAAAATAATTTGTTTAACAAATACTTATTTACTTAGAATAAATACATTAAAATCGGTATTGAATATTAATAATAAGATTTTTATTATAATTTTCGTAAAAATTTGAATTTATTGCAAATATAGCCGATATACACGCAAACAGTTTCTACTTACATATTTTCACTATTTCATTAACATGTAAAAAATAATTTGTTTAACAAATACTTATTTACTTAGAATAAACACATTAAAATCGGTATTGAATATTAATAATAAGATTTTTATTATAATTTTCGTAAAAATTTGAATTTATTGCAAATATAACCGATATACACCCAAACAGTTTCTTCGTACATATTTTCACTATTTCATTGACATGTAAAAAATAATTTGTTTAACAAATACTTATTTACTTAGAATAAACACATTAAAATCGGTATTGAATATTAATAATAAGATTTTTATTATAATTTTCGTAAAAAATTGAATTTATTGCAAATATAGCCGATATACACGCAAACAGTTTCTACTTACATATTTTCACTATTTCATTAACATGTAAAAAATAATTTGTTTAACAAATACTTATTTACTTAGAATAAACACATTAAAATCGGTATTGAATATTAATAATAAGATTTTTATTATAATTTTCGTAAAAATTTGAATTTATTGCAAATATAGCCGATATACACGCAAACAGTTTCTACTTACATATTTTCACTATTTCATTAACATGTAAAAAATAATTTGTTTAACAAATACTTATTTACTTAGAATAAACACATTAAAATCGGTATTGAATATTAATAATAAGATTTTTATTATAATTTTCGTAAAAATTTGAATTTATTGCAAATATAACCGATATACACCCAAACAGTTTCTTCGTACATATTTTCACTATTTCATTGACATGTAAAAAATAATTTGTTTAACAAATACTTATTTACTTAGAATAAACACATTAAAATCGGTATTGAATATTAATAATAAGATTTTTATTATAATTTTCGTAAAAATTTGAATTTATTGCAAATATAACCGATATACACCCAAACAGTTTCTTCGTACATATTTTCACTATTTCATTGACATGTAAAAAATAATTTGTTTAACAAATACTTATTTACTTAGAATAAACACATTAAAATCGGTATTGAATATTAATAATAAGATTTTTATTATAATTTTCGTAAAAATTTGAATTTATTGCAAATATAACCGATATACACCCAAACAGTTTCTTCGTACATATTTTCACTATTTCATTGACATGTAAAAAATAATTTGTTTAACAAATACTTATTTACTTAGAATAAACACATTAAAATCGGTATTGAATATTAATAATAAGATTTTTATTATAATTTTCGTAAAAATTTGAATTTATTGCAAATATAGCCGATATACACGCAAACAGTTTCTACTTACATATTTTCACTATTTCATTAACATGTAAAAAATAATTTGTTTAACAAATACTTATTTACTTAGAATAAACACATTAAAATCGGTATTGAATATTAATAATAAGATTTTTATTATAATTTTCGTAAAAATTTGAATTTATTGCAAATATAGCCGATATACACGCAAACAGTTTCTACTTACATATTTTCACTATTTCATTAACATGTAAAAAATAATTTGTTTAACAAATACTTATTTACTTAGAATAAACACATTAAAATCGGTATTGATTATTAATAATAAGATTTTTATTATAATTTTCGTAAAAATTTGAATTTATTGCAAATATAACCGATATACACCCAAACAGTTTCTTCGTACATATTTTCACTATTTCATTGACATGTAAAAAATAATTTGTTTAACAAATACTTATTTACTTAGAATAAACACATTAAAATCGGTATTGAATATTAATAATAAGATTTTTATTATAATTTTCGTAAAAATTTGAATTTATTGCAAATATAACCGATATACACGCAAACAGTTTCTACTTACATAGTTTCACTATTTCATTAACATGTAAAAAATAATTTGTTTAACAAATACTTATTTACTTAGAATAAACACATTAAAATCGGTATTGAATATTAATAATAAGATTTTTATTATAATTTTCGTAAAAATTTGAATTTATTGCAAATATAACCGATATACACCCAAACAGTTTCTTCGTACATATTTTCACTATTTCATTGACATGTAAAAAATAATTTTTTTAACAAATACTTATTTACTTAGAATAAACACATTAAAATCGGTATTGAATATTAATAATAAGATTTTTATTATAATTTTCGTAAAAATTTGAATTTATTGCAAATATAACCGATATACACCCAAACAGTTTCTTCGTACATATTTTCACTATTTCATTGACATGTAAAAAATAATTTGTTTAACAAATACTTATTTACTTAGAATAAACACATTAAAATCGGTATTGAATATTAATAATAAGATTTTTATTATAATTTTCGTAAAAATTTGAATTTATTGCAAATATAGCCGATATACACGCAAACAGTTTCTACTTACATATTTTCACTATTTCATTGACATGTAACAAATAATTTGTTTAGCAAATATTTATTTACTTAGAATAAACATATTAAAATCGGTATGAAATATTAATAATAAGATTTTTATTATAATTTTACGTAAAAATTTGAATTTATTGCAAATATTTAATTTAGTTCATTTCTTGTGATGAATATTATTTCATTTTATTTTTTTGTGTTTCTTATTCCTGTACGTTTACTTATAGTCATACGACTATTTAATATTTATAATATATAATCGTCCTGTTGGAATGATTAATAAATAAATAAATAAATATAGCCGATATACACGCAAACAGTTTCTTCTTAACATATTTTCACTATTTTATTGACATGTAATAAATAATTTGTTTAACAAATACTTATTTACTTAGAATAAACACATTAAAATCGGTATTGAATATTAATAATAAGATTTTTATTATAATTTTCGTAAAAATTTGAATTTATTGCAAATATAACCGATATACACCCAAACAGTTTCTACTTACATATTTTCACTATTTCATTGACATGTAAAAAATAATTTGTTTAACAAATACTTATTTACTTAGAATAAACACATTAAAATCGGTATTGAATATTAATAATAAGATTTTTATTATAATTTTCGTAAAAATTTGAATTTATTGCAAATATAGCCGATATACACGCAAACAGTTTCTACTTACATATTTTCACTATTTCATTAACATGTAAAAAATAATTTGTTTAACAAATACTTATTTACTTAGAATAAACACATTAAAATCGGTATTGAATATTAATAATAAGATTTTTATTATAATTTTCGTAAAAATTTGAATTTATTGCAAATATAACCGATATACACCCAAACAGTTTCTTCGTACATATTTTCACTATTTCATTGACATGTAAAAAATAATTTGTTTAACAAATACTTATTTACTTAGAATAAACACATTAAAATCGGTATTGAATATTAATAATAAGATTTTTATTATAATTTTCGTAAAAATTTGAATTTATTTTAATAATAATAATAATAATTTGTTTATTTCCTTAGACACAATACATAGTGTATGGAAAAAGCCGATATAGACGCAAACAGTTTCTTCTTACATATTTTCACTATTTTATTGACATGTATCAAATAATTTGTTTAACAAATATCTATTTACGTAGAATATACATATTAAAATCGGTATTCAATATTAATAATAAGCTATTTATTATAATTTTCGTAAAAATTTGAATTTATTGCAAAGATAGCCGATATACACGCAAACAGTTCCTTTCTTACATATTTTCACTATTTTATTGACATGTAACAAATAATTTGTTTAACAAATACTTATTTAATTAGAGTAAACATATTAAAATCGGTATTGAATATTAATAATAAGCTTCTTATTGTAATTTTCGTAAAATTTGTATTGCATAAAGAAACGAAATGCACGTAAACAGCTGCTTCTCACATATTTTTACTATTTTATTGACATGTAACAAATATATTTTTTAACAAATACTTACGTAGAATAAACATATTAAAATGGGTATTGAATAATATATATAATAAGCTTTTTATCATAAAAACTTGAATTTATTGTAAATATAGCCGATATACACGCAAACAATTTCTTCACTATTTTGTTTACATATAACAAATAATTTGTTTAACAAATACCTGTTTACTTAGAATAAACATATTAAAATCGGTATTCGATATTAATAAGCTTCTTATTATAATTTTTGTAAAATTTGAATTTATTACACAAATAAACGAAATGGACGTAAACAGTTGCTTCTCACGTTTCTTTACTATTTTATTGACGTGTAACAAATAATTTGTTTAACAAATACTTATTTGCTTAAAATAAACATATTAAAATCGGTATTGATATGAATAATAAGATTTTTATTATAATTTTCGTAAAATTTGAATTTATTGCACAAATAAACGAAATGCACGCAAACAGCTGCTTCTCACATATGTTTACTATTTTATTGACATGTAACAAATAATTTGTTTAACAAAAACCTATTTACTTAAAGTAAACATATTAAAATCGGTGTTGAATATTAATAATAAAATGATTTTAAGAAATATTTAACATTATTTATAGAATAATACCAAGTGCCATTTCCATAACCCGTTCTACACACTAGTTTCGTTTTAATTGCATTATGAAAGACAACAAATATTTTTTTGTAATATTTTTTTATTCAAAATTTCAAAATATTTTGCTATCATGTTGTTTATTTGTTATCAATTGTATGGAACATACTTGTCGATGAAAATAATCCACATGGATTTGGAAAATCATGATATTTTGAATGAAAAATTATGGTACTTGACACCTATATACATTATTACTAACTGTCAGTCTGACACGGGCCTCCACATCTGCTTGCTAAGGTCACATGACTGCTCGCGTCCTATATAACATAAAATAAAAATGGTGAGAGGTATTGTGCTGGCCACACCAGATTTTTAGTAAAATATTTTGCGTATTCCTAGGTTAAAAATAAATAACCGTACTCGTTCTATTCTTATTTTCTCAGTCTCTTTTCTTTATTGTTTATATTGTAGAACATTTTGAAACGAGAGAAAATATTGTATGCTCAAGATATTAAAATGATAAAATGTTATACTATCCTATAAGCACGGAAGCTATGAGTTCCTGTAAGGTGATGTCAGAACATTATTATTGGTAAATTTGTAGTTGTGTAAAAGCCGGGATGATATTATTAATTTATTTACATTTTTAATTTCCATAAGAAAAATTAGCAAGCATACGCAGTAATGGGAAAAAGGCCTTGATGATGTATTAACATTTACACACACTTGTTTACATAAATAACACTAATAATGTCGGTATTATAAACTAAAGTTATTATTTAAAAAAAAAGCTGATGTGCCATCTAAAAATTTCGAATTATAAGCTAGACATACAGACATACTTATCCGTTTAATTTGTAATAAAATGAATTAAATTCCATTATGGTATCTGATAATTGTTTCCTATTTCTAAATGCAGGTATTATAAAAATATGTTAATTGTATCCGATATATTTTATTCGAATGAAGAACTTGCATATTATTAAATACAGACGGAATTGTTTACTTAATTTACATTGATAAAATGTTTTAAATTTTGATATCTCCTGTAACAAATTCCTTCGAAATATCTAATACCTGTATCATATTTATTTTAAAACTTCACATCTTGATTGCAGTATTACAGTTCCTTGCGCTTTTATATGTAAATACATAATATCTTCTAATAGTATTTTTCGCTATGTATAATATTAAAGTAAATTATTAAGTTGTAATTGTTATTAATAATTTTAAAATTGGTAGGGCATGTTTAAAAAATACCTATGTACGAATTACTAACCAGCTGCAGGCAAGTTTACTGTAACAACGTAATATTTAAAATATAAACGAAAATATCATCTAAATTGTTAATATTATTATTAGCTAATCAGATAGAAGGCATTTCAAATTATTTTGAGTGTTAATTTCATTTGACAATTATGACGTGCCTCCGCTGCGGTATTATTGTAGAAGCTAAATTTAAAACAAAATACAATGTAGTCTCCTTTATGAGATACATATCAACAATTTTATTGACTTTTCTGACGATATTTTTAAAAATGGAACCTTAATCCACCCCTGGCGTGCCTCACGGCCAGCATTTCTTGTGATACCGGCTTGCGATGTATAGGTTGCACATAGTGCTGTTTGCCGTACTCGGAGATTTGAAATTACAGGTTCCCACTCAGCCATTTGGTGCTTCCAATAGAAGCAGATCTCACTAATTGAAGACATCAATTCGATGTATTTTTAACCATGTGTGCGATTAACAGCTGTCAATTAACGGCCCATAAAGATATTAGTGGCGAGGGAGCCACAGAGGTAATTTTTAAATATGCTGAATTTTCTTTTATCGATTGAGGAATTCGAACCTGGGTTCTTAGCTTCACAGTCTGATAAGTTATCATTGAGCTAATATTATACCATATTATTTTTGTTCAAGTGAATATTCAGCCAATCTTTACAAATTTGAAAACCACGTCAAATTTATATTATAAATATATGTATATTTTTTATTAAATTTTTATTTAATTTTTTTAATATTTTTGATTTATTTGTAAACTAGCGTATATAAACCAAGGATCCAAGATTTTTTAGTACACCACTTATACTAAAGATCTAGCGTAATTGTACATTTCAGTTAAGTAATTCGAATTTTATAAAAATAAGACTGCTATTTACAAAATTATTAAATAATTCTAGAAAAATATGTAATGAAAAAAAAAGTATTAGATAAATTTAGGGCACTTACAAGACATAAATCCAGGAAAATAACGTTTTTTATTACAGATCTCAGCGACCCAATTAAGATGTATGAGTGTAATAAATCGCTTTTGATAAAAATATAGTTTTGATATTTATGAAATTGTTATTAAAAAATCATAAATAATTAATCTTAAGCATTGACCTAGACTAGACTAGATTAGACTAGACTAGAATCGTACAATAAGATTTCAGACGTATGTTAAATGTTTTCACTATTTTAATCACATGAAATAGATAATTTGTTTAACAATAGCCAATTTAGTTTCAATCAACATGTGAAAATCGGTATTGAGTATTAATAATTTGCTTCTCGTTATAATTTTCGGCAAATTTGATATTAACTTAGAAAAATGCAAAATGCACAATTTCAAACGTATGTTAAATGTTTTCACTATTTTATTCATATGAAATAGATAATTTGTTTAACAATTGCCAATTTAGTTTCAATAAACATGTGAAAATCGGTATTAAATATTAATAATTTGCTGCTCATTATAATTTTCGGCAATTTGAAATTAACTTAGAAAAACACAGTTTACACAATATTCAACACAATATATCTAATTAAATAGACATTTATTGGAAAATATAAGAACGTAGAAGCATAGTATCACTTTCCTTCTATATGCCCGTTTTGAAATTTTGTTATATCTTTAAAACTACATATGTAATTTACTAATTTCTAAACCAATTTTACGGAATTTTACGGAAGCTGAAATGAGTTGCCCTAGTCACGGCGCGGTGGAGTACGGGTAGAGAGGAATAGAAGAGGGGATGGTTTTCCAACCCTGGTCAATGCCAGTGCGGGGTATATTTTGTATTCGTAGTTACTATTGGCTGTATATTTCTATAACCCGATGTTCGAGATTGGCGCCGTGGCAAAAAAAAACTAGATTACGATTATCTGCTCCCAGAAAAGAAACAAAGGACAAATTTGAATAAATTATCAAAGAAAAACGTAGTTCTTTTTTTAAATTAAAATGTTTTTTATACTTATGCTGATTCACGCCGCAATTTATATTTACAATTTATTTTCAACCTACCTTTTCTAAATGCAACCCTAATCCCATATATAAATTAAAAACACTCATGTACACTTTATCATAATCAAATGTTTGTGACTGCATTTTTTTATTGGAGTTAATAGATTAAAATAGATATCATATATGCAACAATTTAATTCTTTTTTTAGTTAATCGATGCTAAAAACTGATGACGAAAGTAAAAGTTATTACACAATACTGTACTGCAAAATCAAAGCCAAGTATAGCAAACTTGACTGGACTGCTTCTAATTCCGTCCAAGTATGTAAAATGCGCCGCTCTTCCTGTTGCAAAACGATTTTAGATTCAATGCTGTACAAAACATTTATTGGAAATGCAGCAACAAAATTTGGAGTAGAAAATGAACCCATTGTAAGATAAGGAATATTGTTTATAAGGGGCAAGTTCTGATAGTTTGATTTGGGAATCGTGATTAATTGAAAATAAATGTCCTTCATTAGCTCAAAATTTCTCACCTATTGAGGGACGTATTTCGATTTTTTTTTGCATAATACGTAATGATAAATTATATCTAAAATCAAATTATTCTTACTACTACCAAGTTCAGGGTCAGTTACGAATTACTGGGCGAAAATATTGCGTGTTTGTAATATTATTTTAATTAAAAAAATTTGATGTGGCCAGCACATTACCTTCCGTAAATTCTGTTTATTACGTACAAATTCCATACATAAATTTTCTTGCAAAAGATTTTATATTTCCAGTAAAATTATTTCATAAACAAACTTAACGTAAATTGTACTTGATATTGACATCTTTTACTTCTTTAGCTTTTCCCATACGTTAGGAGTCGCTATTCACGATTTTATTCTTCCACTCATTTCTATTTTGTTTTTCGTTTTCATTCAGTTCCTTTTCTCTCAAGTCTTCCGCAATATAGCTCTTCCATCTTATATTAAATTTTGGTCTTCCTCTGTTTCTTATACCTTCTTCTACCAAGCTCTTTATTCTTCTGTACTCCAAACCAATGTAATCGTCTCTCTTGCATCTTTATATAAATTTCTATCACGAGTCATTTTCTATCTTTTCGTGTCTTCCTCAACATCTATCTCAACATCCTCATCTCTGTGCCCTATTAATTTTCTTTTCATTGACACTGCCATCTGTCAATTAGAATTTTATTAAATATAGTTGGCTGATTTATGAAATTTAAATTCTTTAACTCTATATATCCATTGAATATAAAATATAAAATGCAATCAAATCGTATAGATAATATAATATTCTTTAATGTTTATAATAACCTTAAAAGTCAAGAGCGTTTTTTCAAGAGAAACTGTTAGAGGTGATAGATTTTGGTTATAATTGGTCAACCGGATGTGCCCTCATTTGAAGACTAACAGTGTTTCTTGAAAAAACGCAGTTAAATATCATTTATTGGCATTTAACATTATTATAACTTCAAGAATATATTATTCTCTACGCGATATGATTACATTTTATACTTCATATTCAATAGATATAGAGTTAGGAATTATAAAGATATTAAATTTCATAAATCAGCCAGCTATGCTACCATGGAAACTGCTAATATATTCAGATAATTCAAATTGACAGATGTCGGTATCAATGAAAAATAAATGCATGTGGCAGAGATGAGGATGTTGAGATAGATGTTGGGGAAGACACGGAAAGATACGGTAAAGAATGAAAAAATAAATGAAATAACTCTAGTGTAAGAAGTTTCTAGGAAGATACTAGAGAGACGATTACATTGGTTTGAACATGTCATGAGGAGAGATAAAGAATATATTGTGAGAAGAATGAATAGCTTAGTAATAGAAGGTTGAAGAAACATAGGAGGACCAAAGATAAGATGGTAGGACTGTATTGCGGAAGACTTGAGAGAAAAGAAACCGAATGAGAACGACACGTAACAGAAATGAGTGGAAGAAGATAAAAAATATCGACCCCTAACAAATGGGACAAGCTAAAGAAGAAGTAAATGCCACTATCAACTTCAATTTGCATAGTTTGTTTATGAAATAATTTAGAATCTTTCGCAAGAAAATTTATATATAGAATTTTTACGTAATACACAGGATTGATGGAAGGTATTGCGTTGGCCACATCAGATTTTTTTTTCTGTAAGGAAATTGTTATTCCTTTAATTTTTTGAGAAATACTAGTACATATATGTATTTCTTATCTTCCCTTCTGTATTTTTTTTGTTTATATAGAAATCTTTATCTTTATGTCAAAGATTTTGTTTCTGTCTGAATATGATTCAAATTTTTTATTACCTAGTATACGAGTATTCCTTTAATTTAATTTGAATATGATTTTTTTTTAAATTAGTTTTCATATTTATTTTTCTATCATATACCAAAGTCTACCAACCCGAATTCCGATTATGATAGCAATCCATTTCTCTCCGTCTATTGCTATTCATTCTTAAATATCCACCCCACTACACTCCCACGTGAAGCTGTGTTGACCAATGCATTTCTTCTGTGTTTCCCATCTCAATATAAATGTTCAACTATAAGTCGGCCGTGCTAAACATCTCCGCACCGCGCCATACTTCATATACAGACAATCAGATTCAGAGTATAACCACGCGGAGTCGAGACGGCAACGTCGCTTACAACTAGTAATCTAGACTTGACAACAATGAAATACGTGGAAAGAGTTGGATAGTGGGGATGAAACAAGTGAAATCAGTATGCAATGCACTATGGTCAACTGACTGCAAGTGTTGCCAGATGCGACATAATTATCGAAAAGGCAACATAATTTTTAAGCTGCTACCATACAAAATAATTGTGCACCATAATCCATAATTACAACATAATTTTAGAATTCTTCGCATAATTATAACTACTATCACCATAAATTTTAAAACTGGATATAAAAATGTCGAAATCATCACAAAAATAGCAATAGCTATGAAACTGAAACAAATGGTTAATATATTTATCTGTCAAGTGTGGTTAATTTATTTTTATTTAGGTATTATTCATAATTTCTGTTCAATTATCTATCCAATTTAAATAAATAATTGTTTACTTAAATAGAAATTACACATACAAATAAACTAACCCAGCTTAACAGAGAAATTGTTATAGCTTGTTCGGAGATATTTCGTTATGGCCCTCTCAGCGAGTCTATTGTTAGGGATTTAAGCTTGATTTATAGGGGTGCAAGGACAGGTATGTATTCAATATTATCACAATTTTCAACTGGTAAAACGTCAGTATTTTCTTCTTCAAATAGTCGCCACATATTAAATACGTACCTATATTGTTGACCTAAGTACGAAAGTTAGTATTACTACTGATATTAAATTTTTTAAAACTCATTTATATACCTACTCACTAGGTATGCCTTTGATATCTTAGTTTCCCGAATATGTATTAATACCGGTCAAGGACGATTTTGTCATCTTATATTTCTAGTAATAGTCAAAGACTTAATTTAATTTTGCGAATTCATTATTATTTTAAGTAAATCTGAAATACGTAATGCGTACAGAGATTAGAGATTTCCGAATTTAAATATTTTGCAATCCTACCCTGAGCGCCAAAAGGTACAATCTCTTGCTGTGTGCGGTTCACCACAGGCTTAGTAAGTTAAAGCCATAACGAAATATCTTTGAACAAGGTATAATATTTGTTAATCTTTTGTTTCGATTCCACGGATATAACTATTTTTAGGGTGATTTACGACATTTTTATACCTAATTTCTGCCGTTACAAGCATGAAAAATTAATTTTGTGCATTGATTCAGATACAGAATTCTATGATTTGCAACTTTTATTTGATACTTTTTTGCCTAAAATAATTAGGGAAGCAGGAATTATTAAAGAATTACTTATTTTCAAGACTGAAAAATAAAATTCCCACAAAAACACCATTTTTTTTAAATTCCATAATTTTTATATCGTTTTTCGATACTTAGTGATTTTAGAAATGGCAACACTGACTGACTGCACGTGCAGTCGGCTACGACTGCTGTTTTAGAGCACGTTACCGATCGTATACGTGTCGCAGCCTGAAACTCGAAGTCGTAAAAAAGCTTTTGTTGCAATTTCTTTGAGTAAAATCCTAGATTTCCTGGACTATTAGAAAATAAACCAGTCATTAATTTTTTCAAAATTATATTTTGTATATTATCAGTTTGCCCCTCGGTTTGCCCTGACATTTGTGGCTTCTTTGTTTGAATATATATATATTATGTTGTTGATTTAATGTATTATTTGTTTTTTAGTGCCACCCTAAGGGTCTTGATATTAATATGCATTTAATTGCTTATATAAACAACATTTCCATAGCATTTTTTTTAAGTAATTGGTAAAATGGGCCCATAAACCATTACAAAAAATAATAAAATATACACTTTATCCTTAAAGTACTTCGAGATATTTGAATTTATTTCCAGGATCACGGATGACGTTAGACTATTGGTATCTTTCTCGCGCAGCCTACTACAGAAACTGGTGTGAGAAAGATAGCTATAGGTTTCTTTAAAAATCAAATGCAGTTATAAAAAAAAATTATGACTTTTTTGATATCACGAATTGCTTCAAAATTAAACGAACTTTCATTTTAAAAAATGGTTTATGGACCTATTCTGAAGATGTATGTACACCGTTATAAACTACTAATGGAACAAATAATAATTAAACAATTTTAAAGATATTTGTTTATTCCATTATTATTAAATATTTTATTAAAATATTGTGCGATATTGCCCGTACATTTATATAGGATTAGAATTTAATATAAATAAGTAAATAAATAAAAAATATCATCACGTCATCATGGCTTTTACCCGTTGTCGGTTGTCGGGTGTGTGTCATATCTGCAAATAGGCAGATATCGGTAATGAGATGACATACCTATTTCATCCGGAGGGCGGTTACTAGAGGTCATCGTACAGACACCCAAAGTTGGCGTGAAGAGCACACCACAGGTGTCATTTTGTGCCATTTATAAATTATAAATATTTTTTTCGGCAGTGGTCGAGCTCGAATGTGAGACCATAAATTCGTGATCCTGATTCGTTGTACTTTGGTTACAATGGCTTTAATAACTGTCATTTTCTTCCTTTCCAAAGTGTGGCATCTCTGCAAGTTGTTCTGAAAATATACTTTTTTTTTTTGTAGATTCGCAGTGAAATTTTATTATATACATATATACGTATTTTTTATTTTTTTTGTAATTTTCGTTTTAATTTTAAAGTTCACTCAGAATTTATCTGTCTTAATTTTGTATGTTTTGTGTATGTTTTTGCAGAAATTGAAAACTTCTAAAAAATTATATGATTTATATTTTTCCCTCTCTTTTGATGATTTTCGTAGTTTCCTTCTTTACGCAAAAAATAACAAATTGTGAACTTATTTTGATTTTAGGTTTATAATGGAACGTAAGAATTAAGAAATCTAAAAACTAAATAAACTCGCCAAATATTTACTTTGCTATTAATTTTTAATCTCGTTTTTAATAATGTCTGCTTTATAGATTGCATAGCACCCCAGTAAACATGTTTCGCTTTTGAAACATTTCAAAATGTTACAATTTGATTATCTCTGAAATATTTTTTGTTATGTTTTTAAGGTTTTTTGAAATGTCCCGTACAAAAAATCTTAAAATGTTTTACGGATGTTTTCAATTTGACTTATACGGAATGATTTCTGAAATGTTTCTAAGACATTTTTCAAATGTTCCAATATTATCAATTTGATTATCTCGAAATATTTTTTGTTATGTTTTTAAGACGTTTTTGAAATGCTCCGTTATTAAAAATCGTAAAATAATGTTTTAAGGATGTTTCCAATTTGATTTATACGGAATGATTATTGAAATGTTTGTAAGACATTTTTCATTGTGTAAAACGGGGTTTGCGCGCACGCGCATTTGCTGAGGCAACATCAGCACTTTCCCGCCGACGCCGTGTTGATATGACGTGTAATTGAGTTATTGCGTCTTTCATGTTTAAACTTGTTGTAAGAGAAGTGCTGTGCATCTTTTGAGCTCAAATATTATTTTGGAATGTCTCAAGGTACGTATTCGTTTTATTTGTCATTAGTTTCAAAAATGTTTTGGGCTTATTCTCTTGTTTTTTCACTGTAACCTCAAAATTATGTGTTTTTACAATATGATTAAAATTAGAAAACCGAAATGTTTTATTATATAATTAATATATTTATGTGTTTCGAACACATATTTGATGAAAATTTTGTTTAATAGACAATTATTTATTTGTGAAACAAATATTCGGTGTAGTACTATGCGCCATCGCGAAGTTGTTGATTGACTTGTTTTCACAGAACACTACACTAACAGAAGCGCAAGCTCCTTGATATGACACAGAAACGCGAACCAAGCGCCATCTGATATTCGTCTGGATATATTAACGTATATACGCGGGAAATATAAATCTGTACTTCAAATTAAATTCATATTAAAATTTTAAATAAGGTCAAACTTTATTATTTACCTTAAAAAATAAAAGACTAATTATTAATATCAATATAAATATTTATTTCGCACAAAATCTATTGTTTTATATTGGATCTTAAAAAAATAAACAAACAAAATCAAAAAATAAAGTTATTCTAATTGCACATGAGATCTTCAAGAAAATAAATAGGACTACCTAACAATTATAAATAAAAATACGTTCATAAAGATACACCTAAGCAAATGAATGAATGAAATAGTTTTCACTTCGTGTAGTTCTTAACGGTTGTTCTTCCTAAAACATTTCTAATTCAATTTGATCCCAAAATCCAATCATAAACATCTTGCATTTACCTTGACAGAAGTGTATTCAAAAATGTTTCCCATCTGCACTGGATAAAAAATTATGTTCTTCTAAACTAACTGCTTTTTATTGAATATTTTATGGCCGAATAAGAACATCCTTTTGCTCCCAACAGAATTTCGTAAAGTGGTTCATTAATAGGGATTGCATTCGAAGGCGTTAGCAAAATAAAAGCTTCTCAAAGTGCCAAGACCGAAAAAATGGAAATAAAAAATGAGAGAATTGTTGGTTGTTCTCCTATTTCGTAAAAGGTTTTGTAGGTTCATTCTGATCGGGAATAATGTACTTTACATTTCGAAAAGTCTACAATACGATAATTTTTTTGTAATGAATACATAATTGATGAATAATGTATATATGTATGGTTTACCTTCAATTGCAGTAAAATTCGAATGGCAATTTACTGTAGAAAATAATATAAACATCATAACCTCAACGTTTCGTCACAAATACAAACAACTGTCATTTGTTGAACAGAACGCACTCCACAGAGACGGCGCAAACATACGCGCGAACTTGCCGCCGTCTTCTTATTGGTCAAAATTTTAAAAAGTTCCCCCGTTTTCATCTGGAATGATGTTTCCAAATCTCAGATACTACCTGCACCCCCGTGCTTGTTTTAATGGTTCTAAAGTAAAACAATGATTTGTTCTGTGATGTTGATCAAAAATAAGTAACGAACTGTGGCGCCTGTGTTCGGCGGGTTTGGTTAGTGCAATGAAACGAATTTTTCGTATAAAAATTAAACGAAACAATTGTTTTAGTGTTATTAAAAAAAAACATGTTTTTGTTGTCGAAACTGATATATCTTGTTCCATTTAAGCCGTTCGGTATTGTAGAGCATAGGGCATAGCTTTCACCTCTTTGATTGGCTGAAATTGGAGACAGGAGCGCCATCTACTTCATGGCTTAAATGGAAGAGTGTATACATTTTCATCATGTTAATAATAACATTCAAATGCATTAATTATGATTTTTTTGTTATTATTATGAATTATTTTATAGATAAAAATTATGCGGCTCTAATGGCTCAATTAGAGTCACCGCCAATGGTGCCGACATCATGTGAAAGTGGTGTTGGAGTAAGTGCAATTGTTTTTTAACATTTATTTGACCAAAAATACGTTTTTATATGTATTATAATTTTTTAAAACCGTATGAAAAGAAAACTACTGTATTCAATTTCTAACAGACATTTGTGGAGATTAGTTAAATTTAAATTGAAAGAACATTTAGCTTTTAATGAAGAAAAGTCAGAACCTGCTACTAATTTTATAAATAATGTTTCAAAAAATGATTTTTTACCTCTCGCTAAGAGAGGTATTGCATTCATGCTAAAAATCGCATATCCAGATTTTATTGAATAAGCACGTTTTAAGGTCCCTACAATCCGATTTTAACATTTTTACGATGATGTCTGTGTGTGTGTGTGTGTGTGTGTGTGTGTGTGGATGTGTGTGTGTGGGATGTTGGAAGGACGGTTACTCAAAAACTATAAGACTTAAAATTTGTTTAACAACGTATTTCCCAATCGGACATTCATGGGAAGATCTGAAAAGGTTTTGGTAATAATTGGACAACCGGAAGTAGAAGATTCTTGAAAAAAAATCTTCTAAATATTATTTTTTGAAAATTTTTCGTGGTAATATTAAAGAAAATTAAATTCTCTATCTGATACATTTAAATATTTTATTATATATTCCATAGATTTAGAGATAAAAGAAGTATAATATATAAAAAAATCTGTTGTAATAAATTTTACAACCGAAAGGATGCCATGAAAAATAGTTGATAATTTAAATTATTTGTAACTGACAGATAAATGTCAGTGTCAGAAATAATGAGTAATGAAAGAAAAATGTATTCGGAGAATCCCTTAGTTCTTGATCTGTGACTATTATGGAGATGACAAGTCTAGGTTGAAGGACTTAAATTTGTTTCAAACATTATGGGACAATGTACACCAGTACTATAGACTAGAGTAACTTTGAATTGCGAAAAAGCTATCAAATTCTTCTCAAGTAAGTTGTAAATATTGACAAAATTACACATCGATATAAGAATAATCGGAGTGCAATCTATCCGTCACTTTATTAAAGGGAATTAGTGTTATTTAGACATAACATGTATGAAAAAATAAAATGTAAAAGAAGATATGTAAGAATAGATGCACAATCCATATATACATTTTAGACCGCCCAAAATTAATGTTTTTACTAGAAGAATATGAAGAGAAAGTAAACAACGTTGTTCGAATTGAAAATTGCAGTTACCAGCCTAATATTTATATATGGTAAACTCTACTTTGTAATTTATTGTAACATAATTTATGGTAAAATATCTTCATGTTGAGACATGCTATTATTGAATAATAAAGAAGTTTATACGTCATAGATTTATATGAATATATTATTTGTATTTATAAAAATATTCTTTGTTTTATGCATACAGCCAGGTAAAATATACGGCGAGAGGTTATGTGCTGGCCACATCAGATTTTTTTGCGTAGAACTAACGAAAATTTCAGAAACAAAATAAATCCCAAACATCATCGAGAAATATCTCCATTAGAAACTATCGAAAATATTGATGTAGTCACAGAATTTCCGTGAAATTATATGCATCTTATTTGTTTGGGCGTTATGATGCGATTAATTCGATTTTGGGTTAAGGGAAAATTGACAATTAGGATGAACAACGAAAGCATTTCATTAGTCAATTTATAACTTAGGCGAATGAAACTAATTTTACCTGCAGAATTTGCACGACAATCTCGCCCGTTACATGAATTTGAATAATGGAAAGCCACCGAATTTAGACAATAGAAATAGCCTATTTTAAAAAACTTATAATGGAAAGATGCTTAATTACTTGTACTGAAAGAAATTCGTGTATTTTATTGAATAATGGTTCTGTCATAATAATTGAAAAAAAATTCAAAGAAAATGAACATATGGAAAAGTTTTTAAAACCATTGAACCACTATTTAATGTACCACATACTTCAACTATATTTAACACATGTATAGTTCTAAATTTATGAGGAAAATCAGAAAAATTTGCATTGAATATGTTAAAAGCTAAATGTCTAAAATATCTCATTAGATAACAGATTTATTATTATTTCACTTCTGCATGAATTATGTTGAAAAAATGTAATTTTGGTCAATTAAGAAATGAATATTAAATTGTGACGGCATATTTACTGTTTTAGAAATTTTCTGTCGTAAAGTTTCAAACTGGATCTGACAGCGAAGTGGTGTATTCCACAGTACCTAGCATCTGGTTATCAAATAATGATTCATTATGTGCTTGGCCAAAAAAGAAAGCCAGATATGCAATCAAAAATTGTTTAGAACCCCAGGCAGATTGGGAGTCATACGAAGTCATCGTAAAAAAAAAATTTGGTACGTGGAAATATATACATATGTTACATTTGTATATCATTTTTATTTTTATAGATTCCTACAAAGATGCTTTGGAGAAAGAAAGAAAACTTGCATACACTTCAACGACAGATACTGATTGTACAAGTTTTTCTATGGGTCGAGGAAAACGAAAGTACCCAACAAAATCTCCAGAAAGTTCTACTGGTAAGATATTTGTAAATAGTTTGTATAATATTTTGTTTCAAAAACATATTAAAATTTTGATACACACACCGGTTCTGATGCTGAGACAGTTCCTAAAAGAAATTTAGGGAAGTACTTTAAAACTAATAGACCGATTTCGAAAAAAATGAACAACAAAATATTGAAAAGTATGTGAGAATGATATCAATTTTAATGAATTTATTTTTAATTTTATTAATTTAATTTACAGAATTTTTAGATGTAAATTTAATTAATTAATTAATTTAATTTAAGTGGTATTGTATTTTATTTTCTTTACAAATGTAATATAATTTTAACAACCTTAATATTCTGTTTTTTGTAGCCATAGAAACAAGTCCTTCCGAAGAACTAGACAACATTCCTCCGGTACCAAACACGGATAATAATGTTTCAATAAACTTAGAGGATGTCCCTATTATTAATATAAACGATCAGGAACAAATTCATCATGGACCAATCGTCCAACCAGTACAACTTCAAAATGGTATATCGAATTTGAGTTTTTTTTATTTTTCATTTTTAAAAATGAAACTTGTTTCTAGATAATAACTTATTAGTCCTCATACTTGAACAAATTATTATTGTGAAAAATATTTGTTTACAAAATGCTGAACTATTAAAAAAATTTCATAAAGACTCAGTTGTACCAAATTTCAATTTATTGCCAGATTTACCGGTTAATACTACTGATGATTTAATGAAACTGAACCATTTAATTGAAACTAACGACGACGCATCCGCCCAAATGGTAAGAATATTTATAATTTCCATAGTGTTATCACCTTCAGTAATATTTATTTTTAGCATAAACTACTGATTTTAACCGGAGGATTAAATTCAAAAAATAGTGTCAGGAGATGTCTGGCAAAAATCTTCACAGACAACTTGGCTCAAAATTGCTCATGGACCGGGGCCAAAAATAATTTTAAACTAAATTCCCTAAGAATAATGACTGTGATTAAAGGTACAAAATAATTTGTATAGTGTTATCGTGAAAGTTGACATTTTCTTTAATTTCAGAAGCTGGTAAGAAGAATTTTCCTTTAACCCGAGATTCTGACTACGAAGATTACCTGAAGCTCTGGTTCCGACAAGCAGCACAAAGAGTTGCTCGAGCTAAATAAATTATATTAAAACTATATTGCTAATCCCAGTACAAAATGTACATTTATTTGTTTATTTATGACAGATGTGAAAATTAATGTATATAAAGCTACAACAAATATGTAGCACATATCATTTTTATGTTTTTATGTAAAGCTTATTTACTTCAAAAAAATGTTGCACCAGACATTTTTGAGAAAAATGCTGTATTCCTGCTTAACTATTAAGGTAGAACTACGAAATTAAGAAATAAATAGAGAGGTGATACTGTACTATTTTACTAGTCCGGTGAAACATTTATTGCTCCGACAAATTCGGAAAATTTCTATCTATTGTCGCAAAAGTCTGCATATAAAATTGGTTTCATTCGCTTAAGTGATAAATTGACTAATGAAATGCTTTCGTTGTTCATTCTAATTATCCAGTGTGGTGGGAGAGAAATTATCTAAATTCGGTAACTTTCCAATATTCAAAATTTTATACCCAAAACAAATGATTTTGCAGTTTTACTTTCGGTTTTATTTCCGAATTCGAATACAGCATTTTTCCCAAAATTGGCATATATTTTCTAATTAACTTTACACTTGTACAAAATGTATATTTATTCATTAATATAATATGACACATTTTGTGATAAAATTAACAAATATATTTTTTAATACCCATTTCTATTTAATATTGCTGGAACATAATATTGCCATGACTTATTAACATTTCAAAAACATATTTTGAATTTTTTAAAGAACATTGCAATAACGTTTAATAGATTATATTATTAACGTTACGAGAACATATTATAAAACATTATCAGTACGTTTCTATATTGATTCAATGGAAGTTTCCGGGAGGTTACAAAACTATTTTGAAAACATCACAATTAATGTTCCTGACGGCGGACATAGGGGGTTCCAGCGACATTTCTGGAACCAATTTGAAGACATATAAGATAACATTACATTCGAAATGTTCACATTCCAGAAACATTATAGAAACCAAAATATGTTTACTGGACAGCATGGAATAAAATAGAATAATGGAAAAGAATAGGAATAGATAAATTTCAATAATAAATGTTTATATTTACAAGAAAAAAGTAATCTTTGATAAAAATGTAATAGCAGACAGAATCACAGAATAAATATTTATATTGAACACTAGTGATCTATGGTATTAGTGACTTATAGAATTTTCATAAGTCATTAGTGACTCACTATTTATTTAAAACAACATAATTTAGCGTTATAAATAGCAGGTGTTGGATAAAAATAATTTAAAACTTTTGGAGGGAAATTTCTCAATGTATTGCTATGATAATTTAATTTGTATTGCCTTTTTTCATACAGTTAGTAAATAAAAAAAATTTGTATATATATTTGTCAATGGAATCTATTTTCATTCTATCATTTTACTAAATTATACTTTCTTCTTTTCACCGGCAATCCTCTGCAAGCTAACTATCGTTTTAAATCGTGTACGTTATTGTCAAAGGAAGTAGAATATTTTTATTTTGTTTCTTGAACAACATTTTCGTCCATAAACATTTTAAACACTCTTCATTGTACAATCATATGTTAAATATTTAAAATTTGTACTCCTACTATTACTGACGCCGCCAGTGGATATTTTTGCAACTATTACGAATATAGCTCATTTTACGTAAAGTAACTAAAGTTTCCTACATTACCGGTTGGTTTTGTCTCGTATGGTCGTGTACAAATATGTAACAAATTTTTAATGTATTGTGAAAAATATTATTATAAACAAGTCAAAAATGCAAATGTTTATCGTATTTCACTATTCTAGTTTGAGTAAAATCATAGTATTTACGGAAAAGTAAGAAAAACTGCATTGTTTCATAAGGTCGTGCACAGTAAGGTCGTAGCCCTGTATATATATATATATATATATATATATATATATATATATATATATATATATATATATATATATATATATATATATATATATATATATATATATATATATACAGGATGGAAACGAACTTAATGTCATAAATTTAAGGGTTAGTAGTATGACATGTGTAGATTACGAAACTGAAAGAATTTTTTTAAAATTCGAAAAACGAAAATTCGTCTTTTCTTAAAGAAACTTTTTTTACTGCTGTTTTAATTCATATTTCATTAAAAATATGGTTATCAAAAATACATTCAAAATTAGTTGTATAAGATATTATTCTTAATAATTAAATTAAATAGCATTTTTAACGAAAATAATTGAGTAATAGATAAAATAATGCAAATGCGTTGCCAGTGGTCCAGTGGTACCAAAAATGTTATTTTCATGAAAACTACCCTTAAATATGCGAATTTTTAAAAAATTCTTTCTGTTTCGTAATCTACACATATCATACTACTCACCATTAAAATTATGACATTAAGTTCGTTTCCATCCTGTATATACAGGCTGTTTCCTTTAAAACAACCAGCGCTTTTTTGGGCGAACTAATGACTTTAGAGAAAAATGTTATATACAAAAAATTACCAGGAAAAAGGGCTTAATTTATGAGGAATAATAAATAAAAAATTCAACCAGTGGTTCTCAAACGGTAGAATAAAATTATATTTTTTTAAATGGCAACCTATATAAATTTTTTGTCCATTAGATAGAGAATTTTTTTCTGATTTCAACGGTATAAATATGATATGGGATTGTATAACAATTATTTCGAGAAAAATGATATTAAAAATCAGAAATAATTCTACAATATTGAAGAAAAAATCAAATTAAACTTGCAAAATCTGAACAGGAAAAATCTAAAAATTATGATGAAACGAACAATGCACAAGAAATCTGCGAAGCAATTTAACCTGCTTATGAACAATGAAGCCGAAAATTGCCTATCATTTTGTTTTGATTTGCAGCAGGTACAAGTGTTACCTAAAGTACCAATACAGGAAGCGTTTTATGCTACTCAGCTAGCCTTATATAATTTCTGTGTAACTGATTTACAAACAAGTGCTCCTGTTTTCTATACATGGTTGGAGACCCAGGCGGGACGGGGTTCCATTGAAATAGGCTCATCTTTATACGACTTTCTAAATAAAGTGAATTGGCCTGAAAATTGCGAAATATTAAAACTCTTTTGTGATGGATGTTCAGGTCAGAACAAAAATTCTATTGTGATAAGCATGTTAATGTTCTGGTTGTATAATAAAGCTCCAAAAAGTATTAAATCAATCATTGTTGTTTTTTCCGTGCGAGGACATTCGTTTCTTCCGGCAGATCGAGTATTCGGGAGAATTGAAAAAATAACTAGAAGAAGAACAGAGATTCTGAAGAAAGAAGATTATTGGCAAATTTTTAGTGAGATCGGTGAAGTTAGGTGTTTGGGTCAAGATTGGAATTTATATAATCTGAAGTTATTAGGGAATTGTTTGAAAAAAGTTGAAGGAATAAGAGACGCGAAAAGAATTTATCTAGATAAAGATGAAAGAAAAAAAATGAATGTAAAAGTACGGATGGAGATTTTTTATAGAAATGATATGGGTGAATCAAAATCTTTACTTAAAACTGGAAAAACGCTTCAAAACATAAAGTTGCAAGAAGTCGCCTTAGGTAGGAGCGTTAAACAAAAGAAACTTAAAGATGTTGATAGTTTACTAGATAAATGTTACTCAAGTGTGGATAACGAAATAAAGACAAATTGGATGGAAGTTGAAGAACTTAAGTGGTATAAAGAGTTAATCGACAATGCGAACGTTGAAACTGATAATATCAGCGACGATGAACGTTGCGATTGCGCTGAAGAGGATGATCGTCTGCATATGTAAATAAATTTCCCCCAAAATGTGAACTGTTGCGTGCAATTTTATTTTTCTTGTTTGTATTATTTAATTTTTTATAGCAATATTAATAAAAATCTATAAAATATTTAATTTCATTATTTTCCTTTATAATGTAGTATTCAAGGAAATTCCGGTACAAAACGTAGTTTTCTTGCATGACCAGAACAAAACGTAGTTTTCAAAAATTCAATTCGTTATCACACCTTTGTTTAGAAAAAAATATTTTCCTGAGCAAATTTTATGATAACAGCTACCATAAACCCTTCGAATTAAAGTACTATCAACCATGATTAACAAACAGTTTAATCGTAACAGAAAACTTATAACTCAAAAAGTACTTTTTGTCAAAAACTGCGTTTTGAAAAGTCACTCCTCATTTATGCTGGACAGACTCAATCTTAGACATATATTTATGATATATTGGATTCCAGACTTGTAGACAATATTCTAGCTTAGAGCGGACAAATGCATAATACATGCTTTTGAGTGTAGTTATTTTACAGAAAGACAATTTATAATTACAAATCCAAAATTTTTGTAGGATGATCTTACAGTAGTCTCAATGTGTACATTAAATGTTAGTTTTATGTCAAATATAATCCCAAGATCCTTAAACTGAGATACTTTCTCAAGCGAATTAGTTTCCATGTGATAAGCATAAGTGTAAACGTATTTTTTTTAACAAAGTAACTCATTATTTTACATTTGCTGTAATTAAAGAACAATTTTGAGTTGTGTGACCATTTTAAAATGTTGTTGATGGCGTTTTGTAAGAGAATACAGTCATTAATAGAGTTGATGGTTTTATAAATTTTTATGTCATCGGCATACAAAAGTATTTGAGAATGTTGAACACAGTCCACGACGTCATTAATGAAGAGGTTGAATAATAGTGGGCCCAAGTTTGATCCTTGTGGGATCCCAGAAGTAGCAGTGAACGGGTTTGATTTAAAGTTATTTAAATGTACGGTCATTTCGCGATCTTTGAGGTAGGAGTTGAGAAAATAAAGAAGGTCCTCAGTAAAGTGAAAATATTTGCTGAGTTTTTCCAGAAGAACATTGTGATTTACACTGTCGAAAGCCTTTTTAAAAATCTGTGTATATCACATCTACTTGAGAGTTGTCACGTAGAGAATTAAGAGTGAATTCAGTGAAGTTCATAAGGTTAGTCGTGGTTGATCTACCAGACATGAATCCATGTTGATGACGACAAATATTTGTGGAAATAGAATTATATATGTACTTATATAAAATTGATTCAAAGATTTTAGAGATATTAGAAAGAATGGTAATAGGAAGGTAGTTAGAAATATCAGTTTTGCCACCAGCTTTGGAGATGGGACAAATGAACGAGTTTTTAAGTACAGAGGGAAAGCAATTGGTTAATAGAGAGAGGTTAAAAAGAAAATATAAAGGTTAAACAAAAAAGTGGCTACATGCTTTAATGATATATGCAGGTAAGTGACCAGGACCAGGATTACGTGATGATTTAAGTTTCGAATTGCAAGTAAGATATCATCCTCAGTAATGTTAGGTATTGATACTGCATTACAGTTAATGTCAGTTGTTCCTGCATACATATTTGAATTATTATCTATGGTGGAATATACACTAGAAAAAAAATCCGCAAATCCTTGAACTATATCTGCTGTGTTATCGAAAGATTTGTTATTGAAGTGCATATTACCTGGAATTCTTGAGACGCGTTTTTTGTTGTTAATGTAAGTCCATATGTTGTTAGGATTCATAGCTAAGTTATTTTCTATGCCATATAAATATTTCTTGTGTTCAAACTTAATCTGTTTTTTAATAAGAGTGTGAAGATTTTTAAATTCATTGAGATAAGATTCAGTTTTATTTGCTTTGTACAATTTCAAAGTATATTCTTTGCGTTTAATATTCTTAATTATATTACTATTAAACCAAGGTGGGTATTTGGGTGTCTTCTTATGTTGCAGGGAATACATTTGTTCATAATATCATACAATGTTGAGTAAAATATAGAAAATGTAGTATCAATATCATTACAATGATATAGAGAATTCCAATTGCATTCAGAGAGTAAATTATATAGAAGATGAAAATCTGCATTACGAAAGTTATGTTTTAGAATTCGAATTAAATGAAGAAATGGAAGGTTTTGCAGATAAAATAGAAGGCAAAGAAATGGATAATGAAGGATGGAGAGGATCCTCATCAACAATTGGATTCATATTACGAGCTACCGAACACGACATATTTGATATGACGACATCCAGAATTCGGTTAGAGGAATTATTGAAAATGTTATACTGTTGCATTTAAAAAAGAGATGAAGTTTTGATAGTTAGTTATTATATTATCAGTATAATTTAGCTTGATGGAATCTACAAGTGTTTATATTGTATAGGAGTGATAGGGACTATCACTCCTATACACGTAGTGAGACGTAAATAATTCTGAAGTATGCACACTATCATTCAACCAACTTTCAATTATGGAAATGATGTCATAGTCCGTAGAACAACAGTTATTATAGAAAAAATCAAGTTTGGTATCTAAACCCCTTACATTTTGGTAAAATATATGCATAATAATGAATCACAGAGAAAAAATAGTTATTTTTGTAGTGTAGAACAAAAATGAATACAAATAATATGAGTTTAAGCGAAACGGTGTAAAAACCTTGATAAAATAAAGTGACTTGTTGAAACCTCGAATAAGACGCCAAGTGCAATGAACTATGAGAATAACAGATTGTTACTTGTTTAAAGTGTGAATAAAGATATCTTGAAGACAGCTGTTTAAACGAAATAAAATAAAAATGATATGGATTAAATATTATGCTCGCAAACAATAATATATCACCAATATTAACATTAATGACACTCCGTGTAGTTAATTTAACAAATACCTAATAATTTTGACAAAATTTTAACTTAAATTAAAGATCTGAATATGACAGTCTTTTAACACTACGATCATCGGATTTCACATAGACAATGCCATCAGTTGACCATACATTTCGAAAACCGAATTTAGTACATGCTTGCTTAAAAAGATCTAGCCTTGCTTTAGTTAAATCTTCTTTTATACTTATTTTAGTTCCACGGAGTCAATATATTTTTCTCAGTTTTCTTGTAATCTTGTTCATTAATTATTCTATAATATTGTACCGTACGGGCACTTAGCAGTCGTCACCTCACGGATACTCATTGCTGGCTTGGAAAGTGCACCACAGTGGTCAAATTTGTGCCATTAAACTTAGAAGTAATTTTTGTCGTCGGTCAGGATCGAACCCCGGTCCCCACATTCACGACCAGACACTCAGGCACGCACGGCCACGAGACCCCATATGTTGTTCATTTAAAAGTAATAATTATTTATTTATAATAAATGAATTTATTTCAAATTTTAATATAAACTCCTTAAACAACATTTATTTGTGTTAAACACATTCATTGAAAATGACATTAACAGTAGCAGTGGTCGGAGAAAACGGCCCTAAGGCTGTTAAAGTTCATAAAAATGAAAATCTTAATATTCATTTTTCTCTTTGAACTTATAATATGAAAAATTGTCGATCTAATGAACTTTAATGTATTTAAATTTTTATATCGCGAACAATAAAAGCAATACCTTAAATCCAAGGTATTCATGTGTCACGAGTTTTTATGAAATATGAGACTGTTATTATAGCCAAGTTTAAATACTTTGCCTTTTTTATAAAAAATAAACTCATACGAAGTAATGTTCATAACCTTCTCAAAATAAATAAGCTTACGTTACGTTGTAACCGTTTTAAACGTTTTCAAAAGTTAATTTGTTGACGTATCGCGTTGAAATTTTCTGTGAGTTCTTTTATTAGATCGAGGTTTAACGATCCATTAAACATGAAACTTTCTTTATAACAGACTAAAAGCTTTTGTAGCACAATTCGATTTTGTCACTAAATTATTGTTCTTTTTATATGATAAAATATAAAAAGAAAATGTCTTTCATTATCAACAATGTTGTCAATCTTTATAAATTTAAATTTTTCAATGAATAATAAACACAGTTTGAAAACAAATTTTATGACTTTATACAGTGCGTTATTAAGTATGCTCAAATATCAGTAATGGTACTGTATTTCATACGAAATGACCGAAACCGCAATTAAACTTTTATGTGAGTGCCGCATTATTTACGGTTAATTACTTTAAAATTAAATTTTCGGATGTCTCACCGTATATTATGCTTACGGTTTGATTGTAGATACATTGAGACTTTGACCTATTTTAAATGTTTTAATTTCAGTTTCGAAGTATGTGCCCTTACTCCTGTAACTAAACCGACTGCGTGTAACTATAATGTGGATAATCAAGAAAAGATTAAAGTATCATAACTTTTTCGAATTCATCAAGACGGATATAGTTTGTAGATGCTATTTTCTATAGAAAATCTAAGCACGTTTAATAAAATATTGGCTTTTCAGAATTCACCTTTAATAGTTATTTAAGTCATAAGGATAACATCAATCATTATGACACTATAGTCGTGAAGATTATTATACAAGGCGAAGGCGTGTAACATAATTATTTGTAACAATCGGTATTATATACAAAATTTTATCTGCTGGCGTAAATCAATGAAATAATAAAATTTACATTATTTGTGGCCAGCACATGACCTCCCGCCAATTACATGTTTAAAATAGCAATGAGCTTTAAGTAGTATCATTTCTGGATGATCGTTTGTAAACAATGTCTAACTTCCAATAAATAGAAAAGTCTGTAAAACGAAATTTTGGATTATATTTTATTGTTGTTTCCCGAAAATCTGTTGAGCTCCAAATTAAGTACAATTAATCCACATGGATTTGAAAAATCATGATGTTTTTAATGAAACATTATGATACATGACACCTATGTACATTATTACTAGATGTCATGCTAACACGGGCCCCCATATTTGCTTGCCAAGGCCAAAAAGTCACATGACTGCTCGCGCCCTATGCAACATGAAATGAAAATGGCGAGAGGTATTGTGCTGGCCACAACAGATTTTTAGGTTTATCTTCTTGTGTTACCGAAATACTACAATAACAATACACTACAGAAATACCACATTATAAAATGGTGCCGCTAGATTACAAAAAAAAATACTAACATATTATTTATAAGTCTGTGCTAGACAGCCGAAGCGAACGGACGTGTCGATTGTTAGCAGACAAACTCTAGTGTATAATTATAATTAATTAGTGACATAACCAGCCAATGGTGTTATAACCAGACAGCAAATAAACAATTATATCAGTTCATTAATAAAAAGTTAAGTACAAGGTACAGAATAACAGCTATAAATCTCAATAAGTACGACCAAGTCCGGGTGTGGTATATCCACCACACTCGGACTCAACATGAGTTAATTCAATGGTGTTTCGATAATTGACTCGCAACAATTATCGCAGCCAACAACAGCTCAAATAATAACCACAATTAACCAACAATCCATCCACCAAATGTCTCAAACTGAAGGATCTCAACAATACGAGTACATACAACCAGTCACATATATTAATCCAAACACCAAAACAATTGTTCAACCCAACGTGATACAAGATGCAAGTCCAACAAATACCTAGATAAATACATCAATATATAGTATACCAGGAACTCCTTCTGATGAATATCCAAGACCGCAAAAACAGTACCAGCCAATAATACGTAGAAAAAGCCAGACTGTTGCTAATAGCAGGCCATATTCAATTAATCGTAATATTCAAAAACTAAGCAAATCAACATTTGAAATCGATACTTCAAACCGCTACGATCCACTCGCGAACTCTACTACTGAAGGAATGGACCTTGAAAACAATAATCATGGTCAAAAACAACATCCGATCAACAAGAGTCAACAGTCCACAATACAAGAGCGAACTGTAGAACGAAAACCACCACCAATATTTATACCCGCCATAAGTGACATAATGGCAATGACACAGATAATAAAAACATTCACTACTGATGATAAATTCGTATTCAAACTAATAAATGGTAACATGAAAGTTATGGCTGATAACGGAGAAACATACCGCAAAATTATTAAAGGATTAAAATTAAAAGACATTGATCATCATACATATCAAATAAAAGAAGACAGAGCTTTCAGAGTGGTGTTGCGCCATTTACATCACACAACTGATCTAGAAGATTTAAAACAAGAACTAAAAATAAAAGGACACAAGGTTAGAAACATTCATAATATAAGACATCGCATCACTAAACAGCCCTTATCACTATTCTTCATCGACATAGAACCAGCAGATAACAATAAAGATATCTACGAAATCAGGACAATAGGTAATGCAATTATTCAATTTGAACCTCCTCATATTAAAAAAGAAATCATTCAATGTAAACGCTGCCAAAGATACGGACATTCTAAAACCTACTGCTTTCGGCCATATAGATGCATTAAGTGTGGTCAAACCCACTCAGGAATACATGAATGCCAGAAAAAGAAAGAAGATCCCCCAATATGCGCATTATGTCAAGGGAATCATCCAGCTAATTATAAAGGCTGCCAAGTATATAAAGAAATACGCCAGCAAAAATTTCCCCCTTTATCCAACAAAAGTCGAAACACAGAAAAAACCCAAGTAGCTGAAATCCATGATGAATCGCTTCCAACACCCTCATTTGGGCGCCAACCGGGATTCTCCTATGCAGACGCAGCACGTGACCGCGAAAGAAACCAACCAATAGAAAACAACACGCAACATGATTTAAATGAAACGATGAGACTAATGATCACTGAAATGCGAGCTTTTATGAAATAACAATCAGAACAAATGACAACGCTAATGAATCTACTATCGACAGTCATCCACAAAATCAAATAATGGAGCACATCCTTAAAATTGCAGAATGGAACGCCAACGGCTTGGCAAACCATAGCCAAGATTTAAACACATTCATAAATGCTAATAAAATAGACATAGTACTAATTTCGGAAACCCATTTCACAGAGCGAAACTATTTAAGAATCCCTCAATACTCAATATACGATACAAAACACCCAGATGGAACAGCACATGAGGGCTCAGCAATTATAGTAAGGAATAACCTCCCTCATTACGAAATGTTGCAATATGAAACCAATAAAATACAATCAACCGCCATTGCAGTTGAAACTTGGAATGGACCAATGACTGTCGCAGCGATCTACTGTCCACCAAGATACAACATCACCGCAGACGAATACAAAGATTACTTCCAAACACTGGGTCAAAGATTTCTGGCAGGAGGCGATTACAACGCGAAACATACAAATTGGAAATCACGATTAATTAACCCAAAAGGACGAAATCTGAACAAAACAATAAGTAAGAACAATCTAAACTATTTCTCTAGCGGCGAGCCAACTTACTGGCCGACCGATAGATCCAAAATATCCGATCTCGTGGATTTTTTTGTTACAAAAGGAATCCCAGATAATTACATGGTAGTATCTTCTAGCCTAGATCTAAACTCAGACCACTCTCCAATTATTGCTGTGGTCAGCTCTTCAACAACCACCATTCAGAAATCACCTACGCTACACAACCATAAGACCAACTGGGATGAATTTAGAAAATTAATCCAAGAAAAAATAAACCTCAGCATCCCAATAAAAACGTCCGAAGAATTAGAAACAGCGGCAGAGATATTCGCCAAGCAAATACAGGAGGCAGCTTGGGCTGCAACCCCAAAAACAAGACCACAAGGAAAACATTTAGGAATGCTACCAATGCATATCAAAGAAATGATAGCAATCAAAAGAAGAAAGAGAATATTATGGCAAAACTCCCGCCAGCCTGTAGACAAAATAAGACTCAATATAGCTAACAGAGAGCTAAAAGATGCGCTCAAAGAATTGAAAAATTCACATTTTGAGGAATACTTGAGAGATTTAACACCCACAGCCGCTACTAATTACTCGCTGTGGAAGGCGACAAAGCGGCTCAAAAGATCTATAACATCTGTTCCGCCAATCAGAAAACCAGACGGTAATTGGGCCCGTAGCCCAAAAGAAAAAACAGAAACATTTGCCGAACATCTGCAAAACGTATTCCAACCATTTCCACCAAGTGCTAATACTAATGAAGCACACATTACAAATTACCTAAATGAGCCCGGGCAAGAATCAGCATCAGTAAAGACGTAAAGACATTCTCTCCAAACGAAATCCGTTCATGCATTCAAAAAGAACTCAATGAAAAGAAAGCCCCTGGTTTCGACCTGATAACAGTCCGTACACTAAAGGAACTACCAAAGAAGGGACTAGTGATGCTCACAACAATCTTCAATGCCGGTCTAAGGATCGAACACTTTCCTGCTCATTGGAAAGTCGCAGAAATAGTGGTCATTCCTAAACCAGGCAAAGATCCAAAAGAACCGGCCTCATACAGACCTATTAGTTTACTCCCAGTTATCTCCAAACTTTTCGAGAAATTGTTACTCAGACGAATCAAGCCAATCCTGATAAAAAATAAAATTATTCCAGATCACCAATTTGGCTTCAGGAACCATCATGCCACAATTGAACAAGTTCATAGAGTAACAATTGTCATCAGAAATTGCCTCGAAAACAAGGAATACTGCTCGGCTGCATTTCTCGATGTCAGCTAAGCATTTGACAAGGTATGGCATGAAGGCCTACTTTTCAAACTTAAAATGAACATGCCACTAAAAATATATAACATCTTGAAATCTTATCTGTCGAACAGATTCTTTCAAGTCAAATTTCAAGATGAACACACCAAACTGTATCCAGTCAAATCCGGCGTCCCACAGGGCAGTGTCCTGGGTCCAATGCTGTACACAGTATATACAGCTGATCTGCCCATAAATGACAGAACAACCACAGCGACATTCGCGGATGATACCGCCATTTTAGCTATTGATAATGATCCAGAAGCTGCCTCAGTACAACTACAAGAAAACATCAACCTAGTCCACGAATGGTGCGAAAAGTGGAGAATACAACTAAATCCAACCAAATCAACTCACGTAACATTTACATTAAACAGACAAACATTCCCAGCTATTAATCTCAACGGCACAAGATTACCCCACGCTGAGGGAGCAAAATACCTCGGAATGACTCTTGACCGACGATTAACCTGGCGCAACCACATTACGGCCAAAAGAAAACAACTCGGCATCAAGAAAAAGCAAATGTCGTGGCTCATAGGTAGAAAATCCCAATTGTCAATGGAAAACAAATTGATGTTGTACAAAGTTATTCTTAAACCAATCTAGACATACGGGATTCAATTATGGGGCACAGCTAGCAAATCATCCACTGCAGTACTGCAGCGGTTTCAGTCAACTACATTGCGTACGATTACAAATGCTCCATGGTACGTTACCAACGACACACTCCACCTTGACTTGAAGATACCAACAGTAAAAGAAGAAATCAGACGCTTCAGCGCCAAATACCAGCAAAGACTAGAACACCATCCCAACTCCCTTGCTGTGAATCTTCTAGATAACAGTGAAACCATCTACAGGCTCAAAAGACATCATGCACTCGACCTACCAAACTTAGTGTAATCGCGCATTGTGTTAGTGAAAAATAATTAATGTATTTAATTAAGTGTAGTGAGTAGCACGACTGGGTGTCAACTCATTCAGGTTAAATGCGTTATCAACATATTAGTTTATAGTTCTAACGAATTGATTACTGATAAGATCCCGAAATGTTATAGTAAAATATATATATATATATATATATATATATATATATATATATATATATATATATATATTATTTATAATCTTGGTTGGTCAGTCTTTCTTCAGAGATAAAGTCTATATTTGAATTAACATAAAAAATTCTAACTGTTATAAATTAAATATAATAATAATGATATTTATTTTGTATATAATTATCAAAATTTTTTAAAAGAAAAAAATACTCTTTTTATATAAGAATAAAAAAGCATGAGATCAAATTGCGTATAAAAGTTTCATATGCATATTATGGAATCATACATTAAAAGTGAAATACAAGAGAAAGAATGGTTTGCTGTTGCTGTGTCTCTGGTCATAAAAGCTTTTATTTACCAGTTATAAAACCCCAGGCTCAGGGTAAAAGTTGACCTGAAGAGTCTATCTTTCTTTTTACATTCATCTCAGGCACGAACCAAAGTACAGAACAGAACTATCTTATTGCCCTCTGTTGGTTAATTTTATAAGAAAAAATAAAATAGTTCATGGCCTGACCGATATTACTTCATGTCGCTTTTTCGAAGTCTAAATTCTAAAACTGAAAAGTTTTGGATTATAAATATAGTTCGTCATTAAAAACTGTTATGGGCTTCAAGTAAAGCATGTCTTCCGGTCATACAATATTACTCAAAATCTAATCAACTCATTATATAAATGCAGAAAGCTTAAATACGGAAAATAAAAAGTTTCGGCAGTTTATTATAAGGGTTACCGTGAAGAAAAAACCGTCACACAAACACACACACACAAAACTTACAACGAGGTAATAAATAGGAATTATCGCTCGTCTATTCTTTCCTTATATGCATGTCGTCACACAAACACACACACACACACACACGCGCACACACACACACACACACACACACACACACACAGACATCATTGTAAAAATAGTAAAAACGTGCTGTGGGGACCCTTAATTCGTACTTATTCACTGAAAACCCACTATCGAATTTTTGGACTGATAACATTACCACCCTTACCTACCGTATGCCGGGAGGTAAACAATCAGGTATGCCGTTTATGATGTATGATAAGTACCTCGTGACAATAGCTACATGGCTCATTATGGTACTGAATACCATAATGCATCCATTATGGTACTTACACGCTTATTCTGTAAAAATATCGTTATATAACAACTATCGCTATTTATAAATATAACGACGTGACACTGAACTACATTTTTTCTTTTGAAATCGTATTCGCTAAATGTTACTCGTAGTGTTGTCACAGTATAGCCCAAAAATTATTTTATCCAGTGGTCGCACTCCCTGGTATTTTTGTAACATGAAAATTTAACATTGAACATGTTAACGCCGCCACCAGGTATGCATATTTTAGTTACCATTGGCTGCATGATGTCTATAGTTTTCAAAACAGCCACTTGCGACAGTGCTTGCATATCCGGAGACGGGGCTTAACTTATGCGTGCAAAATATAACAGGTTACACAAACATCAAAGGTGCCGACAAGGAGTACGACTACTGGACAAAAGAATTTTTGGGAGATCGTATATTCTGGTGTTGTGTAGTTCCGTTCATGTTAGAGCTATCAGCTGTTGCTTAAGAGTAACTATTTCAGTCTACGTGGTGCTATATTTTTGTAACAACTTGAAAATGACGGATTCTGACAGTAATAGTGATGGTTTAACAAAAAAGGTACGTAAATAGAAAATGAAAATGGGAAGAATGACAGATGTAATGAAAAAATCTGATGTGGCCAGTACATTACCTTCCAATTCAGTGTATTATGTATAAATTCCATATCGTCACCCTAATTAGAAAATCTCGTAACTCCAAATTTGTAAATTGTAACACGTAGTATGATAATTATTCGGTGAAAGTTCGATTTTTTCTATATTATTATTACTACTATTTTAATAGAGTTACCTATAAGGTTTTCATTATATTTCGACAAAATTGGAGGTACATACGAGGTTTTCTAATGGGATGGTTGCACAATTTTTAAAAAACATTTTAATAAAAAGGGTTTGGTACTTTTATTACAGTAATTAAAAAAAATCTTCATAGTTTTTAAAATATTGAAGAAAAAATAATCGCGCCAAAATTTCTTGCTGAAATCTACCCCCACTCTTATGACGTCATAGGGCATGGTTCTAAACTACATCTGTACGGCAACCAGTGAAGCTTGTTCATGGCATACGTAACTATCGGTAATGATGTGGTTAACATTTTTGCATACACCATTATCAAACTTAAAATATTAATCAAAACAAATAATAAACTAACATAACAATATTCTTGAATTACTTAGAACTTAGATTAAAGTGATCTTCACAAACAAACAGGGAAGATTTAAGCAAATAATTAATTCATCCTACTGCTTGTAACCATAAGTATCTTTTTACTGGGATAATTGGTCGCCGTATACAGTAACCCTGCTTACTCATGTTTATTAATACAATCAAAATATGTTGTTATAGTTCATAATTGATGTCTCGCTTGTACTTTAAACAATTCTTTATTTAATATAAAGATTACAAAAAGAGTTTTGTTGAACAAAAAATGCGGCTAGTTTTATTACACCAATACACACTCTTTATTTTCAGACCGACAACTTACTTCACGACAACCCTAAAAACAGTGTTACCAATAATAGAAAATATTCATTGTTCCCTAACACACCCCCTCAATGGATATTTTCTCTTTTCCTACAGATTTAATTTACATTGTTCTAATTTCTAATACTCTCGCTAAGAGAGGTATTGCATTCATGCTAAAAATCGCATATCCAGATTTTATTGAATAAACACGTTTTAAGGTCCCTACAATCCGATTTTAACATTTTTACGATGATGTCTGTGTGTGTGTGTGTGCGTGTGTGTGTGTGTGTGTGTGTGTGTGTGTGTGTGTGTCGATGTGTGTGTGTGTGTGTGTGTGTGGGATGTTGGAAGGACGGTTACTCAAAAACTATAAGACTTAAAATTTGTTTAACAACGTATTTCCCAATCGGACATTCATGGGAAGATCTGAAAAGGTTTTGGTAACAATTGGACAACCGGAAGTAGAATATTCTTGAAAAAAAATCTTCTAAATATTATTTTTTGAAAATTTTTCTTGATAATATTAAAGAAAAATAAATTCTCTTTCTGATACATTTAAATATTTTTATACATATTTTATAGATTAAGAGATAAAAGGAATATAATATATAAAGTAATGTTGTAATTAATTTTACAACCGAAAGGATGCCATGAAAAATAGTTGCAAATTTAAATTATTTGTAACTGACAGATAAATGTCAGTGTCAGAAATAATGAGTAATGAAAGAAAAATGTATTTGGAGAATCCCTTAATTCTTGATCTGTGACTATTATGGAGATGACAAGTCTAGGTTGAAGGACTTAAATTTGTTTCAAACATTATGGGACAATGTACACCAGTACTGTAGACTAGAGTAATTTTGAATTGCGAAAAAGCTATCAAATTCTTCTCAAGTAAGTTGTAAATATTGACAAAATTACACATCGATATAAGAATAATCGGAGTGCAATCTATCCGTCACTTTATTAAAGGGAATTAAGGTTATTTAGATATAACAAGTATGAAAAAATAAAATGTAAAAGAAGATATATAAGAATAGATGCACAATCCAGATATATACATTTTAGACCGCCCAAAATTAATGTTTTTACTAGAAGAATATGAAGAGAAAGTAAACAAGGTTGTTCGAATTGAAAATTGCTGTTACCAGCCTAATATTTATATATGGTAAACTCTACTTTGTAATTTATTGTAACATAATTTATGGTAAAATATCTTTATGTTGAGACATGCTATTATTGAATAATAAAGAAGTTTATACGTCATAGATTTATATGAATATATTATTTGTATTTATAAAAATAATCTTTGCTTTATGCATACAGCCAGGTAAAATATACGGCGAGAGGTTATGTGCTGGCCACATCAGATTTTTTTTCTAAAGGTTTCGAATAAAATTCGTCCTAACGGTTTAGTTAATATGTCGCTAAGTTGTTCTCTGGTATTTAAATACACAACATCAATACAATTTTCTTTAATCTTGTTCCGTACAAAATGACCTTTAATATCAAGATGTTTAAGTCAGTTATGAAAATAAGGACTTTTGCATACCTTAATAGCACTTTGATTAACTTCAAATATTTTTACCTTTATTTCATCTTTAAACAGTTTAAGATCATTTATCATATATTGAAGCCAACAAGAATCACTTACTGCTAAACTAAGGGCTATGTACTCCGCCTCCGTCGAAGACAAAGCAACCGTTGGTTGTTTTTTAGATAACCATGAAACAGTACATCCAAATACTTAAAGATATATCCAACGGTGGATTTACGATCGACTTTATCACCAGCCCAATCGGAGTCTAAGTAACCACAAATAATATTATCAGTCTTACAATTATTTTTCATATATACTAAATTTAAATTTATAGAGCCTTTTATATATCTCAGCACGCGTTTTAAAGCTATCCACAGATCTTGACTAGCACATGTTTGATATCGAATTAATATACTAATACTTATACTTAAATCTGGTCTGGTGCATAACATTGCATACATCAAAGCACCTATTAATCTTCTACATCTGTTTTCTAATTCTGGAGTTTCTGAAAACTCTCTTTTCAAACAACTATGATCAAAATTTGCATCCATTGGAGTCGCTACAGGCCTGCAATTTTGCATATTAAATTTTGTAAGAACATTATTTAAATATCCAGTTTGATTTAAAATTATCTTATTATTTAACAGATCTTGAGTTATTTTTATGCCTAAAAAATTACTAATAGGTCCCAAAGCTTTCATTTTGAATATTCTACTTAAGGTATTTTTAACATTTTGTACCATTACAATTTGTACTAGCCAGTAATACATCGTCTACATACAATAAATATATACGATAATTTTCATGTATTTTTACATAAAAGCAAAATTCGTATTCGGATCTTACAAAACCGATTGATAACGTAACTTCGTTAAATTTATTGTTCCAATTTTTAAGAGAATTCTTTAAACCATACAGTGATTTCTTTAATTTTAAGACAGATTTAGTGTTTCTGAATTTTTCATAATTTTTAAAACCTTTGGCAATGATATATAAACATCATCTTCGATATTACCGTACAAGAAAGCACTACACACGTCGAACTGACAAATTTCTAAAGTATATTCATTACACAATGCAAGAAATAATTTAACTGATGATAATTTTGCTACCGGACTATAAATATCTGAGAAATTTATGTCGGTTTGTTGGAAACCTTTATCCATTAACCTTGCTTTATATGTAGTAACATTTCCTGACTCATTTATTTTCTTTCTAAATACCCACTTACAGTCTATTGTTTTGCAACTCTCAGCTTTCTTCGTAAACATCCAAGTATAATTTTCTTCTACCGCTTGTACTTCATTATCAATCGCCTCTTCCCACTTCTTTGCATGTTGGCTTGCCATCGCTTCTTCGTAGGTTGTGGGTTCGTCTTCTGCAGTTATCAGTGCTGTGTAGGTATGATAGTCTTCCAGATAAGCAAGTTTTGTCAGTTGGCTTCTGTCTCTCAGTCTACATTTTTTCGGTTCCGATTCTTCTTCACCATCAGCTTCTTCATCAGAAACCTGTTCTTCCTCTCTTTCTTGGTATTCCGTTTCACTTTCTGAGTTCGACAGTGGTACACTTTGTTCGATGACATTTTGTACGTTCTGTTCATGTATTACCTTTTCTTTTAAAGGCAAAAACACAACATCTCTTAATACTTCCATTTTATTTTCATTTGGAAAATGTACTCTGTAACCCTTAACATTTTCATCATATCCAATGAATACGCCTTCATGATTCTTCGGATCCCACTTCAAACGCTTCTTCTTTGGAACATATACGGAAACTCTTGAACCGAAATCTCGCAATGTTGCTATATCAACTTCACTTTTACGGTACAGTTCATATGGTGTCTTCCCCGCAATTGGACTTGACCCTGTTCTGTTGAGTACATAAGCTGCAGTGTGTACAGATTCTGCCCAATAGTTTTTGTTTAGTCCTTGAATCATACTTCTGGCCGCTTCTACGAGAGTTCGCATCTCGCGTTCTGGTCTCCGGTTTTGCTCTGGGGTGTACTTTACCGACCTTTGATTGATTCCGTGATTCTGAAACAAACTACCTAGTTCTTTATTCACAAATTCTAATCCGTTATCCGACCTAATAGTTTTTATTTTGCAACCCGTGTCTTTTTCAGCTGACATTATAAATTTTTCAATGCACGATTTCACATCAGATTTTTGCTTCAGAAAGAACACGAATATGACGAATAATCGTCTTTCAGCAATAAAAAATACTTTGCCCCACCTAAAGACGTTTCTTCCATGGGCCCGCATACGTCCGCATGCACTAATTCTAACCTGTCACTTGCTCGGTGATCACTTCCCGAAAATGACTTTCTGCTGTTTGCCCGACAAACACTTTTCACACACAAAATTTTTAGTATCGTCTATGAATTTTATATTATTTTTGTTTAATATCTTCTTTACTTGGTCTAGATTTTGACGTGCAAGTTTATTATGCCATGCAGATAGGCACTCTATTTTTTTAACGATATGACAGTCTAAATTTAACATTCGGGTTTGTTCATAGTAGTGTATATACCCATATTCAGCGTCGAATAATTAAAAACTCATTAAGAGTGGCGCCGGCCTTGGGGAAAGTTTGTTATTAATTATTGATAGGAATTTGAGATAAATAAATATTTGTTTAAAAATAGATAGGAAAATATGTGTGCATATATTGGTTAGTTTAGTTTGTGCATTCGAAAACTCAAAGTTTAAAAATAACTAATGAGTTTTTAACTGCCGTTATCTGTCACTTAAAATTGTATTGTGAAAATATTTTTGGGTAAACGATAATGTTTGAATATTTGCTAATGACTGATAATTATTTTCGAATAGATTTTAAAAATGTTCAGTATCTGATAGAATATTAACTGCCCTATTATCTGTCACTTAAATTCTAATATGAAATATTTTGGGGTAATGATAATAATAAAGAAAGTTGTCTGTAGGAATACAGTTGAAATATTTATTTAAACTTTCTACAGAGTATTTCAAGGATTAAAAGAAAAGAAAGCGTTTTGTGAGATATACGAGTATATAAATGCAAGTTTTATTTTACATATTCTATTAGAATCGAACAGGGCGCTACTGAAGACATCAGTAACAAGAACAAGCTAGGTAAGGTTATATTTAAATCACTTAATTATTTATTGTATTCACTTGTAAAATTTGTTCTTAGATATGGACTTTTCTAAACTAAATCAGCGAGGTCAGTTGGCAGATACGAAACCCCGCACGAAGATATCGGACTTGGAAAAAGATAAATTGTATAAACTAGTTGACATAAAGGCTGTAAATACAACGTTTGGAAGAAAGATTATTGCAGAGTGTGAAGAATTCATGCTATATCTTCCCGCCCGTTTTGATAATTTATCCGATGTAGAATTATCTGAGTTGAAAAAATCCGTTACCGCATGGAGTTTAAAATATACAGGTGTAAAACAATATGGACCTGGCAAACAAGCAACATTATTAGAATTTGTAGAAATATAATTATTCGGAGTATATGTATATATTATGTTGAATGTATAAATAATAAATTTTGCTTATATGTGTATTTTGATAGTAATAAATATATTAAATAAATTTACAAATACTTTAGTATTATTTCATACTCCATACTGATAACATGGCTTATAAATTTCAACACCCGTTTTCGGCTATAATAGCTGGTCCCTCTGGCAGTGGAAAGTCATACTTTGTTAAAAAATTTCTAACTAATATTAGAGACATGAGTGATACAAATTTTGGAAAAATTTCTTGGCATTATGGAGCCTGGCAAAACTTATTTAGTACACTAAAAGGAGTAGAGTTTGTTGAAGGTCTACCTGATATCGAAAACATAGATGGAAATGATCCTCATTTAATAATAATTGATGATTTGATGTCTGAAGCAGATCAACGAGTTGTTGATATATTTACAAAATGGTCACATCATAAAAATTTATCTGTGTTTTTTCTTACTCAAAATTTATTTCACCAAGGAAAAGGTCAACGAGACATATCCCTCAATGCAAATTATATAATTTATTTTAAAAATCCTCGTGACAAAGCGCAAATATTACATCTGTCACGACAAATATTTCCGGAAAATATAAAATTTATACAAGAAGCATACAGCGATGCAACTTCAGAACCACACGGTTATTTAATTTTTGATCTTAAGCAAAACACACCTGATTGGCTGCGTTTTCGTACGTCACATGACGGGTTTACATATGTGTATTTACCTAAAAACAAGTATAAATACAGCAACAAACACATGCCTACAATTATTTCATAACAATGAGTAGTGCTGTTATAAACCATGCAGAATTTCTGCGAGCATTGCATAAATTAAAATCAAAGGACAGGTTAGCGTTATTAAAAAACGCTGATTGCAACTCTGTTAAATGCATTTGTGAATGTGTTTATAATATTTTACATGGTACAGTCCCCCTCAGTCGAAAACAGCAAGCTTCACTTGTAAGACATAAAAATATTTTAAGGAAACTTACAAAACGTGGCGACAGTTGGAAAGCTAAAAAACGCGTGTTAGTTCAGTCTGGTGGAGCATTCCTACCATTTTTATTAGCACCTTTGTTAACCGGTGTTCTAAGTAGCTTATTTAAAAATTAAAATGGAGCATGCTAGAAAAATGGTCTTAATATCACCAGAAAATTTAAATCGGTTACATAATAATAATAATAATGAAAAAGAAACTATATCTAGTCAGCTAGATAAAGACATGAAAAATATTTTAAGTTTAAAATCATCAGAACATGAAAAATGGATAAAGTACCAAGAAATATTGCAAAGATATTTATACTTTCAGAAACAAAGTAGAGAACCTATTAAATTACCTATCGAACATGAATTTACTTCAGATTCAAAATTAGCTTTAGAGAAGAAAGACGGTGAAACAGGTGCGATCAAACAGGAAACTATTTCAGAAACAAAAATAGCTGCAGAAACGAAAGACGATACCAAAAATATAATAAATGATATTCCTAAATCTCATCAAGAAAAAGCCCAATTGATACTAGAAAAATTAAAATTAGACGGAACAGTTACATGGAATGAAAAAGGTTTAGTTTCCATTCATGAAAAAGAAATTCCAAATTCAAATATATCAGATTTAGTGGGGGATATTGTAAGACGTAGAAAACGTAGTAATCCTGAGGGTTGGGAACATTTTTTGAATACACTAAAAGATATAAATATTCCGTTAGAATTAATTAATAATCCACGAAGAAAAAAACTTTTTAGATCTATATCAGTCAACGAAACTCCTGCGAAAAATAAAAGAAGACGGGATCATATAAAAGACGATTCGTCTGAAACAGCAAAAGTTAAAAAAAATGAATGGAAGCGATTTACATTGTAAAATGGATAAAAGTTTATCGAAAATTTATTTTGATGCGACAAATCCAGCAGGATTTTCGGGTGTAAATAATATTATAAATTCTATGAAAGGTAAATATAAAGCAGAAGATATACGAAAATGGATTAGCTCGCAGGATGCATATACATTACATAAACCAGCGCGAAAACATTTTGTAAGAAATAAATACAATGTTTCAAATATAAATGACCTCTTCCAAGCAGACTTGAATGATATGCGCAAGTTAAGCCGATACAACGATAATTACAAATACATTTTAACAGTCATTGATGTCTTTAGCAGGTATGCTTGGGCTATCCCATTAGAGGATAAGAAACCCTCCTCAGTCATTCAAGCATTTGAAAATATATTTAATGAGAGAAAACCAATTTACTTACAAACAGATAAAGGGTCGGAATTCATTGCAAAATCAGTACGCTCATTTTTAAAGGAAAATGATATTAAATTCTATGTGACGCATAATTCCGATATAAAAGCTTGTTTTGTTGAAAGATTTAACAGAACTTTGAAAACAAAAATGTATCGTTATTTTACTTATAAAAATACATATAGATATATCGATGTTTTACAAGACCTGGTTTCTGCTTATAATAAAACAAAACATCGATCAATAAAAATGTCTCCTTTTGAAGTAAATGATAATAATATATTAGATATATGGAGAATTCAGAATAAAAATAAACTAAAAATAAAAGAAAATCAGCAAAAATTTAAAATTGGAGATGTCGTACGTATATCCAAATATAAAAATATGTTTGAGAAGGGATACGAATCTAATTGGAGTGAGGAATTATTTAAAATAAATGCGATTAGTAACAGAATTCCAACTGTTTATAAATTAAAAGATTTAAATAATGAAGTTATAGAGGGCACTTTCTACAAAACCGAGCTGCAGCGAGTTTATATAGAATCTGATACTATGTATAAAGTAGATAAAATATTAGCTACAAAAGGCACAGGCAACAGAAAGAAATTACTTGTCAAGTGGAGAGGTTACAGTGATAAGTTTAATTCCTGGATTCCTGCAAATTCACTTCGTGTATTACAAAATGAATGAGAAAGAATTTTTTATAACTTTGCCTAGTAATAGCTCTATGCAATATTTTCCGAATAATAAAACCACAAGTTATACTACACAGCTGCCCCAAAATATAAAATTAAATGGTTCTTGGGAGGTTGCACTGTCAGAAATTATATATCCCTGCTCAATCTACAATGTTAATGAAAGAGAAAATAAAGTTAAAATGATGTTAAAAACAAAGCAAGAAGAAAATGCACCAGTAAATATTGTACATGCAAAAATTCCTACAAAAAATTATGAAAGTATTGATGCAGTAATACAAGAAATGAATAAAAGTCTTTATGAGGCAGTAGAACAATTTAACGAGGATACACCAGTTAAGAAATATGTAACATTTACTTATGATAAAATAGAAAAACGAGTGTCAGCACAATTTGAAAAGACAGAGGTCCATGCCCTGAAACTATCTCCTCGGCTAGCATTGCAACTTGGTTATTCACCATTTACTGATATATTTGAGCAAGAGACTTCAATTAATTTGCCAAATTTAATGCTAGGTATTCCTCCACAGTTATTTATTTATTGTGACATCATTGAACCTCAGCTAGTTGGTGATGTTGTTAGTCAGTTGTTAAGAATTGTACACGTTAAAACTGATAAATATGTTTTCGGATCTAATGAAATGATATCATACGCGCAACCTCATTTCGTTCCTGTGTTGAGAAGAGAATTTTCAAATATAGAAATAGATATAAGGACCAATGATGGTTTTCTAACACCATTTCAATTTGGAACGTTGAGTGTTAAACTACATTTCCGACGAACATCATGAAAACTTGTCCGTATCAGGAATATTACAATTTACAGGCCGGAAATGGTGTTGGTTCTGTATATAAAGGTCGATATCAACGGGGTCATGGGTTAGGAAGTTTTTTTAGTGGATTGTTTAGAAGTATTTTTCCGTTAATAAAGAAAGGTGTAGGGGCACTTGGTAAAGAAGCAGTTAACACAGGCTTTAATTTTTTGGGTGATTTGACAACAAAACAATCACCAAAAGAATCATTCAAGAAACGTCTCGCTGAAGCGGGGGTCAATTTAAAACGTAAAGCAGAAGATAAAATTGAAAAAATAATCAGTGGGGCTGGTTATAAAAAAAAGCGAATGACTAAGAAACCTACTCATTATAAAACTGTACGTGCTACTGTAAAGAACAAGAAACGCTCTAGACAGACAGACATATTTGACTAAAATGGCATTTCTACACGCTCAGTCCTGTGAATGTATAAAAACAGAATTAGATTTATTTGCTATACCTCCTACACAAACTAGTATTGAAAGTGGACAATGGGTAAATTATAAACCTTTATCCTCCATCACTGAAGACGGACCCATTGAATTTGTAATACCTGGCCAGGGAGAAGACTATCTTGATTTATCTCAAACTATGATTTATATAAACGCAAAAATTGTTAAATCTGATAATTCTGCCTTGGAAGACGGTTCTAATGTAGCACCTATTAATAACTGGCTTCATTCAATTTTTAGTCAAGTGGACATATATTTAAATCAAAAACTTGTATCTCCTCCTAACAATACTTACGCCTACAGAGCATATATTGAAACTTTATTAAATTATGGAAAAGACGCTAAAAAATCTCACCTTACTTCAACTTTATGGTATACTGATGAAGCTGGAAAAATGAATTATACAGATATAGCTGCCAATCCAGGATATAATAAGCGACAAAAATTAACTGAGAAGAGTAAAAATGTTGATATGATCGGACATCTTCATGCGGATATTTTCAATCAAGAAAAATTTTTACTTAACGGCGTTGAAATGAGAGTACGACTAGTTCGATCAAGGGATAGTTTTAATTTACTAGCAACCGACTCAAACTTCAAAGTACAAATTAACGAGGCCACATTACTTGTTCGTCGTGTAAAATTAAATCCAAGTATTTATTTGGCCCATAATAGAGCTTTGGAAATGTCTACTGCCAAGTATCCTGTTACTAGAGCCGAAGTGAAAGCTGTTACCATCCCAGCGGGGATTCAAGGAAAATCTATGGATAATATTTTCTTAGGACAGCTTCCGAAAAGATGCATAATTGGATTTGTATCCAATAAAGCATTCAACGGCGATTACAAAACTAATCCTTTTAACTTTGAAAATTTTAAAATAAACTACTTGTCGCTATGCGTAAATGGACAGCAATTACCATCGAAGCCATTACAGCCGTCTTTTGGTGATACAAAATCATACATTCAGATGTACAATACATTATTTTCCGGAACAGGCATACACTTTGGAAACAGTGGGAACGAGATCGACAGAACCAGTTATCCAGATGGCTATTGTTTGGCGGCATTTGACTTAACTCCAGACCTTTCAGCAAATTCAATGACACACTGGAATTTGACACGTCATGGTTCTTTAAGGATCGAAGTTGGTTTTGAGTCTTCTTTAATAGAGACAGTAAATTGTGTAATATACGCGGAGTTTGATAACATTATTGAAATTGATAAGAATAGAAATGTAATTGTAGATTATGGTAGTTAATAAAGTGTATTCGTATTTTTAAATGATAATAATATATGTATATTTAAATGTTAATATATTGACTTATTTACTACTCCCCTATGTATATATAATCATATAACTATGAAATAAAATTTAGTTTGATGAAAGCATTTGTACTATTAAACAAAATGAATGCTGCATTTATACAAAGAATATTTAGAAAATATTTCAAAAATACATGCGACTATGGTGTTTATGCTGCTAACAATTTACCACGGCAGGTTAATTTTCCATGTGCCATTATAGTTAATACAGACCCTGATACTTTACCTGGTACCCACTGGATAGCAATTTTTATTGATCGAGAGGGATATGGTACTTACTTCGATAGTTATGGACGACCGCCGTATGTACAACAACATAGAGACTTCCTTAAGAAAAATACAAAGAAGTGGACTTACAACACACGCCCTCTGCAAGACGCCACATCATCTGTTTGTGGTTATTATTGTTTAATGTATGTGTTATTTCGAATAAATTTTTATAAACATAATGATTTTATAAATTTGTTCAATAATAATCAACATGAAAATGATGAATTTGTAAGGTACATGTTTTATTATTATTTCAATAAAAGTCAGTAATTGTTAATAAATATTTTATTTTGTAAATATAAAAATAAATAAATATATTTTATACAAAATACATAATAAATTTTATTTATGTTCCTCTACCAATTTGCCGCTTTGGGGCTTGTCACAGTGATTAAATTCTGCCATCTTCTTCGTTCCTCCATACGGAAAGTTCTCTTTGCAGTTTTCGAAAGGCGGTATCCACTTGGATGTAATAGAATTTTCTTATTTCTTATATTCTCTAGCGGTTTATATGTGGGAGAATCTTCATCATCATCCCAATTCTCAGATGATTCTACGACGTAATGTTTGGAAACTTCTACCACTGCCATGCTTGAAAATATTGCTGGTTTATGTAAATACTATAAACTTGGATTGCAAAGTGATAGTTAAACACTTCAAATCCATTTATATATACAAGTTAAGTAATTAAAAATCAATTATTAGTAAAATTTATTTATACATATATTTGGAATGCATTTGAATAATTGTATTTACGAGTTCATATTCACAAAATTACTGAAATTTAAAATAATTTTTTTTATACATTTACATACTAAATAATTAAACTGACTCTAATAATTTAACAATAACACTACAAATTTATGTCTGTAATATTTGAAAAAATCAGGGACAGTTTATATAATTTCATTTAAACGAAATAAAATAATTTTATAATATTTAAATAATAACAATATATAAACAAGGAAATACATAAATAAATTTACATAAAACTAAAAACTTACACTAAAATACATACACAATAATTAATATACAAATAAATAAATAAAAACTAACTAAACTTTACATAAAACTAAAAACTTACACTAAAATACATACACAATAATTAATATACAAATAAATAAATAAAAACTAACTAAACTTTACTTTTTTCACACCGTATGGCACACTATTTACATCATCTATTAATCTACGCTTCATAAACTTAATACTAAATGTCTTTTTTTCTTTTTTTGTTATCACTTTATGGTCATCTGTACACCTAATACTATTAAAATATAGTACGGGATTTTCATGATTATGAAAAACTAAATTTTTTAAACAATTAAAATTTACTGTCTCACTGGTTTTAAAGTTTAAAGTTACGCCTTTCACTTTACATACTTCTTTCATATTGCCTGTTGTTGCCGACAACACTTTATAAGCATAATTTTTAGGACCCCCACATACAAATTCTACTATATAACTACCTGAACCATAACCTTCTAATTCATCTGTTAGATCTCCCAGGTAATTTCCGGTTGATGGTTCATATTCACCAGACGAATGACAATATATAATAGAATCTGTATCGTAGTATAAAACTCTACGATCCAGAGGTTCTAAAAACTCATAAAGACGTAGTCGAGCCTGAGCTGTAGTGTATGCAGCTATGACGACGTTCACCGTGGGTAGCTGCTCCATCGCTTCTTCTTTGTGTACCCAGTTTACGTACATCATCTGATCTCCAGCGGGGATAATCCTATTCACTTGCACTGCTGGATTAGCAAGCAAATCATATAATTCAGCAGCCGAAGAAACAGTTGATGTACGCGATCTGTTTTCTGCTTGCGCAAATTTTCCTGTAATCAGAAAAAATAATTAAATATTATAAAATATATTATAATATAACTTTATCTCACCCCAGAAAGAATTCAACATAAGCTTGGCGTTGGAACGTTTCCCTGCATTTTTCTCAATTTGAGACGGATCAAGTTGAATTCCCTCGTTGTCTTCGTAACTTCTTATGTAACGTGCTTTAGCAGCATCGTCAACACAGTCTGCGGGGTAACCACTGGCCTCTTGCTTCATTTTTAAAAAATTGTTTATATACTCCACAAACAAACCACCTTTTTTGTGTCTTTATTGTAAATTGTCACTTCATACTGCCAAACCTCGTGCACTTTTAAAATTTTATAACCTACGGAGACGGCGCGACGCACTTCGTCTACAACCCAGGTTCCCACAAATTGTCTTTCAGAGTCACTGTGACAACAATCACGTTGTTGTAGCTCATCACAACAAGTCCGACATAAAGCAAACATGAGTTTCCCATGTGCCTTTCGCGGTAGTACCGGATGAAAAATATCCCGGGATGGTAACACAGTACACTTAATCAATCCTTCTACTTGATCAATATTATTGTCAGGACACAATATATCACATTCAGTACCAACATAAATTTTTGGGTGGCCTATCGGATATTTACCATATTTGCAAACATATGGATAAAGAGAACACACATCTACATATTTAATTTTTTCATCATTTTTAATTTTTTTATATAAAACGGTATTGCCTGTCCTACCACCGAATAATGCGGCGCGAGGTTGTAAAGGTAAATTATTTAATATTTCATGATTACTAAGCAACGTATTTAAATTTTTATCACATTTTAAGTCTTTTCGAAATTCACATTCCCAAATTTTAATGATAGTATACCCCAAATTTTGAATTTTGTCTAATTTTTCTATTGTTCTCTGATATCTATCTTCCAAAGTTTCTTTTGTTGAATTAAAAACTGGTTCATTTCTATTGGTTTTAAAACATAAAGTACAGCCATGCCAGAAACATCCTAGAAATTCAAATACTAATTTATCAGCTGCATAGTAACCATCAACTTTAAATAAATTCCCAATTACTGCTTCCATACCACTGCCTGCATGTTGTATTCTAATCCCCCTTACATTTTCTTGATGTATTAACCACATCAAGGCTATTTTTGATTGATTATCCTTCAATCGATAGCCTTTTTGTGGTATAATACCGATGGTATTTGGTTTTAAAAACAATCTACGGAATACACGGTTACAGGCAGCAGCAACGGTCACGGCCTCGGAAAACGGACACACCTTGCAATCTTGCATGAAAGTTGTACGAAATTTGTCACACGCACGACGCAGAATATCGACATCAGATACACAGTACTCGATGATCTCTTTCTCCATATCAAATATAGCATTCTCCTCTACTTGTTTATTGTACCAATTCAAAAAAAATTGTCGTACAGAAATAGACATATTGTCTACCCCATAATATTCAGTAGAAGGCATTGGACCTATATAATTTTTATTAACTATTTTATTAAAAAAATGAGGAAAAAAACCTTTTTTTAACGAAGCCGGTAAATCCATAGCTTTTGGTAATTTTATATGATTAAATTGCATCATCAAACAAAATTTACAATAGGCCTCACCACACACATGCTGACGCCCCTCCTTTTTCCGCAGGTATGTTTTTAAACATTTATCACATTTTTTAAGTCTTTGGCATGTTACATTTTTATGATTGTCATAGCACTCCTGTCCACGAAACTTTCTATCACACATATCACATTTTATTAAAACCAGGGTAGGAGGGCACGGTGGACTAAATTTACAAAAATAACAAATATTTTCGCAAGAATGTCCTGTTCTTACATGGTAAGGGACATGACATTGCTCACAAAAATATTTGCATGAAAATGTTGCCGTTAAACTTTTAATCACTGTATAGTGATTTTGATGATACAAGAGATTCAGTCTTGGAAGATTTTTTCCTCTTGCACCTTCAAATATCACATTTCCACGGCCATTATACTCATATACACATATGTTATATTGAGTTAAATAACGTTGAAATTCAGTAAGTTCCGGAATACCGGCACCATTTTCATTTATACACACATTCGCATTTAATAATAAATCCCGTGCTCTCATACGCTGGACACCCTGTCTATCACTCACTATGTCTTTAAAACATTGTTCTTTTTTTAACAAAGAGTCTGCAACCACAAGTGCACGAGGCAAGCACAAATTGTCTTTATTTATAATGTCTATAATACCATATTTCCTGCGACAAAACTCCGCATAAGGGAGGCCATGCCACAGAGGTTGACCGCGTCCTGCAGGCATCGACACTTTGGTCAATTCTATTGAGAATTGACCATCAGAAAAAATTTCTTTATTGCTCTGCAAAATTTTCTCGAGAGCCTCCCACACAACATCAATGTGCAACTGATCTGCACGACGAAAGCTCAACCATGCTGGTCCATTCTCGAGAAGCGGTGTCCTGAAGATGAACCCCACGTAATCGGAGGGCTCCACGGAATCCATCACATATTCAGTGACGCTTTTCACACAGTTGTAGAACCAGTGCACTGAATTTTCACCCCTCGGTGGATCATTTACCCTGAACGTAATTTTTCGTCCCGCTATATTGAACCGTTTCAATTTGGATTCAATATCCGATTCAATTGTGAACCGAGGAATATCGGTTTCCCCACGACCAATTTGGTTTAAGCTGCCGTCTATCAAATTGTTACATATTTGATAGAAGGCGTCGTAATTTTCTTCTTCTCGTAGAGAAGAGTCGATGATTTCTTCACAGATTCGAAAGAAGTTGTCAAAATTTTCTTGAGCCATTGCTGCTAAACACACAAAGTAACTATACACATACAGATTGTAAGTATACTAAATGAATTTTCTTTACCTATGTCCTTTTATAGTAAGAGCTTTTGTTGCCCTATGAGTAAATACCAATCTCACTAATGACAAATACTTAAAACTGACAAGTGAAAGTAAATAAGTAATAATAATTTCACAATATTGAAATTTATTGTAGGGAAGTAAATAAATATCAGATAGAAAATTGAGGTAATCAAATAATAGAAAATATTCAACTTTTAAATTATATGTATTTTTTCTCTTACTGTAAACATTTGACAGAGTTTGCATCTTTAATTATTTTGTTACAGTTTTAATTATGTGGTAAATATTTGTTATGAAAGTTTATACAAGAATACAATAGTCATAGGTGTAAAAATTAATATATATATATAAAAATGTAAATTCTCCAATATAAGGTTTTTTGGGGTTGAAAATATAAAAATTTATTTAGAGTTTTAAATTATATATTTATGCTCTCTTGCGATAAAAGTGTGCACACTTCGCACATCTTTTATAGTTTTATTATAATAATATGTAAATATTTCGCTAAAAAAATTCTTAAAAGCTAAATTATTTTTATAGGTTCTATTATACAAGCTTATATCTAAATCTAAATTATTCCTTAAACTACTTAATACTACATCTTGAATAAATGTTTTATATACTATACCTATATCTAAATATTTTACACTATATTCTAAAAATTTTGTACTTACAGCTACTTCTAATTCTATTAAATTATTTAATTGTTCTTTGTTAATCGCTAAAAATTTACTATCTATTTTATATTTAAGTTGGCCCTTAGGTAATACCGTAAAATCTACATTATTGGATCTATACACACGTCCGACCGTCGCTTTTCCACTCTTCACATGTTTTAAAAATTTTACAAATTGGTCCATGTCCGTAATGTTAAAATAAAGTTTTTTTATTACATCACCCACTAGTCGAATGGCTACTTTCATCTCGGGGTTGGGGTCAACTCCAATGGAGACGAAAGCTTTTCTGCTTTTCCCTAGAGGAAAAGCAAATACATCCAGCAGCCGATCATTATTGTCCCCTATATGCCTGTTGTGCGGAAACGCGAAACTGGTCACCTCTGCAGAACCCACCAACACATTAAGTCGGCCGTCTTCAAGCCATGTAGATGCTTCAAATTCATCTTTGGAGTCTTCTTCTTCGGAATAAACCATCGGTTGTCCATACGGCTCGCTGATTACGGAGCTGCATGAAGAAGTTCGCCGACGTTTAGAGGTTACTGACTCCTCTTCTTCTTCACGTCCTCTCTTCAGCGGAATATTCAACAGCTCCGATGCTGCCTCCTGGACGATGGAATCGATGTCATCCTCTATGAATATGACTTCTTCATCATCATCAAGAAAGGTTGCGTCGCTATCGTCAACCCTCCTAGATGATGATGGCGATCCGGCTTCATTGTCGTTGTCCTCCACGACGATTACTTCATTCGCTTCCTTTACTAAAATATTTTCTATTACTGTAATTTTTGGTCTGTCCTCTTTGACTGCTGCTGCTGCTGCTGATGGAGGCGACACGGATCCGTATTCGAGCACTACTACGTCGGGGTAGATATGAAACTTCTCCTGCAGGTCGGTCGCTGGTGAAGATGCTCCAGGTTGAATGTTGATGCGGGATGACTCCATGGCGAATACTTACACAGTGTGTGGTGAGAAACTGTACACTGAAGGAAGATTTTTCGAACTTATTTTTATATGCAAATTTCTTTATCGTATGGCCACTAATATTTACTCATTTATAATAAAATTATAATTATATGCTATACAAATTTTCTGAACATTAGTATACCATTATCCAAAATTTCTATATTACTCAAAGTATCATTAATTTTGCAAATAGTTTTCAAACATCACGTAATTAAAGCAATTATCATTACCCCAAAATATTTCATATTAGAATTTAAGTGACAGATAATAGGGCAGTTAATATTCTATCAGATACTGAACATTTTTAAAATCTATTCGAAAATAATTATCAGTCATTAGCAAATATTCAAACATTATCGTTTACCCAAAAATATTTTCACAATACAATTTTAAGTGACAGATAACGGCAGTTAAAAACTCATTAGTTATTTTTAAACTTTGAGTTTTCGAATGCACAAACTAAACTAACCAATATATGCACACATATTTTCCTATCTATTTTTAAACAAATATTTATTTATCTCAAATTCCTATCAATAATTAATAACAAACTTTCCCCAAGGCCGGCGCCACTCTTAATGAGTTTTTAATTATTCGACGCTGAATATGGGTATATACACTACTGTTCATCATACACAAAGTCCATTTTATATAGTTTATTTTGTCTTACCGCCACTGCTTGTGTGTTACCCTCGCCGTCAACCATAGTAACGGTATTTCTTAATTGCAAAGTACTATATTTCTTTACAGTTGGTGTGAAAGTTTATGAAAAAAAGCTAACGGTTTCCATTCGCCATTTTCAAACGATTATAGGACCGCGCCTGCGCCAGAGTCTGAGGCATCTACCATGATGCTAGTTGGTGTGTTCGGTTTTGGGGTTGATAAAGTAGTTAAATTGATCAATGTGTTTTTGATAGCTGTCAATTGTGTTTGAATAAATGATAAATGTTTAGTTTTTGGCGTTTTGTTGTCTATTAATTTGTTGAGGGGTTCTAGAATAGTCGCCCAATTTGGAATGAATCTGTGATAAAAATTAATGAGGCCTAAAAATTCGCGTAACTGTTTTTGTTTAGCTAGTATGCCAAATGTTTGAATTGCTTCAACTTTTGATGGTGAAGGCATTATGCCGTTTTTGCTAATTTGGTGACCTAGGAATTATATTTGAGGTAAACCGAATTGGCATTTTTCGAGGTTAATAATGATACCGTATTGTTGTAATCTGTCGAAAAGTAATTGAAGGTGTTGAATATGTTCTTCTTCTGAAAAGCTGGCGATAATAATGTCATCTATGTACGCAAAACATAAGTTTAAGTTATGTGTTACTTCATCTATTAGGCGTTGGAACGTTTGTGCACTGTTACGTAATCCAAAAGGCATTTTAGTATATTCGAAAAGACCGAATGGTGTCGTGATTGCTGTTTTTGCAATTGATGGATTTTCCATAGGTATTTGGTGATAAGCTTTAACTAAATCAATTTTGGAGAATATATTTGCGTTTCCTATATTGATGGCGAAATCTTGTATGTGTGGAATTGGATAACGATCAGCAGGAAGTGTAATAACGTGAAAGAGGTGCTCCGTACCTTAAATTAATTACTCTTATTTTTGCCCTAAATTTATTTATTTTTTCTATTGTTCAATATTTTTTTATTTTTAAATTTGCTTAACTTTATAGATTGATCTTCTACAGCTTTTATAATTTATGTACATTTTTGCTTAAATTAATAATTAGTTTAGTATATATTGATTTAGTTTATTCTTTGTAATACTACATTACTAAAATTATTGTAAGAATTTTTGAACCTTTATTTTGTAACTGTTTTTGTAATATTTTTCTGTGTAATCTTTTGGTTAGGTGGTAGAACAGCCTTGGCTGAATCTCGCCTTTGACGTTTGTCAATAAAGTTATTTATTATTATTATTTTGTTGAGTGTTCTATAGTCCCCACAAGGTCGCCAGGTGTTTGGCAATTTCTTAGGTACCATGTGTAAAGCGGATGATCAATTGCTGGAAGATTGACGTATGATGCCTAAATTGAGTAATTCATCAAATTCCTTTTTAGCTGCAGTGAGTTTAATTGGTGGTAGGTGGCGCAATCTACAGAAAATAGGTGAACCGTTTGTAACTATGCGATGAGTGACATTGGCCCGTACTACGATCACGGTTTTAACTAAAACGCTGTTTTAAGAAGTGTCAGATATCATTATTTAATAACAATAATAAATAATATCGAATTTATCAAAATATGTTTTAAAAGCAGAACATAGTTTGTATTCAAACAAATATGTTTTAAAAAATCGATCTTCAAACATACGTGCAAAATTAAATTTTGAAATTTAAATTTGACATTCTTTAAAACAACGTTTTAGTTAAAACCGTGATCGTAGTACGGGCCATTATGTTTAATTTTGATGGTTGATGTGAAAGGATTTGTCAAAGAAGGATATTTTGATAGTAATTGCAGGAATTTATTATTTGGCTCCACTGACGCTACATATGGGTGTTTTGAAATTGATTGATGAGTATATAATTTACGATTACTTATATCAATTATTATATTGAATTGTCTCAAAAAATCTGCTCCTAAAATTGCATGTTTGACATTCGCAATTATAAATTCCCACTTGAATAGTCTGTCAAGTCCAATGTCTATAGCTAAAAGTGTACGACCGTATGTCAATTTTAGTGTTGTTAATTGCATTAAGAGTATGTTTTTGTAGGTTATAATGATGTGTATATTTAGGTGGAATGACACTCACCTCTGCACCTGAATCGATCAAAAACTGACAACCAGATAAAATGTCTATGACAAAAATAAGTGGACTTTTGACGGAGGGATTAGTTCTGGAATAAGAAAATGAATTATAATTTGTAGATGGTAATAAAAAAATAGTATTGACCATATATTTCTGGAACGTTTTCTTGTGACTGGAAAAATATTTGCAGTCGGGGCTACATTTCTTGACGGCAGGACCAAATTTTGATGGTACCAGCAGATAGAGTTGTCACGCTCTTGTAGTTGGGAGTGGAGGTGTCGCATGTGGTGTAAACTGGGGCGGAGACGTTGATGGAGTTCGTATAATTTTACGTGAATGATGGCGTGGAGAATGCACCACAGGGGTCAATTTTGTGCCATTATAATTCGAAGTAATTTTTGGCGTCGGTCGGAATCGAACGCGGGTCCTCAGATTCGCGACCAAATAAATATTTATTATCTGGTGCTTCTTCAATATTTTTTTTTTATTTGACTGGTGGTCAAAATTTTTGATTTTTTTGTCTTATAGCCAGTAAATTGCAATTTTAGGAAAGATTTTAATTTGTTATATCAACATTTTTCCTTATTAATAGTGTTGATTTTAACATAGAATATGTTGTCCATAAGGTAGATGATTTTATTTTCTTGGAAAGGTTTGTCATATATACAATAATTACATTTTCAGATAAAATGTTTATTTTGTGTTCTGTACACCATTCCATTAGTTTTTTAAATGCTAATTCGTATTTTTCGCGACATTTGGCTGGCATTAAAGTTTGACATGTAGCTTCGGCACACTCACGTATATCTGGTGGGGTACATGTTATGTCTATTTCTTCATTTTCACTATTATACATTATTGTAATCACTTTACTCACGACTCACAGTATTTTTTGTAGGCGTTTTCATGTTCGATGCAAACAAAGTATGGTTATGACCAGTGTTGCCAGGTCAAAATTTTAAAAGTTACTAGATTAAGCTGGAAAAAATCACTAGATTGACAAAATTTTCACTAGATTAATTTAAACGTGAAGAAAGCGGGATATTAAAAAAACAAAAAATTAGAATATTTTTTTTCATTAACATTTTTAGAAGGATTATAAAAAATAAACAAAAATTCAAAACAATATGTTTTATCAGAAATAACATAAAATTGTTTGCTGCAGCTAACCCATTATTATAATTTAATCATACAGTTTATTATGATTTTTTATTAATGCGTGTACATGGTTGTCCAGTATAATTCTACCTATTTATCGTATCTTCAGATTATAATTTTCTAGAGGCAATAAAATTAAATCTGGGTGGTAAATAATTTTCTAATTTTTACATAAAATCCGTTGATTAGTTTACTATAACATACTAGTTTTTCGATTAAATGTCGGTATGGATATAAAAGTTATAATTTAAAATGTTGTGTTTATCATTTCCTATTCTTCGCATGTTAAAAAGGCCAAATTTAATTGCAAATATCTCAGGTACCGCGTGGTCAATTGTTATAAAACTTGGAGAGCAGGTAGATTATAATTCAGTTGAGATGTACTTAAAATTTCAATTAATTCTGATATAATGGTTTCACGATATAACTAACTTAATAGGAGGCAGTAAAGTAATATATTCCCTCATCGACACCAGCACTCCATATATTAAATTGCAGTTCTAACCTACTAACGGCATAAGAATTCACTATTCGCGACTGAAATTAACTCGTAGCCACCAAGCGGATTATTTTCGAACCTTCGAAAATTACCAACTCATTCGGCCATCTTAAATGAATGAATATTTCAGTCGCCAATACTAGGAGGATTGTCACACCTTCTGTTCTTGCACCGTGATTAAAACTGTATGGACATTCGGATATTTTAAATACGTATTAAAAAATGTCGGAAGTATTGAAAAACGTAAAAATGTAATACAAATAGTCAACGATTAAAATTCACTAGATTTTAAGGTTTTCATAAAAGTTTTCACTAAATCACTAGATTGGTTAAAAAATCACTAGATCTAGTGAAATTTCACTAGACCTGGCAACACTGGTTATGACAATAATTATTGATGTAAGATTTGTAACCATAGAGTTAAGAATATATACATAGAGGGAGCGTGAAGTATGATTGTAGGCAATGACCTTGATGCATGATGCCTAGTGACGGAAGTGGAATGAAGCATCAACCATATTATCACAGTATAAAAATACTTAGTATTTTTATACTGTGATATTATGTAGTTCCAGTTGAGTAATAAAACAATAAGAATAGTGTAATTTACTTGAATAAATTCAATGTGGGAAGCAAATAATATCTACCGTAATACAATATTATTATTTATACAAAATATTTCTGCAAATAAAATAAAATACATAATTATTTTTAAAACTTAGAAATACAATGAATATAAATATCTGAAACTAATAACCTTTGAATAGAATTAATTTGTTTTATTGTTGTCGTCGGCTTTGTTGATGTATCTTTTATATTTTTTGCAATGTGGTATAGTTGTATGGAAATATATTTTTCTGAAATAGCTTTAATCAAATAAATAATATGATTTTGCATTGGATTCTGATCATTGGCGTGTTTAGTTAAATTTTCAAAAATATTTTTATTTTGATAATTATGTAACACTAATGTAACTAAGTACAAAATAGAAAACTTTTTCTTGAAGTGAATACCACCACTTTCTAAAATAAAGCTTCTCATATTTTTTTCCGCAATTCTACAAATATTTCGTACACATGACGAAGGATACAATAGGTTACCTTTATTTTTAACATTTGTTAGAGATGTATTGTTACTGCTTACATGGCCACTACGTTCATTTTCTTCAAATGCTTCAACACATTCTTCACAGTGAATAACTTTTTTCAAATGCCTAATCACTTACTCTTGACGGATTCCATCCAATTCTTTATATTGCTTTTAACCAAGCATTTATTTTTTCCATCTTTATCGGAAATCTTAATACCAAAAATTGAAAAATAACAGGAAATACTTATTTCGAAACAAACACTTTATTATGAATATATTTAAAATACTTACGCATGAAAGGTTATTTTTCTTTCAATAGCTTTCTGCGCAGCTAATTTCCTTCCAGTACGATTTCTGTAGCCCAACGCAGAACACATTGGCATATTTATAATTAAAATTTACTAAACATATCCAGAAAAGTTCAAGGAACAAATTTGAAATAGTACCCGTCAACACAAGCAAAAGCATACAACGAATCAGAAATGGAACTGTACAAGATGGCGGACCATTTCCCCGCACGGCTTCAAGATTTCAGACTTACGTTCCCTCTAGTAAATATTCTTAACTCTATGTTTGTAACAAAAGAAGATCAATGTCACCAACGTACAAATTGAAAAAATAACCTCTTTTCACGATTAAGCATGCATCACGGACCACCCCTCTCCAGACGGGACACTATAGGTTATTTCCGGCAACTCAAGTTACTAGCGACATCTAGCGATGCTCGGACGAACTATATTTACAGCGCCTATTTGATCCAATTATATACTTTTATTTTGTTTTATAATTATATATTTATTTTTTATTTTATAAATGAAGACAACATTTATCACGATTATTTTTATTATGTGTATAAATATTACAATATGTATTTAATAATACAATGATGACATTTTGGACAATAATCATTTTTCTTGGCGATAGTTTTCTCTCATAACGGCAAGTTTCTTCAGATGTAATCATATGGTTAATACTAGAAACAAAATAAGTTTTAAAATTTTATTTATTACAAAAAATAACCCTAAAAGAATGTTAAAAGTACAAAAACCTACATTTTTACCGAATGTGTTTAAAATGAATCAACTACATTGTTGTAATCAATCATTTTCTTTGTATTAATCAAACAATTTTTTGTTGTAATCAATTCTTAAACATCTTTATTTAAACGTTTTTTTAATAGAGAAGCATTAAAGAATATCTGCAAACCTAATTAAATTTCAATTTTCCATGATACTGGTAAAACGAAGATGATGATTATTCTCGCAGATTATAATTATTTACTCCAACTCCAAATAAAATGGATGACAAGCAAAGCGTGATTTTTAAACATAACAACGCAAAACAAGCACAAATTCAAAGCTTGCTTTGATCCCAAAAATGAAAAAATGTCGCACGCAGCGCCTCTAACAGCGCTCGGACGTACTAATATTGAGGAAAGCGCGCGCTGATTGGACTGTCAGGGCCCTGGCATGCATTTAAATATTATTTGAGATTAGTTATAAATAATTACATTACATGTGCTATAATTTTAATTATTTGATGCAATGAAAAAAGAAATGAAAATTTACGTGCATTCTTGACAGATTTGGCTTTGAATTTCATATCCGCACATGGTGTGGATATAACATAATATATCCGTACATGACAGTATGAAGGAATGGTGCCCATATACAGTAGGGAGCAGAAAAAAATATATTAAAATATCACTGATAGTTTCAATAAACATTTGAAATTTAATTTATTTTGACAACAGTTACTTACAAGTTAGGTTAGAGTTAAGGCCCATTCACAGCTCGAAATTCGTTGAACTTCCGTGAAATTCGTAAAGTTTGTCATGTGGCAATCCCGTAGTTGCGTTCACAGTGGCGAAATTTGAAATCATTAAATTTCATTTTGGTAGGAAGCTTGCAATCTGCCTACACGGAATTTAGGATACATTCTAATAATTGTGTAGACAAATTTCATATATTTGAACGAAGCCCTTTCTGATATTTCGTTTGAGTGTGAGGTTTCTTTAAAATACTACTTTATTAGATTTATTACTTCATTATTTTGAGGTAAATATTTTTGAAATAAACATTTAAAAAAATGTTTTAATATCGTTTTTATGTTGAAGACGTACAAGTATTGTTATGGATATGGACAGGCAACGGCAAAAAAAACTGCTCTTCTTTTGATGTGGTTAATATATCATTTAGAAAATGAAAAACAACGAAAAGAAAGACGATGGTGGGTGCGACCTATTAATCAAAGATATGAACAAGGAGACTGGCACAATCTCATTAGGGAAATGAGATTGTGGGATATCGACATGTTTTTTAACTACACGAGACTAAATATAGAACAATTTGATCTATTATTATCATTTGTGGCTCCTGTAATTAAAAAAAAAATGATAAAGGGAGACCGCCAATACCCGAAGGTGCTCGGCTGGCAATGATTTTGCGGTAATATTTATATAGTTTTACATACATATTTTAAATTAATTTTATTTTATTACAGTCATTTAGCTACTGGAGATTCCCTGGTATCTATAGCATTTTCATATCGGATAGGAAAATCCACTGCTTGTGGAATTATTCATGAAACTTGTGTTGCAATTTGGGAAACATTATCCGAAAAATATGTATCATTTCCAAACACTAGTGAATGGATTGAAATAGAAGAAGGATTTGCGACCAAATTGAATTTAAATAATTGTATTGGTGCCATTGACGGAAAGCACGTTCAAATTTAGGCACCTGTTAATTCTAGGTCTACGTATTTTAATTATAAAAAATTCTTCAGCATTCTTTTATTTGGCGTATGTGATGTGTGACGATGGTCACTGAGCTTGGTATAATGTGTGCACCATAGCCTGATGGCTAGCGCGTTAGCTTTTGAGTGTGGGATTCAGTGGTTCGAGTCTCACTATCAAAATATTTTTTTATTTGTTCAGTAAATAGATAAAATACACAAACCATATATTGAATATTTTGAATTATGTTTCCATTGTTGTAAATAAATATTTTTTTGTTGTATTAATAAATATATTTTTTTACTGTTAATATTTATGATTGATGTCTGTACATGTCAGGTGCGGCATGGTCGAGCGGCTAGAGTGCTTGACCAGCGCGCTGAGGATCGCTGGTTCGATTCCTCATAAAGTATGATTTTTTATATTTTTTTTATAGCATGTTTCGAACATAGCAGGTATTTGCAAGATGATTAAAATCAATAGAATAATACAACCTTTTTAGTTAAATTCTGTTTGTATTTATTTAAATTACAACGTTTCGACAATATAGACTATTGCCTTCTTCAGTTCATGTTTTTACCTGAAGAAGGCAATAGTCTATATTGTCGAAACGTTGTAATTTAAATAAATACAAACAGAATTTAACTAAAAAGGTTGTATTATTCTATTGAAATATGAGTTCTGAAAGATTTTATAATAATTTGGTTAAAATCATGTTTAAACTTATTTTGAAGTTTTTAACGGTTTTTCGGGGTATAAATACGGGCCCAAACGATAGTTTATTCAGAGAGTATGTGCTCTCTGCCTAGTAAAGCTAGCTTTTGGTGTGTGCTGATAGCTGCGGTCCTCTGAGCCCTAAGCTGGTGAGTAAGATTTTTACTCTGTCCGCTTGCCTTCATCGTTTAGCTTTGGTGAGTGCCATTGTTAAACGAGATAGCATATCCGTAGTTAGTATTGGTGTGTGCCGATACTGACGCCGTACCGCGTGCCCGTAACTTTGGTGTGTGCCACTGTTACTCGTTCGTATCGTGTTCCCGCAACCTTAGTGTGTGCCATTGTTGCCCGTCCGTACCGTGTTTCCGTAACTTTGATGGGTGCCATCGTTAAGGGGGTATCACACGTAAGCACATACGCGCAACTTGTCACAGATTTTCTGCAACTTTGTTTATTTCATGCAACTTTTTGTGTATGATAAAGAGACTAGTTTCATGCAACTAGTTTACGAACATGTTTGAAAACTTTGTGGACAAGTTGCAGATATGTGCGTACAAACGATGTACGCATGCGCAATAGAACTTAAAAGTCCCTAAACACACGTGTTTATGTTTTGATGTAAAGTTTAAAAATGTGTGCTACAGACAATCATTTTGGAGACATATTTGGAAACGTTGATAAATGTAATTAGAGATGTTTCAGAGTTATGGGATATGAGACGTGTAGAAAAACGTTACCAACATTAAATATGTAAATAACCTAAAATATATGTAACTCTGCGCACGTGTGATAACAAGAGTTGAGTATTTTGAAAAGTTGCGTCAAAGCAGTTGCAGATATCTGCATACGTGTGATACCCTCTTTACCCGTTCGTGTTCCCGCAACTTTGGTGTGTCCCACTGTTGCCCGTCCGTACCGTTGCCCCGCGACGTTGGTGTGTGCCATTGTCGCCCGGTCGGACCGCGTTGCCTCATCTTATTATTCTTTTTACCATCGTGGCCCGTTTATTGTCGACCATTTGTCAGAGCGAAATCAGCTTGCAAATATTGCCTGTTCTATGGTAGGATGTAATTCATTTGTGTATTTCTATGTTTTGTTATCACCATTGTAAATACGTTTCATTTTCATATTTTAATAAAAATGTTCAAAATTATTATGATTTCTTTTTGTCGAAATAAAACTATTGAAAAACGAATCTTGCAATATACTTTTATTCAAATTAACTCTTTACAAAATGATTATTTTTATTTATCAACATAAATTTCAAAACGCAAAAATCTTCTCTCTTCCAAAAACAATCTCGCACTTCCGCCTACTTAAAAACCAACTCCCACAATCCTATATTTCCATCTCTTAGCAACCTTCTTGACTAACTTGATGTTGCACCTGATATTTTGTGCAATTTTAAATCTATGTGTTTATTTCTCTCGTTCGTAATTTTATTTTCTACCATTTTTATCGTTGCCGTATTGTCGATATTTATCGTCCATATATCATCCTTATTTGTTTCTCCAATTTCTGTCAATAAATTCTTCAGCCATTGCACTTCTTTGTTACATTCATTTAAGGCAATTAATTCGGCTTCGGCAGTGCTTAATGCTACGCATTTCTGTTTCCTAGCCATCCATGCTACTGCTCCTCCTTGCACTCTTACTATAAATCCGCTGTATGATTTTCTATCTGTAATATCACTTCCCCAGTCTGAATCGGTATAAATTGATAATCGCCCGTTTTTTACTTCCTTTCTATAAGTCAAGCCGTAGTTCTGTGTACCTTTTAAATATTTTAAAACATGTACAAGTCCAGTCCAGTGTTCTTTTGTTGGATTCGAAGAAAATTGAGAAAGATAAGAAATACTGAATGCAATGTCTGGTCTCGTGTTCGTAGATAAATACAATAAACTTCCTAATAGTTTCTCATACTTCTCTTTTATTATTATATTTAAGTCCCCTTCGTATTTCTTATATTTTGTGCCGCTTTCTAATGGTGTTTTTGCTGGTTTACAATCTATCATCTTATATTCTTCTAGTAGTTTCATTACATAATCTTTTTGATCTATTTTAATTTTATCCGTTTCTTGGTTTACATTAATTGATAAAATTTTCTTCGCTTTTCCTAGTTCTTTTACTTTGAATTCTTGTTTTAATACTTCTTTGAAATCTTCTACCTCTTTTTCTTTTCCATGAATTACCAAATCATCCACATATAATGTAATTATTAATGTTTTTGTTTTATTGAAGTAAACACAAGGATCTGCTTTGCTCCGTATTAAATTTACTTTTCTTCCAGTTAAGAATTCATTTATTCTTTCGTTCCACAGCATTCCTGCTTCATGAAGTCCATAAAGTCCTTTCTTCAGCTTACAAACATTATTTTTGCTTACATTTTCAATGCCTTCTGGAATTTCTAGGTAAATGTCATTTTGAACTTTTGCATTTAAATAAGCTGCGTTTACATCCACATGTTCGACTGTCCAATTTTTTTTCACGCTGATGGCTAACATTGTTCTCATTGTTCTTCTTGTGACAATCGGTGCAAATACTCGATCATAATCCACATTTTCTTTTTGTGTATTTCCTAATGCTACCAGTCTTGCTTTATATTTCACAACATTTCCAGATTCATCTCGTTTTCGTTTAAATACCCATTTTGTTCGAATAGTTCTAAAGTCCTTTGGTCTTTGTACAATTTCCCAAACATCGTTTTCTTTCATATTGTTTAACTCTTCTTCAATCGCTTCTAACCATTCTTCTTTTTCATGAGATTTCATTGCTTGCCTAAATGATTTTGGTTCTGTTTCATATATTTTTTCTCTTTCTTGTTCAGCTATATTTGCTGTGTTTCTATCATATGTTACATAATCTTCTAGTTTCTTGGGTTTTTGCATTTTTCTTCCTGACCTTGTTGTTTCTTTTCTTCGTTCATCATTAATATTATTTGAATTTTTTATTTCGATGATTTCTTTAGTTTCATTTCCATTATCGTAGTATTCATCACAGTTTTTATCTTGTTCTTCATTTTCTAAATATATTTTATTTTCTATATTTGTTTTCTGTTCAATTTTTTTATTATTTTCTTCAATTCTATCTTCTTTATTATTTTCTATTTCAATTATTTCATATAGATCTTCATCTTCTGTTTCTTCATTTATTTGAATATTTTTTGTCCATTTTACTCTTGATTTTTCATTTTTCATATCTCTTCTTCTTCGCATGGGCATGTCTTTTTCATTGAATTTTACATCGTGACTTATTGTCATCTTCTTCAATCTTTCATCCCAAATTTTATATGCTTTTGCGTGCTCCGCGTATCCAATAAAAATTCCAGGTTTTCCTGTTGGTTCCCATTTTTGACCTTTTTGTCGTTTTAAATACCAGCATCTACAACCAAATTTCTTCATATATTTTATTAACGGTTTTCTTCCTTCCCATTTTTCGTACGGGGTAATTCCATTATTTGCTTTTGTAGTTCTTCTGTTTTTTATGTGACATGCCGTACTTATAGCTTCTCCCCATAAATCGTCATCGGCTCCTGATTCTTCCATCAAGCATCGTGTGTTAGTCATCAGTGTTTGATTAAGTCTTTCTGCTACGCCATTTTGTTGTGGCGAATCTGGAGCTGTTAATTCTCTTTGAATTCCATTTTCTTGAAGAAATTTATTAAAGCTTCTATTTATGTATTCAGTTCCATTATCGCTTCGTAGAATTTTAATCTTTTTACTATGCTTGTTTTCTACTTCGGCTTTATATTCTTTGAATATTTCTAAGACATCATATTTATTTCTAATGCAATATATTTTCGTATATCTGCTGTAATCATCGGTAAATGTCAGAACGTATCTGTTTCCTCCTCTTGATACAGGCGATATGGGACCAATCAAATCTGAATGAATTCGTTCCAGACAACTATTTGCTCTGTTTGGTGTCTTGCTTGGAAATGGATTTTTTCTTACTTTACAAATATTACATATGCCGCAGTCTTCATTTATGTTTTCATCTATCTCGTACAATATTTTTAGTTTTTTCATTTCATTTACATTTGGATGTCCTAATCTTGAATGCCAACCAACTTTGTTCTCTTTGGTTTCCGTACTTAGTGCTCTTTTCTTCTCCTTTTCTCTTACAACATATACATTTTCTTTTTTCACAGCTAAAAGGTCCATTTCATTTTCTTCTGTAAATATTTTAGCTATTTCATTATTAAATTCAATTATTTTCCTTTCTTCAGTGAATTTAGCCAGTGATAATAAATTATTGTGCAATTGTGGTACATAGAGCACGTTTTTCAATGTCATTTCTTTTCCGCCGCATTCCTTGTTCCAAACTACTTTGATAATTCCTCTTCCTTCACTTTTTAACGGTTTTCCTCCTGCACAAATAACTTCTCCATATTCTTCATTAAATGTATTAAATTTCTTCAAAAACGGTGACATATTTTCTGACGCTCCACTGTCCAAAATCCATTTCAGTTCATCTGATTCATTTTTCTTCATCATTGCCATATTGGTTGTTTCTTTCTTGTTCCATTCCTTTCTCTTCGTTACTCCTCCTGTTTCGCTGTCATGTTTTAAACAATTTCTTGCTATATGACCATATTGGTGACATCTGTAACATTTTCTATCTTCATTATGTTCTGGTTTTCTATAATATCTTCTTCGATCTTCATGGCTGTTTTCATAAGCTCTTGTATGACGCGTTTCACTAAAATTCATTCTCGTGTTTCTATGCTGATGATTTGTTGTCGCGTAAGCTCTTGTTTCTTCATTACTTTTTTCTCGATCTTCCTTTAATTGTTCTTCATTAACTAATTTCTTATATACGTATTCAATGTTTAAATCTTCATCGTTTAAGTTAACTTGCCGTATTTCACCTTCATAATCATCAGGTAGTCCTATTAGTACCATTGCTAGATTTGTTTTTTCATTTATTGTAATTCCATGTTCAGTTAATTTCTTCGCTGCATTCTTCTTCTTCTGAATATATTCTCCCATTTTCTCGCTTCCTTTCTTTTCATTCACATAGTCTTTCAGCATCTAAATAGCTCGAAAACTATCTACTTTTGTGTGCTCGTCTTTTAATTTCTTCCATATCTCTTTTGCCGTTTTGCAATCTTCTATCTTCTGTAAATTTTTGTTGTCTACATGTAGTATAATAAGTGCTTTACATATGTCATCTTTTCTTTTATTCTTTTCTTCTGTTGTAAAATTTTCTTCTATTGCTTCTGCTGCATTTTTTAATGTAACACTCAGCATTTTAATTGCGCATGTTTTATAATTTTCTTCATTTAATTCTTCTATTTTGTCCTCCATTGTAGTAGTACACATTTTCTTTCTCTAAGATTGCACAAACGTCCACATTAAACGACTGGGTCTGGGCCCATAACCTATTGAAAAACGAATCTTGCAATATACTTTTATTCAAATTAACTCTTTACAAAATGATTATTTTTATTTATCAACATAAATGTCAAAACGCAAAAATCTTCTCTCTTCCAAAAACAATCTCGCACTTCCGCCTACTTAAAAACCAACTCCCACAATCCTATATTTCCATCTCTTAGCAACCTTCTTGACTAATTTGATGTTGCACCTGATATTTCAATATCAACAAAAACCGAACCCTATCTCCATTGAGCTATTCCAAATCCTTTTGGCGTTGTACCATCTCTCCTAGTGCTGTGTTTCCGACCGACCGATTGGCGCCCGAGCAAACCGTTCTACAGAACAGGGACAACAGAAGGACATCGTTCCGCGCTACGATTTCGCGTCCGAGCGAAATAGCGTCACAAAATTGGCGCCCGAACAGGGACTGGCGTCATCGCAGATCATAATTATAAGTATCCATTTGTCGATCTAGGTGGGTACGGCAGCCAATGTGATGGGGGTATTTTACGAAATAGTAATTTTGGGATATTATTGTTTGACAATCAACTAAATATATCACCAGATAAAATTCTACCAAGAACGAACATTACATTACCACACTATTTTGTAGGGGACGAGGCATTCCCTCTTCATTGCAATTTAATGCGTCCTTACGGCGGCCAGAATTTAACAAATAAACAGAAAGTATTTAATTATAGACTCTCTCGTTCTAGACGATGTATTGAAAATGCATTTGGTATCATGGTTGCCAGATTTCGCATTTTTCATCGTATAATTAATTCTTACCCAGATAATGTTGATAAAATAGTGTTATCGTGTGTTGCACTTCACTACTTCATAAAAACATATGAAGAAAGACTACATCCACATCTTAGAAGATAAAGCAGTGTTTCTTTTGAAGATAGGGAGGAAAACGGAATCCATATACCCGGTGATTGGAGACATGATATGCCTCAAGGAAATTCAGGTGCACTTCAATCAACAAGGACATTACAGCGAAGATTAGGAGCTCGAAATGCTTCGCAGGATGCAATTCGCGTTAGAAATACACTAACAGATTATGTGAATGGCCCTCAAGGCCGCGTACCCTGGCAAAATAATATTGTATAAATAAAAGAAGAAATAAATACTTTTTCATATAAATAGTAACTTTTCTTTAAATAAAGTCATATCAAAACAAAATATGTATAAACACTTGACTTCAAAGAACAAAAATAAATTATTCTATAAACGCAAATAAATTAGTCTTATTACTTGACTGAAATAAAAACTTTTTCATGGTAACTTTAAAGTTACATCAAAACAAAATACGTATAAACACTTTACTTCCTAAAAATAAAAAAAAAATCTATAAACGTACATAAATCAGTCTTATTATTTTATTGGACGTTACACAATGTCCTAATAATTATTCCTTTCATTAATTTCTCTAATTTTTTTAAACAATAACTCATATATTGAGTTTTTTAAGTCATCTACTTCCTTCATAGGGAGTCTACACATTTCTTCAGCAATATGTTTGCAGAAACTGTCTATTGAGGCTCTGGCAGGATCTTTCTTTTCTTCTTTTAGTAAAGAATTAGTTAATTTTTCTAATGTACTAGCAATATGAGGAACCGGCTCGTTTGTATTTTTATTTCTAGTTCTAGGCATTACAGGTTTTACTTTAAAATTTTCATCCACAATGTTTCGTTTTTTATTTATTACAGGTGATGAGGGCATACTCTCTGTAATTCCAATGTCATCATACGTGTCACATTTTTTACGTTTTGTCTTTGTTTCCTCGACACAACTAGATTGTTCAGTATATTTATTGTTTAAATAATCAGGATATGTTTTTCTAGATATATCCATTAGTGAAATAGACTGTTCTGAACAATCATCTCTAATCTCCTCTTCTAAAAAATCAATTTCGCTGCAAATTGTTTCGTCGGGGATATTAGAATTGGTTCTAAAATTATAATAATATTTTAGTACATCTTGTTAATTAATTTAATAGTTATTTACGATACAAGTACGTAAATCTAGTCTTTAGTCACGAATGGGTTAGATTAAAACACGAGAGAAGCGAGAGTTTTAAGACCCGTGAGTGACTAAAGGCTAGATTTACGTACTTGTATCACACAATATTTTATCTACTATAGAATCTAAAAAACCCAATAAATATAAAAATAATACTTTTATTGATAAATTAGGATCACATTCGTGATATTAATATTAATGAGAAGTTTGCCATAACAAAATGATGTGACATAGGCATTATACATACGTTCTTGGTTCGGTGCAATCATTCAAGAATGACATTGGATCGAATAAATACCATTTTGTTCGATTGGATTGCCCAGGTCCACTTCTTTTCATTTTTTCTTCAATTTTCTTCTCTCTATGGTATTTTTCTCTATAACTTTTAATTTTTATTTTTTTTTGCATCTTCTCCTGTAACAAAATTTATTAATATATCAACAAAACATTATTATTAACACAAAACTAACCACTCATGCCACATTCCCAGCCGATAGAATTCCATCTTACTTCTTTCAGTTCATTGTTTCTGTAATTAATATTTCTCTTGTCGTATAATACTGGGTACTGTGATACCATATTAATAAACTCTTCTTCAGATGTCATTGTGCCACAAAACAATTACTTATATTTTGTTTAGCAATAAAAAACCAAACAAATGCAAACTTAGCCTATTAAACAAATCAAATATAAACAACTAAACAGTGTTGAATGTTTCATGTTCTGATCTCATAGATGGAACTAGCATACAAATTTCAAGCTGTGAACGCACGAAGTTCAGTGGTCTAAATTTCGTAGTTGAAATTTCTTCAAATTTCAGGCTGTGAATCGACCTTTAAAATTTATATATATGTTATGAACCTACTTTGAATTTTAATTTAAAAGAGTGTTTTACTGTTTTATGTAAATATTTTACTATAAAAAATGTAATTTCAGTAATTTTCCATTAGTAATAACAGGTAATGACAATTACAATGAAAGACATTTATGACACTGACGGCCGAATTTACCATTCCTTAATCATGAATTGATCTCACAGAACACTACACTATACCATCAATATACCTTGGTTTTATAAATCCAATTTAAATAGAAAAGCCATTTCTTCTATCTGCAGACTACGATTCAACCACCACCGTTTACCAAGTCATCTATATAGAGCGCGGGCACTCAGCTGATCGCGTAACCTTCGAAACAGCTGATTGTACTGCCCCCGGCTTGTTACTCATTTCATTTAGCAAATAAATGAGGTCGAGCGACATATACGCCATCTATTCAAAGCGAGTTTTCCTTAGCGCTAATTCAAAATTTGAAATAAGTTTGTTGTCTTATAAAACAAATTTCTCTCGTATTTCATTGTGCGAGATTATTTAATGGTTTCTATAATGTATGTGTACTTCAAGAAGAAGCTATCACCTGATATGCAACTTCGCTAATTACCAAAAATCGAGTTAATTTGTAATATTGACCCGCACGATTGTGATGAAAGTGGGTTTTCGCAGGATATATGGGATTTTCTGAATATTTTGCCAATGGATATAATCAATTATTTGTTACCAACGAAACTGTTTAAACCCAAGAGCAATTAAACGGTTTCCAGAGTTTAAAACCGTATAAGTATTACTAGTGTAGTTGGCTGCGAGATATTAATGTGAAGAAATTTGGAAAACTTGAACCTACTAGTAAAAGAAAAGGTGAGTAATCTATTTATAGTGCAATGTGTTAATTTAATGCTTTATTATACACTTTTTATTACAATAAAAACATTGTAAACAATAAATATACTTCTTTATCTAAGTCTTTCATTATTTATTGAATGTAGAATACATCCTGAGAAGATAGTGGTGGAACAACGTAGGACCGTAGAAGTCGATGTTTCTTAGCCTCTTCGGACCATAGTCCATCGCCCGCGAAATTCAAAATTAGTCAATAGGTTTTTCATGTTTTATTTTTATATATTTTATTTATTTAATTTAATTTGCCATCGGGGCCCAGCCCCATACAAATGAATTGACAATCATAACATAATTATCATGCGGTACACAAAAGTATTCTTTTTACAAATACAATTAATTAAACTATTGGATGTAATAAAAAAGCAAGAGTAATATAGAGCTAAAGTAACAAAAGCCAAGCGATTAAACCTATGAAATAATTATATATTTTGCATATAATATACTGATTAAATTACCAAAGTAGCAAAAATGACATTAACAGCCAGACAATAAAAATAGTCGGTTATAAACCATTACATAGAATTACCCAAATTATAATACATTTTAAATGCGAATAAAAAACAAATTATGAAAGTAGATATGCATCATGTATACTTGAGAAAAATAAGTGATAACGATAGCAAAGCAACAGATCATTCATTTAGAATAAAGCTTCTAAGTTTCATAGCTTCAATTGTAAAGAAAAATATATTGTTAATTTTGGGTGCGTTAAGATTGCAAAAAATTTGGTAGTAATTACTTACATTAAATGTATTTATATTCAAAATAATTAAATATTTGAGTCTTAGAGGTTGATAGATAGGGCATTCAAAGAAAAAATGATATAGGTCTTCTAGTTTCATTTTATTGCAGATCGTACAAATGTTTTTCGCGTCTAACTCATATTTCATTTCCCTATAAAAAAATTTTAGACCAAGCTTGCTTCCCAACCGTATTTGGCTGATAATTTGTATTTTTTGTATACTTAAATTTAGATTTAAATATTGTTCCCTCTCATTGTTAGATTTAATAATCTTATAAAAAAAGTTAAAATTTGAATGTTGAAGTTTTTCTAAATCTTTATTAATCAGTGATGACTTAAATTTTTCTATAATCTCTTTTATCTTTATTTTAGTTATGGCTTGCTTTTCCCATATCTGAGAGTAGCCCATTGTTTCTAAAAAAATTCTAATTTGTGTGCTCCAATTAAGTTCTTTTTTGTTTGAGTCTAATTTATCTAAGACTATTAACCTTTCATTTAAAATTTTCGGTAATCTTTCACTGCTCATAGTAGTTATTTTACCCCACCAGGACAGAACACGTTTCCATATTTCAACTAAAATATGGATAGTACCTGTCTCTAGTCTAATATAATGGTTTGGTGTGTTTTTCGGAAGGCGTAATAACTTTTTTAGAAATTGTAGTTGTACCTTTTCGATTTGTTCATGTTGAAAGGGGCCCCATATTTCTGCAGCGTATAATGAAGTAGCTTTAATTATTGAGTCCATTAACTTAGTTTTCTCATTCCATCCTACAGATTTTGCTTTACATAAAATTGATTTTACATTTTGGCTTGCAAGTGAACCCTTTTTTGCATTTTCCTGAGCTGCAAGTCTGAATTTGCCAGATGAACTGTAGGTGGTACCTAAGTAGCAAAATGAGCTAACTATTTCTAATAAGTTACCGTTATAAAGAAACGGAATTTTTTGCTTTTTTGCACGACCTTTATGGAAAAAGAGAATTTTCGTTTTATTCTCATTTACCTCTAGAGAATTATTCTTACAGTATATTTGGAGTAAATCTAGTTTTTTTGCAACGTCTACCGCGGAATGACATAAAAGCACAAGGTCATCTGCATAGGCCAAAATAAGTAGTTCATCATGAACATTTATATTAATACCCCTAACTCCAGACTCCTTAAAAAAATCCCATATATCATTTAAAAATGTGTGTACAGCCAGAAATTACTTTCTTTGATTGCAGTCATGTTTTATTTAAAATTGTATAATGTAATATGATCTCTTCCTATATAATGATAAAAAGGAAACAATTTGTCATGAAAATAAAATAGTTTCAATAATCTTTGTATCTATTTATTCACCCAAAACAATAATTTAAATATTATTTTTAAAATATCTTCAGTTCTAAATGTTGAATTTTAATTAAATTTGCATGAAAAATTTATAACAGGATAGGGAATAAAATATGTGAAAATAAAAAAAAATGAACTTCGAGAACAATTTTAAAAATCTGATGTGGCCAGCACATAACCTCTCGCCGTATATTTTACCTGGCTGTATGCATAAAGCAAAGAATATTTTTATAAATACAAATAATATATTCATATAAATCTATGACGTATAAACTTCTTTATTATTCAATAATAGCATGTCTCAACATAAAGATATTTTACCATAAATTATGTTACAATAAATTACAAAGTAGAGTTTACCATATATAAATATTAGGCTGGTAACAGCAATTTTCAATTCGAACAACCTTGTTTACTTTCTCTTCATATTAATCTAGTAAAAACATTAATTTTGGGCGGTCTAAAATGTATATATCTGGATTGTGCATCTATTCTTACATATCTTCTTTTACATTTTATTTTTTCATACTTGTTATATCTAAATAACACTAATTCCCTTTAATAAAGTGACGGATAGATTGCACTCCGATTATTCTTATATTGATGTGTAATTTTGTCAATATTTACAACTTACTTGAGAAGAATTTGATAGCTTTTTCGCAATTCAAAGTTACTCTAGTCTACAGTGCTGGTGTACATTGTCCCATAATGTTTGAAACAAATTTAAGTCCTTCAACCTAGACTTGTCATCTCCATAATAGAGACAGATCAAGAATTAAGGGATTCTCCAAGTAAATTTTTCTTACGTTACTCATTATTTCTGACACTGACATTTATCTGTCACAAATAATTAAAATTTTCAACTATTTTTCATGGCATCCTTTCGGTTGTAAAATTAATTACAACAGTTTATTTTATATATTATATTCCTTTTATCTCTAAATCTATAGAATATATATAAAAATATTTAAATTTATCAGAAAGAGAATTTATTTTTCTTTAATATTATCAAGAAAAACTTTCAAAAAATAATATTTAGAAGATTTTTTTTCAAGAATCTTCTACTTCCGGTTGTCCAATTGTTACCAAAACCTTTTCAGATCTTCCCATGAATGTCCGATTGGGAAATACGTAGTTAAACAAATTTAAAGTCTTATAGTTTTTGAGTAACCGTCCTTCCAACATCCTACATACATACACACACACACACACACACATACATCCACACACAGACATCATCGTAAAAATGTTAAAATCGGATTGTAGGGACCTTAAAACGTGCTTATTCAATAAAATCTGGATATGCGATTTTTAGCATGAATGCAATACCTCTCTTAGCGAGAGGTAAAAATACAAAAAACCTACTTTTTTCATACATTTTAATGTGTTTCTTCTATACTAAACGTTAAATTTTGTTTAAACTTTAATATGTTTAGAAGAATTATGTTATACATATCATATAAAAAAAAATCGAAAATTAAACTTCGAGAACATACATAAAAAAAATAAAATGTTTAATTTTTTTTTTCTCAAGTGTCTGAAGTTTTAATGTTAAATTTTGTTTAGTGTTAGGTACTATACATATTTCTATATGTCTCAGGTAAGTATTTTAAATATTTATCTTTTAATATAGAATATATTCGTAATTTAAACAAATTCGGTAAGTATTTTCATGAAATATAAGGAAGTGGCGCTATGAGTAGACCTAGCGGTGAATAGATAAACTATAATGAAATCGGTGGCTCCATATTTCCTCCCGACTTTATAGGTTGTCTTACAAATTTTTCGCAGCATTTATTTTATATTGCGTTTCGTAGTGTAAAGTTGTATTTTGTTGTCTATTGTATTCACGTGTTTTGTAATAATGGCAAGCGAGCAGCCAAAGTTATTTTGTCGCAAAAAGATCAACAAATGAGGTTCTAATTTCTTAAAATCGGGGTAAATAAAAACATTTACATGCGGATGATATATTTCTTTCGATTGAAAATGAGGAGCAACTGAGAGAATGATAAAGAGAATTACATGTAGTTTTAAATTAACGCTCCCCCTGAGTTGTCACTACTTCATATATCTTCACTTTAGGATTTATTCATACGCCATCTACACACAGCACGCAACATTTTCTGAATATGAGATAATAATCCATAATGTGAAAATAATTATATTAATATATATAAAATATTCTCCGAATGACAATTATTTCACATGCATTTGTGGATATTTTATGTATATGTTCTAAACCTCCAGAAAAACAGCTTCTTTCGCAGATATCCTAAGCATATATTTTAATTGATATAAAACCAATATACTGTACCCATATAGTTTGGATATCCATAAAATATACCTACCTTTAATTATGTGATAATATTACGTTATTATAAATACTTGTTTCATTGTACAAAGGGGTACGATTATTTTTTTAATTTATTAAAAATATGTTGTGTCACATTTACTAATATCTTTTTAATAATTTTTATAAACTTTATATTTGCTTTTCATAATTTCAGTTTTCTTTAAATTAATTTATATCTGTTGTAAATTATTTTACAAATATAAACTTTTAATCTATTCAAGTGATATAAAAGTTTTACAAAATATCACTGAACATAAAATATTTTTTTCCAGGCGTAATTTTGTTTTTCTTAATTTCTTCTGGTTAAACATGGCTTTAAATGATGATTCAATAAATATTAATCAAAGTATATAAATATTTTTCCCTTTACTGTACATATTATTTATTGTATTTATTACAGTATGTATACTTTCTTACATTAAATAAATAAAATAAGAATAATTTCCTTTGTATCATATTTACGTATTGCCATGTTGCTTTGTAAACAAGGCTTCTCGTATTGTTTGAGACGATGAGACGCCATTGTCGTCTGTGTCAGATCCCGCCAGTGTAGTGGTTGTAGCTGTTGCGTTTGTTAGGTGTATTTGTGTTGTATAGTGTTCTAATAATAATTAAAAAATACTTTAAAGGTATGTCAATGTCTTGTACTTTATCATGTATAATATAAGCAAGAGTATTATTATAATTATGGTTACTTCAGGTATTCGACTTAACCTCTCATCGTGTTACATATTGTTTACTACAATGCCCAAAAGAATTAGAAAACCCAATTATTTAAAAAGTACTCATTATCCTTTAAAATCTGAAAACGATTTGGAATACGTGGAAATATTTTTAAATGATGAAGATAACATGGATTGTTTGATAAGTAATATATATGTTTAAATATTTTGTTAAAATTTCAATGTAAGTTTATTTTAATAACTGTATTTTTTACAATTACAGGCTAAATATTTATCTCGGATTGGGGGTAACACTGTGAAGGAAATAATACGTCGGATTATGTATTCGGTGTTTTGTAATGAACTCGGCATCTTATTTAGTTGGTAAGGCGCAAAGAAAAAGATTTTTTTTTAAAATTTGAAGATATCTACGTGTTTATTAAGTAAGCTTTATATCTATTTGCGATATATTTTAATTTATTATTTTACCGATAGAAGAGGTCAATTTAGTTAATGTACTCGTATGTGTTCGTAGATGCTGTGCGATTAAATGCAAGAACAAGCAGTGCACAAGATGACGAAATAATTAAAGAAATTAAGGGATGGCTTGTCCGGTCTCGCGACCGATTATTACAAAAACAAAAGTAAGTGTGTTAATTTTTCATTTATAGCGTTTAACAAGTATTTGTATTGTATTTCCAGGAAAAATGAAGACGGTGAAAAATGATACTCCTATAAATAATTATATAATATAATGTAAAGAAATATAAATACATAATGTAATTTATTTTTATATATTCTGATAAATAAAAGATGTACTTAAGTATATACGGGCATTATTTATTTATTTATTTATTTATTTATTTATATATATATATATATATATATATATATATATATGTATATATATATATATATATATATATTGTGACGATGGTCACTGAGCGTGGTAGCCTAATGGCTAGCGCGTTGGCTTCTGAGTGTGGGGTTCAGTGGTTCGAGTCTCGATATCAAAATATTTTTTTATTTGTTCAGTAAATAGATAAAATACACAAACCATATATTGAATATTTTGAATTATGTTTCCATTGTTGTAAATAAATATTTGTTTTGTTTGTATATATTTTTTTGTTGTATTAATAAATATAATTTTTTACTGTTAATATTTATGATTGATGTCTGTACATGTCAGGTGCGGCATGGTCGAGCGGCTAGAGTGCTTGACCAGCGCGCTGAGGATCGCTGGTTCGATTACTCATGAAGTATGATTTTTTATATTTTTTTTTATAGCATGTTTCGAACATGGCAGGTATTTGCAAGATAGTTAAAATCATGTTTAAACTTATTTTGAAGTTTTTAACGGTTTTTCGGGGTATAAATACGGGCCCAAACGATAGTTTATCCAGAGAGAGTGTGTGCTCTCTGCCGAGAGAGAGTGTGTGCTCTCTGCCGAGAGAGAGTGTGTCCTCTCTCAAGTGAGCGTTAGCTCTACGTCGAGCCTAGACGGTGTGTGCCGTCTACTGCGAACCTGGTGAGCGCCGGGCGAGCAAGTGATTGACCTTGGCTGCCTCTGACTCAGCGCTGTTGGTGTGTGCCGGCAGCTCGTGAGAGAGTGCAGAAGGTGTACCGTACCGGTGTCCGTAACCGGTTGTTTCCGTACAGTGGGGTCTGCCACTGTGTACCGTAATCGCGATTATCGATGGGTGTTGGCGTGTGCCAACACGATCCCGTTCCGTTCCGAAATCGCGATTGTTTACCGTTACCGTTTCCGTTCCGTTATCAACTTTGGTGTGTGCCATTGTTGACCGTCCGTACCGTGTTCCCGTAACTTTGGTGTGTGCCATCGTTACCCGTTCGTGTTCCCGCAACTTTAGTGTGTGCCATTGTTGCTCGTCCGTACCGTTGCCCCGCGACCTTGGTGTGTGCCATTGTCGCCCGTTCGGACCGCGTTGCGTCATCTTATTATTCTTTTTACCATCGTGGCCCGTTTATTGTCGACCATTTGTCAGAGCGAAACCAGCTTGCAAATATTGCCTGTTCCATGGTAGGATGTAATTCATTTCTGTATTTCTATGTTTTGTTATCATTATCACCATTGTAAATACGTTTCATTTTCATATTTTAATAAAAATGTTCAAAATTATTATGATTTCTTTTTGGAAATAAAACCGAATCCTATCTCCATTGAGCTATCAAAATCCTTTTGGCGTTGTCCCATCTCTCCTAGTGCTGTGTTTCCGACCGACCGATTGGCGCCCGAGCAAACCGTTCTACAGCACAGGGTCAACAGAAGGACGTCGTTCCACGCTACGATTTCGCGTCCGAGCGAAATATCATCACAAAATGGCGCCCGAGCAGGGACTGGCGTCACAATATATACACAGTGTTAATACTAAGTTGTAACACCCGAAAACGGCAGTTAGAACTCATTGAAACAAATCACTTTTCTTAGTTCCAGTTTTTGATTTGGAGCCTCAGTTCATAGTTATTCGCGTTTTTTTGTTCTTCGAAAAATCGTCATTACTCCCTTATTTTAAGGAATGTTTAAAAAATACAAAAACTTTCTGCATTTGCTTTCGGTTCTCTGAAACATTTGTATTTACAATTATTTCCTATTTTATCAAATAACAAAATGGCAACCGATCAAAAATATATAAAAAGTATTATCTTGTTTTGAAAGCAAATGCTGAAAGTTTTTGTATATAACTATGAATTGGGGCTCCAAATCAAAAATTGGAACTAAGAAAAATTGTTTGTTTCAATGAGTTCTAACTGCCATTTTCGGTGTTACAACTTAGTATTAACACCCTGTATAAATAATTGCTTATGTAAAAACATATTTTATGGATATGTGAGGAATATTCAAAAGAATTAAATTTACACATAACAGGTACATTCTTAGATGATTTTATGTATGTACAAAAATATTCTGAGTACATTCCAAAATATATTGTATGGATATGTGAAGAACATGTAAGTGGTTCCCATTTACATATAAATAAAATATTCATAATACATCCATAATGCTAATTATGGATATACTACAGACGTTCTTTTTAATAACAATCACATACATAGTATATATTTTTGATATGATCGTGCTGTGTGGGTATTGTCATCAAATGATACTAAGTGTGGTGACATCTTGTGACGACTAGCGAAAACGTACCATCCAAGTTGGTCCGCCATTTTAGGAATTTTTCAGTCATGTTTTATAAAAGTCAAATTTTTAAAAAGCAGTGTTTTAAAAGGCAGGATTTTAAATTAGAGATTTTTAATGCTACCCTTAATTTTTACAAATTATATCATATTTCAACATACACTTACTTACTTACGGCATTCAATAATTTTTATAATAGTGTTCATTATATGAAACATATTAAATATTTTGTAATTTATTTCACAAAACAATTTTAAATGACGTTCACGTTCAACAATAGTCATGTCACAAAATTTTAGTTGAGTAATACGGATTTCAAAACTTTCTCCGATAGAAAACGAAGCATGTTCGGCTGTCGTCGTTTTCGGACTTATAAAAAATTTAATTTATAAGACTTCTGAGTTCCGGTATGTACTCGTATAATTCTAACTCACTCTAATTTTCGTTTCTCTTTTCATGTTTCGCTTCTGGTAGAGTTCTGTATTCTGTGGTACTACATGATTTTAATTTAATAGATTTGTTATTTAATGTATTAGTCACACAAAATAACTTTTATAACGAAACGTCAGAATTATATTACACTTCAGATACAGACCCTGCAGATCCACCTTCATGCCAAAAATTGAAATATTGCTTATTAGCAGATGTTTACTTCCCCTCAGCTGATATTGACAAGGGTGTCAACGTGACGTACACGTACTCTATAGGCAATGTGCACATTTTGAGCGTCAGCGCCTCTAACGACTACTTTGTAACTTTTGGATAGCAAATAAATTTAGTACTTTATTTTTTTTATATTGCAATATATATTTCTCATTTCTTAAAACGTCTTTAATAAATGATCTACTTTCGATTGAATTTTTATTAATTACATTATCAACAAATAAAATTTAAAGTTTAGAATAATTCAAAATGAATTCATATTTCCCGCTACCTTCGCGGCTGCCAAATTTAGTTCTCTGAACTTTTCGTAGACGAACTTGTTATTATGGTTTATAAGGGAGATACCTAATCTTCTACTATATATTTTCCTTAATCTACGCTCTATACCAGGGGGGTAAATCTGCTTTCAGAAACGTGACAACAATTTTTCAATCTAGTAGCGTTTGATAATACTTCCTGACCTTTTCATAGATGTCGTTAGCAGTACACATTTTGCAGTAATTCTCAAACTTTAATGTTAAAAGAACTATAAAAAGGTAACACATGTTTGAGAATTGCTGTAAATTTCTCAAAATTCTCTATTGCATCTTTCGAAATTCTTTGATATTTATAATTATTATTTATGAATTTGTATCTTTCATATTAGCATTATTATACGGGAGTGATATAAAAATTAACGACAAATTAATAATATTTCAGAAAATATTTGTAACTTCTGCGTAGTGAAGAGAACTTTTTGCAGAAGTTGACAGTGCCAGTGCCTAGTAGAAGAAGTGGTGTGTGTAAGGCTAGGCGCTGACATGCAATTTTCAGTGGCGAAATAGTTTGATTGCATGAGTGACTGCCAAGGGTTTATATGACTGTGCGCACACATGCAACTGCAAATTTGGCCAACTTAAAAATTTGTGTTTTGTCACAAACTGAACAATTGCGAAACCATGTGTAATTTCTTTGTGTCATGTATATTCAAATACGTCTGAGCTCACTTGCAACCACATTGTTGCACAGTGAAAAGATTTTACAGTTATTGACACCATATAGTATAGTGTTATTTATAATTAATTTTGGTGCTCCGCAAGAAAAAATGTTTTCTACAATGGAACAAGTTAAAAAAATATATATTTATCCTGAATTAATTATTTTTGTCAATAATAATAAATAATTACAGCAATACAAAAGTATTGCTCACATTATTTGATAACTTGAAATCTTCTCTAAATTTCTTATTTAAACGAAGATTAAAATTTAAACGTCATTGATACAACGACCCGAAATAAATAAAATCCATCCAAACAATTTAGTTCCATGTGTGCTCACCTCATGGTTTAATTGCTTATGTTAGCGCAGTTTAACCTTTGGATGAGCAAACTGTTGCGAACCAGTTGCGTTATTGAAAATTGCATGTCAGCGCCTAGCCTAACTGGACCAGGAAAATGTACATTATGTCGGTGCACCTTATATGTTTGTACCATAGGAGAGTATACTTTGGTTCACGAAAGATGACTATTCACGAAGAAAGAATACACAGCACTATACAGTAGTAGCTTAGCAACATTTCATGTTAGAAAGAGAAAGATTATTTGACGTACATCTATGTAGTTTATGTTGTGTGACAGATATACGTAAATGGTGACCATACTTTCTAACACATTACAAATAATAATGACGTATGTCGTAGAGTTACAGATATCTAATTATCTACTGTACTGCCCTCTGTCCTAATAGTTACCCAGTGACGTTGACATTTAAATCAAATTATTATTCCATGGTTTTTGTCAAGTCTATGTTTGTCGGTTTTGCAAATATATAAGTGAAGAGCATAAATCTTTGAGAAAGGCATTATTTAAAAAGAAACATAATTTTCAAATAAATTACACTTATTTTTTTCAGTTAAAATGTATCCATAAATATTTCATGTTGCACGTCTATGTATACGAAGTGCAGTGAAGTTATCTACAAGTAATATTATTCCATACAGTTAATAAATGACCTTGAATTGTCATCTTTCGTGAACCAAAATATTATAGCATACGGTTAATAAATTACCTTGAATTGTCATCTTTCGTGAACCAAACTATAGCAAGATATCACATTCTTTGACGAAAGGACATGAAGCTACATAAAATTCAACAAAGAATGTTGAAATAATATGGTGTTGTCAGTTTTAATAAAAAAGGAGTATAGAAGAAGCTATATTTGTTAAAAAGTGGACGAACATGGATGACGAGGTCAAAGAAGCAGTGCATTTCTGGCTGACATTTAAAGTAACATCCTTTTTTACCTTCCGTCACCTCTAGGTAAGAAAGATATTATCTTTGGTCAAAAAAATCGGTGGTGAGTTTTCAATGAATAAGTTCGTTTTAAGGATCCTACAATACGATTTTACTATTTTTACGACGTCTGTATGTGTGTGTATGTGTGTGAGTGTGTGTGTATGTGTGTGTTTGTGTGTGTTTGTACGTGTTTGTGACTATAATTTCGGCCGCGATATCTCCAATACTAGAACTGGCTAGGTATGAAGCGTCATAATGTTTATACATCGCTCTGTTTATTTCTTGTTTTGTTCTGTTTCATAACGTTCAAATCTTGAGCATGAAGTTAGCGCAAATGAATTTCATAAGTTCACAATTTAAAAAGTACAATCCGCAGCACAAGGTTAAAAAAAAATACTAACAATAATTCCATAGTTTGGTTCACGAAAGATGACAATTCAAGGCCATTTGTTCGAAGAAAGAATAAACAATATTTTATATAGCGGTAGTATAGCAACATTATGCATTAGAAAGAGATAGATTATTTGACGTATGTCTACATGATTTATGCTATATGAATGACAGATATACGTTCCATATTCATATTGCTCTCTAACACACTAAATGTAATAGAAACGTATGTCGATGAGTTGCTGGTATGCAATTATCTATTGAACTATCCTCTACGTTAAAGCAAATCCAGCGGCGGAGTTTGTTTTTTGAATTTGACGTTTAATAAAAATCAACGAATAAGTTTCTAATTTTGTTCCGCGATTTTATTGAACATAATCATGGGAGAGAAAGGAAAAACTTTGCGAAGGCAAGCTATTCAATTTGTGCATAATGAACACGAATATTTTCAACGGGATTTTGAATGATTAAAATGTATCCACAAATATTATACCTGGTGCACGCCTATGTGTATGGAATGTATTGAAGTTATTTGCAAGTAATATTGTACCAGATAGTTTGAAAATGACCTTGAATTGTCATCTTTCGTGAACCAAACTATACCTACTTCAATTCAATAATTTTTATGTACATTTTGTACCTCGGAGTGTATTTTTTAAATTGTGAGCGCGCCAAATTCATCTGCGCCAACTTCATGGTCAAGATTTGAACGTATGAAACAGAACGAAACAAGAAATGAACAAGGCGATGTATGATCATTAGGACGATGTGTGTTCCCCTAGAATTCCAAAATTACGATTTTTACGTATTCCTCTGCCTTACATCCATATGCAGACTTGATTAGATTTTGATTATAATTGGTCAACTGGAAGTACCCTCATTTGAAGATTCTAACAATTTTCCTTGAAAAAACGCTGTTAAATATTATTTTTTGACATTTAATGTTACTATAAATATTCTTATCTATACGAATTGATTGCATTTTATATTTCATATTCAACGGATATAGAGTTAAAGAACTATAAAAAATTAAATATTATTAATCAGGCAGCTATGCTGTAACCATGGAAACAGCTACTATATTAAGAAAATTCTAACTGACAGATGTCAGTGTCAATGAAAAGAAAATGAATGTGGCAGAGATGAGGATGTGTAGATAGATGTTGGAGAAGACACGGAAAGATAGAATAAGGAATGAAAGAATAAGGGAAATGGCTCGAGTGATAGAAGTTTCTAGATAGATACAAGAGAGAAGATTACATTTGTTTGAACATGTCACGAGGAGAGATGAAGAATATAATGGAAGAATGAATAGCTTAGTAACAGAAGGTAGACGAAACAGACGAAGGTCCAAGATAAGATGGATGGACTATGGCGCAAGATTTGAGACGAAAGGAACTAACTGAGGACGACACGCAAAACAGAAATGAGTGGAAGAAGAAAATAAACATAGCGACCCCTAACGAATGGGAAAAGCTAAAGAAGAATATATCAGTGTTAAGTGTAATTTGCATAGTTGCTTTAGGAAATAATTTTACTGGAAATATACGATCTTTTGCAAGAAAATTTATGAATGGAATTTATACATAATACACAGGATTGACGGAAGGTAATGTGCTGGCCACATCAGACTTTTTGAACTAAAATTACCTTTTGTAATAATAATTCAAATTTCTGTTTCCTTAGTAGCAGTGCTTCAATTTGACTAGTTGTCGCCGTGTAGTTTGAGATATGTAGTTATTTATTATTTGATTGAAATAATGTAATATGTACGAGTTTAAATAAAGACATTAACATTTTACACACTTTTATTATTTTTGTACAGGGCAATATACATTTTTAATTTCTTGGTAATAAATTATCTATTTTGAATAGTTTTTTTTAATTACATTATCAAGAAATTAAATTAAATTTTCAGAATAATTTAAAATGAATTCTTATTTCCCGCCACCTTCTCGACTGTCAAATTTATTTTTCTGACCTTTTCATAGATGGCACTATTACGGTTTATAAGGGAGATACCCAGTGATTTTGTACTTATAAGTACAAAATCACTGGAGATACCCAATCTTCTACTATATATTTTCCTTAATCTATGCTCTATACTCTAGCCGTATTCTTTCGCTGGGTTGGATCAGATCCAACTGATCGTATAGATTAGTTCAGATCAGGTCACGTGGACGCAGATGAATTTATTCGAAAGAACACAAGTATATGTCAAAATCAGTCGAAAAAATGAATTTCAATTTTTTTATATTTACCATTGTTTATTCTTGTTTCTTTCCGGACAAATGGTTTCGTACTGAAACCACCAATTCAAATATTTTTTCTTGTGTTGCTCAGTGGTTTATCTATATAGCCACATGCTAGAACGGCGTATAGTAACGCCATCTATTGGCGACAAAATATAATTATGTGCATATCTCAGTCAGTCTCGTAAGAAACTTTTTTTTCTGTGACATGCTCTGTATATTTAAGTGTGTATTTAGTTGTCAAGTTGAAGTGGAACTTATGGACTGTATATTTTATGAACCTAAATGATATGGCGGGTAAGTAAACATTTTAAATATTACACTAAACTTACTGTTCAATCTAATCTTTTTCAATTTACTGTAAGAAATATTTTTTACAAGTTTTTCTATTATTTAGAGGTGGTTACATATTTATACCACTAGGCAACTTTAGGAAATGAAATAAAGTGTTATTTTTGTTATTGATATATTTTTATTATTTTAGGCCGAAGCAATTGGACTAAAGAAAGCCACATCGAACAAAATGGACATGTAAAACTTGTATGGTTGGTTTGTGCCTTACTGAAAACAAAAATTGTTTTACAAATTGTCATACTAAATTTTTTTTTTCTTATGTTTAATTTTTTTCCCAGTGGTTTCAAGGAAAAACCACCTCAAATGTTATATTTGTTGTTATTTTAAAAATATTTTAAATATATTTCTGTTATATGTATGACATTATTATGAGTAAGCAATAATTTTTTTTTTACAACCTTTTTTTTCATGGGCCGGAAAGGGTTAAATTTCTTTTAGAACTATTAAAAAAAATCTTTCAGAACTCATTATTCGATTAAAATGATACAACTTTTTTAGTTTTAGTTCTGTTTATGTTATAAAAACCGACTTCTCGGCAGCATGAACTGCTGCCTTCTTCAGGGAACCTGAAATGTAATCTCTTGTCCTTATTGATTTATAAAATATGACAAATTCTTCCGTCATTTTTGAATCTTAAGTGATATGGTCTTTCTAATCCAAGTTTTTGTTGGAGTAGATGGGACTGATCTGGATTACTTGGTCTTGGGGTGGGGATACTGATCAGAATTCGAAAGAACATGCAATTTACTGATCCATGTAAAATGGATCTGATCCAACGCAGCGAAAGAATATGGCTTCTATTCCACTTAACCAATTCAGTAGATGGCGCTAACATTAAAAAGTGGTATCTAACTGCCAATCAGAGAGTTTAAAACTGTGCCTTATTCTCCACAATATTGAATTGGTAAGGTGGAACAGGGTATAAAGTAATCCATCCATTCCAGGAAAAAAAAAATAGCCATGAGTGACAGGTCGGACGTCGACAAAATCCCCCATTTGGCCGCCATCGAAACGATTTAATGGAAATATCATTTATATTTAAAATAAACATTTATTTCACTACACCAACAAATAATAAAATGTAATGTTTTCCCTATTTGCTACCTTTGAATATATAATACAATACAAGAACGGCAACGTAATGTATTTAGATTAAAAATTTCAAGAGAAGGTGCCATCTATTCCTCCGTATACGAATTATTTCGGAGTTAGTTCAAAAAATACATAATAGGTGGATGTTGCACAGTGTTGCCACGTAGCTAGAACAACAAGATAAGTTTTTTAAAAGGTTTTTAAGTTTGCTACTGTAAAACAAGTATACATGTACCTTGATGATTCAAAAAATATTATCTGGTTATTATGAAACAATATTTTTGAATTATTGATTATTGAATACCTCTAACAAATACTATTTGGCAATGCTGTCAGCACGATTTATCGTAGTTCACAATTTGGTGGTAGGAGTCACTAGCTATCTATAATAATTTTGTGAATAAAAAGAGACAGATATAGTATCTTGCTACGCCATATGCGTTGCCGTTCTTATATGTATTACATATTGTTTACAAATCTCTCACCATCACCGGATGTCAGCTATACTCTGATTTTTTTCTCCAATACGACGATTTCATGCAAATGCAGTGTTGCCAACTTTATTATTATTATTGCTCTTTTGTTTCTCACTACCTCGGGAATCCTGGGTACCATTGACCTGCCTCTCAGCAATTGCTAGAGAGGCTAGGCGCGGAAGATGTGCCAAGAAGGTCAGGGCAGCCACCCAGGTGGTCGGTGACTGTGTAGTACGCCTATAGAAGAGTACTCAGGATGAAGTAACGGTGTAGACACCTGGAACGGGTTTTCACCAAGTAACCAGGTGGAGGATGGCGAGAGGTGAGAACATAGGGACCAGAGGGTGCGGCGAAGCCAGATTGTAACCCCTCATTGACGCGCTTCCTTCGCAGCCAGGACCAAGGAGCTGAGCAGTGGGTAGGCATAATGGCAACACAACACTGATACCAGTATTATTATTATTATCTCTTTATTTCATAAACTACTAATACATATATTACATTAGAAAATGAAAATACAAATTATTGTTGGTCCCGATATTCTGGATAAATATGTATTCCGCAGTTCGGAAGAACCACTCCATCCGGCAGCTTATTATTATTAACTTTATTCACCTAAGTCTAGGACATCTAAAGAGTTACAAGGTAAATATTATTATTATTGTATTTACCACAATTGATAGATGCTTTCTTCCAATCACCACTCAGCTAATTTTGACATGAACGTCAACGTGACGTGCACGACATTGGTGAGTGACAGTTTTGTGAATATTTTATTAGAAAATGTGCCTATTCTTAAAAATTTTTTTTGTTGTTCTTGCCGTTATATGTATTATTATATTAATATTTTCTTTGGTACATAATCTTGGAGCCTCTGATGGGGAGGAGAATAATAATTCAACAACGTTTCTCCCCGATGACATAAAAGTGACCCATCAGATATAAATTCACCCCCAAGATACGAAAGAACTACAGCCAGAACAGAAACGGATAATAAAAAAATGTAGTTTTTGCGATATTGTCTACCCTTATAAATCTATAAACTTTAATTGCAGGTTGAATTTGTTGAAATATTCTTCACTGTCAGAGTTGTTGATGATAAATAATGGTTGGTCCTGCGTTGAAATAAATATTTGATATTAATCCAAGAAATAGTGGAATATTGCACCAAGAATTATTATGGTTATATGGTTTTAAATAAGACAATGGTAGAGAAAAAAATATTTTCTTTGTACATATATTTGTATACAATATATTTTTTAAATGTGATAGTTGATTTCGAATATTCCTGTATTTATTTAAACAATCCTCCTTGATTTACACAAAAGAAGCAGAAGCAGACAATTCACACGTTGGAATGGAAAGACGAAACGACGTGATGACCAAGGATTCAATACTCTAGAAGAAAAATGAGAGCTTTATAATCATTTTTTTTAAGTATCATTTTTATGTTTTTAAAGTTATTCAACAAACAATTATTTGTCATAAGTCAGAAAAGTGTTATCTTACAAGATGATTGGACAAATTAAGTACGTATACTATTTTTCCGGAAACCGTTTAAATTAACAATAAAAAATCATCAGTTTATAATTTCAAATGGCAGTTACTATTATCAGTTAAAAATGTTAATCAAAAATATTATGAAGAAAAAATAAATTCCTAGAATGAGACTATAAGTTATTAATTTTTGATTAATTTCAAACCTTTGGACCCAGGTTTCATAAAAGTCCGGTTAAATTTATATTCAACGTAAATTTATGGCCAGTTGCATCGTTTATAGGTAAAGTCTTAGCTAAAGGTTAAAGTTAAAGCGTATCGATATTTTGACAGTACTTTTAAAACTCATTTGACATTTCGTTTCGATACAATATCGTCAATTTAACCGACAGTTAAAATTTAACTATAAGCGGTGAAACTGTCCATTAATCATGTGAACAAATTTGAATCAGTTTCCATATTCCTATGACATTAAATTCGTTCCTGTCAAAAAATCGCGTTGTCCCTATTTTTAAATTTACGTTGGAAGTAAAATTTAATCATAACCGGGCTTTAGTTAACTAGATATAAGAAAAGTCTTAATAATAATAACTGAAAGAAAATGTAAAAAAAAATATCTCCAATTTTTTTTATAAAAAAATTACGCTAAAACTCACATTAAGCAAGAGAAATTGTCCGCCGTTGAAAACACCCCCCCCCCATTATTTTGAATATTTGCTTCCATTAAAACTTATTTTTGTAAAACTTTGTACACATGTTCGTGAGCAGCTATTACATCATTTTATTAATAAATTGTTTAAAATTAATAAGAAATAATTTAAAAAATTGAAAAACTACTATAACAAATTTAAGGAAATATTATTAACATTTGTAAAAGAAAGATCACAAAAAGGCGCGTAGCAGGATGGGAACGTTTTTGCTTCTTATGTGAAAGGTCGTGGGTTCGAATTAAGTGAACTTCTTTATTTTATTTTTTCTGTTGAAATTTTAAATACATATCAATTATAAATTTGATTATATTACATAAATATAAAGATTTTTTTTTTAATTAAGAAGTTCACTGGATTCGAACCCACGATCTTTCACATAAAAAGCAAACATGTTACCATCGTGCAAAAAGCTTCTACCAAACTTAATTTTACAAATTAATAATACTACTTTAAATTTGTTATATTTCTATTTGTTTTTAATTATTCGTTATTAATTTTAAACAATTTATTCAATAAAATGATATAATAGGTGCTCACGAACATGTATACAAAGATTTATACAAATCAGTTTTAATGGGAAGCAAATATTCAAAATATTCTAATTTCTCATGTTAAATGCCTATGTAACAGATTTCGAGCGCCACCCGGTATAAAAGTACATATTATGAAAAAATAAAAATCTGATTTGGCCAGCACAACACCTCCCGACATTTATATATTTACTAATGCTGGGAACTGCATTAAGTTCCTTTAAATAATATAATTATTGTTCCAATTCATTATGTGTATTATCCATATTTTCTTCTCTAGAATATTTTGTAATGTGACGTTAATTTCTTTTCAATTGCGAAGATATTAAAATTAATTTATTGATTAGATATTTTATAAATTCATATTTTAACATTTTCTTCTTAAAATACTACCATTATTAATTTGAAATGATTCGCTTATAGACAGTGACACTTATCTGCCAGTTACATAAAATTTAAAATTCGTGTTGAAATCTCAACTATATAACCAAGGAAATATATTTATGTTTAAAGCACAGACCCAAGGATTTTTGAAATAAATTATTTTATAAATTTATTAATAACATAAATAGAAAAGTATTAATCCTTCAGCGGACAGGTGAGGCTTGTGAGACCACGCAATACATAAATATTGCTGTATTTTTTTAAGAAAAATTATGAAACCGTGATCTACGTACCAATCTGACACATTTAAATTTTTTATTATATCTCGTACGTATAGGTTTGGAGATATAGTATTGTAAAATGGAAAGATGGAGAACATTCTAAAGAAATGACGCCGCGCTATATAAGCACGTCAGAGAAGCCAGCGAAAATAGTATGTTATATAGAAGCAACGAGCAATGAACAGTGGGTGATATAAAGAAACAGTCTACGAGTTGTAACTGTAGGTATATAAATAAATATAGTGATATATTGTTTAAATAAATAATCTTAGTGTTTAAGCATTTAATAATATTCTTAGTCTTAAATTAGTGTTTATAATTATTTAATCATAGTATTAGTTATTTTTATTATCTTGTTAATATTTATCCTAATTATTTAACGTATAATAAACGTATTATTTTAACTAATAATATTTCTGATTTTTACACTTCACCAAAATAAATAAACGTAACAGTATATAATAATATAGAATAATCTATTGTAATAAATCTCGTTGCACAAAAAAAGGTTGAGGTATTTAAATGTTTCTAATTGAGAGATAAAGGCAAAATGTCAGTGTTAATATTACATTTATATCCTTAAGAAATACCGGTAATACTGTGAACGAATTTGAAGAATTTTGAATATATTAGAATAGTAGGACAAAATTTCTCGTAGAACGAAAGAAAAGATACAATTTCAATTATTTTTGTGTAGAAGAAATGTTAAATTCGTTACTTATAGAGCGCGAGCAGTCATATGACTTTGTTGGCCTTGGCAAGCAGATATGAGGATCCGTGTCAGAATGACGGCTAACAGTTATTTACATAGATGTCACAATTGTCACATGTCATAATTTTTCATTCAAAATTTCAAAATATTCTGATGTTTATTTGTCATCAATAGTATTGTAACGTAACCCCCGCGGCCGCCGCCGCCGCGCTACCAGGCGCCTCGGTGTCTGCGCGCAACGCACATGTTAGGACTGGTCGCAGTAATCTATTGTGTGATGTTGTTTATCTCTAGAAGTTCTCTAGTAGGTCCTAGTAGGTTCTAGAAATAATCTAGCCAGGTATATATAACCCACCGCCAAAGCCAGCGAACACAGTCTGTGATATAAAAGTAAAGAGTAAAGAAGTCTGATATAAATAAACGTCGTGAATAGTTGGTGATATAAACAACAGTCGACAAGTGAACATAAATAAATGTAATTAGTGACATAAAGATTGGTGTTAATCGTTTAAATAAATAATCTTAAGTGTCTTATAATATTCTTAGTCTTTAAATTAATGTTAATATTTGTTTGTCATAGTGTTAGTTTAATTTATTATCTTTTAATTATATATTCTTAATATTTATTTACCGTTTAATAAACGTATTCTTTTACTTAATAATATTTGTCTGTGTTTTACACTTCACCCATATAAATAAAAACGTTACAATTGGTCTCAGGTGTGGGGTTGTTGTTAACTGTGAAGTGTAAATAAAAATAAATAAAATGGCGACTAAACAAATAAAATTAAGTGAAATAAAAGTAAGTGATCTCAAGAGAGAACTGGAAGAACGAGAATTAGATAGGTACGACAGGACTGAAAAGCGCTCTACAATCTCGTCTGTGGCAAGCATTAACCGCTGCTGGTGAAAATGCTGATGATTACTTATTTGACCTATCCGAATTTGGTAAAATAAAAGAAGAATTAAAACAGGAAATGGCAGAAAATTCTCGGACATTAAAAGGAGAATTGACAGAAAAATTAGAACAGAAATTGGAAGAAAGTTCTAGAAAAGCCGAAGAAAATTCTAGAACATTAGAAGAAAAATTAATAGAAAGTTCTCGAACATTAGAACAAAAATTAGAGGAGAATTCTAGAAAGGCAGAAGAAAATTGTAGAACATTAAAAGAAGAATTGACAGGAACATTAGAACAAAAATTAGAAGAAAATTCTAGAAAAACCGAGGAAGACCTGAGGAATTTAAAAGATGCGTATGACAAGAAGATCGAAGAAATACGTGAAAAATTCACTAAAATGACATCGTCATCAGTGTCAAATTCCGATGTAGTAAGGCCAGGACTACTAGAAGAAAGGAAATTAGTAAAATCTGACACTACTTCAAAAATGCACATAAAAACACCGGAATTTGATGGGAAGTCTTCGTGGCCGAATTATTTAAAACAATTTGAAGCGGACGCAAAACTGTCTCGTTGCGCGGAGAGGCTATCGACATCCTGCAAACGCTGAAAGAAGAAGACAAGAAGACTACGACCAACTAGGCAAGCGGTTGGATATGCGATATGGCAATGCGCATCTGGAGCAGGTATACCAGACGCAGCTGAGGAACCGGTATCAGAATTCAAAAGAAAGCCTTCAAGAATTTGAAGTTGATGTAGCCCGTTTGGTTCATCTCGCACATCCTACGGCTCCTGACAGCGTTTTGGAGTGCCTGGCCACTCAATCATTCATTTACGGGGTTCGAGACAACGAAACTCAGCAAGCACTACGATTGGCTCGCCCAAAAACTTTAATTGACGCACTCTCATATGCATTGGAGCATGAAGCTGCCAAACAAGCTTCACGTAACCAATCGCGAGTGCGAAATATTGATGCTGAGAATAATGAAAACACAGAAGATTTAGATGAGAGGTTACGGCGAATTGAAAATGAAATGTTTGCCGGAAGAAAGAAACTCCGCTGTTGGAACTGCGGTGAACTGGGTCATCCGCAAAGACTTTGCAGAAAAATCCAAAAGAAGACGGAATCAACAAAGGAAGAAAAGAAGTCGGAAAACTAAATCGGGTTGATGCGAAGGGGCAACCGTCGACTCGTAATCTAGTAGCTCCACAATCCATCAGTTATGTCGCATCTCTTCATCATAAAGCCAATAGCATCTATGTGGATGGCTCTATTAACGGAAGGCCACTGAAAATGCTACTGGATACAGGTGCGACAAAAACTATAATTAGACCCGACTGGATAAGGAAAACTGGCAAGACGCATCTTCAACCAACTAAGTGGCGATTGCGCACAGCGACAGGAGAACAAGCTACCGCATTAGGAGAAGTAGATGTCACCATCTCTATTGGGAACACCACTTTTAAACATCGGGCGCTGGTAGCTGATGTTGAAGATGAATTAATACTCGGAATGGACGCAATGACAAAGCATGGTTTTAAACTTGACCTGAAGAAGGGAGTGATGATGTTCAATGAAGAAGAACTCGTATTAAATCCACGAGATGACAAAGCTGTGCGCGTACTAATGGCAGAAGACGTTATCCTCCCAGAACGAAGTGAAACTATCCTGGAGGCACATTTAGATGGTAGTTTCTGTGAGGGAAGTATCGTTATGCTGGAGCCCAAGAATGATGATGCCAAAACTGGCACTGGAGTTGTTGTCGAAAAATCACTGGTCAAAGCCAGCCGGGTAATACCAGTTCGAATAATGAACGTAAATTTTTATCCTGTTGTTCTGAAGAGAGGAACAATTGTAGGAGAATGCTCGGCAGTATCCTCGATTATCCGAACTGTAAAGGCCAAAGGGAACACATCTCAGAAAGTTCCGGACATGTTAATCAATCAATTGACAACATCGTTTGAAGAATTGACCGCCGACCAGAGAACAAACGCAAAGAATCTAATTGGAAATGTAAAAGATGTGTTCCAATTTGACGAGAAAATCAAGGGGAGAACTAATATAGTTAATCATAAAATAGACACCGGAGACGCAAGACCCATCCGTCAACCAGCAAGAAGACTACCACTGGCGAAGCGTGAGGAAGCAGAAAGAATAATCGAGGACATGAAGATGGAAGGTGTGATTGAACCTTCAAGCAGTCCATGGGCTTCACCAGTGGTGTTAGTGAAGAAGAAGGATGGCTCTACACGATTTTGCGTCGATTATCGTCAACTTAATAACGTGACAAAGAAGGATAGCTACCCGCTACCTCGAATAGACGACACAATAGGCACTTTGGCTGGCTCAAAAATTTTCTCCACTTTGGATCTAAAGAGCGGCTACTGGCAAGTAGATTTGGATCCAAAAGACAAGGAGAAGACAGCCTTCACCATTGGTACAGGACTCTGGCAATTTACCGTAATGCCGTTTGGGCTCTGCAATGCTCCTGCAACGTTTGAACGACTCATGGAAACAGTATTGGCTGGGCTATCTTGGGCTATCTTGGAAAACCTGTTTAGTGTACCTCGACGATATTATTGTGGTAGGTAAGACATTCGAGGACCACATGAAGAATTTGGAAGAGGTTTTCCAGAGATTGAGGAAGGCTAACCTGAAACTTAGCCCGAAAAAGTGTCACCTGTTTCAAAGAGAAGTTCATTACCTTGGACACGTGGTTTTCGGTAAGGGTATTGTAGTTGACCAGGAGAAGATAAAGGCTGTGAGAGACTGGCCAGCACCTAGGGACAAACACGAACTTAGAAGTTTCCTTGGTTTGTGTACCTATTATCGGCGATATGTACCTGGATTTGCCAACATAGCCAAGCCACTGACAAGGCTTACTGAAGAAGGGAGAAGATTTATCTGGGAAATGGACTGTACAATTGCATTTAAAGAACTAAAACATGCTTTGACAAGCGCACCCGTCTTGAGTTATCCTTTACCTGAAATATTTGTACGGAAGAATTTTTTTGATTAAAACTGACCATGTTGCATTAAAATGGCTGCTACAATTCAAGAATCCTGAAGGTCAGTGGCTAGATGGATTAAAAGACTACAGGAATACGATTTCAAAATCGAACACAGTACCAGCCATCGTAATGCCGATGCATTGTCCAGAAGGCCTTGCCAAGATGAATGCAAACATTGTAGTCGACTTGAAGAGAAACAATTTACCGTTGCCAGGACAACAGTAGTCGGTGATAATTGGCAGCCCGATGGACTACGCGAAGACCAAGAAAATGACCCAAATTTGAAAATTATATTGGAGTGGAAAGCAGAAGAATGCAAACCAATATGGGAAGACGTTGCACCACACTCACAGAGTGTAAAAGCGTACTGGGCGCAATGGGACTCCATGGTGATTGAGGATGGCCTATTGAAGCGTGTGGTAGAGAATGCTGATGGAACTGAGAAGAAAGCTCAGTTGGTCATTCCTAAGAGTAGAATACTAGACGTGTTGAAAGAGATCCATGACGGGTCTGGAGGCCATTTTGGAGTCACCAAAACTCTAGAAAGATTGTGCCAGCGGTTTTACTGGGTTAACTTCACTGAAGATGCTAAAGACTGGTGCAAGAAATGTGTGGTTTGCGCTGGAAGCAACGGCCCTCAGACGACGAAAAGCTCCAATGCGTCAATACAACGTTGGCAGTCCATTTGAGCGCATTGCGATTGATGTGGCCGGACCATTCCCAGAAAGTAACGACGGAAATAAATATATCGTGGTTGTCATGGACTACTTCACCAAGTGGGTTGAAGCCTATCCATTACCTAATCAAGAAGCCACCACGGTCGCTGAACTTTAGTTAAAGAATGTATATGCCGATTCGGGGTACCACGTGAACTTCATTCCGACCAAGGAAGAAATTTCGAGTCTGCCGTTTTCCAAAATATCTGTAAGATATTAGGAATTAATAAAACAAGGACAACTGCATTACATCCGCAGTCCGATGGCATGGTTGAACGAATGAACAGAACGATCAACCGATATTTGTCGAAGGTAGTTTCCAACCACCAAAGAGACTGGGACCGACATCTTCATCTGTTCCTGATGGCTTATCGTTCACCCGTGCATGAAACAACAGGGCAAACTCCTGCGAACATCTTATTCGGACGTGAGTTGCGTTTACCATGCGACTTGGTGTTTGGCAGCAAACCTGGGGAAGACCTGGCCGGAGAAGATTACGTTACGGGTTTACGGAGAAGAATGGATGGCATTCATGAACAAGTCCGTACGAACATTAAAACTGCCAGCGACCGAATGAAGGACCGGTATGACATCAAAGCCGAAAAAGGTGGGTATCAACCTGGGGATTTAGTGTGGCTTTACAACCCACAAAGGCGCCGCGGGTTATCACCAAAGCTGCAAAAGAATTGGGAGGGCCCCTATGAGGTAGTCAAAAGAATAAACGACGTGGTATATAGAATTAAGAAACGACCTACCGGGAAGCCGAGAGTGGTACACTTTAATCGGCTAGCCCCTTTTGCTGGAGACAACCACGAAGACCATAATGGAGCAGCAGTTCGTCGGATCATAGCTCAAGAACCGACTTTTGAAGATTTCATGGAGAACTACTCCTTTGGGCGCAAGGCGCGGTACGGCGTGATAAAAGAAGAACATCGAGATCTGTTCACTGTGTCTTCAGATTATTCCCTCGGCCACTGCGTATCAGAAGACTTAAAGATGTCCCGCGGCATAGCCTCAGTCTTTAAGGCGAAATATGGACGACTACAAGAACTGGCCAACCAACGTCCATCTGTTGGGAAAACGCTACGACTGAGAGATAGCAATTCAGACCATCAGCGGTATATCTACTACCTTGTTTCAAAACCACGCGCGCACCAGAAGCCGTCGTATCAAAGCCTATGGAACTCGCTGTGCGATTTGAGGGATCATCTACTGGAGAATGACATTTTGAAGCTAGCAGTACCGAAGTTAGGTTGTGGTCTAGACGGTTTGGACTGGAGGATTGTAAGGAACATGCCGTTTCACCGGCATTGAAATTCTCGTCTGCAGCTTTAACCCTAACGGACAGAAAGAAGAAGTCGAGCGGACCATCGACTGTCACTTCTTTAAGAACTCGAAATGCACCAAGGGTAGTACATGCAGGTTTCGTCACCACGGACTGTTCCGGGACAAAACAGTCTTAAGGAGGGGGCAGTGTACCGTAACCCCCGCGGCCGCCGCCGCCGCGCTACCAGGCGCCTCGGTGTCTGCACGCAACGCGCATGTTAGGACTGGTCGCAGTAATCTATTGTGTGATGTTGTTTACCTCTAGAAGTTCTCTAGTAGGTCCTAGTAGGTTCTAGAAATAATCTAGCCAGGTATATATAACCCACCGCCAAAGCCAGCGAACACAGTCTGTGATATAAAAGTAAAGAGTAAAGAAGTCTGATATAAATAAACGTCGTGAATAGTTGGTTATATAAACAACAGTCGACAAGTGAACATAAATAAATGTAATTAGTGACAAAGAGTGGTGTTAATCGTTTAAATAAATAATCTTAGTGTTTAAGTGTCTTATAATATTCTTAGTCTTTAAATTAATGTTAATATTTGTTTGTCATAGTGTTAGTTTAATTTATTATCTTTTAATTATATATTCTTAATATTTATTTACCGTTTAATAAACGTATTCTTTTACTTAATAAGATTTGTCTGTGTTTTACACTTCACCCATATAAATAAAAACGTTACAGTATGGACTATATCATTCATTAAGTTATAAATCAATAAGAATGTGTGATTTTCCTTAGCTACCACGTATTACAGCGGTTATTATTGAGTAACCATGGGGAACGAATATACGAACCTTGGTATATTCAAATATACCTACCTTCGTATATTCACTTATAAGTGCATTTGGTTATTTTGTTCTATGTACTCAGAACTGGCAATGTCATTTTTAATTATATTTACGGACATGATCTTTTTCATTCGATCACAGTATCGAGTATACCGAGTGTAGTGTCCACCCTTACTGTGAGGAAGGTAATAATAATCTATAAATATACTTTACCGGGATAAGCACTTGATTTCTACTACCTTCTATACCCGTTGACGATTGGTATCATACTAACTCCTATCAGGTCCACACAATAAATATACATTAATGAAATTGCCTAATAGTCTATGTATAAGATATTTTATTTATTCATTTTTTTATTGTTTTAATTACAAAGTTACATAAACGGTTTAATAATACCTATACACTACATCTTTCCCTTTTCAAATAATTTGATAATTTTAATGAACGGATTGTATAATTGTAATTCCAGATTATTCCGAACTTTTCCCGGAGTTCTCTTCTTTATTGCATATTTTCCACTGTTCTCCATTCTTCTTTAGGTGTATGATATTTCTTCGATATTCTTGACCTGTTTCGTCGTTCCTGACTTTAATATCACCGTCATTTCTCTTAATTACTGTGTGTGATGTTGGGTTAAATTCCGGAGTTAGTTTATTTTCTTTTATCATATTCTTTATATACACTTTATCTCCTGGTTCAAGACTGTTTTCCCTTGCTTTCCTCTTTTTATCTCCATACTCTTTCCCTTTTTCCTTTTGTTGTTGATCTTTTTCTCTAACTTCTTCATCAGATGTGGAGGTCTCGAATGGTAAATGACTCGGAATTTTATCTCTGAATTTGCGACAGAGGAATAGTTCAGACGGATTTTTTCCTGTAACTGTATGTGGCGTACTGTTATACATAACCAGATAGTTCAATAATTCTTGCTTCCAGTCGTTTTTTAATGCTTGATTAATTTTTAATCTTTTTAGGTTGTCCCTATTTTGTCTCTCCACTTCACCATTCTGTTGTGGCCCATAGGGAATAGTGTTGAATAATTTAATATCATTTTCTTTGCAAAAGTTTTTCATTTCTTGGCTACATAGCTGTTTGCTGTTATCGGCCGTTATGGACACAGGGTTTCCTAGTCTCGAAAATATTTCTTTCAGAGTTTTAACCGTGTTTTCTGCCGTAATATTTTTCATAATTTTTATCTCTTTATACCTGCTGTAATAATCTATTATTACAAAAATATAATCCCCACTCGGAAGAGGACCCATGAAATCTATAGCGATATCTATCCACGGGGCTAATGGTAATTCTCTTCTCTTAGTAGGATTTGGGTAATTTGAAACAGACACTAATGTGCATCCTTTACAAGTATTTACTAGCTTCTTTGCGTCCGCGTCTATCTTTGGCCACCATATTTTGGTCCTTAATCGGCTTTTCATTTTTACAATCCCGGGGTGGCCTTTGTGAGCTGCTTGTAAAACTGTTTGTCGTAGTTTTTCGGGAATAACTATTCTGTCTCCTCTAAGCAGCAATATACCATAAAAACATAATTCTTCTGATATATTTTTAAAATATCTTACCGATGTATCCCATAAACTATGATAAATTCCTTTCTTCACTTTCAAAATTTCTTTATCAATTGCAGAATGCTTCCGTATGTGCTCTATTGGCACTGCGACTGGTCTTGCTAGTTGGACTACTTGATTAATAATTTCTTCAGTATCGAATGAATTACTATCATTTTTTGAACTGCATAACCTCGATAATGGATCTGCTATATTACTTTTTCCGGGACGGTAAATGACTTTAAATCTATAAGCCTGTAGACGTAACACCCACCTTTCGATTCTGGCACATGGTTTTGATTTTACTCCGAAAATAGTTTCCAGTGGTTTGTGGTCTGTCACTCGTTCAAAGTAATCTTTCCCAAATAAATAGATTTTAAAATGCTCTACTATCCAAACCAATGCTAATGCCTCCTTTTCGGCTTGACAGTACCGTTTTTCGCAGTCCGATAAACTTTTGTTTCCGTATGCTATTACTCTTGGTTCATTTCCGGAAAACTGAATTAATACTGCGCCCAGTCCCACAGGGTTCGCATCTGCAATGATTTGTATTCTGTCCTCTGGGCTGTAGTATCCTAATGTTTTTATATTTATTAGGGCTTTCTTTAGTGCCGTAAAAGCTGAACTCTGTTCTTTTTCCCACATTTTTTCTATACTTCCTTGTTTCTTTAGTTTCAGTCTTAATAATTTCCGAAGGGGTTCCGTTAGGGTTGCGAGATTTGGAATCCACTTCCCCACATAGTTGACTAAACCTAGAAAGCTTTGGACCTCTTCTATTGTTTTGAGTGCTCTAAAATTTACAATACCGTCTATGTATTCTTTAATGGGCGTAACTCCTCGTGAGGTTAAGGTATGGCCAAGAAAGGTGACTTGGCGTTGTTAAAAATACTGTAACGGTGGCACCTGGAGCGGTGGCTGGGCCATCGTCGTATTGTCCTTTCAGCCGTCGGTCGAAATACTCGGGCGCCTTCGATGGTGGTGGCTGAAAAGGGGACAATGTGTGCCGGGATAGCTCTAGGAGGGAGGCCAAGGTTTAGTTGAAGAAGCACGTTTTTAACCCGTAATAAAATAACCTTTATTCTATCGTAACCCAAAAATACAAAAAGAGTAAGTAGAAAAAAAATAATCATATACAGTGCACGACAAAACTGTGTCGAGCCACAAACTGGTATTGTACAACCCCAAATGAACGGTGACTGTGCCCCCGCGATACGGCAATGGCACAGTCTTTGACAACGGTAAATATAACGAATAATGAAGTATGTTTTAAAACCAACAAACGGTAAGTTAAATGAAATATGTTTTAAAACCAACTAACGGTAAGTTAAATTTACAACTTGTGCCAGCAGCAGTTTCCTGTGATAGCACAAACTTGACGGCGGAGTCTCTATCATTCACAAGAGACACGGACGGTGAATCTACACTCACCAAAGACAGTGGCAAATCCACGGAAGACTTCTCGGACTCTGGCGTTCGCAACTCAGTCGATGATCTCCGTAAGACCATCAAGACGAGTTCATGAACTGATGTCTTCAAGTGATGCTGCGTCTTTTATACCCAAAATCTGGTAATCCGGCAGAATCTCGCAAAATACTTGGAGGGGAAACGTTTCAAACTTAGTTTATGTAAAATGGCGCTGCTGGCGTTTGTACAATAAAAATAAAATATATAAAAATTACTAGAAGTCATTAAACAACCCGATTGTACCAGTTTGTCACTCACAACAATCAAAATCCAACAATAAACATTATAAAATAAATAATGACAGCTACAATAACATTGTTGTAACGGTAGACGTCTGACAGAGCGTTGTCGCTACCAACCTTGCGGTCTGTCAAGCAGTGACAGCCGCTACAATTTACGGTAAAACGTGTGAAATAAAACCTGTACAAAGTAAATACACAAATAATACAACAATGCAATATACAAGGTATGATTTACATAGCAATATCATCAATCATTGTTCGGGTAAACATATGTTTTATTTGTACAACATTTTTCAGGGTTATATTTACAAAGTGCGTGACCTAGATACGATTTACATCGCGTGTGGCTCTCTAGAGGCCCACGTAAATAGCAACAAACGTCAAGACAACGCTCAACATCATATATTTAATAGTTTAATCCGGTTTGTGAGCGACAACATGTTCAAAGCACAAACACATGTGATCGGGACTTATGAACTTCATCAGTGGATTGTAAAGAATTTACTGAGTTTACAAATAACCGGAGATGGACACTACAACAAGGTATGTATTGTCACAATACATTTATCGTGATTTAAGAGTATATTGTATTCCTTCAATACCGATAATGCTTTCTCAAGTCTTTTTCCATGTTCTTCTGCCATAAACGAGTATATCGTCGATGAAGTTTATTGTTCCCTCACAGTTAATTATATTCGCTCCATTGCTTTTTGAAATAATTCGGGTGCGCATGTAATTCCGAACATCAGTCTTTTATATCGGAATAGTCCTTTACTGCTTATAAATGTTGTGATATTACGAGAGCTTGGTGAAATTTCTATTTGATGAAAAGCATTTTTTATATCCAATTTTGAAAACCATTTCGCTTTAGTATTATATCCATGGTGGTTAACGGGTGATTTTCCCTTATTATCGCTTCATTTGCTCTTCTCATATCTATACAGATACGTATTTCTCCGTCGGGTTTAAGTATTGGAACCATTGGTGAGATCCATTTTGAAGGTTCATTCACTGGTTCTATAATATCGGATTCTACCATGTCTTCTAACTTCTTATTTATTTTTAGTTCTAGTGGAATAGGAACTCTCCTATATGGTTGACAAACGGGCTTTATGGTTGAATCTATAGGAATATCAATAACAATATCTTTAAATTTTGGAAAACTTTCAATTGAGTTTATTTCAAGCCCGATTTTAAGGACTCCGAGTGCAATAGCTGTAGATTTTCCCAATAAATTTTTTGTTCCATCTTTTATCACGTAGAAAGTTGTCTCTTTTGTCCTTTTTCCTACAGTTATACGCGATTCGAATGAACCTAGTATTTAAATGGAGTTTTATTTGCATAAGATAAGAAAACCTTGTCCGGATCTTTTTCTTGGTTCCTTACTTTTACTTTTCCTTGTTTTATTTACTTCCACGTTTCTTCATTAATTAAATTACATTTGCTACCGGAGTCTATTAGCATTTCTATTCCAATACCACCAACGTTGCATTTTATTACACAATCGTCATCGATGTGAAATACGTAATCTACGTCCTCTTTGTTTTTTGAAGTCTTGTATTTATGCTTCTTGCTTGGGTGTCTGTCTTCTGTTCTGTATTTTCTTTTCTTCGATCTACACTGAGCCTGTAAGTGACCAATGAAACCGCATTTGTTGCATTTCTCCCTCTTCGCCGGACAACGTTCATCTTGAGCGGTATGATTTCTTCCTCCACATCGTGTACATATTTGATATTCCTCTTTTTTGGAGCTGGTCGCAATTCTGTGAATCTCTCGTGACTCTTTTTCTTTTTCAATTTTCTCGAAATTTTCTAATTGTCTGTTTACAGCTTCTAACGTATTTGCTTCCGCTATAATAGTATTCAGTGTAACAGAATCTCCTGCTGATAAAATTTTCTTTCGTAATTCTAGCGAAAGGCACTTTTCTGTTATTTGGTCGATGAGGTGTTCTTCCTCGTTTGTAAATTTGCATTTTGCTGATTGGTTCCTCAGTCGTACCAGGAATTTTTAAAATTTCTCCTCTTGTTCTTGTTTCATGAACCGAAATATATGGCGTTCATAAATTTTACTTTGTTTGGGTGAAAAGTATTCATCCAACTTTTTTATTGCTATTTAAAGAATATTATTCTTGTGTCCTTGTTCCACATGGGCACCAGGTAAATTATAATAAACTTCTTGCAAGCCTAGTCCACCCACATGCAAAAGAGTTGCTCGTTGTTTTGCGGGTTCCTCTATGTTGGAGGCCAGAAGGAAAATATGAAAAGCACGTTTCCAGTTTTCCCATCTCACCCCTACTGACCCTACATCACCTTCGCAGTCAAAGGCATCTAATGTAGGGATACTGGACATTTCTCCCGCAAGAATTCTATTCCTGAAAATATTAATATTATTATCATAACGATATAATTTAATCCAAGCACAGTTTCCTTGGAATTGAATCCAAGCACAATTTCCTTGGAATTTAATCCAAGCAGTTTCCTTGGAATTTAATCCAAGCACAATTTCTTTGGAATTTAATCCAAACAGTTCCCTTGGAATTTAATCCAAGCACAATTTCCTTGGAATTTAATCCAAGCAGTTTCCTTGGAATTTAATCCAAGCAGTTTCCTTGGAATTTAATCCAAGCACAATTTCTTTGGAATTTAATCCAAACAGTATCCTTGGAATTTAGTCCAAGCACAATTTCCTTGGAATTTAATCCAAGCAGTTTCCTTGTATCCTCGTCGCCACTTGTAGTGTCCACTCTTACTGTGAGGAAGATAATAATAATCTATAAATATATTTTACCCGGATAAGCACTTGATTTCATGTATCACTTGATTTCTAATACCTTCTATATCCGTTGACGATCGGTATCATACTAACTTCCATCAGGTCCACACAATAAATATACGAGGGTCATTCAATAAGTAAAGAGACAAATGGCTATAGCTCAAAAACGGTTTATTTCAATCTTTCAAAATTAAGGCTATTTTTCAAAATAATCACCCCCCACAGTCATGCACTTGTCCCATCTTTCTTGCAGCTTCCTAATTCCCTTGGCGAAGAATTCTTTCGATTTACCCCGAAGCCACTTTTGCACCGCTTCCTTAACTTCCTCATTGTTAGCAAATGTTTTTCCACGTAGGGCGTCTTTGAGTGGTCCAAACAGGTAAAAATCATATGGGGCGAGATCGGGACTGTAGGCAGGATGAGGTAAGACCTCCCAACCCAATTCTTGAAGCTTATCACGGGTCAGCTGGGCTGTATGAGGGCGGGCGTTATCGTTCTGAAGAATGACTCCTTTTGACAAGAGTCCACGGCGTTTGCTCCTGATAGCTGGTCTAACTTTGTGTTCTAGCATCTCAGAGTAGTATTGGCTATTGATAGTTCGCTGATCTTACAGGAAATCGCAATAGACTGGACCCTGTGAGTCCCAAAAGATGGTCTGCATCACTTTACCGGCGGAAGGTTGAACCTTGAATTTTTTGCGAACTGGAGAGCTAGTGTGTTTCCACTCCATACTCTGCCTTTTGGTCTCAGGGTCGTAGTGATGGATCCAGACCTCGTCGCAGGTCACTATTCTTTTAAAAAAAGTGTCTCCTTCAATCAAACTTCGTTGCTTTAAGTCTTGACTAATGGAAAGCCTTGATTCTTTATGAGCGTCAGTAAGCTGTCTGGGAACCCATCTGGCACACGTTTTTCTGTACCTTAAATTGTTCTGAATGACATTGTGAACAGTTCCAACACTTACTTGAACTTCCTCAGCTATCATTTCAACAGTAATTCTTCTGTTATCACGAATAAGTCCGTCAATCCTCGATTCCAATGAGGGACCAGAAACTTCCACTGGACGTCCACATCGGGGTTCATCACCTACACTTGTTCGGCCACTTTTAAACCGATCAACCCACTTGTAAAAATTCGCACGGTTCATACAACTTTTACCGTACTGTATTAACATTCTAGAAAAAAATTCACATGGTTTTACACCTTCTGCGACTAAAAATCTAATGACTGAGCGCTGCTCTTCTAAGGTGCAATCTTCTAGTGGACTTGCCATGGTGAACTGAAAATTTTGAGGTTATGTTGACATAAAATGATGAAACAGCTGATCAAGCATATCCCAAGGTTGCCAACTAACACCCCTGAAAAGATTGTACACATTCATTGAATAGTTTTAAAATTATAGAATTTGTCTCTTTACTTATTGAATGACCCTCGTACATGAAATTGCCTAATAGTCTATGTATAAGATATTTCATTTATTCATTTCTTTATTGTATTAATTACAAAATTACATAAACGGTTTCATAATACCTATACACTATACCGAATATAAATAAATCTGTAGTTAGGCTTTGAGAAAGAAATTCGTGCGTTGTATGCTTTAAGTAGACATTTAAAATCACGCTGACTGCTCCAAGTGCACCGAAACAAATAATTGAACGCATCTATTATTTGACAGCAAGGAATTATGCAAGTAAAAATTTGACAAGTAAACAAATAATTATTTGAAACATAAATCTGGAACTGCACTGTTGCTAGTTTATTTGAAATACAAACATTTATTTTGAAATACGAGCATTTCAATGTAATATTACATACTACTACAACTATATTTAAAAAGATAGGTTATGTAGCATATAGTTTGACGTTTCTGTCAAAATAAAATAGACCACAGGTCTACGTTAAATTTACTGTTTACTTTTTAATTTATTTTTTATTCATGATATAGTCTACCTGTATACAACTCGACAATAGAAAATTCTCGACATACTTAACGAGTTGCCTAATGGAAATACCACTCGACCTTCGGTCCCGTGGTGTTTCCAGGCAACACGTTTCGTAATCGAGAATTTTCAATCGTCTTGTTGTATAATATATGAATATACTTGTCGAGGAAAATAATCCATATGGATTTGGAAAATCATGTTTTGAATGAAAACTTATGATACTTGACACCTGTGTACATTATTACTAGCTATCATTCTGACACGGGCCCCCATATCTGCTTGCCAAGGCCAACAAAGTCACATAACTGCTCGCGACCTATGCAACATAAAATGAAAATGGCGAGAGGTATTGTACTGGCCACAACAGATTTTTTTATTTTATTTACTAAGCATAGAATGTAGGAGATTCGTTTATTTTATTGCTCTCACTTATTTGATGATCAGAAATAAAACTGAAATACAAATTTGAAATTATGCATTCCTTTTCATAATTAATCTTATACTTACATATTTTTCTTACGATTTTTTTGAGCAATAGCTCTTATATTCCTTTTACCACCTTTACAAGTATTTGTACCTTTTATACCCATCATTCATGTAAAAGCAAGTAATAAGGAGACTCAAACGGTGCTCAAATATACCACAGAACTCATAGACAGAACCATAGCCCACAGCGCCTCTATGTTTGAGAAGCATTTAATGTGCTGCCATCTAGAGGTTATTCAGAATCTGAATTTCATTGTAGTTTGCTAAATGCTCAATACGTAATGGAATTTCAATCTCTTGGTGCGTAGTTCCGGCTTCATCAGGCTTTGATATTTCTTCGCCTACGGGTACGTCTTCCGTCTGATTATATTTATTCATGAAAGTTGAGTTTTTATACTCAAATCGGACATGCAGCTAATGCACGTCATTAGTAAAAGTAACTAGATGTGTGACATCATGAACTGGTACGTTTACACAGATTTGACAATCGTAATGAAAAAAGTTATATAGGTTGTATACAATTATTGTATTTCAAACTGCCGTGATATTTTCAAAAAATAATTTTGTGTCACACTGTAATAAATACAACATATTAACTAAATTGTCAATAAATGTTCGTAATATGATTAAGAATAAAAGTAAAATGCAGATAACATTACTAAAGCTTTTATTTAGATTACAATAGTTAAAGTCTAACCAAAGGGGGTAATTTAGTTCAATATTGTATCATTCATATAATATTTTTCAATTAAACTGAAAAATTACGTCTTATGTTGTGCTATTTATTAATTACTAACGTGTTACTATATCTCCATGAAGGTTGAGCTTATTTGGCAATTTAAATAATAATAATAATAATAGTTTTTTCTACTCCCATGCGTGAAGTGAGTACTTCACGTATCAATTTTTATGTGTGAAGCTAGATTTACACTGTGCGTGAAGTGTCACTTCACGCATAGTGTGCGTGAAGTAAATATACACTGTGCGTGAAATGTCACTTCACGCATAGTGTGCGTGAAGTAAATAGTTCAGTTTTAACACATACAATGAATATCTTTATATACACGTAAATCATGTGTTGGTAAATGGTCCGTAGAAATAACAACTTCGTGAGAAATGTGTTATTAATTTATAAAAAAATAATTATATTTTATTGCAAGGTCGTAGAAAAAGTATAGTATGTAACACGTGTGTGAAGCCTATTTTACATTCGGGTGGTTTTGCAACACTCGCCTTCGGCTCGTGTAAAAATTTCAGCTTCACACACTTGCCACATAATATACTATTATTTAACTAAAACAACATACGAGCACAAAAAATATAAAAAAATACCTATAATATATAATACTGTACAAATATTATATAGTCCATAAAAATATGTAATATGAACTATAACACTATACAGAAAGAAAGAACTGTAAACTGTAATAATGTTTTAACAAAATTTTAAACTAAATATTACACACTCACAGACATAAACATCATATGTGTAAAATTTAATACAATAATATTAACCATTTGCAAAGTATTTAGTTTTTTTTTTTATTAATTTAGTAAATTGCTTGTACTCTAAGGACTTCATTTTCATAGGTAATGTATTATATCCTAATACAGCTTTAAGATATATTAAAATTAATTGATCTAAATCGTTAGTAAGATCCAAATTTATTATTATTGGTGAAATATCTCCCTCATTAAAATATTTACTACAATACTCTACCGATGAATAAAAGAAAAACAGCAATAAATCAATTAAACTTACATCAAAATTAAATTTAAAAGCTCTGATTTTAGCATTGTATCTGTAAATTGTATGTTCTTGTCCTGAAGCCATTTCTTTTCATCGTTTTTCCAACTTGTATTTGGAATTTTTTCTATCACAGAATTGTGGTACGAAGCATTGTCCATTATAATTATTGATTTTTCTTTTAAATTTGGTAGCAGTTGTTCTCTGAACATCTTTTGTTTTGGATGCGAATAGTAATGATGCAATGGGCACGAAATCGTTCTCTGTCCCTGCATGAAGTACAATGTACCTGTAAACAATTTTTAATTAGCTATTTGGGAAAGAATTGAAAAATATATTATATACCGCTTTCCACCTTCAGTTTTACGTTTTACACTTCTCGTATCAGAATTTTGCCATGATCTGCCACCCGATCTTTTTTGTAGTCTTGCAAAAGATTGATTTATAATAAGCAAGAATAGAAAAAAAAATGTCACAACGAAGAAAAATATTTCAAACACGATGCAATTCAAATTGTTAAATAATAACCTTGAAAGTATAAACCAAGGAGGAACGTGTAAATATACAAATTATCAATGTTGCCAAATGTAGCAACAAATTAACGAATAATATAAGATAGATGTACATTATTTATATATTATTCATATTATATACGATAAATAATGAACTCTACTACACATCTTAATAATAATTCCATATACTTTTTGACAATTAAAAATTACTGAAATAACTGAAATTTTATTTGAATTTTCCATATTAGTGACTTTCATACAGTCAGGTTGTGATGACGTGCATTGGCTGCATATTAGATTTGAGATTACTATACCTTCGTCCATGTGGTGTTTCGTAGGAATTACCATTTTCCCCTATCACTGAACACGGTATAGCATGAAAAGGAGTTTATAACTTGGTAACTACATCCCTCTTCACCAAGACTTGTTCAGTAACATTGAACTTATTGGAATAAATGACTGTGTTGCTGATTAGATGAAAAAATAAACAGGATTGCAGTCCAAAAAAATATTTTATTTAGTCTGAAGCCAACGTTTCGCTGCCACTTATAGCTTCATCAGCACAAAAGACTAAGGCGTTAAAAATAAATAAATATAAATATATTTGTTCAAACATAATGTTATCGTCGAAAATTAAAAATTGTATGGAAATATTAGCAATCGTCATTCAGATGACATAAACTTAAAAAATCTGTTGTGGCCAGCACAATACCTCTCGTCACTTCCCTTTTTGGTTACATAAATATAAGGCGCGAGCAGTCATGTGATATTGTTGGCCTTGATAAGCGGATATGGGGGCTCGTGTTAGAATGGGAATTAGTAATTATGTACATAGATGTCAAATGTCAGAATTTTTATTTAAAATTTCAAGATTTTCTAAATTCAAGTAGTTAATTTGTCACCAGGAGTGTGGAATTTACTTGTCGAGGAAAAGAAACCACATGGAATTGGAAAATCACGAAATTTAGAATGGAAACTTATGGTATTTGACAACTATGTACATAATTACTAGATATCAATCTGTTACGGTCCCCCATATCTGCTGGTCAAGGCCAACAACGTCATATGAGTGCTCGCGCACTACTGCATTTACCATTTCTTGTATACCTACACTCTACACCAAATATTCTAATTACATCTATTCTTTATATTTAGATTTTTTTATTTTAAATTCATTCTATCAAGAAATTTTGTCCTACTCTTCTAATTTTTCGAAAAGTTTCCAATTCATTGTCGGGGTATTTTTGAAGGGTATAGGTACTATACTTATAATTTTAAATATTTAACTATTAATACAATAAGAAATAATATAATGTATGTACTACTCACAAAAAATCTTCAGTAATGTCTCTAGATTTTTGACACTGACATTTATCTGTCAGTTACAAACTTTTTCATTTTTAAATTGGTTTCCATGACATTATTTGTGCTGTGAGACAGATTATTATATAACGTATGGATCCAATACCTCTCTTAGCGATAGGTAAAAAGGATTTTTAGCAATGCTAAAAAAGGTCCTAGAAAATCCATTGATATCATTCTCCATGGTGCATCTGGCAACCTAGTTATAGTGATCGGCTCTGGATAATAGGTAGCTCTTACTAATTGACATCCACAACAATTTTTGCAAAATAATTCAATTTCCTTATCCAGCCCTGTCCACCAAAATTTACTTCGAAGTCGTTGTTTCATCTGTACCATTCCCGGGTGGCCCTCATGAGCCACTCGTAGTACTTCATTCCTCAGTAATGATGGTATGAGTATTCTCGTACCGCTTAAGATCAAACCATCTACGATATATAGATCTATTTTTACCAAATCGTATATCCCAAACTTAGTTGCCCATTTATCTTCATTTATGGCAGTTCGTAGTTTTTTAAAGCTTTTATTTTTCTCGTACTCTTGTCGTATCTCTTCTGGTGGTATAGATATCGGTGTTGCTTGTTGTATTACCCTTCGTACGTATTCATTTCTTCCGTCGAAACTAGCCTTCTGTTTGCCTGGTTGATATGTCACCTGAAAGTTATATCTAGAAAGTCTCATGACCCACCTCTTGTTTTTTGTGCACGGTTTCGATTTCGGTTCAAAAATAAACTGCAACGGTTTGTGGTCAGTTATTAACTCGAACTCACAACCATATACGTAATGGTGAAACCTTTCACATGCCCAAACTTAACACAGTGCCTCTTTTTCCGTTTGGCTGTACTTCTCGGTTTAACTTAGTACTCTGCTAGAAAATTCTATAATCTTGTATCCTGTTCCTTGATATTGCACCAATACGGCACCCAGCGCATATGAACTTGCATCTGCGATGATTGCAAGCTTTTTATTTGGGTCGAAGTATCCCAATATATGGGGTTTCGTTAGCACATATCCTTCAATTTGTTAAATACTAACTGTTATTCTTTGACCCATTAAAATTTTGCGTCTTTCCTTTAACAATTTTTTCAGCGGTTTTGTGATTGTAGAGTATTCTGGTATAAATCTGCATCAAAATCTGGTTAAACCTGAAAAACTTTGCAATTAACTCTTATGCCGCGGTGGTCTGCAATTTTGTATCGCTTCTACTCGATTTCTTAATGGTTTGACCTCTTCTTCAGATACTTCATGTCTGATAAATTCTATGGATTTTTTGGCTATTTTGTATTTCTTAATATTTATTGTCAATCCCCAGTGCCGGTTTTACAAATTTGTAGGCCTAAGGCGGAAGGAAATTAGTGGCCAGGGGGGGGGGGAGTATATGCTATATAATTTTTTTTTATTCAAGGTCAAATGCCTTATGATTGAAAGTTATATTTTTTTCAATGGATGTGAAGCTGCATGTTTTTCCCCTTTCATGTAGGTACAAAAATAAATTTCCAGATCACAGAACATTTTTACGCAGCTTTGAATGTATTCACGGTTTATTGTTATATACGTATTATGGGTTCTGAAAGATTTTTAAATAATTTATCATGTACCTTTTAATATTTTTTATAAATTTAGAATTATTGTATTTAAGTCAAAATAAGATTTAACGTTAAAGGTTGATCGGCTGTCACTGGTGCTGAGGGATTGTGTGGAGTAGCCTATGCATTTTGCGCTATGCGAAGATGCTACGTACTACTCCTACTGCCACAACGCGACTACACATTGCTGCCACCTGTACTTAGGTACAATATATACCTAAAATACAAAACAATTCATTGCGAAAAATAGCATTTTTTTTGCTTTTTTATTTTCCTTAGTAATTGCATAATAATTTTTTATGTATAAAAAATTATAATTTGTATGAGGCCGGTAAAAATCGGAGGCCTGAGGCGTCCGCCTCACCCGCCTTATGGCAAAACTGGCCCTGTCAATCCCAGTTCTGCAAGAACTGCAGTCTCTGTAGCAGATAGTACAAATTGTTATCATGTCCTTTTCGCGTTTTTCCGTACACCAAGAAGTTACTATTTCTATACCTTTCAAATCTTCTATGCTCGCAAGTGATGGGGTATTCGTCTTACAGTTTGTGTCGCTGATTTAATTTTCTCATTGACTGGTAATTTTAATTTGTAATTTGTTAGTTTACCAATTCGGTGTTCAAATAACCCAGGAAATTCTTGTTCTAAGTCCCTTAAAGAGTTTAACTTCTTTCCCTTGTTGATGTTTCTAAGTGGCAGTCCTATTTTTAAGACTCCTAATTTCGTGGCCTACTCCTTTCCTAGGACTGGCACACCCTCGCCATCCACAACGTAGAATTTGGTACTGTGTAATTTCACCCCGTTTTTCAATTTAATATCTGCTAAAAATATTCCTAATAATAATAATATTTTAATAATAATATAATATAATTTTTTATTTACCGAAGAGCAAAATACATACAAGGTACGTCAGAATAAAATATATAAAAAATCTGCTGTGGCCAGCACAATACCTTCCGTAAATCGTGTGTATTATGCATAAATTCCATACATAAATTTTCTTGCAAAAGATTCTAAATTTCCAGTAAAATTATTTCATGAACAAACTATGCAAATTGCACTTGACACTAACTTCTTCATCTTATTTACCTTTCCCCATTCGTTAGGAGTCGCTATTTTTTATTTTCTTCTTCCACTCATTTCTGTTTTACGTGTCGTTCTCATTCAGTTCCTTTTCTCTCAAGGCAATATAGTCCTTCCATCTTATCTTTGGTTTTCCCCTGTTTCTTCAACCTTCTATTACTAAGCTATTCATTCTTCATCCAATATATTCTTCATTTCCCCTCATGACATTTTCAAACCAATGTAATCATCTCTCTTGTATCTTTCTAGAAACTTGTAACACTAGAGCTATTTTCTTACCGTATCTTTACGTGTCTTCCCCAACATCTACTTCAACATCCTCATCTCTGCCACATTAATTTACTTTTTATTTATACTGACATCTGTCAATTTGAATTATGTGAATATATTAGTAGTTTCCATGTTTAGCATAGCTGGCTGATTTATGAAATTTAATTTCTTTAAAATTCTTTAACTCTATATCTATTGAATATGAAGTATAAAATGCAATCAAATCGTATAGAGAACAATATATTCTTTAAGTTATAATAACGTTAAATGTCAATAAATCAAATTTAACTGATAAATCTTCAAATGAGGCTACTTCCGGGTCACCGATTATAACCAAAATTTAATCAGTTGTTCTTCTGGATGTAAAATTGAGGAATACGAAAAAATATAATTTTTGGACTGGTGGTATCGAAGTTATACGATCCGAAATCGTCGCTTACACACAGACACACACACACACACACACAGACACACACACACACACACACACACATACATACATACATACATACATACATACATACATACATACATACATACATACATACATACAGACATCATCGTAAAAATGGTAAAATCGCATTATAGGGACCCTAAAACATGCTTATTCACTAAAAACTCGACATTTAGTTTTTTGACCAAAGACAATACCTTCCTTTCTTAAGTAAAAACTAGTACATTTAACAGGATAGAAATACGTAGGTATATCAAATTATAATTGACTACGTTTATGTCGCAGTGACATAACCCGCTTAAAAATCTAGTGACTTAAAACGTAAACTTCAGCTCGTTTATATCGCATGTTTTGAACCCATTATTTAAGTTATTTCACTTATACTCAAATCGGATATCCAGTCAATGCACGTCATTAATAAAAGTAACTAGATGTGTGCCGTCATGAACTGGTACGTTTACATAGGTTTGAGAATCGTATTGAAAAATAAAAGAATGGAAATAAAATGACAGCGAAGAAAAATATTTTGAACACGATGCAATTCAAATTGTCAAATAATAACCTTTGAAAGTATAAACCGCGGAGGAACGTATAAACATACAAATTATCAGTGTTGCCAAGTGTAGCAAAAAATAAATGAATAAAATAAAGTAGATATACATTATTTATATATTATTCATATCGTATACGATAAATAATGAACTCTACTATACATCTTAATAATAATTCTATAAGGCCATGCACTTTTTAACAATTAAAAATGACTGAAATTTTATTTCAATTTTCCATATTAGTGATTTTAATGTAGTCAGGTTTTCCCCTAAATGATGACGTGCATTGGCTGCATGTCAGATTTGAGTATAGCACTAAACTAAAGTGTTTATCTCGCACGTTTAACCCGCTTAACTCAAGCGGGTTAGCATTTAAGTGGATAAACTAGTGCGAGATAAACGTAGTCTATCTTTTGCAAATTAACCCATTTGGAATTTTCCTGTTGATGATTTCCGGTAACATGCATTCTAAATAAAAAGTAGCGAGATGGTAAAGTAACGCCACATTGTCAAATCTTCGTTGACTTAACGATGATTTACAATCTGGCTAGTTGTCTGCACTTAGCTTGTATGAAAGCTATTCTTCGTTTATTAAAACGTCTATCCATACTGCGCATATGTATTTTATAATTTGGCTAATTTTACAATCTAGCTACGACACAATTAGAAAACCGGGATTAATACCGATACCGACGCAGGGAGGCTAGGCAAGCTTAAAAAATATCGTTTATGAAAGCAATGTTGTGATATATATGACACAAATTTCTGTTTCCGAGATATTTTTTATTAATCAGCTAAATAAAGTTATTAGTGAGTTTATTAGGAGGTATCAAGTTCATGTTTCATTTTATAAAATGTATCCTTATTCAGAGATTTAATGTTCATGGTAGAAAGCAATTCTGTGTGCTACCAGTTACTATAGTGCCCCATACGCAACCAATATTTATTTCTGATTTATCTTTATCTGAATCTTTGGTGTATTTAGAAATTTAAATATCATACATTGAACATTTGAAGTATGTTTTGCTTACTAGACCAAATCCTGTGCAGGTTTCTTTGTACGGATATAATAATAATAAGATTTATTACTCAAACAGGTACAACCCAAAACAAGTAAATGATATGATAACAGGTTACAGAGAATTACATACAAAATATATCAATCTCATCAGAAACAGAATTATAAAAATAACCCATAGCGCAAATTTTCAATCCAATTATAATTTCATGGCCCATTTTAGAACATAATCCTAATTGCACAATTCTATTACCTGTTATGGTTTTCTCAAAAGCAAATTCACTCGTAGGATTAGCATCACTTTCAATACATAATTTATAATTTTTTATACTAAAAATAAATTATTTATTAGAACCGCAATATACAGAGTAGTTTTCACCTTCCGTCACACAAAGAAGGTATTGTCTTTGGTCAAAAAATTCGATAGTGAGTTTTTAGTGAATAAGCACGTTTTAGGGTCCCTAGAGTACGATTTGTGCGTGCATGCATGCGTGTGTGTATATGTGTGACGATTCTTTCAAAGACGATAACTCAAACACTACAATTCTAAAAATTATATTTCTTTCGTATTCCTTTTATTTAAATCCATATGAAGAGCTGATTAGATTTTGATTATAATTGGTCAACATTTAGAACATTTTATTGGTACGTACCCTACATTATATAAACTATATTCATAAACATTTACAAGAGGAGTACTAACAAACTTTTTGTATTCATTTTTTGGGCGCCAAACATCTTCCAAATTAATTAAATCATCTGAATTGCGTGTGCCATCTTCCAAACTAATTAGTACTTCAGAATTTTGTGGCATTTGATTGGGAACGTCATACGAATCCAACAAAGTTCTTCTAGTTGCAATTTTGGCCAAATTTATATTTGTTTGCAAGTTCTTTTCTTGAAGAAGAGCATTTTTTCGCCTGTTTAAAGCAGTCACCGTTCGTTTCTTTGATTTTGACGGCTAGTTTTGTTTTGAATTTTTAGTTTCAATCATTTTATAATATCGTAATGCAAAGAAACTGAGAGATGATCCCCAATTTGATGGTGTATACATTAATAGTGATAAAACACATCTTCAACTCGAACATTATAAGACAGTCAAATCTGAATTGGATGAGAGGAAAAATAATGGTGAAACCGATATCCTAATCAAGTATAGAAATGATATTCCAGTGATCTCAAAAATCTAACTAAATCCTTGCCGAACTGTAATCTCTCCAACAAATATTTAAATATTTTCTACCAAAACATTCAAAGCTTAAATAATAAATTAAATGTTTGTTACACATCTATGCTTTCCTCTTCTTATGATATTATTGCCTTATCAGAAACCTGGCTACACGACGATATAGGCAATTCTGAATTTTCAAGTAATAGTTACTCTGTTTATAGAACAGATCGTAACTTTTTTTATAATGCTCTGTATAATTTTTTGGATGAAAGTGTTCCTCACCGTCCTATAATCAATAATTCCTATCCGCCGTGATTTACTCCTCAAATAAAAATTAATATTAAAGAAAGCACATTTTCATAAGCATTATAAAAAACATAATTGTGACCATTATCTAAATAAATTCAAATTTTATAGATCGAGAGTAAAGGCCGAAATTTAACTTGCGTACTCTGCTTACATAAATGATTATGAACTAAATATCAAATCGAACCCAAATAAATTCTGGTCTTTCATTAAAACTAAAAGAAATGATAATACCAAGCCTAGCTCGATGAAATACAACAATATAAATTTTGACTGTCCACAGGATATTGCAAATGGTTTTGCATCCTTTTTTCAAAGCGTTTACTCATCATCTAACACTAAGACCCGGTTGTACAATATAGGTTCAGTGTAAGTTCAACCTTGAGCTTGAAATTTGATGACAGGTTGTGTTGTATACAAATCAGGTTCAAATGATAAGCTTGGCTCAAAGTGCGGTTCAGCTGAGCCGCCGAATTTTCCGGCTCAACTGCGGCTTAAGTAACAAAATAACATCATCTGTCATTTTTTTCTGACAAATACATTAACGATTTATAAAAATGAATGAATTAGTCGGTATTTTAACTGACGATGAAGATCTGTTAGATTTAATAGATGTGTTAGAACCGCGAAGAGCAGCAAAACATTACAAGAAAAGAGAAAATCATTTTCGAAAATGGAATGATTTGGAATTTATTGCCAGATTTCGGCTTTCTAAAGCTGCTGTTATGTATGTTATAGACCAAATTAGAGATGAAATATGTTCACCAACCCAGAGGTAAGTAAAACAAGCTTAAGATCGAAAAATAGCTACAATCTTTATCACTAATTTATTCAAGGAACAACGCAGTATCCCCGGAAGGTATGGTGCTTGTAACACTGCGTTTCTTCGCAACTGGTTCATTTTTACAAGTAACAGGAGACTTCGCTGGTATTGACAAATCTACTACCAGCAGAGTAATACATAAAGTTTCTAGAGCTATTGCTAGATTGCATGAAAATTTTATTAAAATGCCCAACAGAAGAAGAATTAAGAGCAAATAGCCAAGACTTTTATAATATAAGTCGTTTTCCTTCTTGCATAGGTGCGCTAGATTGCACACACATTAAAATAATATCACCAGGTGGTAGAGAACCAGAAATATATAGAAACAGAAAGCATTTCTTTTCTATAAATGTGCAAGCAATCTGCGACTCAAAATGTAGATTTCAAAATTTAGTTTGTAGATGGGCGGGGTCGGTACATGATTCTACAATATTTAACAATTCGAGAATTCGGGCTAAATTTGAAACTGGAAATTTTAGTAAATATGTATTAGTAGGTGATGGAGGCTACGGAATTAGGTCATACTTAATTACTCCCCTACACAATCCAACAACACCAGCAGAACATCTTTTTAATGAAGCGCAGATACGAACCAGAAATCCAATTGAACGATGTTTTGGTATATGGAAAAGACGTTTTCCTATTTTAGCATTGGGAATACGTTTGAAGTTAAATAGAGTAGAAGCTATTATTGTAGCAACAGCAGTTCTACATAATATTGCTTGTTTACTTAAAGATGAACTTCCACCAATCACTGTTGAAGAAGAAGTTGCTATAAATTTTGTAAACAATTTTGATGTTGATCATATTTTGGACAATAATCAAAGAATCAATAATAATAATTTGACTAGATATCAAATGATTAATAATTTTTTTAACAACTTATTATAAATTTATTACAAAGAATTATAGTAACATTTAATGAATAAAAACTAATTATTTTTAACCTATTTTAACAGTGTCTGTTTTTGTAAATTTAATATTTCTATTCTAATTCTATGTTTCTCTTTTTCCATTTCTATTTCTATAGCCGTCTTTTCCCTCATAATTTTTATTTCTTCGTCGTGCTTTTCTTGTAAATGTTTCAATTTTAATTTGTGTTCCTCCTCTAAATATTGCTTTTTAGCGCTTTCTAAATTGCTCTTAGCGTCTGCCCATTGCGTAACTCTTTTATTAATTTCTCCTGAACTTAAAATTTTGGCAGTCCGTTTGGTAACTAATGATTTAGATTTTTTGCGCCGTAATTGTTGCCACTGATCACTTTTATTACAAATTTTATTTTGCTCTTGGTCGGTTAATGTAGTTGCTATTTCAAAATTTAATTCATTGTCAAGTCCCATGTCGATTTCTGTCATTTCCGTGGTGGATATCGTTGCTGGTATATTCCACATATCTTCATTATGAATTGTTTCAGATTCTGCGTCTATATTTAAATGCGGCCCTGCTATTGAATTAGTGTTATTCTTAATTTCTGTTAAGTTTATTTCGTTACCGGTGGAATTTTTATGCAAACTTAGTGCGTCGTCATCAAACTCTGATGCTAGGCCTTCAAAACGAGCGCCTAATATTTCTTTTATGTTGGAGTCTATTGTCGTTACTTGTATTTCTATTGGAGGTCCTCCACCGGTTCCTTTTGTGTAAATTTTTTCGTTTGCATACTTCTTTTTTGTTCTTTTTTTAATATTTTCATATTTTTTTTTCAAAACTTGATAACTTCTAAATATTTCATTTTTTGTATTGAATTCTTTTTCAATTTGCATCCAGCATTCTATTTTCTTTTTATTTATATTTGTATCCGATTGCTTGCATTCCAATACAGATACATATTTTTTAGCTAATGAAACGAGTTTGGTCTCTTCCGAATTCGAGAAATTCGCTGATCGCATCTTAAATCATAAATAAATTAAAAATTTAATAGTATTTTTCACCTTAATTAAACATTACCTTTACTCACTTTCAAATAATAAGCATAAAGCTGTTCCTAAAAATGATCACTACCTATTGACAGTTATCAAAAAATATGATATTTGACATTTGACATATAAAACCGTTACCAACTTAAATTATTTATATTGGTTACTAAGCTCCACTGAAGTTCAGCTGAACTCACTTTCATTCCACTTTGTACAACAGATAGAATATTTGAACTCAGGTTCAACAAAGCCTAAGTTCAGTTGAGCACAGGATGAACCAGCATTTGTACAACCGGGCCTTATACTATTAATGACAATAAAAATGTATCACTATATCACTAAATGAAGTTTCAGAGGAAGAGGTAATGCTGTCGATTAAAAATATAAAGGAAACAATGTCTTGTGGACCTGATTTAATTCCATCTTTCATTATAAAATATTGTGCTGATTCTTTAAAAGTAGCTTTATGTATCATTATTAACTTATCACTGAAAACCAAAACCTTTCCAGATGTGTGGAAAAGGGCGAGAATTGTACCAGTGCATAAATCTGGTGACACTTCAGAAATCACAAATTATAGACCAATTTCTATTTTATCTCACTTTAGCAAAATTTATGAAAATATTATCAATAAAACTATAGACATATCAGCAATTTAATATCGCTCTCACAGCATGGCTTTGTGGAGCGTCGGTCAACATCTACTAATCTTTGTTATATAACACAGTTTAACTGTCATTCTCTTGATCAGGAGAAACAGGTAGATGTTGTGTATACCGATTTCTCCAAAGCCTCCGATCGCATTGATCATGAAATAATTCTTAAAAAACTACAATTATTTGGTATGTCTTCTAATTTAATTAACCTCATTTCTTCCTATCTAAAAAATCGCTCTTTATCGGTACACTATTGCGGTCAAAATTCATCTCCTTTTATTGCAACCTCTGGCGTCCCCCAGGGGTCTAAATTGGGTCCCCTGTTGTTCCTTCTTTTTATTAATGACCTCCCCACAAATATTGACAATAATAAACTACTTTATGCCGATGACCTCAAAATTTTTAGAACAATCTCTCACCCAAATGATTGCTTTTCACTCACAAATTAGCCAATTGGTGCGATATGAACAAACTAGATTTAAATATTAATAAATGCAAGATAATGTCGTTTTCCAGGAAACAAATAATAACTGAATTCATATATAATATATCAAATATTCCACTTACACATGTTGTCACAATTCAAAATATTTGTCTTCGTCCTCTCCTTTCTTTTTCCCGCTCTAACTCACATTATAATTTTTTTGGAGTTGTAAGTAGGTAAAGTAGAAAAGATGGCAGCAGGTGTCGAACTTGTAAAAGATTTTTTTTTTGTTAATTATTACCTATTTAGGAATAAGATGTGTTGTGCGCGGGGATTGTGAGAATTTAACGCTCGTACTGTGCGTGTCGAAGTGTCTCCAGTGTCGGGCTGAGATTTATTTCCTTATGATTGTGGATCAATTATCGTATCGTTCAAGTGATTTTTGGAGTGTTTTCGATCCCGTCATATCACCAGTTGGGTGGATATTATTGTTACGTTCGTTGCCCAATCTTTTCCTGAACTTGGTTGCTGTTGCCGTCGCCTGCACCGAGTCATCGCCCCTATACCCATGTGGGGGCCCTTCAAGTAGCTGCTGGAGACCACTACCACACCGATCCGACGCCCCTGAGGACGTCAACTACTGCACATCCCGGCGTAACCAGCTAAGTACCCCGCAAAGACATTTTTGTCCCATTTTCATACCACGTGTTGTCTGGAAAAGACTATTTTTCTGTGCGCATATCGATGCCACTATATTTTCTGAATACTACCATATCTTATGTAATTAGACTGTATAATAGTAGTATCATTTTGAGAAATTCTGAATAGTATATGAGTGTTCCCTATTGCCGAGAAATTTTGTATCGCCGCCTATGTTTTTGGCTGGAGTTAACCGCGCCATTAGAATCTTGTTTATACACTATTATTCTATATTCGAATATTTATTTAAAATCATTTATGAGCGGAGATCTCCCAAATATTAAAGGTTATTTTTATTTATGTCTACCTTCTGTAATATAAGTTCGATGCCTGTATGTCATCTGTACGATGTGATCGGAGTTAGTAATTATATTTATTTGGTATGTTGTACTACATATGTGAGTTTTCCTCCTATTGAAACAACCTCCAACGTTTCCCCTAATATTCACCCTTATTTTCTCAGTTTTAACATCGCCAAAACTGAATGGCGCCCCTCCTATCACATTTATATTTCAGGTATTTTGAATTGTGCCGAATATACAGTAAGTATAATTTTTGGTCTACCCTTACGAACCCACAAAAGGTATTTGATTTGCATACCCCCTCTACCCGGTAGCAGTCGGTTGCCGATTTATTCAATTATGATTAAACTCGTAAAAAACTATTTGTCTCTCAAGGAATTCAAAGATCTGGGTGTCATTTTTGACCCCAAACTAACTTTTAATAGTCATATAAAAACTACATTCTCTAATTCGCACAAAATGCTTGGATTTATAATACGGCAGTCGCGTAGTGTCACCACAATTGAACCTATAATTACGCTATATTTTGCGTTTGTACGTTCTAAATTAGACTACTGCTCGGTGGTGTGGAATCCGTCGTATCAAAAAAACATTGTCTTACTCGAATCAATTCAAAAAAAATATCTTCGTTATCTCTACTTTAAGAAAAATAATACTTATCCAGATAGGACTATTAGTTACGAATATTAACTGGAATATTTCAAATTTGATAAATTATCGGTACGCAGAAATAACTCTCAACTTATACATTTATACAAAATTATTCATAATTTAATCGACGATCCACTGACCCTTAATTTAATTAATTTCCAAGTTCCATCCTTCCATACTAGAAATCCTCATACCTTCCTACCTTCACCTGCTCGCACCAACATACTGCAGCATTCTCCACTACATCTTATGTACTCTCTTCACAATCTCATTGAGTCTCAAATTGATATTTTTAGTAACACTTTATTAAGTTATAGAAAGTTTCTCTATTCCCATGTTATTTAAATAATTTTTTATGGGTATGTTAATTTCTGTTTAAATGTATGTATATTTCTCGTATAGACACTTAATAACTTATTTCTGGTTATCTCATATTTTGTATTATACAATTTGATAATTTTTTGTGTGTGTATAATTACGTTTTATGATCTGTATTTGTTCCTGTCCAATGATTGGGTTTGCCTGTTTGGGAAGTGTATTGCGACACGTGTAACGCGCGTTTGACTGTGACTCATGTATTACTTTATTGTAATAAGTATACTCACGAAAGGCAACTGTGTCAGTTGGAGAATACCATCCCTGCAATCCTGTCGAATCAGGATGAAAATATAACGAAACTCCTCTCATATCTCAATATAACCGGACTGATAAGTCTAATATTTTAGTACCTTCTCCTACTTTACTTTCTTCATATTCGCATTAAGCGAATTTATGATATATCCAGTAGTAGCTCTTATCTACTTTTCACATTTCTACGTTACTTATAATAAGAATATGTCCTTGGATTCAGCCATAATACTCGTACTTTAACACGTCTTACATACAGGATATAAGATCCTGTCATTTTTAACTGGTTATAAGAACCAGTTCTTTCATTAAATTTACATTTTGGCGGTAATGACCCTGGCAGTCGATCCGCCTTATCTCAAACAAAATAAATAAATAAATAAATAAATAAATAAATAAATAAATAAATAAATAAATAAATAAATAAATAAATAAATAAATAAATAAATAAATAAATAAATAAATAAATAAATAAATAAATAAATAAATAAATAAATAAATAAATAAATAAATAAATAAATAAATAAATAAATAAATAAATAAATAAATAAATAAATAAATAAATAAATAAATAAATAAATAAATAAATAAATAAATAAATAAATAAATAAATAAATATATAAATAAATAAATAAATAAATAAATAAATTTATTTATTTATTTATATATTTAAATTTAATATTATTTTATTTTTTATTTAATATTTAATATTTAAATCAAGCGAACGCACCTGCCAAAGCAACAGCTGTCGAAGGTCGGTCTGCGAAGTTTGGATTATTTGTGTGGTTTTTTTTGATTAATCAAATATAATTTTGGTTAATACTTATAGTTAAAAGTGTGTTTAAGTGGGATAAGTTAAAAATTTCATTCGAAACGGTGAGTTTTTGATTATAAACTTAAGTTTCATTTTGGGTGTTGGCTGTGTCATCGCTTGGTGACGCCCACTCGAGGTGTGTTTTTTTGGTCTCGCTTTTGAATTATTTTTAATATTTAAAATCTTATTTAATTAATTTAATAATATTATTTGGTGTTGTTAAACATACTCTCTTTGGCATTTACTGCTTCTATATATTTTATTTTAAATTATTTTATAAAAAATTATAATATTTGGATTCTTTGAATTTTGGTTTTTTCTGGGGGCTTCGGCCCACCAGACATTAAAATGACCCTGGACCCGGTTCCAGTAGGTCCAAGAGAGAAGCGAGCGCGTGTTTTATCTGAACATGAAGAGCCCTGCGCCAGTTTTGTAGTCATAAAAAGGGAGGTTGGCGATTTCTACAAAATTAGCCCATTTTTAATTTCTAAATTAATTGTGGGGATTGCTGGTGAGGTAAAACTCATCAGGAAAATTAAGGAAGGCCTCTTAATTGAAACAAAAAATAAAAATCAGTCTGCTAAGTTATTATCACTGAAAACGCTAGGTGAGTACAATGTCTCTGCTTCCCCGCATGCAACACTGAATACATGCAAGGGAGTTATTTACTGTCGTGATCTGCTCAATTGTACTACTGATGAGATTTTAGAGGAATTGAAAAATGAGGGAGTAATTGATGTTAGACGCATCGTTACAAGAAAAAGTGGTAATCAGGAGAACACACCGTCTCTCGTTCTTACATTTAATAAACGTGATGTGCCTAAACATATTTATGCTGCCATGTATCGTCTCCCCGTTCGCCCTTACATTCCTAACCCTCTGCGATGTTTTCAGTGTCAACGTTTTGGTCATTCTTCCACGAAATGTAACAACCCTAAATTGTGTATTTGTGGAAAACCCCCTCATGAAGGATCTGAATGTAGTGAAATAAAATGCGTTAATTGTAATGGAAACCATCAATCTAGCTCTAGAAACTGCCCCAAGTTTAAATTGGAATATGCAGTTCTAGAGTACAAAACGATCCAAAAATGTAGCTTCCCCGAAGCAAGGCAACACGTCGAAAGAATGAGCCCTACATTTCCAAAGACATATGCAAATATTACCACTAAACCTGTATCTCCACCGGCTGTAAATGTCTCTGAAATTGCTTCTTTGTTAATGCCCGAAATTACAAAAATTGTCCAAAATGTGTTTAGTGAATTTGTCAAAATGTTTATTCCCCAGTTTCCGTTTAAAACCCCAGTTGCTTTGTCACAATTTTCTCCAAGCAGTATCACGCCTACTAATCAAGTTCCCACCATACCTAGCGGCAGTACCCCATTGACCGCTAAAAGCACAGTACCCGCTCCTATTCGGCAGTCTTGTGTAGTTCACGAGAAAAATATTAACAACCCCAAGTGACAGCTCTGAGACTGATAATAGTACAGTCACTGATGAGGATTTTTTAAACCCCTTAAAAAGAAAGGAGAGGAAAGATAAAAGAGGTTGGCCTAAAGGTAAGTTTCGCAGTTCCCTCACCCAGCCAAATGCCAAGTCTTAGTTCTTGGTAATTCTTCTCTCTCTTCTTTTATCTTTCTCTTATTTTCGCTGCTTTAGTTTCTTTCAGCTATTTCACATAGCTATTTTCGTTTTTTATTTCTTCTACATTCATCATTCAGTGGAACTGTAATGGTATCGTTCACCATTTATCTGAGTTAAGATTGTTATTAGCTGATTATAGTCCCTGCTGTGTCTGCATTCAAGAATCCCATTTAAAGCCTCAAGAATCGTTCTCATTACGAGGATATAATATAGTTCGTCACGATGTCGCACCTGACGGTCGTGCACACGGTGGTGTTGCAATTCTATTAAATTCTAGGACTCCTTATACCACCTGCCAACTTCGGACAAGACTTCAAGCCACTGCAGTCCAAATCTTCATGCCTAGGAGAGTCACAGTTTGCAACATCTATCTGCCAAATTTTACTTGGAATATCAACGATCTTGAGCGTATCATTAACCAGTTGGAGCCACCTGTTATTCTTGTTGGGGATTTTAATGCACACAGTATACTATGGGGTTCAGCCCATACTGATGGTCCAGGCAGCACAATTGAAAATCTTTTGGATACCAATGACGTAGTTCTCCTTAACACAGGTGAACCTACGTATATCAATCTTCGTTCTAACACGTTCTCAGCTATCGACTTGTCAATGTGCTCGCCAAATCTAGCTCCACATCTTACTTGGAAAGTTCTTGACGATGCTCATTTTAGTAACCACTTTCCCATACTGATTTCTTTAACAGTTCCTTCTCCAGTCCCATCTTCGCTTCAAAGATGGCGACATGACCTCGCCAATTGGAAAAACTTTGCTGACGATGTTACTGTTCCTGTATTGTCAAATGATGTTAACACATCACTCCAGGACATTAATACCAGTATTATGTCGTCAGCATCGAGCAATATCCCCCTTACTTCCTCTCGTGCTCTCAAAAGGAAGGTTCCATGGCGGAATGAACAAGTGTCCAGAGCCATAATGGAAAAGAAGCGTGCATTAAAACAGTTCAAGCGGAATCCAACACTGGAGAAGCAAATTTTATTTAAAAAAGCTCGTGCCCAAGCCCGTAGATATATACTGCAGGCGAAAACAACGTCATGGAGGAATTATGTATCGTCGATCACGTCAGATCGCCCACAGACTGAGCTGTGGAACAAAATCCGCTACATGAACGGCTACAGGAAGAGCAATGCTGTTACCATGCTCCATATCAACAATCAGGTCTATGCAGATCGGCTTGACATTGCAGAGTGTCTAGCTAATCATTTCGCTTCGGTCAGCAGCACGGATAACTACTCGCTACACTTCTTACGCATCAAAGAGGAGGTTGAAGTACATCTTGATTTCGCCACTGATGTGGAAGACGTTTACAACCGCCCATTCATCATGAAAGAGTTCGATTTTGCACTTAAGCATACAGGAAACACTTCAGTTGGTCCTGACCGCATTTCATATGCTATGATCAAAAACGCACCTCATGACATGAAAGCACACATCCTCAGTTACTTCAACCAAATCTGGCGCACTGGCGAATATCCCGATACTTGGCGAGAAGCAGTAGTAATACCCGTGCTTAAACCGGGAAAAGATCCAGCACAACCTTCGAGCTATCGGCCCATTTCACTGACATGTCATCTGTCAAAAGTTTACGAGCGAATGATAAACTACCGTCTAGTTTGGTACCTTGAGTCGAATCAATTCATTGATTCCTTTCAGTGTGGTTCAAGAAAGCATCATTCTACCTCGGACTTGCATGCCTATTTGACAAATGCTATTCATTGCAATTTCCTTGCACGTAACCACCTAGTTGCAGTTTTCTTTGATCTGGAAAAAGCATTTGACATGACTTGGAGGCATGGTATCCTACAACAATTATACGATTGGGGCCTGCGTGGTAATTTACCAGTATTTATCGAAAACTTTCTTCGTAGTCGTACATTTAAAGTCCGCATTGACGATATTCATTCCAGTTCATACCCACTTGAGAATGGTGTACCGCAAGGTTCCACAATCAGTGTAACCCTGTTCATGATAGCGATTAATAACATTGCACGCAACTTACCACCATCCGTGGACCATTGTCTGTACGTTGACGATTTAGCAATATTTACCTCAGCACCAACCATTGATGAATGTGAGACCCGTTTACAGGAAGCTATCAATGCTGTATCTGACGCTGCCACCGCTCGAGGATTTCGATTCTCAGCCGAGAAAACGAAATGTATTGAATTCTGTCGCCTACGCCGCACAATGCACCAGCTCTACGTCTCTACAATACTCCTATCTCTTGTGTGTCTGAGGTAAATTTTCTGGGGCTTACTTATGACAGGCACTTGACGTGGAAACCGCAGATACTCAAACTTGCGGCACAATGCCGAAAATCGCTCAATGCTGTTAAGTGTTTGGGCAGCGTCAAATGGGGTGGTGATCGAGACTGTCTCCGTCGTCTCTACGCCGCACTTGTGCAGTCGCAGCTAGATTACGGATCCATCGTTCTCAGTACAGCCAAGCAGAGTCACCTGAATAGGCTAGATGCTGTTCATAATGCTGGCATTAGGATAGTCACCGGAGTTTTTAGAACTAGTCCAGTACATAGCCTGTACTGTGAATCCGGCATTGCACCACTTAGTATTCGCCGTCTACGTCTTTGTATGCGCTACACTGTTGGCATTTTGGCCAAACCTTGGCATTTTATGCATAAAGTTCTATTCATAGACCAGCACGCAGCACAACTATTTCGTAACAGCAACACCTCACTTTGGCCTGTTTCCTTGAAACTTTCAAAGCAGCTTGATAACCTACCTCGTGGCCGAGAAGAGGTCCTACCTCTTCGCGTGCTAGATTCGCCAACTTGGTGCGTACCTGAAATCAGGTACGATACAAGTCTGACTGCCATGCACAGGGATTCTACTCCACCACAAATGTATGTTGCTGAGTTCCACTCTCTTTTGGAACAATATATAGAGTCGCAGCTTATCTTTACAGATGGTGCAAAGACGGATACTGGTGTAGGCTGTGCTTTTATTTCTAACGGTGAGAACTTCGTCTTCTCTCTCTCTCCCACGAGTTCTGTGTACAGTGCTGAGCTATATGCTATTTATTTCGCCCTACAGCATTGCCTACGTGTAACACATACTCATCCTAGCACCTTAATCTGTACAGATTCCCTCAGATCAGTTTTGGGTGTAGCAAATACCGTGAGCACAGATCCGCTTATCCAAGCGATAATAGGTCTCATAGGCAATCTTCATGCGCTACACGTACAAGTTAGATTTCTTTGGATACCAGGACACGTGGGAATTTTAGGTAATCACCAAGCGGATGAATCCGCGCGAGAAGTTGCAAACCGTACTATGACCATCCAGTATAAGATACGACCTGATGATATGCTATCTCTCTTGTCTCAGCATTGTGGTGATTTGTGGCAGGCGGAGTGGAGTCGATCCACTGATAAGCTCAGGCATGTCAAACAGTCCGTCGATACATGGAAAAGTCCAATTCCTCTCACCAGGCAACAACAAGTCACCATAACCAGGTTACGCATCGGGCATATTAAGGCGACACATCTGTATCTGCTGCTGAAGGAACCTGTTCCTATGTGCGACACGTGTAACGCGCGTTTGACTGTGGCTCATGTATTACTTTATTGTAATAAGTATACTCACGAAAGGCAACTGTGTCAGTTGGAGAATACCATCCCTGCAATCCTGTCGAATCAGGATGAAAATATAACGAAACTCCTCTCATATCTCAATATAACCGGACTGATAAGTCTAATATTTTAGTACCTTCTCCTACTTTACTTTCTTCATATTCGCATTAAGCGAATTTATGATATATCCAGTAGTAGCTCTTATCTACTTTTCACATTTCTACGTTACTTATAATAAGAATATGTCCTTGGATTCAGCCATAATACTCGTACTTTAACACGTCTTACATACAGGATATAAGATCCTGTCTTTTTTAACTGGTTATAAGAACCAGTTCTTTCATTAAATTTACATTTTGGCGGTAATGACCCTGGCAGTCGATCCGCCTTATCTCAAACAAAAAAAAAAAAAAAAAAAAAAATAAATCATCAAGCGAACGCACCTGCCAAAGCAACAGCTGTCGAAGGTCGGTCTGCGAAGTTTGGATTATTTGTGTGGTTTTTTTTTGATTAATCAAATATAATTTTGGTTAATACTTATAGTTAAAAGTGTGTTTAAGTGGGATAAGTTAAAAATTTCATTCGAAACGGTGAGTTTTTGATTATAAACTTAAGTTTCATTTTGGGTGTTGGCTGTGTCATCGCTTGGTGACGCCCACTCGAGGTGTGTTTTTTTGGTCTCGCTTTTGAATTATTTTTAATATTTAAAATCTTATTTAATTAATTTAATAATATTATTTGGTGTTGTTAAACATACTCTCTTTGGCATTTACTGCTTCTATATATTTTATTTTAAATTATTTTATAAAAAATTATAATATTTGGATTCTTTGAATTTTGGTTTTTTCTGGGGGCTTCGGCCCACCAGACATTAAAATGACCCTGGACCCGGTTCCAGTAGGTCCAAGAGAGAAGCGAGCGCGTGTTTTATCTGAACATGAAGAGCCCTGCGCCAGTTTTGTAGTCATAAAAAGGGAGGTTGGCGATTTCTACAAAATTAGCCCATTTTTAATTTCTAAATTAATTGTGGGGATTGCTGGTGAGGTAAAACTCATCAGGAAAATTAAGGAAGGCCTCTTAATTGAAACAAAAAATAAAAATCAGTCTGCTAAGTTATTATCACTGAAAACGCTAGGTGAGTACAATGTCTCTGCTTCCCCGCATGCAACACTGAATACATGCAAGGGAGTTATTTACTGTCGTGATCTGCTCAATTGTACTACTGATGAGATTTTAGAGGAATTGAAAAATGAGGGAGTAATTGATGTTAGACGCATCGTTACAAGAAAAAGTGGTAATCAGGAGAACACACCGTCTCTCGTTCTTACATTTAATAAACGTGATGTGCCTAAACATATTTATGCTGCCATGTATCGTCTCCCCGTTCGCCCTTACATTCCTAACCCTCTGCGATGTTTTCAGTGTCAACGTTTTGGTCATTCTTCCACGAAATGTAACAACCCTAAATTGTGTATTTGTGGAAAACCCCCTCATGAAGGATCTGAATGTAGTGAAATAAAATGCGTTAATTGTAATGGAAACCATCAATCTAGCTCTAGAAACTGCCCCAAGTTTAAATTGGAATATGCAGTTCTAGAGTACAAAACGATCCAAAAATGTAGCTTCCCTGAAGCAAGGCAACACGTCGAAAGAATGAGCCCTACATTTCCAAAGACATATGCAAATATTACCACTAAACCTGTATCTCCACCGGCTGTAAATGTCTCTGAAATTGCTTCTTTGTTAATGCCCGAAATTACAAAAATTGTCCAAAATGTGTTTAGTGAATTTGTCAAAATGTTTATTCCCCAGTTTCCGTTTAAAACCCCAGTTGCTTTGTCACAATTTTCTCCAAGCAGTATCACGCCTACTAATCAAGTTCCCACCATACCTAGCGGCAGTACCCCATTGACCGCTAAAAGCACAGTACCCGCTCCTATTCGGCAGTCTTGTTTAGTTCACGAGAAAAATATTAACAACCCCAAGTGACAGCTCTGAGACTGATAATAGTACAGTCACTGATGAGGATTTTTTAAACCCCTTAAAAAGAAAGGAGAGGAAAGATAAAAGAGGTTGGCCTAAAGGTAAGTTTCGCAGTTCCCTCACCCAGCCAAATGCCAAGTCTTAGTTCTTGGTAATTCTTCTCTCTCTTCTTTTATCTTTCTCTTATTTTCGCTGCTTTAGTTTCTTTCAGCTATTTCACATAGCTATTTTCGTTTTTTATTTCTTCTACATTCATCATTCAGTGGAACTGTAATGGTATCGTTCACCATTTATCTGAGTTAAGATTGTTATTAGCTGATTATAGTCCCTGCTGTGTCTGCATTCAAGAATCCCATTTAAAGCCTCAAGAAACGTTCTCATTACGAGGATATAATATAGTTCGTCACGATGTCGCACCTGACGGTCGTGCACACGGTGGTGTTGCAATTCTATTAAATTCTAGGACTCCTTATACCACCTGCCAACTTCGGACAAGACTTCAAGCCACTGCAGTCCAAATCTTCATGCCTAGGAGAGTCACAGTTTGCAACATCTATCTGCCAAATTTTACTTGGAATATCAACGATCTTGAGCGTATCATTAACCAGTTGGAGCCACCTGTTATTCTTGTTGGGGATTTTAATGCACACAGTATACTATGGGGTTCAGCCCATACTGATGGTCCAGGCAGCACAATTGAAAATCTTTTGGATACCAATGACGTAGTTCTCCTTAACACAGGTGAACCTACGTATATCAATCTTCGTTCTAACACGTTCTCAGCTATCGACTTGTCAATGTGCTCGCCAAATCTAGCTCCACATCTTACTTGGAAAGTTCTTGACGATGCTCATTTTAGTAACCACTTTCCCATACTGATTTCTTTAACAGTTCCTTCTCCAGTCCCATCTTCGCTTCAAAGATGGCGACATGACCTCGCCAATTGGAAAAACTTTGCTGACGATGTTACTGTTCCTGTATTGTCAAATGATGTTAACACATCACTCCAGGACATTAATACCAGTATTTTGTCGTCAGCATCGAGCAATATCCCCCTTACTTCCTCTCGTGCTCTCAAAAGGAAGGTCCCATGGTGGAATGAACAGGTGTCCAGAGCCATAATGGAAAAGAAGCGTGCATTAAAACAGTTCAAGCGGAATCCAACACTGGAGAAGCAAATTTTATTTAAAAAAGCTCGTGCCCAAGCCCGTAGATATATACTGCAGGCGAAAACAACGTCATGGAGGAATTATGTATCGTCGATCACGTCAGATCGCCCACAGACTGAGCTGTGGAACAAAATCCGCTACATGAACGGCTACAGGAAGAGCAATGCTGTTACCATGCTCCATATCAACAATCAGGTCTATACATATCGGCTTGACATTGCAGAGTGTCTAGCTAATCATTTCGCTTCGGTCAGCAGCACGGATAACTACTCGCTACACTTCTTACGCATCAAAGAGGAGGTTGAAGTACATCTTGATTTCACCACTGATGTGGAAGACGTTTACAACCGCCCATTCATCATGAAAGAGTTCGATTTTGCACTTAAGCATACAGGCAACACTTCAGTTGGTCCTGACCGCATTTCATATGCTATGATCAAAAACGCACCTCATGACATGAAAGCACACATCCTCAGTTACTTCAACCAAATCTGGCGCACTGGCGAATATCCCGATACTTGGCGAGAAGCAGTAGTAATACCCGTGCTTAAACCGGGAAAAGATCCAGCACAACCTTCGAGCTATCGGCCCATTTCACTGACATGTCATCTGTCAAAAGTTTACGAGCGAATGATAAACTACCGTCTAGTTTGGTACCTTGAGTCGAATCAATTCATTGATTCCTTTCAGTGTGGTTCAAGAAAGCATCATTCTACCTCGGACTTGCATGCCTATTTGACAAATGCTATTCATTGCAATTTCCTTGCACGTAACCACCTAGTTGCAGTTTTCTTTGATCTGGAAAAAGCATTTGACATGACTTGGAGGCATGGTATCCTACAACAATTATACGATTGGGGCCTGCGTGGTAATTTACCAGTATTTATCGAAAACTTTCTTCGTAGTCGTACATTTAAAGTCCGCATTGACGATATTCATTCCAGTTCATACCCACTTGAGAATGGTGTACCGCAAGGTTCCACAATCAGTGTAACCCTGTTCATGATAGCGATTAATAACATTGCACGCAACTTACCACCATCCGTGGACCATTGTCTGTACGTTGACGATTTAGCAATATTTACCTCAGCACCAACCATTGATGAATGTGAGACCCGTTTACAGGAAGCTATCAATGCTGTATCTGACGCTGCCACCGCTCGAGGATTTCGATTCTCAGCGGAGAAAACGAAATGTATTGAATTCTGTCGCCTACGCCTCACAATGCACCAGCTCTACGTCTCTACAATACTCCTATCTCTTGTGTGTCTGAGGTAAATTTTCTGGGGCTTACTTATGACAGGCACTTGACGTGGAAACCGCAGATACTCAAACTGTTCATAATGCTGGCATTAGGATAGTCACCGGAGCTTTTAGAACTAGTCCAGTACATAGCCTGTACTGTGAATCCGGCATTGCACCACTTAGTATTCGCCGTCTACGTCTTTGTATGCGCTACACTGTTGGCATTTTGGCCAAACCTTGGCATTTTATGCATAAAGTTCTATTCATAGACCAGCACGCAGCACAACTATTTCGTAACAGCAACACCTCACTTTGGCCTGTTTCCTTGAAACTTTCAAAGCAGCTTGATAACCTACCTCGTGGCCGAGAAGAGGTCCTACCTCTTCGCGTGCTAGATTCGCCAACTTGGTGCGTACCTGAAATCAGGTACGATACAAGTCTGACTGCCATGCACAGGGATTCTACTCCACCACAAATGTATGTTGCTGAGTTCCACTCTCTTTTGGAACAATATATAGAGTCGCAGCTTATCTTTACAGATGGTGCAAAGACGGATACTGGTGTAGGCTGTGCTTTTATTTCTAACGGTGAGAACTTCGTCTTCTCTCTCTCTCTCCCACGTGTTCTGTGTACAGTGCTGAGCTATATGCTATTTATTTCGCCCTACAGCATTGCCTACGTGTAGCACATACTCATCCTAGCACCTTAATCTGTACAGATTCCCTCAGCTCAGTTTTGGGTGTAGCAAATACCGTGAGCACAGATCCGCTTATCCAAGCGATAATAGGTCTCATAGGCAATCTTCATGCGCTACACGTACAAGTTAGATTTCTTTGGATACCAGGACACGTGGGAATTTTAGGTAATCACCAAGCGGATGAATCCGCGCGAGAAGGTGCAAACCGTACTATGACCATCCAGTATAAGATACGACCTGATGGTATGCTATCTCTCTTGTCTCAGCATTGTGGTGATTTGTGGCAGGCGGAGTGGAGTCGATCCACTGATAAGCTCAGGCATGTCAAACAGTCCGTCGATACATGGAAAAGTCCAATTCCTCTCACCAGGCAACAACAAGTCACCATAACCAGGTTACGCATCGGGCATATTAAGGCGACACATCTGTATCTGCTGCTGAAGGAACCTGTTCCTATGTGCGACACGTGTAACGCGCGTTTGACTGTGGCTCATGTATTACTTTATTGTAATAAGTATACTCACGAAAGGCAACTGTGTCAGTTGGAGAATACCATCCCTGCAATCCTGTCGAATCAGGATGAAAATATAACGAAACTCCTCTCATATCTCAATATAACCGGACTGATAAGTCTAATATTTTAGTACCTTCTCCTACTTTACTTTCTTCATATTCGCATTAAGCGAATTTATGATATATCCAGTAGTAGCTCTTATCTACTTTTCACATTTCTACGTTACTTATAATAAGAATATGTCCTTGGATTCAGCCATAATACTCGTACTTTAACACGTCTTACATACAGGATATAAGATCCTGTCATTTTTAACTGGTTATAAGAACCAGTTCTTTCATTAAATTTACATTTTGGCGGTAATGACCCTGGCAGTCGATCCGCCTTATCTCAAACAAAAAAAAAAAAATAAAAAAAAAAAAAATAAATAAATAAATAAATAAATGAATAAATAAATAAATAAATAAATAAATGAATAAATAAATAAATACATAAATAAATAAATAAATTAATAAATAAATAAATATTTTACGTAAAGCATACAAACACTTTGCTAGCTTGGTGCATGTCACATCAATATGGCTACTCCAGTTCAGGGGGTCCTATTCTAATTCAGTTAGCGACTCGCTAAGCGTGTGATATCGCTAGCCCACTCCCGTTCTGCAATTATGACGTAATGTCCCTATTCCCGAAATGCGATGATAACGTATTGGCCAATTGGCCCTATAAAAAAATGCGATGATGACGTGGTATGACGTCACTCGCCATCGCTACGTTATTCGACACTAAAAGTAGCTGTCGCTATTTCTTTTCGTCTCTCGCTAACTAAGAATTGAGCGTTTTGTTTTTAAACAATGGCTTTTCGTATTTTGTTGTGCGTACTCCGAAGTAAAAGAGAGAAGAGAATAAGCTAGAATTGCTCGAAGATTAATTTGGGATGCACATAATCCGTTCCAATTGCCCAAACGGAATTTCTTAAAAATTTTAGACTACGTAAAGAAGTTTCTTTGTACGTGGTAAATATTTTAAACCCACATTTAAATTATGGAAGTTAAAGAAATCGAATTCCTGCCCATTTAAGAGTAAGTACTTGATTTATTCATAAAAGAAATGTTAACCGCTCTCAGTGACATCCAATTTTGTCGCCCATCTGCCCCCAAAAAACAAAAACAAAATAAATAGTTACACTTAATTTATCCATTTAATCTAAACTAAAAATATTGAAAAATAACCTATCATACTAAAAGAACTAAATTAAATTTATATTACTCTAAAAAGAAAAACCAACTAAAACTTACTTTAATAGTAAAATAAAAATAAACTAATAACAAAAATTTTAAAAATAAAAAAAGAATAAAATGTATAACACCCGACACAAAAGAGGAAGAACCAGCACTAGATCACAAATTAAACTGTATTGAAATTCAAAATGAGCGCTTTAAACTACAGCAATGCCATCTACTAGACACTTCTTTACTTACTTGGTACCAAGTGAGTAATATTAAAATTCACAAAATGTATTAAAAAATACTAAATGGTGACGTAGCTTGTACGTCACTAACAGTGACGGAATAGCGAGACTACGGTGTCGCTTCAATTGGAACAGACCACCAGATCATTTCACAAGAGCAAAAATTGATATTTCATGGTGGTTTTCTCAGTTTGAGAATTAATGAAATCTACAATATTTATTTTCTGCTTATTTAAAATTAGTGATTAAGCAGAAAACCATTTTGTAGCTCGATGTAAGATTTTATTACTGTTTTCTTCAATTATATCACTGCAAGAACTCTGAGTGATAAAAGTGATATCATCTGCAATTGGGTTTTCAACGGTGCTTTGCTGTCGTATGTAAATAGTTTTTTTGTGTGCTTTATGATATTATACCTTTACTTTTCTTCTTCAAATATATCCAGCTTCTTTTGTTCAATACATTAACAAGTTGAACCCGAATCGATTAGAAATTTTGCTATAACTCCCCCGATTTGGATTTCAATTTTTCGTGTGTATTTGAAACGCATATTCTGAACTATCATCTTCAACGTCATCCTCTTCTTCGACATTTCTAATTTTCCGTTGTTTTTTATCTGCTTTCTTCATTTTTGTTTTACAACCTTCCTGGAAATGCTCAATTTTCGAACATCTTGCGCATTTCTTGTCTCTGGCGCGGTTTTGTCCGTTTGCCTCCGTTGTTTCGTTTGTATTTTCCTAATTTCTTGTTCTCCAATTTTCTGCTTTATTTCCGCTTCCATGTTCACCGCTTACATTTCAGAAGTTTTAAAAATTCTTCCTAGTTTTTAGCTGTATCTATTGTCAGATTATCTCCTTCTTTCAACAGTTGCGTTCTTATTTCTGTAGAATTGCACTTTTCTATAAGCTGGTCTATAATCATTTCATTTTCCCGCCCTTTATATTACAATGTTTACTTTGGGCCTTCAGGCAAGTTACAAATTGAATTACTCCTTTACCTTCCTTTGCGCTAATGCTAGAAATAAATGTCTTTCATAAGTGTAATTTTGTTTTGCTTTAAAAATATTTGTTAGGCTTTTTTGCAGATCGCGTAGACATCGTCAGTTGATTCATATAGTCTACTTTCGTCCAGTTATTAGAATTTAAAGGCAAATTAGTTACCTAGATAGTAGTATTTATTATTTTTAATTTTAATTGAGTATTTGGTGCCGTTTGAAGAAATGTAGATTATTATTGAAGGGTCTCCTTATAATTTTTGTGGTTTCGAGTTGGCATTCTAAAGAGGGCCTGATCGGCCGTCCCCTTCTTGGCCATGGAGGCATTCTGTTATATAGAGGAGCCCAACGACGAGTCACCTGGTCTGCTCCTTTGTTCTTGTTCCCTCTCTACCCCCTCGTGCTGTCTCACTTCCTGCATTGGCCACCAAATATACCTATTAAACTATATACCGCTGAATCCCTATCTCTTGTATAAGGAGAAAGTACCCGCAAGATGATTATCTCTATTCTTGTCTGGCAGTCGGACACGCGTCTACAAGCGCATGCGCACACAGTCATAGGCCAATAAGCGAATCGAAAGCAGTTGACGTATGCGTATAAGGCGCCGTGTCCATGTTAGGAGAAAGATGTTGCGGACATTTCTTGTGTGATTTTTAGCGGCATATAGTAGATTAGGTATATTGGCCTCCGACTCTCCCCTTTTGAACTCTTTTTTTACCTTCCGCCACCTTTAGGTAAGGAAGGTATTGTCTTTGGTCAAAAAATTCAATGATGCGTTTTTAGTGAATAAACATGTTTTGGGGGTCCCTATAATACGATTTTACCATTTTTACAATGATGTCTATATATATATATATATGTGTGTGTGTGTGTGTGTTTGTGTGTGTGTGTGTGTGTCCGTGTGTATTTGACAAGAGTTTCGGATCGCAACAACTGATAAGATTTTGGTTATAATTGGTCAACCGGAAGTAGCCTCATGTGAAGATTTTAACAGTTAACTATGATTTATTGACATTTAACGTTATTATAACTTAAAGAATATATTATTCTCTATACGATTTGATTGAATTTTATACTTCATATTCAAAGATATAGTTAAAGAATTATAAAGAAATTAAATTTTATAAATCAGCCAGCTATGCTCACCACGAAAATTATTAATATATTCAAATAATTCAAATTGACAGATGTCAGTATCAATAAAAAGTAAATTAATGTGGCAGAGATGAAGATGTTGAAGTAGATGCTGGGGAAGACACGTAAAGATACGGTAAGGAAATAACTCTAGTGTTACAAGTTTCTAGAAAGATACAAGAGAGATGGTCACATTGGTTTGAAATGAAGAATATATTGGATGAAGAATGAATAGCTTAGTAATAGAAGGTTAAAGAAACAGGGGAAAACCAAAGATAAGATGGGAGGACTGTATTGCGGAAGACTTGAGAGAAAAGGAATTGAATGAGAACGACACGTATAACAGAAATGAGTGGAAGAAGAAAATAAAAAATAGTGACTCCTAACAAATGGGAAAAGTTAAAGAAGATGTCAGTGTCAAGTGCAATTTTGCATAGTTTGTTTATGAAATAATTTTGCTGGAAATTTAGAATTTTTTGCAAGAAAATTTGTGTATGGAGTGTATACATAATACTCAGGATAGGCGGAAGGTATTGTGCTGGCCACAACAGATTTTTTATCGCCGGCTTCAGTTGTATGCGGATGTTCGAGTACAAGTGAATATATTTTACTTTGCCGTCCACAGTGTTATACGACGTCGTCTATGTGTTGTAGAATAAGTGATTCGTATGCAGTTACCTTGTTATGGCAGGCATTACTTATTTCATATGTGGTGATGCTCTTAAAGAAGATGAGGATCCAGCTACAATAAAGGAAAGGACACTGAAAACCTATATTGAGGCCAGTGAGAGGAGAAAGGATGACCATCAAACGTGGCTAGAGAGTCAAACATCCGTTATTTTGCATGAAAAGTGTCGAAAAGGTGTCCGTGCGAGGGAGTCAAACATTTTAAAGGCTGAAATAGAAGCAAACAATCCAGCCCGTATAACAAGAGTTCATGTGGACACATTCCAATTCAAGGAACTATGTTTTTATTGTGCAAAGGATGCCTCTGAATCCGTTAAGGCCCAACAAATTAAGAAACGGAAAGACAATGTAAGATAGTGTGCACAAAGTAATAGATTTGGATACGATACAAAGTATTTATAAGAGCAGCTGTTAGGAAGGAAAAAATCAATTTCTAGTTCTTCTTCAACTATGTCGATTTCTTCGTCATACGGTGCAGCCTGAAATAACGCTCCATCCTCAATACGGGAATTCTGCATGTGTGTTCTTTACAGTGGACACATATGGCGGAGCATTTTATGCCAGCTTTTACAAGCTGTTTGGCATCCTTTTGTACAGATGCAGAATAAGCCTCAGAAACTTGATGAGGTGTGGTGTCAGGATCCATAAAAACTCACACTGTGTTTTGAAGGCTCATGTTCTTTTGAAATGTGTTTGCAAATTCCGTTTTGCCCTGCCTGAAAACTGCAGACGTGCTGGCACAGTCGCTGAAGACATGTAGGAACAATAAATGTTTTATTAGATTCATCCGCGAGCTTACAATTGTTGGGACTGTGAATACAGGTATCTTGTTTTCCTTTACCAGGTTTCATCAGGAAAATGTTGCAGATGGGGTTTGGCTGCTCATTACAGTCAGCTACATGGACAGTCAGCAGGACCAATAAGTCGATGTCCTCCCCGACAATGAATACATTGCCTCCCTGTGTAGATGTTTCTATTGCTGTACTTACAATCAAGGGATCTGCGTCCTCAATGGCGTGCTTGATCTGAAAACCTTCACCAGTAAATTTATCTGTAAGCATTGATATCAGACGTTTCTTAAGTTCTTTGGATAAGATACGTTCTTTTGGCATTGTTACAGTCATCGACTCTTCAAACAAAACAAATGCTGATGACATGGCACGGGCTCTTCGGGTACGTTCAGCAGATTTTATGCTTTTCTCCGTACCATCTTCTGGGTACCCGTCAAACACTATGGTACAATTGGACTCAAAGTGTTTTTTGACATAGTTCACATAATTTTCAATGATAGAGGAGAACTTCTCATTAGCATTCCACAAAACTCGGTATAAGAGGAACCCACCGTCAACAACGCATTGCTTGTAAGTTCAGCATTGACTGGATCGAACAGCTTCTACAGATCTGATTTTCGTGTCTTGCGCATTTCATTGTCATCAAAAAGAGATAATGGATACGGGAGTAACTCATATGCGAAGTATGACTCGAGCTATTGTGGTAATTTTATGTGGAAAGGAATTCTGCAGAAAAAAATGATAAAAAGATTCGTTATAAAAAAAATTGAAAATGTAGGTGAAAAAAGAAAAAAATGAGTATATTTGCAAACGTGTTTACTCTATCTAAGTTTCTTTATTTTCGCTATACACATATGATTGAGTTTGAAGGTAATATAAAAAGTATAGAATAATATGGCGGCTCGTTAGTCTAGGGGTATAATTCTCGCTTAGGGTGCGAGAGGTCCCGGGTTCAAATCCCGGACGAGCCCAGTTTCTAGTATTCGTATATATTTATACTGAAATAAAGTTCTTAATTAATCAAAGCCCCGTATAATCTGCAGATACGTTCAGATTAGAAAAGTATAATGCAAGCATCGGTGGTTCAGTGGTAGAATGCTCGCCTGCCACGCGGGCGGCCCGGGTTCGATTCCCGGCCGATGTACATTGTTTTATTTATTATCTATCTCATATCTGTCCCGAAAATGTATTCTACTTAGAAAGGATATAGATATAAGTAGCATCGGTGGTTCAGTGGTAGAATGCTCGCCTGCCACGTGGGCGGCTCGGGTTCGATTCCCGGCCGATGCACATTATTTTATTTATTATCTATCTCATATCTGACCCGGAAATGAATTCTACTTAGAAAGGATATAGATATAAGTAGCATCGGTGGTTCAGTGGTAGAGTGCTCGCCTGCCACGCGGGCGGCCCGGGTTCGATTCCCGGCCGATGCACATTGTTTTATTTATTATCTATCTCATGTCTGACCCGGAAATGTATTCTACTTAGAAAGTATATAGATATAAGTAGCATCGGTGGTTCAGTGGTAGAATGCTCGCCTGCCACGTGGGCGGCCCGGGTTCGATTCCCGGCCGATGCACATTGTTTTATTTATTATCTATCTAATATCTGTCCCGGAAATGCATTCTACTTAGAAAGGGTATATATACATATATATATATATATATATATATATATATATATATATATATATATATATATATATATATATATATATATATATATATAAGTAGCATCGGTGGTTCAGTGGTAGAATGCTCACCTGCAACGCGGACGGCCCGGGTTCGATTCCCGGCCGATGCACATTGTTTTATTTTGTATCTATCTCATGTCTGACCCGGAAATTAATTCTACTTAGAAAGGATATAGATATAAGTAGCATCGCTGGTTCAGTGGTAGATTGCTCGCCTGCTACGCGGGCGGCCCGGGTTCGATTCCCGGCCGATGCACATTGTTTTATTTATTATCTATCTCATATCTGACCCGGAAATGAATTTTACTTAGAAATGATATAGATATAAGTAGCATCGGTGGTTCAGTGGTAGAATGCTCGCCTGCCACGCGGGCGGCCCGGGTTCGATTCCCGGCCGATGCATATTGTTTTATTTATCATCTATCTCATGTCTGACCCGGAAATGTATTCTACTTAAAAAGGATATAGATATAAGTAGCATCGGTGGTTCAGTGGTAGAATGCTCGTCTGCCACGCAGGCGGCCCGGGTTCGATTCTCGGCCGATTTACATTATTTTATTTACTATCTATCTCATATCTGACCCGGAAATGAATTCTACTTAGAAAGGATATAGATATAAGCAGCATCGGTGGTTCAGTGGTAGAATGCTCGCCTACCACGCGGGCGGCCCGGGGTCGATACTCGGCCGATGCACATTGTATTATTTATTATCTATCTCATATCTTACCCGGAAATGAATTCTACTTAGAAAGGATATAGATATAAGTAGCATCGGTGGTGCAGTATCAGATTGCTCGCCTGCCACGCGGGCGGCCCGGGTTCGATTCCCGGCCGATGCACATTGTTTTATTTATTATGTATCTCATGTCTGACACGGAAATGTATTCTACTTAGAAAAAATATATATATAAGTAGCATCGGTGGTTCAGTGGTAGAATGCTCGCCTGCCACGCGGGCGGCCCGGGTTCGATTCCCGGCCGATGCACATTGTTTTATTTATTATCTATCTCATGTCTGACACGGAAATGTATTCTACTTAGAAAAAATATAGATATAAGTAGCATCGGTGGTTCAGTGGTAGAATGCTCGCCTGCCACGCGGGCGGCCCGGGTTCGATTCCCGGCCGATGCACATTATTTTATTTATTATCTATCTCATATCTGACCCGGAAATGAATTCTACTTAGAAAGGATATAGATATAAGTAGCATCGGTGGTTCAGTGGTAGAGCGCTCGCCTGCCACGCGGGCGGCCCGGGTTCGATTCCCGGCCGATGCACATTGTTTTATTTATTATCTATCTCATGTCTGACCCGGAAATGTATTCTACTTAGAAAGTATATAGATATAAGTAGCATCGGTGGTTCAGTGGTAGAATGCTCGCCTGCCACGTCGGCGGCCCGGGTTCGATTCCGCGCCGATGCACATTGTTTTATTTATTATCTATCTAATATCTGTCCCGGAAATGCATTCTACTTAGAAAGGGTATATATATATATATATATATATATATATATATATATATATATATATATATATGTGTAAAAGCGACCTTTTGGGGACCCTTCAATATTATTGTAAATATAGGTAGTAAATAGTGTATTATGCAACTAATTTCAAATTCGCAATGTTTTGATACATATAAATGTGAAAAAACTTAATTTTTCATTTTTGACTGACAGATTACATATTCTCTACACTTTGAGGACTTTGTTCAGTTGGTAATGTAGAGACCATTTATTAGTGGTTCAGTCGTCAGCGGACACCGGACCACGCACCAATACTACAGAGAAAACTGCGGTCATCTAGTGTACTGCTTTTAGACACATCCGCCGTGTGGCGCTAATGTCAGGCCTTCTTGCAATTTAAATCATTCAAATTCTTAATCTGAGTTTAAAAGAAAATTATTGCATTTTTTTCGTGATATTAAGCAATAAACAATTTACATACAAAATTTTATAGTTTGTTTTAAACATATGAAAGCTAAGTTATTATAATAGATATGTAAGAAAGAAAATATGCTTCAAAACAAATATTAATATATTTATGTATTTTTATTACAAATTTTGTAGTTTATATTATATCTAAAAAAAACTGATGTTTGTCGCACTGCGTACACATAGTTTATTGCATTTTTCGAATATTATTTCAGTCTCATTAAAATGCAGTAAGTACTGTAATAGGTATCATATTTGCGTTAGCACAAGGAAATACAATGTTACCGCTTAAAATAACTTTTATTAATTATTAATAATAAGTTATTTGTTATAATATTCATAAAAATTTGCAGTTATTAAAGAAAAAGCCGAGCTGCGTAAATTCATCCCAATCCTATATTTTCACTATTTTGTTGACACGTAACATATAATTTGTTTAACAAATGCCTATTTACTTAGACTAAACATATAAAAACCGGTATTGATTATTAATAATAAGTTACTTGTTATAATATTCGTAAAAATACGCAATTATTACAGAAATAGCCGAGCTGCGAAGAACAGTTCATTGCTATATATTGATTATTAATAATACGTTACTTGTTATAATATTCGTAAAAACATGCAATAATTACAGAAATAGCCGTGCTGCGTACAATAGTTCATTGCTATATATATTCAGTATTTTGTCGACATGCAACTCATAATTTGTTTAACAAATGCATCTTTACTTAGACTAAACATATTAAAATCGGTTTTGATTATTAATAATAAGTTACTTGTTATAATATTCGTAAAAATATGCAATAATTACAGAAATAGCCGAGCTGCGTAGAATAGTTCATGTTATATATTTTCACTATTTTGTCGACATGCAACACATAATTTGTTTAACAAATGCATATTTACTTAGAATAAATATATAAAAATCGGTATTAATTATTAATAATAAGTTACTTGTAATAATATTTGTAAAAATATGCAATAATTACAGAAATAGCCGAGCTGCGTAGAATAGTTCATGCTATATATTTACACTATTTTGTCGACATGCAACAAATAGTTTGTTTAACAAATGCATCTTTACTTAGACTAAACATATTAAAATCGGTATTGATTATTAATAATAAGTTACTTGTTATAATATTTGTAAAAATGTGCAATTATTACAGAAATAGACGAGCTGCGTAGGACAGTTCATGCTATATATTTTCACAATTTTGTCGACATGCAACAAGTAATTTGTTTAACAAATGCATCTTTACTTAGATTAAACATATTAAAATCTGTATTGATTATTAATAATAATTTACTTGTTATAATATTCGTAAATATATGCAATTATTACAGAAATAGACGAGCTGCGTAGAATAGTTCATGCTATATATTTTCACTATTTTGTCGACATGCAACACATAATTTGTTTAACAAATGCATCTTTACTTAGACTAAACATATTAAAATCGGTATTGATTATTAATAGTAAGTTACTTGTTATAATATTCGTAAAAATGTGCAATAATTACAGAAATAGCCGAGCTGCGTACAATAGTTCATTGCTATATGTTTTCACTATTTTGTCGACATGCAACAAATAATTTGTTTAACAAATGCATCTTTACTTAGACTAAACATATTAAAATCGGTATTGATTTTTAATAATAAGTTACTTGTTATAATATTCGTAAAAATGTGCAATTATTACAGAAATAGACGAGCTGCGTAGGACAGTTCATGCTATATATTTTCGCTATTTTGTCGACATGCAACAAGTAATTTGTTTAACAAATGCATATTTACTTAGATTAAACATATAAAAATCTGTATTGATTATTAATAATAATTTACTTGTTATAATATTCGTAAATATATGCAATTATTACAGAAATAGACGAGCTGCGTAGGAATAGTTCATGCTATATATTTTCACTATTTTGTCGACATGCAACACATAATTTGTTTAACAAATGCATATTTATTTAGAATAAATATATTAAAATCGGTATTGATTATTAATAATAAGTTACTTGTTATAATATTCGTAAAAATGTGCAATTATTACAGAAATAGCCGAGCTGCGTACAATAGTTCATTGCTATATATTTTCACTATTTTGTCGACATGCAACAAATAATTTGTTTAACAAATGCATCGTTACTTAGACTAAACATATTAAAATCGGTATTGATTATTAATAATAAGTTACTTGATATAATATTCGTAAAAATGTGCAATTATTACAGAAATAGCCGAGCTGCGTAGAACAGTTCATGCTATATATTTTCACTATTTTGTCGAGATGCAACACATAATTTGTTTAACAAATGCATATTTACTTAGAATAAATATATTAAAATCAGTATTGATTATTAATAATAAGTTACTTGTAATAATATTTGTAAAAATATGCAATTATTACAGAAATAGACGAGCTGCATAGAACAGTTCATTGCTATATATTAAAATCGTTATTGATTATTAATAATACGTTACTTGTTGTAATATTCGTAAAAATATGCAATTATTACAGAAATAGACGAGCTGCGTACAATAGTTCATGCTATATATTTTCACTATTTTGTCGACATGCAACACATAATTTGTTTAACAAATGCATATTTATTTAGAATAAATATATTAAAATCGGTATTGATTATTCATAATAAGTTACTTGTTAATATTCGTAAAAATATGCAATTATTACAGAAATAGACGAGCTGCGTACAATAGTTCATTGCTATATATATTTTCACTATTTTGTCAACATGCAACAAATAATTTCTATAACAAATGCATATTATTATTATTATTATTGTTTTCGAGTTTGTGCTAACCCACTAAGTTGGACATGCGTGATTTTAAAGTGAAAATGATTAGGCAAAAGACTCACGTCATCAGCCTGAAAAAAACCTTATAAAATGTAATATAACTTGTAGAAATTATTGGGTTTTATTTATTCTTAAAAGAAGAAGAAAAAAAGTACTTGTATTAAGTAATGTATATATTAATGATATTTACAATTATTTCAAGTCAATCGTTATTTCTTTTACGGAATATAAAATTATTTGAAATAATTGTAGTTTATTTTCGTACCATACGTTGGCGTTGGCACTACTGAGAATGACCATTTTATGTCAAATAATTTTATATTCCGTAAAAGGAATAAGGATTGACTTAGAAATAATTGTAAATCTATTAATATATGCGTTTCTTTAATACTAGTATATGTTTTCTTCTTTTTTTTCAAGGTAAATAACATCTAATAATTTCTACAAGTTATATATCTTTTTATAAGGTATTTGTCAGGTTGATGACGTGAGTCTTCTGCCTAATCATTTTCACCATATGTATGTATGTATGTATATTTTTGACATATTCGTTATATTGAAATTAAAATTAAATACTTGAATTATTCGGGGTTTTCGAATTTGTAGCGTGATCGTGTACAGCTGGTTCCTGCGCAAGCTGTACTACGCAAATAGGTTCCCCCCATTACATTAATTACATCTGTTCAGCCTGTTCCACAAACGCAATGTCCGTGTTTTTTATGTTTACAGGTTTACAGAGACTGTCGTACATACTCGTGTAGACCTTCGGTTACATTCGAACTTGACAATATGCGGCAATATTTGAAATGAAGTTAGATAAGTGTAAAGTACTTATAAATGCACGTGCATACATTTTGAAGGACATTTTTGCAACAGAAAAAGAATTGTCGATGAGCTCTGTAATAAAAAATACCTAAAATTTACGAATCTGCCTACTATAATGCCCTAGTATTATCAAATACCTATTTTGCAATATTTAGTTTATTACACTTAATTAACAATTTTATTTAAATCAAAAGAATATCTTCATAAATTGCGATTTATTAAAATCATACGCCCATATGTCAATGAACTCTTGTATTAAAAAGCTTCAAATCGTATATTAGAATGCACTAATGTTGTCAGATACCTATGTAGCAATATTTATTCTAATTATGTGGTCGCATAGCTGAGTGTACAACGAATCAGGATCACGAATTTATGGTGTCAAGTTCGAGCTCGACCACTGCCGAAAAAAATATTTATAATTTATAAATGGCACAAAATAACACCTGTCATGCGCTCTTCACGCCAATTTCGGGTGTCCGTACGATGACCTCTGGTAACCGACCTCCGGATGAAATATGTCATCTCATTACCGATATCTGCTTATTTGCAGATTTGCACCCGACAACGGGTAAAAGCCATGATGACGTGATGATATTTTTTATTTATTTACTTATTTATATTAAATTCTAATCCTATATAAGTTTACGGGCAAGGTCGCACAATATTTTGATAAAATATTTAATAATAATGGAATAAACAAAATTGTTTAATTATTTGTCCCATGAGTAGTTTATAACGGTGTACATACATCTTCACAATGGGCCCATAAACCATTTTTTTAAATGAAAGTTCGTTTAATTTTGAAGCAATTCGTGGTATCAAAAAAGTCATACTTGTTTTTTTTATAACTGCATTTGATTTTTAAAGAAACCTATAGCTATCTTCCTCACATCGTTTATGTAGTAGGCTGCGCGAGAAAGATACCAATACCAATGTGACGTCATCCGTGACCCTGGCAATAAATTCAAATATCTCGAAGTATTTTAAGGATAAAGTATACATTTTATTATTTTTGTTATGGTTTATGGGCCAGCTTTACCAATTACTTAAAAAAAAATGCTATGGAAATGTTGTTTACATAAGCAATTAAATGCATATTAATATCAAGACCCTTAGGGTGGCACTAAAAAACAAATAATACATTAAATCAACAACAAAATATATATATTCAAACAAATAAGGCACAAATGTCAGGGCAAACTGATAATATACAAAATATAATTTTGAAAAAATTAATGACTGGTTTATTTTCTAATAGTCCAGGAAATCTAAGATTTTACTCAAAGAAATTGCAACAAAAGCTTTTTTACGACTTCGAGTTTCAGGCTGCGACACGTATACGATCGGTAACGTGCTCTAAAACAGCAGTCGTAGCCGACTGCACGTGCAGTCACCAGTCAGCATTGTCAGTAGTCAGTTGACCATAGTGCATTGCATACTGATTTCTCTTGTTTCATCCCCACTATCCAACTCTTTCCACGTATTTCATTGTTGTCAAGTCTAGATTAGTAGTTGTAAGCGACGTTGCCACTTATTAAGGGTCTCGACTCCGCGTGGCTATACTCTGAATCTGATTTTCTGTATATGAAATATGGCGCGGTGCGGAGATGTTTAGCACGGCCCACTTATAGTTGAACATTTATATTGAGATGGGAAACACATAAGAAATGCATTGGTCAACACAGCTTTACGTGGGAGTGTAGTGGGGTGGATATTTAAGAATGAATAGCAATAGACGGAGAGAAATGGATTGCTATCATAATCGGAATTCGGGTTGGTAGACTTTGGTATATGATAGAAAAATAAATATGAAAATTAATTTAAAAAAAAAATCATATTCAAATTAAATTAAAGGAATATACTAGGTAATAAAAAATTTGAATCATATTCAGACAGAAACAAAATCTTTGACATTAAAGATTTCTATATAAACAAAAAAAATACAGAAGGGAAGATAAGAAATACATATATGTACTAGTATTTCTCAAAAAATTAAAGGAATAACAATTTCATTACACAAAAAAAAAATCTGATGTGGCCAACGCAATACCTTCCATCAATCCTGTGTATTACGTATATTTCTATATATAAATTTTCTTGCGAAAGATTCTAAATTATTTCATAAACAAACTATGCAAATTGAAGTTGATAGTGGCATTTACTTCTTCTTTAGCTTTTCCCATTCGGTAGGGGTCGATATTTTTTATTATCTTCTTCCACTCATTTCTGTTACGTGTCGTTCTCATTCGGTTTCTTTTCTCTCAAGTCTTCCGCAATACAGTCCTACCATCTTATCTTTGATCCTCCTATGTTTCTTCAACCTTCTATTACTAAGCTATTCATTCTTCTCCCAATATATTTTTTATCTTTCCTCATGACATGTTCAAACCAATGTAATCGTCTCTCTAGTATCTTTCTAGAAACTTCTTACACTAGAGTTATTTCATTTATTTTTTCATTCTTTACCGTATCTTTCCGTGTTTTCCCCAACATCTATCTCAACATCCTCATCTCTGCCACATGCATTTACTTTTCATTGATATTGACATCTGTCAATTTGAATTATCTGAATATATTAACAGTTTCCATGGTAGCATAGCTGGCTTATTTATGAAATTTAATATCTTTATAATTCCTTAACTCTATATCTATTGATTATGAAGTATAAAATGTAATCATATCGTATAGAGAATAATATATTCTTGAAGTTATAATAATGTTAAATGCCAATAAAGATATTTAACTGCGTTTTTTCAAGAAACACTGTTAGTCTTCAAATGAGGGCACATCCGGTTGACCAATTATAACCAAAATCTATCACCTCTAACAGTTTCTCTTGAAAAAACGCTCTTGACATTTAAGGTTATTATAAACATTAAAGAATATTATATTATCTATACGATTTGATTGCATTTTATATTTTATATTCAATGGATATAGAGTTAATGAATTTAAATTTCATAAATCAGCCAACTATATTTAATAAAATTCTAATTGACAGATGGCAGTGTCAATGAAAAGAAAATTAATAGGGCACAGAGATGAGGATGTTGAGATAGATGTTGAGGAAGACACGAAAAGATAGAAAATGACTCGAGTGATAGAAATTTCTAGAAAGATGCAAGACAGACGATTACATTGGTTTGGAGTACAGAAGAATAAACAGCTTGGTAGAAGAAGGTATAAGAAACAGAGGAAGACCAAAATTTAATATAAGATGGAAGAGCTATATTGCGGAAGACTTGAGAGAAAATGAACTGAATGAAAACGAAAAACAAAATAGAAATTAGTGGAAGAATAAAATCAAGAATAGCGACTCCTAACGTAGGGGAAAAGCTAAAGAAGTAAAAGATGTCAATATCGAGTACAATTTACATAGTTTGTTTATGAAATAATTTTACTGGAAATATAAAATCTTTTGCAAGAAAATTTATGTATGGATGTACGTAATAAACAGAATTGACGGAAGGTAATGTGCTGGCCACATCAGATTTTTTTAATTAAAATAATATTACAAACACGCAATATTTTCGCCCAGTAATTCATAACTGACCCTGAACTTGGTAGTAGTAAGAATGATTTGATTTTAGATATAATTTATCATTACGTATTATGCAAAAAAAATTCGAAATACGTCCCTCAATAGGTGAGAAATTTTGAGCTAATGAAGGACATTTATTTTCAATTAATCACGATTCGAAAATCAAACTATCAGAACTGCCCCTTATAAACAATATTCCTTATCTTACAATGGGTTCATTTTCTACTCCAAATTTTGTTGCTGCATTTCCAAAAAATGTTTTGTACAGCATTGAATCTAACATCGTTTTGCAACAGGAAGAGCGGCACATTTTACATACTTGGACGGAATTAGAAGCAGTCAAGTTTGCTATACTAGGCTTTGATTTTGCAGTACAGTATTGTGTAATAACTTTTACTTTCGTCATCATTTTTAGCATCGATTAACTAAAAAAAGAATTAAATTGTTGCATATATGATATCTATTTTAATCTATTAACTCCAATAAAAAAATGCAGTCACAAACATTTGATTATGATAAAGTGTACATGAGTGTTTTTAATTTATATATGGGATTAGGGTTGCATTTAGAAAAGGTATGTTGAAAATAAATTAAATTAAAATACATTGTAAATATAAATTGCGGCGTGAATCAGCATAAGTATAAAAAACATATTTTAATTTAAAAAAAGAACTACGTTTTTCTTTGATAATTTATTCAAATTTGTCCTTTGTTTCTTTTCTGGGAGCAGATAATCGTAATCTCGAACATCGGGTTATAGAAATATACAGCCAATAGTAACAATTTACTACGAATACAAAATATACCCCGCACTGGCATTGACCAGGGTTGGAAAACCATCCCCTCTTCTATTCCTCTCTACCCGTACTCCACCGCGCCATGACCCATGACTAGGACAACTCATTTCAGCTTCTGTAAAATTCCGTAAAATTGGTTTAGAAATTAGTAAATTACATATGTTGTTTTAAAGATATAACAAAATTTCAAAACGGGCATATAGAAGGAAAGTGATACTATGCTTCTACGTTGTTATATTTTCCAATAAATGTCTATTTAATTAGATATATTGTGTTGAATGTTGTGTAAACTGTGTTTTTCTAAGTTAATTTCAAATTTGCCGAAAATTATAATGAGCAGCAAATTATTAATATTTAATACCGATTTTCACATGTTTATTGAAAGTAAATAGGCAATTGTTAAACAAATTATCTATTTCATATGAATAAAATAGTGAAAACATTTAACATACGTTTGAAATTGTGCATTTTGCATTTTTCTAAGTTAATTTCAAATTTGCCGAAAATTATAACGAGAAGCAAATTATTAATACTCAATACCGATTTTCACATGTTTATTGAAACTAAATTGGCTATTGTTAAACAAATTATCTATTTCATGTGATTAAAATAGTGAAAACATTTAACATATGTCTGAAATCGTATTCTACGGTTCTAGTCTAATCTAGTCTAGGTCAATGCTTAAGATTAATTATTTATGATTTTTTAATAATAATTTTATAAATATCAAAACTATATTTTTATCAAATGCGATTTAATACACTCATACTCTTATATATCTTAATTGGGTCGCTGAGATCTGTAATAAAAAACGTTATTTTCCTGGATTTATGTCTTGTAAGTGCCCTAAATTTATCTAATACTTTTTTTTTCATTACATATTTTTCTAGAATTATTTAATAATTTTGTAAATAGCAAAGCCTTATTTTTATAAAATTCGAATTACTTAACTGAAATGTACAATTACGCTGAGATCTTTAGTATAAGTTATGTACTAAAAAATCTTGGATCCTTGGTTTATATACGCTAGTTTACACATAAATCAAAATTTTTTAAAAAAATTAAATAAAAATTTAATAAAAAATATACATATATTTATAATATAAATTTGACGTGCTTTTCAAATTTGTAAAGATTGGCTGAATATTCACTTGAACAAAAATAATATGGTATAATATTAGCTCAATGATAACTTATCAGACTGGTGAAGCTAAGAACCCAGGTTCGAATTCCACAATCGATAAAAAAAAATTCACCATATTTAAAAATTACCTCTGTGGCTCCCTCGCCACTAATATCTTTATGGGCCGTTAATTGACCGCTGTTAATCGCACACATGGTTAAAAATACATCGAATTGATGTCTTCAATTAGCGAGATCTGCTTCTATTGGAAGCACCAAATGGGTGAGTGGGAACCTGTAATTTCAAATCTACGAGTACGGCAAACAGCACTATGTGCAACCTGTACATCGCAAGCCGGTATCACAAGAAATGCTGGCCGTGCGGCACGCCAGGGGTGGATTAAGGTTCCATTTTTAAAAATATCGTCAGAAAAGTCAATAAAATTGTTGATATGTATCTCATAAAGGAGACTACTTTGTATTTTGTTTTAAATTTAACTTCTACAATAATACCGCAGCGGAGGCACGTCGTAATTGTCAAATGAAATTAACACTCAAAATAATTTGAAATGCCTTCTATCTGATTAGCTAATAATAATATTAACAATTTAGATGATATTTTCGTTTATATTTTAAATATTACGTTGTTACAGTAAACTTGCCTGCAGCAGGTTAGTAATTCGTACATAGGTATTTTTTAAACATGACCTTCCAATTTTAAAATTATTAATAACAAATACAACTTAATAATTTATTTTAATATTATACATACCGAAAAATACTATTAGAAGATATTATGTATTTACATATAAAAGCGCAAGGAACTGTAATACTGCAATCAAGATGTGAAGTTTTAAAATAAATATGATACAGGTATTAGATATTTCGAAGGAATTTGTTACAGGAGATATCAAAATTTAAAACATTTTATGAATGTAAATTAAGTAAACAATTCCGTCTGTATTTAATAATATGCAAGTTCTTCATTCGAATAAAATATATCGGATACAATTAACATATTTTTATAATACCTGCATTTAGAAATAGGAAACAATTATCAGATACCATAATGGAATTTAATACATTTTATTACAAATTAAACGGATAAGTATGTCTAGCTTATAATTCGAAATTTTTAGATGGCACATCAGCTTTTTTTTTAATTAATAACTTTTGTTTATAATACCGACATTATTAGTGTTATTTATGTAAACAAGTGTGTGTAAATGTTAATACATCATCAAGGCCTTTTTCCCATTACTGCGTATGCTTGCTAATTTTTCTTATGGAAATTAAAAATGTAAATAAATTAATAATATCATCCCGGCTTTTACACAACTACAAATTTACCAATAATAATGTTCTGACATCACCTTACAGGAACTCATAGCTTCCGTGCTTATAGGATAGCATAGAAAAGTATAACATTTTATCATTTTAATATCTTGTGCATACAATATTTTCTCTCGTTTCAAAATGTTCTACAATATAAACAATAAAGAAAAGAGACTGAGAAAATAAGAATAGAACGAGTACGGTTATTTATTTTTAACCTAGGAATACGCAAAATATTTTACTAAAAATCTGGTGTGGCCAGCACAATACCTCTCACCATTTTTATTTTATGTTATATAGGACGCGAGTAGTCATGTGACCTTAGCAAGCCGATGTGGAGGCCCGTGTCAGACAGACAGTTAGTAATAATGTATATAGGTGTCAAGTATCATAATTTTTCATTCAAAATATCATGATTTTCCAAATTCATGTGGATTATTTTCATCGACAAGTATATTCCATACAATTGATAACAAATAAACAACATGATAGCAAAATATTTTGAAATTTTGAATAAAAAAATATGACAAAAAAAATATTTGTTGACTTTCATAATGCAATTAAAACGGAACTAGTGTGTAGAACGGGTTATGGAAATTACTACGAGTTAAGAACGTTATAATTCCTGTAATTATTACAAATGGCACTTGGTATTATTCTATAAATAATGTTAAATATTTCTTAAAATCACTTTATTATTAATATTTAACACCGATTTTAATATGTTTGCTTTAAGTAAATAGGTTTTTGTTAAACAAATTATTTGTTACATGTCAATAAAATAGTAAAACATTGTGAGAAGCAGCTGTTTGCGTGCATTTCGTTTATTTGTGCAATAAATTCAAATTTTACGAAAATTATAATAAAAATCTTATTATTCATATTCAATACCGATTTTAATATGTTTATTCTAAGTAAATAAGTATTTGTTAAACAAATTATTTGTTACACGTCAATAAAATAGTAAAGAAACGTGAGAAGCAGCTGTTTACGTCCATTTCGTTTATTTGTGTAATAAATTCAAATTTTACGAAAATTATAATAAGAAGCTTATTATTAATATCGAATACCGATTTTAATACGTTTATTCTAAGTAAATAGGTATTTGTTAAACAAATTATTTGTTATATGTAAACAAAGTAGTGAAGAAATTGTTTGCGTGTATATCGGCTATATTTACAATAAATTCAATTTTTTTACAAATATTATGATAAAAAGCTTATTATATATATTATTCAATGCCCATTTTAATATGTTTATTCTACGTAAGTACGTATTTGTTAAAAAATATATTTGTTACATGTCAATAAAATAGTAAAAATATGTGAGAAGCAGCTGTTTGCGTGCATTTCGTTTATTTGTGCAATAAATTCAAATTTTACGAAAATTATAATAAAAATCTTATTATTCATATTCAATACCGATTTTAATATGTTTATTCTAAGTAAATAAGTATTTGTTAAACAAATTATTTGTTACACGTCAATAAAATAGTAAAGAAACGTGAGAAGCAGCTGTTTACGTCCATTTCGTTTATTTGTGTAATAAATTCAAATTTTACGAAAATTATAATAAGAAGCTTATTATTAATATCGAATACCGATTTTAATACGTTTATTCTAAGTAAATAGGTATTTGTTAAACAAATTATTTGTTATATGTAAACAAAGTAGTGAAGAAATTGTTTGCGTGTATATCGGCTATATTTACAATAAATTCAATTTTTTACAAATATTATGATAAAAAGCTTATTATATATATTATTCAATGCCCATTTTAATATGTTTATTCTACGTAAGTACGTATTTGTTAAAAAATATATTTGTTACATGTCAATAAAATAGTAAAAATATGTGAGAAGCAGCTGTTTGCGTGCATTTCGTTTATTTGTGCAATAAATTCAAATTTTACGAAAATTATAATAAAAATCTTATTATTCATATTCAATACCGATTTTAATATGTTTATTCTAAGTAAATAAGTATTTGTTAAACAAATTATTTGTTACACGTCAATAAAATAGTAAAGAAACGTGAGAAGCAGCTGTTTACGTCCATTTCGTTTATTTGTGTAATAAATTCAAATTTTACGAAAATTATAATAAGAAGCTTATTATTAATATCGAATACCGATTTTAATACGTTTATTCTAAGTAAATAGGTATTTGTTAAACAAATTATTTGTTATATGTAAACAAAGTAGTGAAGAAATTGTTTGCGTGTATATCGGCTATATTTACAATAAATTCAATTTTTTACAAATATTATGATAAAAAGCTTATTATATATATTATTCAATGCCCATTTTAATATGTTTATTCTACGTAAGTACGTATTTGTTAAAAAATATATTTGTTACATGTCAATAAAATAGTAAAAATATGTGAGAAGCAGCTGTTTGCGTGCATTTCGTTTATTTGTGCAATAAATTCAAATTTTACGAAAATTATAATAAAAATCTTATTATTCATATTCAATACCGATTTTAATATGTTTATTCTAAGTAAATAAGTATTTGTTAAACAAATTATTTGTTACACGTCAATAAAATAGTAAAGAAACGTGAGAAGCAGCTGTTTACGTCCATTTCGTTTATTTGTGTAATAAATTCAAATTTTACGAAAATTATAATAAGAAGCTTATTATTAATATCGAATACCGATTTTAATATGTTTATTCTAAGTAAATAGGTATTTGTTAAACAAATTATTTGTTATATGTAAACAAAGTAGTGAAGAAATTTTTTGCGTGTATATCGGCTATATTTACAATAAATTCAATTTTTTACAAATATTATGATAAAAATCTTATTATATATATTATTCAATACCCATTTTAATATGTTTATTCTACGTAAGTACGTATTTGTTAAAAAATATATTTGTTACATGTCAATAAAATAGTAAAAATATGTGAGAAGCTGCTGTTTACGTGCATTTCGTTTATTTGTGCAATAAATTCAAATTTTACGAAAATTACAATAAGAAGCTTATTATTAATATTCAATACCGATTTTAATATGTTTACTCTAATTAAATAAATATTTGTTAAACAAATTATTTGTTACATGTCAATAAAATAGTGAAAATATGTAAGAAGAAACTGTTTGCGTCTATATCGGCTTTTTTCCATACACTATGTATTGTGTCTAAGGAAATAAACAAATTATTATTATTATTATTATTATTTACAATAAATTCAAATTTTTACGAAAATTATAATAAAAATATTATTAATATTCAATATTGATTTTAATATGTTTATTCTAAGTAAATAAGTATTTGTTAAACAAATTATTTTTTACATGTCAATAAAATAGTGAAAATATGTTAAGAAGAAACTGTTTGCGTGTATATCGGCTATACTTATTTATTTATTTATTATCATTCCAACAGGATATTATATCGCAATTACAGGACGATTATATATTATAAATATTAAATAGTCGTATGACTATAAGTAAACGTACAGGAATAAGAAACACAAAAAATAAATTGAAATAATATTCACCACAAGAAATGAACTAAATTAAATTAAATATTTGCAATGAATTCAAATTTTTACGTAATATTATAATAAAAATCTTATTATTAATATTTCATACCGATTTTAATATGTTTATTCTAAGTAAATAAGTATTTGCTAAACAAATTATTTGTTACATGTCAATGAAATACTGAAAATATGTAAGTAGAATCTGTTTGCGTGTATATCGGCTATATTTGCAATAAATTCAATTTTTTACGAAAATTATAATAAAAATCTTATTGTTAATATTCAATATCGATTTTAATATATTTATTCTAAGTAAATAAGTATTTGTTAAACAAATTATTTGTTACATGTCAATAAAATAGTGAAAATATGTACGAAGAAACTGTTTGGGTGTATATCGGTTATATTTGCAATAAATTCAAATTTTTACGAAAATTATAATAAAAATCTTATTATTAATATTCAATACCGATTTTAATGTGTTTATTCTAAGTAAATAAGTATTTGTTAAACAAATTATTTTTTACATGTCAATGAAATAGTGAAAATATGTAAGTACAAACTGTTTCCGTGTATTTCGGCTATATGTGCAATAAATTCAATTTTTTACGAAAATATAATAAAAATAGTATTATTAATATTCAACATCGATTTTAACATGTTTATTCTAAGTAAATAGGTATTTGTTAAACATGTTAATAAAATAGTGAAAATATGTGAGCAGCAATTGTTTGTGTGCATTTCGGCTATGTGTGCAATAAATTCAATTTTTTACAAAAATTATAATAAGAAGCTTATTATTATTAATATTCAATAATATAGATAAAAACAGGCAGTAAAAGAATTATGTCATTCGACGATTTCTAATTTATATCTATCACCATAAATCGGTAAAACTCTTTGCTTGCTTCTAACCAACTAATGGAGAAAGCGCTAGCCGAAACGAAACAAGCATCGTAGCCGGTGACAAAGTAATTGCGACGTTGCCAAATTATGATGCTGTACAACTCATTTAGTACACTTACTATATTTTGCTTTTTATTTAATAATTATATAATGATTATAAGCTAGTAACCACTAATTATTGTTGTTTATTGCTATGTATTTTTTCCTACCTTCTTATTAGGTATATTGGGTAGTGTACTTTAAATATATAAATAAATAAAAAAAAAAATAAACAAATAAATACATAAATAAATCAATTATTCAATGAATTTGTTAAAATATCATTGTTTTTGTCAAATACAAATAAAGAAACATCATCGGCAAATATTACATTTGTTTTTTAGACACACATATATTTTTACACAATAAAAATGTAAAATCCCTAGTAAAAAATTTGAAGAGTATCACAGAAATTGTTTAAACAATGACTGTTAAATATCAGAAACAATTCATTTATATCTCTAAGAACACCTAATGAAAAATATTTGTACTTTAGACGCATACATATATTACAAATACTAATGTTTAATCCCTTTTAACCATAGTATTTTTTAGCAATTTAAAAATTATCACGTAAATTGTTTAAACAATGAATGTTAAATAGCGGAAACAATTCATTTATAATCTTAATGACAAATATTTGCTTTTTTAGACATATACATACATTTTTACACAATAAAGATGTGTAATCCTTAGCTAGAGTGACCTAAGGAAACTATTGCCTTTAGTCAAAAAATTCTGTGGTGTTGATCACGTTTTAGGGTCCCTAGAATACGATTTTACTATTTTTACGATGATGTCTGTATGTCTGTCGTGTGTGACGATTTTTTCAGGGACGGTAACTCCAATACCACATCTCCAAAAATTATAATTCTTTCGTATTGTTCTTCTTTACATCGATGTGAAGAGCTGATTAGATTTTGGTTATAATTGGTTAACCGGAAGTACCCTCATTTGAAGTTCTTTACAGTTTTTCTTGAAAAAACGCAATTAAATATCATTTTTGACATTTTATGTTTTTATAAATACTAAAGAATATTTTGTTACCTATACGGATTGATTACACTATTGCCTTCATATTAAATAGATTATAAAGAAATTGAATTGACAGGTGTCAGTGTCGGTGCAATTTGCATAGTATGTTCGCATTATAATTATACTGGAAATATAGAAATTTCCCAAGGAACTTTCTGTATTGAAATTATACAAAATACATGGAATTGACGGAAGGTATTGTGCTAGCCACATCAAATTTTTCTTGTTGTTAATATCAATATCAACATCGCGTTTTAGTAATGAAATATATTTTCTAATTAATGGGGATTATAAATAATGAACGCCTGATCGTACACATGTTTGACATTTGTTTAAAAATAACCTTATGATTGTCTAAATAGAATTTTGTAAAATGTTACAGAAAATAGTGAGTGCGGTCCTGGTTCGTCGTGTGTAGTCTGTGACGTGACGTATGATAGTCGAGATAAGAGAACAAAAGAGTTCTGGGAATCCTCAGGTATCAGACCCTGCGAACGTTTCGTTAGTCAAGCCGACGGACAGAGTGATATTTTGTTCTGTTTTGTAATTAGAAATAAACATTTGTTTCATAAAGTAATATATGTTTGGGCAATTTCAGTATAAATAAAATTAAACCCACTAAGCATTAACTTTTATGTTTATTTAAATGTTACCACCCAAAAACAAACCAATTTTAAACCCTGAGATTTAAATTAAAGTTTTGTCCGAGTTATTATCTGCAATTTTGAATATACGTAAATAATTTAATATTTTTAAAGAAATTATCCATTTTGGAGCAACGTCTATATAAATTGAGAATATATTTCCGTATATGCTGTATTTTTAACCCTGCGTTAGTGCGGCAGGTTATGTTACACCCTAGCTGTCTATTTTTCTTTATAATTAAGTAGCCAAGTTGTACAAAAAGATATACACACTTTTGTAGAATTACATGGAAGATAAACTAAGTTGGATGAAAAACCAGATAGAAAAACCATGTCTTTGTGAAGCCTGCCATAAATCGCTGTGTTTGGGACATGTGCTTTTTTGTGTCATAAGTGTTTACTGAAAATACTGAAAGAGAATATTAGTTTTTCAAAGAATTGTCATTTTTATGTAAGAATAAAATGTGTTCAATTTTTTTAACGTAAAACGAGTTTTTCTGGTTTGTTAATGAGTTTTGCGTTTAAATTCGAAATTAAAGCAATAGATATGTTCTATATACGTATCTCTTCATTTATTATTATCTATTTTGTTTTTTATTTCACTAGTTACAAAAGCTAATGGGGTTTTGTACACACAACCACACTAAATATGAGATAAATGCCCAGCGAACTTAATGGGTTAATGTCTTGGTAAATATGGTCACCTTACTATTAGCCATAGTATGTTTAAACAATTTAGAGAGTATCACGTAAATTATTTAATCAATAACTGTTAAATAGCGGAAACAATTTATTTATATATTCTCTAAGAACATCTAATGAAAAACATTTACTTTTTAAACGTATACATACATTATTACATAATATAAATATTTAATCCCTATCAGGTATACCAACGAACTAGAAATTAAAGTTTAAAATCAGTGGAATTGTTGGTTAGATAAGCGCGGCTTTTAAATGTAATTTTACAATAAATAATTAACTTATTGTTATTGCCCAATCACGCTTTATACATATCTTCTTAACCAGAATTAGGAATTATTAAACAAATTGGTCGACTAGTTTTCATAAAATAGTGAAAACAAAACCAGTGTGCAGTGCGGGGCTAGAACAAAAAATCTAGAAATCAAATGTGGTTAAATAATACAATAATTATAAACAAATGACAATATATCTTTTAAAATCGAATTATAAGAATTAAAGATTTACACCTAACGAACTAGAAATTGCTAGAAATCTCTAATACTTGAAATATGATTTTAAGAAATATTTAGCATTATTTATAGAATAATACCATGTGCCATTTGTAATAATTACAGTATTTATAACGTTCTTAACTTCTAGTAATTTCCATAACCCGTTCTACACACTAGTTTTGTTCTAACTGCATTATGAACATCAAAAAATATATATTTTTTAAAAATCCTAATTTAATTTTCCTGGCAGTTCAAACTTTCCCGCTAAAATGCAATATGTAGTGGTGAGGTAGAGCCACGAAGGGTAGAGCCAACAAAAACAAATCAGCCTTGTAAAGCCGGCTTCCCACGGCCTGTGGCGCGTACACGCCACTACCTGGTTTTGCGCGCAACGGGCCATGGGAAGGGGCAGCGCGTGGCGCGTTCGCGCCGCCCGTCCGTTCCCATCATTTGTCGGTAAATATTGCACGCGTCAAAAGAAACTCTCGGCGCGAGATGGCGCGGCGTGTGCAAGTATGCCCATGGCCTGTGCTTGCTTGTCCCTACACGCGTTCTTTTCTTGCAGTATAGCAGGGCAGTATAGTTTCATCAGCGTTGTTGTACAGTGCATATATCGTACACGTTTAGTATGGAATGGACAAACGATATTATTATTGAATTCCTGGACTTACTCAAAAATGAACCAGCAATTTGGAACTCAAGACATGAGAAACATAAAGAACGAAATGCAATTTACGATGCGTGGGTTCGAATTTAAGAAAAAATGAGTGTAGATTTTCCTATGGTGAAAATTAAAAAAAAAAATCATTAATGTCGACATACAGAAAATTGTACGTTGAAAGTTGACATCCACCAGCGTCTTTTCTGTTTGATTTTCTTTTGCTTTAAAATTTCGCCCGACAATAAAACACATGTAGCTGCACACACAGCAATCTTTCTCTGTTGTCTATTCATAATGAACTGCATTACTGCATAAGCGTCAAATTATCTTAAAAGATGGCGGGTGCCTCGATTAGGCCCGTGCATGCTTGCGCGCGCTGCACGTACTACACGCTAACGCGCCGTGGGAATGATCGAGGCTTGTAGAAGCTCGTGAAGCGAAGCGCGTCTACTCAGGTAGTGGCGCGACGCGCCGCAGGCCGTGGGAAGCCGGCTTAAGGCACCGTAGAAGTTGTACTACCCAAACTACAAATATTAACTGTATTATTACTCGTTCAAAAAACATTTCACTGAATAATATTTAAATGTTATTAATTTTATTATTATTATCATTTGAGATATACAATATTCATAAAGAAGTAGGTATACTTGTAATAATATATTATTACTCGCATAAAAGGCATTTGATTTTGCACAAAACAAAATTAAAATTACAAAAAAATACAATTAGCAATATCGTGACATCCCTACTTTTACAAGTTAGACTCGTCCGAACTAATTTTGGTCTCTGGTCTCTGCGCAAGTTTTTCTCTGAACGCGCGGACTTATAAATGACTATCTTGCTTCAAGTTCTTTCATGCTGACAACGAAAAATCAATATTTTATGGTTCCGCACAAATGGGTATATCATAAATGCAATAGTATTCAATCATGATAAGAATAAATAAATTATAGCATACATAGCTGGGCCCAGCGAGATACAGAAAAATCTTACTGGGCCTGCTGAATTTAGGGACGATTCGTGCCATGACCCTTTTAAAATACTTTTGTTACTTTTATATTTGAATTAAAATATTACATTAGAAGAACCGAAATGTCATTTGTCATTGTGTTAGCCGTGCTCGTCACATTGGGTTTGTTATCACTATTTTATAGTAATAACGAGAACACACATACAGACATCATCGTAAAAATGACTCTAAAACGTACTTATTCATTTAAAACTCATCATCGATTTTTTTTATCAAAGACAATACCTTCCTTACATATAGGTGACGGAAGGTAAAAACACAATGAGGGCTGATTCAAATATTGCATTTCATTTTTAATGCCGCCCACGTTAAGGACAGAATAGTTGTTGACGATTTTTTTTGACTACGAAGAATACAATGTACATAGCGATACGTTTGATCAATTATCGTTGCTCAAACATCATGTGATATTTCCATACCCCGTTTCCGTTTCGAACCTAAAATTGTTTGATACAAGGTTATCTTTTTGTATGTAATATTTTATAAGTAAAAATGATAAAAATCTAATGTAACTCCCGTTTTATTTCATTTTTACCTCTCGCTAAGAGAGGTATTGCATTCATGCTAAAAATCGCATATCCAGATTTTATTGAATAAGCACGTTTTAAGGTCCCTACAATTCGATTTTAACATTTTTACGATGATGTCTGTGTGTGTGTGTGTGTGTGTGTGTGTGTGTGTGTGTGTGTGTGTGTGTGTGTGTGTGTGGATGTGTGTGTGTGTGTATGTGTGTGTGTGTGTGTGTGTGGGATGTTGGAAGGACGGTTACTCAAAAACTATAAGACTTTAAATTTGTTTAACTACGTATTTCCCAATCGGACATTCACGGGAAGATCTGAAAAGGTTTTGGTAACAATTGGACAACCGGAAGTAGAAGATTCTTGAAAACAAATCTTCTAAATAATATTTTTTGAAATTTTTTCTTGGTATTATTAAAGAAAAATAAATTCTCTTTCTGATACATTTAAATATTTTATTATATATTCTATAGATTTATAGATAAAAGAAATATAATATGTAAAATAATCTGTTATAATAAATTTTACAGCCGAAAGAATGGCCATGGAAAATAGTTGATAATTTAAATTGTTTGTAACTGACAGATAAATGTCAGTGTCAGAAATCCGGAGACATTACTGAAGACTTTTTCTGGGAAGTACATACATTATATTATTTCTTAAAGTATTAATAGCTAAATATTTATTATTGTAGGTATATTACATATATCCTTCAAAAATACTGTCAATCCTGACAATGAATTGGAAACATTTCGAAAGATTAGAAGAGGATAAAATTTCTTCATAAAATGAATTTAAAATTAAACAATCTAAATATAAGGAATAGATATATGCGTAAGTAGAATTTTTGGTGTAGAGTGTAGGTATACAATAGGGCGCGAGCAGTCATGTGATTTTGTTGGCATTGACAATTATGTATATAGATGTCAAATATCATATTTTCTCATTCTAAATTTAGTGATTTTCCAATTCCATGTGGAGCAGAATTAAATGTTAAATATCTAAGGCATACGACAAGTAAATTTTAAACTCCTGGTGATAAATTAACTACGTAAATTTAGAAAACCTTGAAATTTTTAATGAAAAATTCAGACATTTGACATCTATGTACATAATTACTAATTATCATTCTGAAACGGGCCCACACATCTGCTTGTCAAGCCTAAAAATGTAACATTACTGTTCGCGCACTATACTTATGTAACCAAAAAAAGGAAGTGGCGAGAGGTATTGTGCTGGCCACAACAGATTTTTATTCATGTAAAGACTGAAAATTAAAATAAATTTATATACTGGGTTCAATCCGGACCGACGCCAAATATTTCGAATTTTAAATGGCACATAATTGACCCCTGTGGTGCACTCTCCACGCCAGCTATGAGTCCCCGTGAGGTGACGCCTGATAAACGCCCGCATGGTACAAATATGTCATAATTATACTGAAATCTGTGTACAACGCAGATTGGCACACCCAGCAATGGGTAATATATGCCGTGATGATATATTTATTTTATATATTTATGTATTAAGTAGGATTTTTTTAATGTTTGTATTAATTTTTTGTTCATGTGTAGCATAACACTGTAGGCAACCACACATACATGTCGCAAAAATATGACCAAGTAGTGTCACCTAGCGGTACGTATGTAGTTCACACGTTATACGACTACTAGCAGCGCCATGGAACGGCGGCAAAAATTAGTGTCCTCAAATGGTCGATCTTTTATACGACTCTACTAGACCTGGTCCCAAACAGTCGCCAGTGTACCCAAACTGTCGCTTTTATGTTGGTTTTGGTCCCCAAACAGTTGATTTGAGATACCTATATATATATATATATATATATATATATATATATATATATATATATATATATATAAGTAGCATCGGTGGTTCAGTGGTAGAATGCTCACCTGCAACGCGGACGGCCTGGGTTCGATTCCCGGCCGATGCACATTGTTTTATTTTGTATCTATCTCATGTCTGACCCGGAAATTAATTCTACTTAGAAAGGATATAGATATAAGTAACATCGATGGTTCAGTGGTAGATTGCTCGCCTGCTACGCGGGCGGCCCGGGTTCGATTCCCGGCCGATGCACATTGTTTTATTTATTATCTATCTCATATCTGACCCGGAAATGAATTTTACTTAGAAAAGATATAGATATAAGTAGCATCGGTGGTTCAGTGGTAGAATGCTCGCCTGCCACGCGGGCGCCGGGTTCGATTCCCGGCCGATGCATATTGTTTTATTTATCATCTATCTCATGTCTGACCCGGAAATGTATTCTACTTAAAAAGGATATAGATATAAGTAGCATCGGTGGTTCAGTGGTAGAATGCTCGTCTGCCACGCAGGCGGCCCGGGTTCGATTCTCGGCCGATTTACATTATTTTATTTACTATCTATCTCATATCTGACCCGGAAATAAATGCTACTTAGAAAGGATATAGATATAAGCAGCATCGGTGGTTCAGTGGTAGAATGCTCGCCTACCACGCGGGCGGCCCGGGTTCGATTCTCTGCCGATGCACATTGTATTATTTATTATCTATCTCATATCTGACCCGGAAATGAATTCTACTTAGAAAGGATATAGATATAAGTAGCATCGGTGGTGCAGTGTCAGATTGCTCGCCTGCCACGCGCGCGGCCCGGGTTCGTTTCCCGACCGATGCACATTGTTTTATTTATTATCTATCTCATGTCTGACCCGGAAATAAATTCTACTTAGAAAGTATATAGATATAAGTAGCATCGGTGGTTCAGTGGTAGAATGCTCGCCAACCACGCGGGCGACCCGGGATAGATTCCCGGACGATGCACATTGTTTTTTTTATTATCTATCTCATATCTGACCCGGAAATGAATTATACTTAGAAAGGATATAGAAATAAGTAGCATCGATGGTTCAGTGGTAGAATGCTCGCCTGCAACGTGGACGACCCGGGTTCGATTCCAGGCCGATGCACATTGTTTTATTTATTATCTATCTCATATCTGACCCGGAAATGAATTTTACTTAGAAAAGATATACGTAGCATCGGTGGTTCAGTGGTAGAGTGCTCGCCTGCCACGCCGGCGGCCCGGGTTCGATTCCCGGCCGATGCACACTGTTTTATTAATCATCTATCTCATGTCTGACCCGGAAATGTATTCTACTTAAAAAGGATATAGATATAAGTAGAATCGGTGGTTCAGTGTTAGATTGCTCGCCTGCCACGCGGGCGGCCCGGGTTCGATTCCCGGCCGATGCACATTATTAAATTTATTATCTATCTCATCTATGAACCGGAAATATATTCTACTTAGAAAGTATATAGATATACGTAGCATCGGTGGTTCAGTGGTAGAATGCTCGCCTGCCACGCGGGCGGCCCGGGTTTGATTCCCGGCCGATGTACATTATTTTATTTATTATCTATCTCATATCTGACCCGGAAATGAATTCTACTTAGAAAGGATATAGATATAAGTAGCATCGGTGGTTCAGTGGTAGAGCGCTCGCCTGCCACGCGGGCGAGCCGCCCGCGTGGCAGGCGAGCGAACCCGGGCCGGGTTCGATTCCCGGCCGATGCACATTGTTTTATTTATTATCTATCTCATGTCTGACCCGGAAATGTATTCTACGTAGAAAGTATATAGATATAAGTAGCATCGGTGGTTCAGTGGTAGAATGCTCGCCTGCCACGTGGGCGGCCCGGGTTCGATTCCGGGGCGATGCACATTGTTTTACTTATCATGTATCTTACATCTGTCCCGGAAATGTATTCTACTTAGAAAGTATATAGATATGTAACGTGAGAGTTACTTGTATAAATATAATATAAATAAATAAGTAGTTATAATGCACAAGTTTATTTCAAGAGCAAAATAATAATTTTTATAAAAAGCTTTTGAAGGTTTAATACAAAACAATAACAATAATCATAACATTCATAGATAACCATATATATCTTATATAATACAAAACATATGAAAAGTAATAAAACACTAGGTCACTACATAATTCCCCCTTTTAGAAAGAGAAAAATCAAAAATCACTGATAGGAAATGAATGAATGAAAATGAAATGAGTGATACAAAAATTTCCACATGAAAGCGCAGTTTCAATCTATTTTAAGAAAAGCTGGTTTCAATCTATCAATTGACACTGTGTGCAAATTGTTGTTAACCAAAATTTTAAAAAATTTTTCGTAACGTTTAATAACTTTAAACGGGCCGTCATAAGGTTGCTGTAAAGAGGAACCGATAGCATCATGTCTTATAAAAACATGAGAGGTACGATACAAATTTTTATCTACGAAAATTTTACTATTCTTATATTTTGAAATTATTGGTTTGAAATTATTAATAGTTTGTTTTAACTGTTGAAGATAAAATGGAATATTTGAATCTGATAATTGCTTATTATGTTTATAAAATTCACCTGGTAGACGTAATTTGGTTCCGTAAACTAATTCTGCAGCACAACATTTTATTGGTTCTTTAATTGTTGAGCGGATTCCTAATAACACCATAGGTAAGTAAGTAACCCATTCAGAAGGATTGTTATATGCTTTAAGTGAATTTTTTAACTGTCTATGAAAACGTTCGATCATGCCATTCGATTGAGGGTGGTATGCTGTTGTCTGAATATGATGAGTTCCTAATAGTAGTAGCAAATTTTTGAATAAGCTAGATTCGAATTGTTTACCTCTATCTGTTGTTATAATCGAGGGAACTCCGAATCTTGCTATCCAATTATTGACTAATGCTTTTGCTACTGTTTCGGAAGTGCAATCTTTGATCGGAATCACCTCAGGCCAACGGGTAAATCTATCAATGCAAGTGAGAACGTGAGAATATCCTTTAGACAAGGGCAGGGTAACTAAATCTATATGAATATTATCAAAGCGGAATTGTGGTTGAAGGAATGTACCAAATTCAGAATTCGTATGTTTAGTAACTTTCGACCGTTGACACTGTAAACAATTTCGTGTCCAATTTTGTAAATCTCTATTTATATCAAACCAGACAAATTTAGATGTAATTAATTTAATTGTTGCTTTAATTCCAGGATGAGAAAAAGAATGGAAATGTTTAAAAATTATACTACGGAACTGTTCTGGAATGTAAGGGCGAAATGTATTTTTTGAAATGTCACCTGTCAAAGTTAGGTTAGAGTTTTTAAGTTTAATGTCAATGAATTTAAGATTACTTGTTTTATCACTTCGCAACGATTTTAATTTAATATCTTGTTTTTGCGCCTTGGCGATTTCTTCGAAATTAATGAATTCATTTGTTTGTAAGGAATTAACGTAAATTCTAGAAAGGGCATCTGCGACTACATTATCTTTGCCTGTCACATGTCTTATATCTCCGGTAAATTGCAAAATGAAATCTAGATGTCTGATTTCTCTAGGTGTGTAAATATCAGAATTTTTACTGGTTACAAAGGTTAAAGGTTTGTGGTCAGTTAATATGTGGAATTCCCTACCTTCTATGAAATAACGGAATTTCTTAACAGCTAAATATATCGCCAAGAGCTCTCTGCCGAAGGTGCTATATCTTTTTTGTGTTATATTGAAAGCGGTAGAAAAGAAAGCTAAAGGTTGCCAACTTCCGGCTACAAATTGCTGTAAAACAGCTCCCACACCTAAATCTGAGGCATCAACCATAATATTTGTTGGTGCATCACTCTTGGGAAAAGAAAGGTATGTAATTTTTGCCAACCCTTTTTTGATTAAATGAAATGCTTTGATAGCTTCCTGAGTCCAAACGACTTCTATTGTGCTTTTTTGTTTGTTAGTTATAAGTTTGTTAATTGGTTGTAAAATTGTTGCGCAATTTTTAATAAAGCGATGATAAAAATTTATCATCCCTAGAAACTCTTGTAACTTTTTTTGATTTGAAGGTAACGGAAAATTAATTATAATATCTATTTTATGTTTTAATGGCTTAATACCTGTGGCAGAAATATGATGTCCTAAAAATTCTATCTCTTTAACACCAAATTGACATTTATCTTTATTAATTAATACACCATATTTTTGCAATCTGTCAAAAACCAACTTTAGATGTTCCATATGTTGCTCTTTAGATTTGCTAGCGATTAGTATATCGTCTATATAAGTAAAGCAAAAATCAAGTCCTCTAGTTACTTCGTCCATGAATCTTTGGAACGTCTGAGCACTGTTCCTTAATCCGAATGGCATGACTACGTATTCAAACAAACCGAATGGTGTAGTAATTGCAGTTTTACAAATGGATTCTTCATCCATCGGTATTTGATTGTATGCTTTAACTAAATCTAATTTTGAATAAATAACTGTTTCATGTAAATTAGCAGTAAAATCATGGATGTGAGGAATCGGATAACGATCCGGAACTGTTATAGCATTAAGTGCTCGATAATCACCGCAAGGGCGCCATTCTCCATTTTTCTTAGCGACCATGTGCAATGGAGATGCCCAATTACTGGAAGATGGTCGAATAATATCCGCTTCTAACATTTTATCGAATTCTTGCTTAGCTACAACCAATTTATCAGGAGCCAAACGACGTGGTTTTGCGAAAACAGGTGAATCTTTAGTAATTATGAAATGCTTAGTTTTATGAGTCGTCTGACATTTAGAATTAAATGATTTGGTAATGTTTGGAAATTTTGACAAAATTTTTTCAAATTTATTTAAATTAGAATTATCTTGATCATTGTTAATAGAATTCAAAGCATTTTTCGAAGAATTTGGTGTAATAAAATAATTAAATTTTGACGTTTGAAAGATGCGTTTTGATGGCAAGTCCACAAGTAATTTAAAATACACAAGGAAATCAGCTCCAATAATGGAATGTTTTACATTTGCTATTATAAATCTCCAACTGAATGTAGTTCCCAAACCAAAATCTAAATTTAATAACCTTGTACCGTAAGTGTCAATTGATGAATTGTTGACAGCTTGCAATTTGACATTTTGTGTTTGACGCCTTTCATGTAAGGAATTCTTTATAACACTCACCTCAGCTCCAGTATCGACGAGGAAACGTCGGCCGGAAATTCTATCCATTAAATAAAACAAGCGGGTAGAAGGTGAACTAATGTCGTGACTAGAAATTGAAGGTAAATTCAATTTTTGTACAAAATAAGTATTATGTTGTGTATTTGACATAACCTCTATTTTGGTGAAAGTTGCCTCCATTTGGCAAGGTGGAACGCATTTGTGGGCCTTGTCTCCAAAAGTCAAATGATACCAACAGAGTGAGCCTGATGCAGGAACTTGCGAAAAGGTCCTCTTCCTATCTGACAATAATAATTTCTTAATTTCAGCTACCTCTTCTTTAAGATTTTTGAGTTCTTGTGTGTCTGAGTTAATTGAAGAAATCGACGGTTGAGTGACGTTCAAAATTCTATCAGCTATATCTGCCTTCTCATCTAAAGAAGCGTTGATATGTGAAGCAAGTAAAATTTGAATGTTAGTAGGAAGTTTTTGGATAAAAATTTCTTCCAAAAAGGCGTCATCCATAGATTTAGTGCCAACTAACTGACGAAGTTTACGTAAAAGTTGTGAAGGTTTGTAATCGCCTAATTCAGATACTGTGAACAGTTGTTGTAACTTTTCTTTTTCCGAAGACGAAGTTCGATGAATTAAGGCCTTTTTCAATTTGGTGTATGGTTCCTTTTCAGGTGGGTTAAAAATCAAATCCCGTACCTCAACTGCATATTGCGGATTTAAAACCGCCACAATCTTATTAAATTTTGAAGACTCAGAAGTAACCCGCTGCTGAGCAAAAACTGCTTCAACTTGAGCGAACCATAACTCAGTATCATTTGGCCAAAACTCAGGCACTCTGAAGTCTCCCCGCACAGAAGAGATGTCTTGAACAGGCAACAAAGGAAAATCTGCGACTTCAGGCTCCATCACTGAATGTCGCGGTGGACGTCAGGGGTCACCAATGTAACGTGAGAGTTACTTGTATAAATATAATATAAATAAATAAGTAGTTATAATGCACAAGTTTATTTCAAGAGCAAAATAATAATTTTTATAAAAAGCTTTTGAAGGTTTAATACAAAACAATAACAATAATCATAACATTCATAGATAACCATATATATCTTATATAATACAAAACATATGAAAAGTAATAAAACACTAGGTCACTACAGATATAAGTAGCATCGGTGGTTCAGTGGTAGAATGCTCGTCTGCCACGCTGGCGGCCCGGGCTCGATTCCCGGCTGCTACACATTGTTTTATTTATTATCTTTCTCATATCTGAACCGGAAATGAATTCTACTTAGAAAGTGTATAGATATAAGTAGAATCGGTGGTTCAGTGGTAGAGTGGTCGCCTGCCACGCGGGCGGCCCGGGCTCGATTCCCGGCCGATACACATTGTTTTATTTATTATCTATCTCATGTCTGACCCGGAAATTAATTCTTCTTAGAAAGGATATAGATATAAGTAGCATCGGTGGTTCAGTGGTAGAATGCTCGCCTGCCACGCGGGCGGACCGGTTTCGATTCCCGGCCGATGCACATTGTTTTATTTATTATCTATCTCATATCTGAACCGGAAATGAATTCTTCTTAGAAAGGATATAGATATAAGTAGCATCGGTGGTTTTGTGGTCGAATGCTGCCCTGCCACGCGGGCGGCCCGGGTTCGATTCCCGGCCGATGCACATTGTTTTACTTATCATGTATCTTATATCTGTCCCGGAAATATATTCTACTTAGAAAGTATATAGATATAAGTAGCATCGGTGGTTCAGTGGTAGAATGCTCGTCTGCCACGCGGGCGGCCCGGGCTCGATTCCCGGCCGCTACACATTGTTTTATTTATTATCTATCTCATATCTGAACCGGAAATGAATTCTACTTAGAAAGTGTATAGATATAAGTAGCATCGGTGGTTCAGTGGTAGAATGCTCGCCTGCAACGCGGGCGGCCCGCGTTCGATTTTCGGCCGATGCACATTGTTTTATTTATTATCTATCTCATGTCTGACCCGGAAATGAATTCTTCTTAGAAAGGATATAGATATAAATAGCATTGGTGGTTCAGTGGTAGAATGCTCGCCTGCCACGCTAGCGGCCCGGGTTCGATTCCCAGCCGATGCACATTATTTTATTTATTATCTATCTCATATCTGAACCGGAAATGAATTCTACTTAGAAAGTGTATAGATATAAGTAGCATCGGTGGTTCAGTGGTAGAATGCTCGCCTGCAACGCGGGCGGCCCGCGTTCGATTTTCGGCCGATGCACATTGTTTTATTTATTATCTATCTCATGTCTGACCCGGAAATGAATTTTACTTAGAAAGGATATAGATATAAGTAGCATCGGTGGTTCAGTGGTAGAATGCTCGCCTGCCACGCGGGCGGCCCGGGTTCGATTCCCGGCCGATGCACATTGTTTTATTTATTATTTATCTCATATCTGACCCGGAAATGAATTCTTCTTAGAAAGGATATAGATATAAGTAGCATCGGTGGTTTTGTGGTCGAATGCTGGCCTGCCACGCGGGCGGCCCGGGTTCGATTCTCGGCCGATGCACATTATTTTATTTATTATCTATCTCATATCTGAACCGGAAATGAATTCTTCTTAGAAAGGATATAGATATAAGTAGCATCGGTGGTTTTGTGGTCGAATGCTGCCCTGCCACGCGGGCGGCCCAGGTTCGATTCTCGGCCGATGCACATTATTTTATTTATTATCTATCTCATATCTGACCCGGAAATGAATTCTACTTAGAAAGGATATAGATATAAGTAGCATCGGTGGTTTTGTGGTCGAATGCTCGCCTGACACGCGGGCGGCCCGGGTTCGATTCTCGGCCGATGCACATTATTTTATTCATTATCTATCTCATATCTGAACCGGAAATGAATTCTACTTAGAAAGTGTATAGATATAAGTAGCATCGGTGGTTCAGTGGTAGAATGCTCGCCTGCAACGCGGGCGGCCCGCGTTCGATTTTCGGCCGATGCACATTGTTTTATTTATTATCTATCTCATGTCTGACCCGGAAATGAATGCTTCTTAGAAAGGATATAGATATAAATAGCATTGGTGGTTCAGTGGTAGAATGCTCGCCTGCCACGCTGGCGGCCCGGGTTCGATTCCCAGCCGATGCACATTATTTTATTTATTATCTATCCCATATCTGACCCGGAATTGTATTCTACTTAGAAAGGATATAGATAGAAGTAGCATTGGTGGCTCAGTAGTAGAATGCTTGCCTGCATCGCGGGCGGCCCGCGTTCGATTTTCGGCCGATGCACATTGTTTTATTTATTATCTATCTCATGTCTGACCCGGAAATGAATTTTACTTAGAAAGGATATAGATATAAGTAGCATCGGTGGTTCAGTGGTAGAATGCTCGCCTGCCACGCGGGCGGCCCGGGTTCGATTCCCGGCCGATGCACATTGTTTTATTTATTATTTATCTCATATCTGACCCGGAAATGAATTCTTCTTAGAAAGGATATAGATATAAGTAGCATCGGTGGTTTTGTGGTCGAATGCTGGCCTGCCACGCGGGCGGCCCGGGTTCGATTCTCGGCCGATGCACATTATTTTATTTATTATCTATCTCATATCTGACCCGGAAATGAATTCTACTTAGAAAGGATATAGATATAAGTAGCATCGGTGGTTTTGTGGTCGAATGCTGGCCTGCCACGCGGGCGGCCCTGGTTCGATTCTCGGCCGATGCACATTATTTTATTTATTATCTATCTCATATCTGAACCGGAAATGAATTCTACTTAGGAAGGATCGATGGTTCAGTGGTTAGAGTGCTCGCCTGCCACGCGGGCGGAAAGGCGATTCCCGGCCGATGCACATTGTTTTATTTATTATCTTTCTTACATCTGTCCTGGAAATGTATTCTACTTAGAAAGGATATAGATATAAGTAGCATCGGTGGTTCAGTGGTAGAATGCTCGCCTGCCACGCGGGCGGCCCGGGTTTGATTCCCGGCCGATGCACTTTATTTTAATTATTATCTATCTCATATCTGACCCGGAAATGAATTCTACTTAGAAAGGATATAGATATAAGTAGCATCGGTGGTGCAGTGGTAGAATGCTCGCCTGCCAAGCGGGCGGCCCGGGTTCGGTTCCCGGCCGATGCACATTGTTTTATTTATTATCTATCTCATGTCTTACCCGGAAATGTATTCTACTTAGAAAGAATATAGATATAAGTAGCATCGGTGGCTCAGTGGTAGAATGCTCGCCTGCCACGCGGGCGGCCCGGGTTCGAATCCCGGCCGATGCATATTGTTTTATTTATTATCTATCTCATGTCTGACCTGGAAATGTATTCTACTTAGAAAGTATATAGACATAAGTAGCATCGGTGGTTCAGTGGTAGAATGCTCGCCTGCCACGCGGGCGGCCCGGGTTCGATTCCCGGCCGATGCACATTGTTTTATTTATTATCTATCTCATGTTTTACCCGGAAATGTATTCTACTTAGAAAGGATATAGATATAAGTAGCATCGGTGGTTTTGTGGTCGAATGCTCGCCTGCCACGCGGGCGGCCCGGGTTCGATTCTCGGCCGATGCACATTATTTTATTTATTATCTATCTCATATCTGAACCGGAAATGAATTCTACTTAGAAAGGATCGATGGTTCAGTGGTAGAGTGCTCGCCTGCCACGCGGGCGGACGGGCGATTCCCGGCCGATGCACATTGTTTTATTTATTATCTATCTTACATCTGTCCTGGAAATGTATTCTACTTAGAAAGGATATAGATATAAGTAGCATCGGTGGTTCAGTGGTAGAATGCTCGCCTGCCACGCGGGCGGCCCGGGTTCGATTCCCGGCCGATGCACTTTATTTTAATTATTATCTATCTCATATCTGACCCGGAAATGAATTCTACTTAGAAAGGATATAGATATAAGTAGCATCGGTGGTGCAGTGGTGGAATGCTCGCCTGCCAAGCGGGCGGCCCGGGTTCGATTCCCGGCCGATGCACATTGTTTTATTTATTATCTATCTCATGTCTTACCCGGAAATGTATTCTACTTAGAAAGAATATAGATATAAGTAGCATCGGTGGTTCAGTGGTAGAATGCTCGCCTGCCACGCGGGCGGCCCGGGTTCGATTCCCGGCCGATGCAAATTGTTTTATTTATTATCTATCTCATGTCTGACCTGGAAATGTATTCTACTTAGATAGTATATAGACATAAGTAGCATCGGTGGTTCAGTGGTAGAATGCTCGCCTGCCACGCGGGCGGCCCGGGTTTGATTCCCGGCCGATGCACATTGTTTTATTTATTATCTATCTCATGTCTTACCCGGAAATGTATTCTACTTAGAAAGTATATAGATATAAGTAGCATCGGTGGTTCAGTGGTAGAATGCTCGCCTGCCACGCGGGCGGCCCGGGTTCGAATCCCGGCCGATGCACATTGCTTTATTTATTATCTATCTCATGTCTTACCCGGAAATGTATTCTACTTAGAAAGTATATAGATATAAGTAGCATCGGTGGTTCAGTGGTAGAGTGCTCGCCTGCCACGCGGGCGGCCCGGGCTCGATTCCCGGCCGATACACATTGTTTTATATATTATCTATTTCATATCTGACCCGGAAATGAATTCTATTTAGAAAGGATATAGATATAAGTAGCATCGGTGGTTCAGTGGTAGAATGCTCGCCTGCCACGCGGGCGGCCCGGGTTCGATTCCCGGCCGATGCACATTGCTTTATTTATTATCTATCTCATGTATGACCCGGAAATGTATTCTACTTAGAAAGGATATAGATATAAGTAGCATCGGCGGTTCAGTGGTAGAATGCTCGCCTGCCACGCGGGCGGCCCGGGTTCGATTCCCGGCCGATGCACATTGTTTTATTTATTATCTATCTCATATCTGATCCGGAAATGAATTTAAACTTAGAACGCATATAGATATAAGTGGCATCGGTGGTTCAGTGGTAGACTGCTCGCCTGCCACGCGGGCGGCCCGGATTCGATCTTCGGCCGTGCACATTATTTTATTTATTATCTATCTCATATCTGATCCGGACATGAATTTTACTTAGAAAGGATATAGATATAAGTAGCATCGGTGGTTCAGTGGTAGAATGCTCGCCTGCCACGCGGGCGGCCCGGGTTCGATTCCCGGCCGATGCACATTGTTTTATTTATTATCTATCTCATATCTGACCCGGAAATGAATTTAAACTTAGACCGCATATAGATATAAGTGGCATCGGTGGTTCAGTGGTAGACTGCTCGCCTGCCACGCGGGCGGCCCGGATTCGATCTTCGGCCGTGCACATTATTTTATTTATTATCTATCTCATATCTGACCCGGAAATGAATTTTACTTAAAAAGGATATAGATATAAGTAGCATCGGTGGTTCAGTGGTAGAATGCTCGCCTGCCACGCGGGCGGCCCGGGTTCGATTCCCGGCCGATGCACTTTATTTTAATTATTATCTATCTCATATCTGACCCGGAAATGAAGTCTACTTAGAAAGGATATAGATATAAGTAGCATCGGTGGTTCAGTGGTAGAATGCTCGCCTGCCACGCGGGCGGCCCGGGTTCGATTCCCGGCCGATGCACATTGTTTTATTTATTATCTATCTCATATCTGACCCGGAAATGAATTTAAACTTAGAACGCATATAGATATAAGTGGCATCGGTGGTTCAGTGGTAGACTGCTCGCCTGCCACGCGGGCGGCCCGGATTCGATCTTCGGCCGTGCACATTATTTTATTTATTATCTATCTCATATCTGACCCGGAAATGAATTTTACTTAGAAAGGATATAGATATAAGTAGCATCGGTGGTTCAGTGGTAGAATGCTCGCCTGCTACGCGGGCGGCCCGGGCTCGATTCCCGGCCGCTACACATTGTTTTATTTATTATCTATCTCATATCTGACCCGGAAATGAAGTCTACTTAGAAAGGATATAGATATAAGTAGCATCGGTGGTTCAGTGGTAGAATGCTCGCCTGCCACGCGGGCGGCCCGGGTTCGATTCCCGGCAGATGCACATTGTTTTATTTATTATCTATCTCATGTCTTACCCGGAAATGAAGTCTACTTAGAAAGTATATAGATATAAGTAGCATCGGTGGTTCAGTGGTAGGATGCTCGCCTGCCACGCGGGCGGCCCGGGTTCGATTCCCGGCCGATGCACATTGTTTTATTTATTATCTATCTCATATCTGACCCGGAAATGAATTTTACTTAGAAAGGATATAGATATAAGTAGCATCAGTGGTTCAGTGGTAGAATGCTCGCCTGCCACGCGGGCGGACGGGCGATTCCCGGCCGATGCACATTGTTTTATTTATTATCTATCTTACATCTGTCCTGGAAATGTATTTTACTTAGAAAGGATATAGATATAAGTAGCATCGGTGGTTCAGTGGTAGAATGCTCGCCTGCTACGCGGGCGGCCCGGGCTCGATTCCCGGCCGCTACACATTGTTTTATTTATTATCTATCTCATATCTGACCCGGAAATGAATTTTACTTAGAAAGGATATAGATATAAGTAGCATCGGTGGTTCAGTGGTAGAATGCTCGCCTGCCACGCGGGCGGCCCGGGTTCGATTCCCGGCAGATGCACATTGTTTTATTTATTATCTATCTCATGTCTGACCCGGAAATGAAGTCTACTTAGAAAGTATATAGATATAAGTAGCATCGGTGGTTCAGTGGTAGAATGCTCGCCTGCCACGCGGGCGGCCCGGGTTCGATTCCCGGCCGATGCACATTGTTTTATTTATTATCTATCTCATATCTGACCCGGAAATGAATTTTACTTAGAAAGGATATAGATATAAGTAGCATCAGTGGTTCAGTGGTAGAATGCTCGCCTGCTACGCGGGCGGTCCGGGCTCGATTCCCGGCCGCTACACATTGTTTTATTTATTATCTATCTCATATCTGATCCGGAAATGAACTCTACTTAGAAAGGATATAGATATAAGTAGCATCGGTGGTTCAATGTTAAATTGCTCGCCTGCCACGCGGGCGGCCCGGGTTCGATTCCCGGTCGATGTACATTATTTTAATTATTATCTATCTCATATCTGACCCGGAAATGAAGTCTACTTAGAAAGGATATAGATATAAGTAGCATCGGTGGTTCAGTGGTAGAATGTTCGCCTGCCACGCGGGCGGCCCGGGTTCGATTCCCGGCCGATGCACATTGTTTTATTTATTATCTATCTTACATCTGTCCTGGAAATGTATTCTACTTAGAAAGGATATAGATATAAGTAGCATCGGTGGTTCAGTGGTAGAATGCTCGCCTGCCACGCGGGCGGCCCGGGTTCGATTCCCGGCCGATGCACATTGTTTTATTTATTATCTATCTCATATCTGACCCGGAAATGAATTTTACTTAGAAAGGATATAGATATAAGTAGCATCAGTGGTTCAGTGGTAGAATGCTCGCCTGCTACGCGGGCGGCCCGCGTTCGATTTTCGGCCGATGCACATTGTTTTATTTATTATCTATCTCATGTCTGACCCGGAAATGAATTCTTCTTAGAAAGGATATAGATATAAATAGCATTGGTGGTTCAGTGGCAGAATGCTCGCCTGCCACGCTAGCGGCCCGGGTTCGATTCCCAGCCGATGCACATTATTTTATTTATTATCTATCTCATATCTGAACCGGAAATGAATTCTACTTAGAAAGTGTATAGATATAAGTAGCATCGGTGGTTCAGTGGTAGAATGCTCGCCTGCAACGCGGGCGGCCCGCGTTCGATTTTCGGCCGATGCACATTGTTTTATTTATTATCTATCTCATGTCTGACCCGGAAATGAATTTTACTTAGAAAGGATATAGATATAAGTAGCATCGGTGGTTCAGTGGTAGAATGCTCGCCTGCCACGCGGGCGGCCCGGGTTCGATTCCCGGCCGATGCACATTGTTTTATTTATTATTTATCTCATATCTGACCCGGAAATGAATTCTTCTTAGAAAGGATATGGATATAAGTAGCATCGGTGGTTTTGTGGTCGAATGCTGGCCTGCCACGCGGGCGGCCCGGGTTCGATTCTCGGCCGATGCACATTATTTTATTTATTATCTATCTCATATCTGAACCGGAAATGAATTCTTCTTAGAAAGGATATACATATAAGTAGCATCGGTGGTTTTGTGGTCGAATGCTACCCTGCCACGCGGGCGGCCCGGGTTCGATTCTCGGCCGATGCACATTATTTTATTTATTATCTATCTCATATCTGACCCGGAAATGAATTCTACTTAGAAAGGATATAGATATAAGTAGCATCGGTGGTTTTGTGGTCGAATGCTCGCCTGACACGCGGGCGGCCCGGGTTCGATTCTCGGCCGATGCACATTGTTTTATTTATTATCTATCTCATGTCTGACCCGGAAATGAATTCTACTTAGAAAGGATATAGATATAAGTAGCATCGGTGGTTTTGTGGTCGAATGCTGCCCTGCCACGCGGGCGGCCCAGGTTCGATTCTCGGCCGATGCACATTATTTTATTTATTATCTATCTCATGTCTGACCCGGAAATGAATGCTTCTTAGAAAGGATATAGATATAAATAGCATTGGTGGTTCAGTGGTAGAATGCTCGCCTGCCACGCTGGCGGCCCGGGTTCGATTCCCAGCCGATGCACATTATTTTATTTATTATCTATCCCATATCTGACCCGGAATTGTATTCTACTTAGAAAGGATATAGATAGAAGTAGCATTGGTGGCTCAGTAGTAGAATGCTTGCCTGCATCGCGGGCGGCCCGCGTTCGATTTTCGGCCGATGCACATTGTTTTATTTATTATCTATCTCATGTCTGACCCGGAAATGAATTTTACTTAGAAAGGATATAGATATAAGTAGCATCGGTGGTTCAGTGGTAGAATGCTCGCCTGTCACGCGGGCGGCCCGGGTTCGATTCCCGGCCGATGCACATTGTTTTATTTATTATTTATCTCATATCTGACCCGGAAATGAATTCTTCTTAGAAAGGATATAGATATAAGTAGCATCGGTGGTTTTGTGGTCGAATGCTGGCCTGCCACGCGGGCGGCCCGGGTTCGATTCTCGGCCGATGCACATTATTTTATTTATTATCTATCTCATATCTGACCCGGAAATGAATTCTACTTAGAAAGGATATAGATATAAGTAGCATCGGTGGTTTTGTGGTCGAATGCTGGCCTGCCACGCGGGCGGCCCTGGTTCGATTCTCGGCCGATGCACATTATTTTATTTATTATCTATCTCATATCTGAACCGGAAATGAATTCTACTTAGGAAGGATCGATGGTTCAGTGGTAGAGTGCTCGCCTGCCACGCGGGCGGACGGGCGATTCCCGGCCGATGCACATTGTTTTATTTATTATCTTTCTTACATCTGTCCTGGAAATGTATTCTACTTAGAAAGGATATAGATATAAGTAGCATCGGTGGTTCAGTGGTAGAATGCTCGCCTGCCACGCGGGCGGCCCGGGTTTGATTCCCGGCCGATGCACTTTATTTTAATTATTATCTATCTCATATCTGACCCGGAAATGAATTCTACTTAGAAAGGATATAGATATAAGTAGCATCGGTGGTGCAGTGGTAGAATGCTCGCCTGCCAAGCGGGCGGCCCGGGTTCGGTTCCCGGCCGATGCACATTGTTTTATTTATTATCTATCTCATGTCTTACCCGGAAATGTATTCTACTTAGAAAGAATATAGATATAAGTAGCATCGGTGGCTCAGTGGTAGAATGCTCGCCTGCCACGCGGGCGGCCCGGGTTCGAATCCCGGCCGATGCATATTGTTTTATTTATTATCTATCTCATGTCTGACCTGGAAATGTATTCTACTTAGAAAGTATATAGACATAAGTAGCATCGGTGGTTCAGTGGTAGAATGCTCGCCTGCCACGCGGGCGGCCCGGGTTCGATTCCCGGCCGATGCACATTGTTTTATTTATTATCTATCTCATGTTTTACCCGGAAATGTATTCTACTTAGAAAGGATATAGATATAAGTAGCATCGGTGGTTTTGTGGTCGAATGCTCGCCTGCCACGCGGGCGGCCCGGGTTCGATTCTCGGCCGATGCACATTATTTTATTTATTATCTATCTCATATCTGAACCGGAAATGAATTCTACTTAGAAAGGATCGATGGTTCAGTGGTAGAGTGCTCGCCTGCCACGCGGGCGGACGGGCGATTCCCGGCCGATGCACATTGTTTTATTTATTATCTATCTTACATCTGTCCTGGAAATGTATTCTACTTAGAAAGGATATAGATATAAGTAGCATCGGTGGTTCAGTGGTAGAATGCTCGCCTGCCACGCGGGCGGCCCGGGTTCGATTCCCGGCCGATGCACTTTATTTTAATTATTATCTATCTCATATCTGACCCGGAAATGAATTCTACTTAGAAAGGATATAGATATAAGTAGCATCGGTGGTGCAGTGGTGGAATGCTCGCCTGCCAAGCGGGCGGCCCGGGTTCGATTCCCGGCCGATGCACATTGTTTTATTTATTATCTATCTCATGTCTTACCCGGAAATGTATTCTACTTAGAAAGAATATAGATATAAGTAGCATCGGTGGTTCAGTGGTAGAATGCTCGCCTGCCACGCGGGCGGCCCGGGTTCGATTCCCGGCCGATGCAAATTGTTTTATTTATTATCTATCTCATGTCTGACCTGGAAATGTATTCTACTTAGATAGTATATAGACATAAGTAGCATCGGTGGTTCAGTGGTAGAATGCTCGCCTGCCACGCGGGCGGCCCGGGTTTGATTCCCGGCCGATGCACATTGTTTTATTTATTATCTATCTCATGTCTTACCCGGAAATGTATTCTACTTAGAAAGTATATAGATATAAGTAGCATCGGTGGTTCAGTGGTAGAATGCTCGCCTGCCACGCGGGCGGCCCGGGTTCGAATCCCGGCCGATGCACATTGCTTTATTTATTATCTATCTCATGTCTTACCCGGAAATGTATTCTACTTAGAAAGTATATAGATATAAGTAGCATCGGTGGTTCAGTGGTAGAGTGCTCGCCTGCCACGCGGGCGGCCCGGGCTCGATTCCCGGCCGATACACATTGTTTTATATATTATCTATTTCATATCTGACCCGGAAATGAATTCTATTTAGAAAGGATATAGATATAAGTAGCATCGGTGGTTCAGTGGTAGAATGCTCGCCTGCCACGCGGGCGGCCCGGGTTCGATTCCCGGCCGATGCACATTGCTTTATTTATTATCTATCTCATGTATGACCCGGAAATGTATTCTACTTAGAAAGGATATAGATATAAGTAGCATCGGCGGTTCAGTGGTAGAATGCTCGCCTGCCACGCGGGCGGCCCGGGTTCGATTCCCGGCCGATGCACATTGTTTTATTTATTATCTATCTCATATCTGATCCGGAAATGAATTTAAACTTAGAACGCATATAGATATAAGTGGCATCGGTGGTTCAGTGGTAGACTGCTCGCCTGCCACGCGGGCGGCCCGGATTCGATCTTCGGCCGTGCACATTATTTTATTTATTATCTATCTCATATCTGACCCGGACATGAATTTTACTTAGAAAGGATATAGATATAAGTAGCATCGGTGGTTCAGTGGTAGAATGCTCGCCTGCCACGCGGGCGGCCCGGGTTCGATTCCCGGCCGATGCACATTGTTTTATTTATTATCTATCTCATATCTGACCCGGAAATGAATTTAAACTTAGACCGCATATAGATATAAGTGGCATCGGTGGTTCAGTGGTAGACTGCTCGCCTGCCACGCGGGCGGCCCGGATTCGATCTTCGGCCGTGCACATTATTTTATTTATTATCTATCTCATATCTGACCCGGAAATGAATTTTACTTAAAAAGGATATAGATATAAGTAGCATCGGTGGTTCAGTGGTAGAATGCTCGCCTGCCACGCGGGCGGCCCGGGTTCGATTCCCGGCCGATGCACTTTATTTTAATTATTATCTATCTCATATCTGACCCGGAAATGAAGTCTACTTAGAAAGGATATAGATATAAGTAGCATCGGTGGTTCAGTGGTAGAATGCTCGCCTGCCACGCGGGCGGCCCGGGTTCGATTCCCGGCCGATGCACATTGTTTTATTTATTATCTATCTCATATCTGACCCGGAAATGAATTTAAACTTAGAACGCATATAGATATAAGTGGCATCGGTGGTTCAGTGGTAGACTGCTCGCCTGCCACGCGGGCGGCCCGGATTCGATCTTCGGCCGTGCACATTATTTTATTTATTATCTATCTCATATCTGACCCGGAAATGAATTTTACTTAGAAAGGATATAGATATAAGTAGCATCGGTGGTTCAGTGGTAGAATGCTCGCCTGCTACGCGGGCGGCCCGGGCTCGATTCCCGGCCGCTACACATTGTTTTATTTATTATCTATCTCATATCTGACCCGGAAATGAAGTCTACTTAGAAAGGATATAGATATAAGTAGCATCGGTGGTTCAGTGGTAGAATGCTCGCCTGCCACGCGGGCGGCCCGGGTTCGATTCCCGGCAGATGCACATTGTTTTATTTATTATCTATCTCATGTCTTACTCGGAAATGAAGTCTACTTAGAAAGTATATAGATATAAGTAGCATCGGTGGTTCAGTGGTAGGATGCTCGCCTGCCACGCGGGCGGCCCGGGTTCGATTCCCGGCCGATGCACATTGTTTTATTTATTATCTATCTCATATCTGACCCGGAAATGAATTTTACTTAGAAAGGATATAGATATAAGTAGCATCAGTGGTTCAGTGGTAGAATGCTCGCCTGCCACGCGGGCGGACGGGCGATTCCCGGCCGATGCACATTGTTTTATTTATTATCTATCTTACATCTGTCCTGGAAATGTATTTTACTTAGAAAGGATATAGATATAAGTAGCATCGGTGGTTCAGTGGTAGAATGCTCGCCTGCTACGCGGGCGGCCCGGGCTCGATTCCCGGCCGCTACACATTGTTTTATTTATTATCTATCTCATATCTGACCCGGAAATGAATTTTACTTAGAAAGGATATAGATATAAGTAGCATCGGTGGTTCAGTGGTAGAATGCTCGCCTGCCACGCGGGCGGCCCGGGTTCGATTCCCGGCAGATGCACATTGTTTTATTTATTATCTATCTCATGTCTGACCCGGAAATGAAGTCTACTTAGAAAGTATATAGATATAAGTAGCATCGGTGGTTCAGTGGTAGAATGCTCGCCTGCCACGCGGGCGGCCCGGGTTCGATTCCCGGCCGATGCACATTGTTTTATTTATTATCTATCTCATATCTGACCCGGAAATGAATTTTACTTAGAAAGGATATAGATATAAGTAGCATCAGTGGTTCAGTGGTAGAATGCTCGCCTGCTACGCGGGCGGTCCGGGCTCGATTCCCGGCCGCTACACATTGTTTTATTTATTATCTATCTCATATCTGATCCGGAAATGAACTCTACTTAGAAAGGATATAGATATAAGTAGCATCGGTGGTTCAATGTTAAATTGCTCGCCTGCCACGCGGGCGGCCCGGGTTCGATTCCCGGTCGATGTACATTATTTTAATTATTATCTATCTCATATCTGACCCGGAAATGAAGTCTACTTAGAAAGGATATAGATATAAGTAGCATCGGTGGTTCAGTGGTAGAATGTTCGCCTGCCACGCGGGCGGCCCGGGTTCGATTCCCGGCCGATGCACATTGTTTTATTTATTATCTATCTTACATCTGTCCTGGAAATGTATTCTACTTAGAAAGGATATAGATATAAGTAGCATCGGTGGTTCAGTGGTAGAATGCTCGCCTGCCACGCGGGCGGCCCGGGTTCGATTCCCGGCCGATGCACATTGTTTTATTTATTATCTATCTCATATCTGACCCGGAAATGAATTTTACTTAGAAAGGATATAGATATAAGTAGCATCAGTGGTTCAGTGGTAGAATGCTCGCCTGCTACGCGGGCGGCCCGCGTTCGATTTTCGGCCGATGCACATTGTTTTATTTATTATCTATCTCATGTCTGACCCGGAAATGAATTCTTCTTAGAAAGGATATAGATATAAATAGCATTGGTGGTTCAGTGGCAGAATGCTCGCCTGCCACGCTAGCGGCCCGGGTTCGATTCCCAGCCGATGCACATTATTTTATTTATTATCTATCTCATATCTGAACCGGAAATGAATTCTACTTAGAAAGTGTATAGATATAAGTAGCATCGGTGGTTCAGTGGTAGAATGCTCGCCTGCAACGCGGGCGGCCCGCGTTCGATTTTCGGCCGATGCACATTGTTTTATTTATTATCTATCTCATGTCTGACCCGGAAATGAATTTTACTTAGAAAGGATATAGATATAAGTAGCATCGGTGGTTCAGTGGTAGAATGCTCGCCTGCCACGCGGGCGGCCCGGGTTCGATTCCCGGCCGATGCACATTGTTTTATTTATTATTTATCTCATATCTGACCCGGAAATGAATTCTTCTTAGAAAGGATATGGATATAAGTAGCATCGGTGGTTTTGTGGTCGAATGCTGGCCTGCCACGCGGGCGGCCCGGGTTCGATTCTCGGCCGATGCACATTATTTTATTTATTATCTATCTCATATCTGAACCGGAAATGAATTCTTCTTAGAAAGGATATACATATAAGTAGCATCGGTGGTTTTGTGGTCGAATGCTACCCTGCCACGCGGGCGGCCCGGGTTCGATTCTCGGCCGATGCACATTATTTTATTTATTATCTATCTCATATCTGACCCGGAAATGAATTCTACTTAGAAAGGATATAGATATAAGTAGCATCGGTGGTTTTGTGGTCGAATGCTCGCCTGACACGCGGGCGGCCCGGGTTCGATTCTCGGCCGATGCACATTATTTTATTTATTATCTATCTCATATCTGAACCGGAAATGAATTCTACTTAGAAAGTGTATAGATATAAGTAGCATCGGTGGTTCAGTGGTAGAATGCTCGCCTGCAACGCGGGCGGCCCGCGTTCGATTTTCGGCCGATGCACATTGTTTTATTTATTATCTATCTCATGTCTGACCCGGAAATGAATGCTTCTTAGAAAGGATATAGATATAAATAGCATTGGTGGTTCAGTGGTAGAATGCTCGCCTGCCACGCTGGCGGCCCGGGTTCGATTCCCAGCCGATGCACATTATTTTATTTATTATCTATCCCATATCTGACCCGGAATTGTATTCTACTTAGAAAGGATATAGATAGAAGTAGCATTGGTGGCTCAGTGGTTGAATGCTCGCCTGCAACGCGGGCGGCCCGCGTTCGATTTTCGGCCGATGCACATTGTTTTATTTATTATCTATCTCATGTCTGACCCGGAAATGAATTTTACTTAGAAATGATATAGATATAAGTAGCATCGGTGGTTCAGTGGTAGAATGCTCGCCTGCCACGCGGGCGGCCCGGGTTCGATTCCCGGCCGATGCACATTGTTTTATTTATTATTTATCTCATATCTGACCCGGAAATGAATTCTTCTTAGAAAGGATATAGATATAAGTAGCATCGGTGGTTTTGTGGTCGAATGCTGGCCTGCCACGCGGGCGGCCCGGGTTCGATTCTCGGCCGATGCACATTATTTTATTTATTATCTATCTCATATCTGACCCGGAAATGAATTCTACTTAGAAAGGATATAGATATAAGTAGCATCGGTGGTTTTGTGGTCGAATGCTGGCCTGCCACGCGGGCGGCCCTGGTTCGATTCTCGGCCGATGCACATTATTTTATTTATTATCTATCTCATATCTGAACCGGAAATGAATTCTACTTAGAAAGGATCGATGGTTCAGTGGTAGAGTGCTCGCCTGCCACGCGGGCGGACGGGCGATTCCCGGCCGATGCACATTGTTTTATTTATTATCTTTCTTACATCTGTCCTGGAAATGTATTCTACTTAGAAAGGATATAGATATAAGTAGCATCGGTGGTTCAGTGGTAGAATGCTCGCCTGCCACGCGGGCGGCCCGGGTTTGATTCCCGGCCGATGCACTTTATTTTAATTATTATCTATCTCATATCTGACCCGGAAATGAATTCTACTTAGAAAGGATATAGATATAAGTAGCATCGGTGGTGCAGTGGTAGAATGCTCGCCTGCCAAGCGGGCGGCCCGGGTTCGATTCCCGGCCGATGCACATTGTTTTATTTATTATCTATCTCAAGTCTTACCCGGAAATGTATTCAACTTAGAAAGAATATAGATATAAGTAGCATCGGTGGTTCAGTGGTAGAATGCTCGCCTGCCACGCGGGCGGCCCGGGTTCGATTCCCGGCCGATGCATATTGTTTTATTTATTATCTATCTCATGTCTGACCTGGAAATGTATTCTACTTAGAAAGTATATAGACATAAGTAGCATCGGTGGTTCAGTGGTAGAATGCTCGCCTGCCACGCGGGCGGCCCGGGTTCGATTCCCGGCCGATGCACATTGTTTTATTTATTATCTATCTCATGTCTTACCCGGAAATGTATTCTACTTAGAAAGGATATAGATATAAGTAGCATCGGTGGTTTTGTGGTCGAATGCTCGCCTGCCACGCGGGCGGCCCGGGTTCGATTCTCGGCCGATGCACATTATTTTATTTATTATCTATCTCATATCTGAACCGGAAATGAATTCTACTTAGAAAAGATCGATGGTTCAGTGGTAGAGTGCTCGCCTGCCACGCGGGCGGACGGGCGATTCCCGGCCGATGCACATTGTTTTATTTATTATCTATCTTACATCTGTCCTGGAAATGTATTCTACTTAGAAAGGATATAGATATAAGTAGCATCGGTGGTTCAGTGGTAGAATGCTCGCCTGCCACGCGGGCGGCCCGGGTTCGATTCCCGGCCGATGCACTTTATTTTAATTATTATCTATCTCATATCTGACCCGGAAATGAATTCTACTTAGAAAGGATATAGATATAAGTAGCATCGGTGGTGCAGTGGTAGAATGCTCGCCTGCCAAGCGGGCGGCCCGGGTTCTATTCCCGGCCGATGCACATTGTTTTATTTATTATCTATCTCATGTCTTACCCGGAAATGTATTCTACTTAGAAAGAATATAGATATAAGTAGCATCGGTGGTTCAGTGGTAGAATGCTCGCCTACCACGCGGGCGGCCCGGGTTCGATTCCCGGCCGATGCAAATTGTTTTATTTATTATCTATCTCATGTCTGACCTGGAAATGTATTCTACTTAGATAGTATATAGACATAAGTAGCATCGGTGGCTCAGTGGTAGAATGCTCGCCTGCCACGCGGGCTGCCCGGGTTTGATTCCCGGCCGATGCACATTGTTTTATTTATTATCTATCTCATGTCTTACCCGGAAATGTATTCTACTTAGAAAGTATATAGATATAAGTAGCATCGGTGGTTCAGTGGTAGAATGCTCGCCTGCCACGCGGGCGGCCCGGGTTCGATTCCCGGCCGATGCACATTGCTTTATTTATTATCTATCTCATGTCTTACCCGGAAATGTATTCTACTTAGAAAGTATATAGATATAAGTAGCATCGGTGGTTCAGTGGTAGAGTGCTCGCCTGCCACGCGGGCGGCCCGGGCTCGATTCCCGGCCGATACACATTGTTTTATATATTATCTATTTCATATCTGACCCGGAAATGAATTCTATTTAGAAAGGATATAGATATAAGTAGCATCGGTGGTTCAGTGGTAGAATGCTCGCCTGCCACGCGGGCGGCCCGGGTTCGATTCCCGGCCGATGCACATTGCTTTATTTATTATCTATCTCATGTATGACCCGGAAATGTATTCTACTTAGAAAGGATATAGATATAAGTAGCATCGGCGGTTCAGTGGTAGAATGCTCGCCTGCCACGCGGGCGGCCCGGGTTCGATTCCCGGCCGATGCACATTGTTTTATTTATTATCTATCTCATATCTGACCCGGAAATGAATTTAAACTTAGAACGCATATAGATATAAGTGGCATCGGTGGTTCAGTGGTAGACTGCTCGCCTGCCACGCGGGCGGCCCGGATTCGATCTTCGGCCGTGCACATTATTTTATTTATTATCTATCTCATATCTGACCCGGAAATGAATTTTACTTAGAAAGGATATAGATATAAGTAGCATCGGTGGTTCAGTGGTAGAATGCTCGCCTGCCACGCGGGCGGCCCGGGTTCGATTCCCGGCCGATGCACATTGTTTTATTTATTATCTGTCTCATATCTGACCCGGAAATGAATTTAAACTTAGAACGCATATAGATATAAGTGGCATCGGTGGTTCAGTGGTAGACTGCTCGCCTGCCACGCGGGCGGCCCGGATTCGATCTTCGGCCGTGCACATTATTTTATTTATTATCTATCTCATATCTGACCCGGAAATGAATTTTACTTAGAAAGGATATAGATATAAGTAGCATCGGTGGTTCAGTGGTAGAATGCTCGCCTGCCACGCGGGCGGCCCGGGTTCGATTCCCGGCCGATGCACATTATTTTATTTATTATCTATCTCATATCTGACCCGGAAATGAATTCTACTTAGAAAGGATATAGATATAAGTAGCATCGGTGGTTTTGTGGTCGAATGCTCGCCTGACACGCGGGCGGCCCGGGTTCGATTCTCGGCCGATGCACATTATTTTATTTATTATCTATCTCATATCTGAACCGGAAATGAATTCTACTTGGAAAGTGTATAGATATAAGTAGCATCGGTGGTTCAGTGGTAGAATGCTCGCCTGCAACGCGGGCGGCCCGCGTTCGATTTTCGGCCGATGCACATTGTTTTATTTATTATCTATCTCATGTCTGACCCGGAAATGAATGCTTCTTAGAAAGGATATAGATATAAATAGCATTGGTGGTTCAGTGGTAGAATGCTCGCCTGCCACGCTGGCGGCCCGGGTTCGATTCCCAGCCGATGCACATTATTTTATTTATTATCTATCCCATATCTGACCCGGAATTGTATTCTACTTAGAAAGGATATAGATAGAAGTAGCATTGGTGGCTCAGTGGTAGAATGCTCGCCTGCAACGCGGGCGGCCCGCGTTCGATTTTCGGCCGATGCACATTGTTTTATTTATTATCTATCTCATGTCTGACCCGGAAATGAATTTTACTTAGAAAGGATATAGATATAAGTAGCATCGGTGGTTCAGTGGTAGAATGCTCGCCTGCCACGCGGGCGGCCCGGGTTCGATTCCCGGCCGATGCACATTGTTTTATTTATTATTTATCTCATATCTGACCCGGAAATGAATTCTTCTTAGAAAGGATATAGATATAAGTAGCATCGGTGGTTTTGTGGTCGAATGCTGGCCTGCCACGCGGGCGGCCCGGGTTCGATTCTCGGCCGATGCACATTATTTTATTTATTATCTATCTCATATCTGACCCGGAAATGAATTCTACTTAGAAAGGATATAGATATAAGTAGCATCGGTGGTTTTGTGGTCGAATGCTGGCCTGCCACGCGAGCGGCCCTGGTTCGATTCTCGGCCGATGCACATTATTTTATTTATTATCTATCTCATATCTGAACCGGAAATGAATTCTACTTAGAAAGGATCGATGGTTCAGTGGTAGAGTGCTCGCCTGCCACGCGGGCGGACGGGCGATTCCCGGCCGATGCACATTGTTTTATTTATTATCTTTCTTACATCTGTCCTGGAAATGTATTCTACTTAGAAAGGATATAGATATAAGTAGCATCGGTGGTTCAGTGGTAGAATGCTCGCCTGCCACGCGGGCGGCCCGGGTTTGATTCCCGGCCGATGCACTTTATTTTAATTATTATCTATCTCATATCTGACCCGGAAATGAATTCTACTTAGAAAGAATATAGATATAAGTAGCATCGGTGGTTCAGTGGTAGAATGCTCGCCTGCTACGCGGGCGGCCCGGGTTCGATTCCCGGCCGATGCATATTGTTTTATTTATTATCTATCTCATGTCTGACCTGGAAATGTATTCTACTTAGAAAGTATATAGACATAAGTAGCATCGGTGGTTCAGTGGTAGAATGCTCGCCTGCCACGCGGGCGGACCGGGTTCGATTCCCGGCCGATGCACATTGTTTTATTTATTATCTATCTCATGTCTTACCCGGAAATGTATTCTACTTAGAAAGGATATAGATATAAGTAGCATCGGTGGTTTTGTGGTCGAATGCTCGCCTGCCACGCGGGCGGCCCGGGTTCGATTCTCGGCCGATGCACATTATTTTATTTATTATCTATCTCATATCTGAACCGGAAATGAATTCTACTTAGAAAGGATCGATGGTTCAGTGGTAGAGTGCTCGCCTGCCACGCGGGCGGACGGGCGATTCCCGGCTGATGCACATTGTTTTATTTATTATCTATCTTACATCTGTCCTGGAAATGTATTCTACTTAGAAAGGATATAGATATAAGTAGCATCGGTGGTTCAGTGGTAGAATGCTCGCCTGCCACGCGGGCGGCCCGGGTTCGATTCCCGGCCGATGCACTTTATTTTAATTATTATCTATCTCATATCTGACCCGGAAATGAATTCTACTTAGAAAGGATATAGATATAAGTAGCATCGGTGGTGCAGTGGTAGAATGCTCGCCTGCCAAGCGGGCGGCCCGGGTTCGATTCCCGGCCGATGCACATTGTTTTATTTATTATCTATCTCATGTCTTACCCGGAAATGTATTCTACTTAGAAAGAATATAGATATAAGTAGCATCGGTGGTTCATTGGTAGAATGCTCGCCTGCCACGCGGGCGGCCTGGGTTCGATTCCCGGCCGATGCAAATTGTTTTATTTATTATCTATCTCATGTCTGACCTGGAAATGTATTCTACTTAGATAGTATATAGACATAAGTAGCATCGGTGGTTCAGTGGTAGAATGCTCGCCTGCCACGCGGGCGGCCCGGGTTTGAATCCCGGCCGATGCACATTGTTTTATTTATTATCTATCTCATGTCTTACCCGGAAATGTATTCTACTTAGAAAGTATATAGATATAAGTAGCATCGGTGGTTCAGTGGTAGAATGCTCGCCTGCCACGCGGGCGGCCCGGGTTCGATTCCCGGCCGATGCACATTGCTTTATTTATTATCTATCTCATGTCTTACCCGGAAATGTATTCTACTTAGAAAGTATATAGATATAAGTAGCATCGGTGGTTCAGTGGTAGAGTGCTCGCCTGCCACGCGGGCGGCCCGGGCTCGATTCCCGGCCGATACACATTGTTTTATATATTATCTATTTCATATCTGACCCGGAAATGAATTCTATTTAGAAAGGATATAGATATAAGTAGCATCGGTGGTTCAGTGGTAGAATGCTCGCCTGCCACGCGGGCGGCCCGGGTTCGATTCCCGGCCGATGCACATTGCTTTATTTATTATCTATCTCATGTATGACCCGGAAATGTATTCTACTTAGAAAGGATATAGATATAAGTAGCATCGGCGGTTCAGTGGTAGAATGCTCGCCTGCCACGCGGGCGGCCCGGGTTCGATTCCCGGCCGATGCACATTGTTTTATTTATTATCTATCTCATATCTGACCCGGAAATGAATTTAAACTTAGAACGCATATAGATATAAGTGGCATCGGTGGTTCAGTGGTAGACTGCTCGCCTGCCACGCGGGCGGCCCGGATTCGATCTTCGGCCGTGCACATTATTTTATTTATTATCTATCTCATATCTGACCCGGAAATGAATTTTACTTAGAAAGGATATAGATATAAGTAGCATCGGTGGTTCAGTGGTAGAATGCTCGCCTGCCACGCGGGCGGCCCGGGTTCGATTCCCGGCCGATGCACATTGTTTTATTTATTATCTATCTCATATCTGACCCGGAAATGAATTTAAACTTAGAACGCATATAGATATAAGTGGCATCGGTGGTTCAGTGGTAGACTGCTCGCCTGCCACGCGGGCGGCCCGGATTCGATCTTCGGCCGTGCACATTATTTTATTTATTATCTATCTCATATCTGACCCGGAAATGAATTTTACTTAGAAAGGATATAGATATAAGTAGCATCGGTGGTTCAGTGGTAGAATGCTCGCCTGCCACGCGGGCGGCCCGGGTTCGATTCCCGGCCGATGCACTTTATTTTAATTATTATCTATCTCATATCTGACCCGGAAATGAAGTCTACTTAGAAAGGATATAGATATAAGTAGCATCGGTGGTTCACTGGTAGAATGCTCGCCTGCCACGCGGGCGGCCCGGGTTCGAGTCCCGGCCGATGCACATTGTTTTATTTATTATCTATCTCATATCTGACCCGGAAATGAATTTTACTTAGAAAGGATATAGATATAAGTAGCATCGGTGGTTCAGTGGTAGAATGCTCGCCTGCTACGCGGGCGGCCCGGGCTCGATTCCCGGCCGCTACACATTGTTTTATTTATTATCTATCTCATATCTGATCCGGAAATGAACTCTACTTAGAAAGGATATAGATATAAGTAGCATCGGTGGTTCAATGTTAGATTGCTCGCCTGCCACGCGGGCGGCCCGGGTTCGATTCCCGGCCGATGTACATTATTTTAATTATTATCTATCTCATATCTGACCCGGAAATGTATTCTGCTTAGAAAGTATATAGATATAAGTAGCATCGGTGGTTCAGTGGTAGAATGCTCGCCTGCCACGCGGGCGGCCCGGGTTCGATTCCCGGCCGATGCACATTGTTTTATTTATTATCTATCTCATATCTGACCCGGAAATGAATTTTACTTAGAAAGGATATAGATATAAGTAGCATCAGTGGTTCAGTGGTAGAATGCTCGCCTGCTACGCGGGCGGCCCGGGCTCGATTCCCGGCCGCTACACATTGTTTTATTTATTATCTATCTTATATCTGACCCCAAAATGTATTCTACTTAGAAAGAATATAGATATAAGTAGCATCGGTGGTGCAGTGGTAGAATGCTCGCCTGCCACGCGGGCGGCCCGGGTTCGATTCCCGGCCGATGCATATTGTTTTATTTATTATCTATCTCATGTCTGACCTGGAAATGTATTCTACTTAGAAAGTATATAGACATAAGTAGCATCGGTGGTTCAGTGGTAGAATGCTCGCCTGCCACGCGGGCGGCCCGGGTTCGATTCCCGGCCGATGCACATTGTTTTATTTATTATCTATCTCATGTCTTACCCGGAAATGTATTCTACTTAGAAAGTATATAGATATAAGTAGCATCGGTGGTTCAGTGGTAGAATGCTCGCCTGCCACGCGGGCGGCCCGGGATCGATTCCCGGCCGATGCACATTGCTCTATTTATTATCTATCTCATGTCTTACCCGGAAATGAATTCTACTTAGAAAGGATATAGATATAAGTAGCATCGGTGGTTTTGTGGTCGAATGCTCGCCTGCCACGCGGGCGGCCCGGGTTCGATTCTCGGCCGATGCACATTATTTTATTTATTATCTATCTCATATCTGAACCGGAAATGAATTCTACTTAGAAAGGATCGATGGTTCAGTGGTAGAGTGCTCGCCTGCCACGCGGGCGGACGGGCGATTCCCGGCCGATGCACATTGTTTTATTTATTATCTATCTTACATCTGTCCTGGAAATGTATTCTACTTAGAAAGGATATAGATATAAGTAGCATCGGTGGTTCAGTGGTAGAATGCTCGCCTGCCACGCGGGCGGCCCGGGTTCGATTCCCGGCCGATGCACTTCATTTTAATTATTATCTATCTCATATCTGACCCGGAAATGAATTCTACTTAGAAAGGATATAGATATAAGTAGCATCGGTGGTGAAGTGGTAGAATGCTCGCCTGCCAAGCGGGCGGCCCGGGTTCGATTCCCGGCCGATGCACATTGTTTTATTTATTATCTATCTCATGTCTTACCCGGAAATGTATTCTACTTAGAAAGAATATAGATATAAGTAGCATCGGTGGTTCAGTGGTAGAATGCTCGCCTGCCACGCGGGCGGCCCGGGTTCGATTCCCGGCCGATGCATATTGTTTTATTTATTATCTATCTCATGTCTGACCTGGAAATGTATTCTACTTAGATAGTATATAGACATAAGTAGCATCGGTGTTTCAGTGGTAGAATGCTCGCCTGCCACGCGGGCGGCCCGGGTTCGAGTCCCGGCCGATGCACATTGTTTTATTTATTATCTATCTCATGTCTTACCCGGAAATGTATTCTACTTAGAAAGTATATAGATATAAGTAGCATCGGTGGTTCAGTGGTAGAATGCTCGCCTGCCACGCGGGCGGCCCGGGTTCGATTCCCGGCCGATGCACATTGCTTTATTTATTATCTATCTCATGTCTTACCCGGAAATGTATTCTACTTAGAAAGTATATAGATATAAGTAGCATCGGTGGTTCAGTGGTAGAGTGCTCGCCTGCCACGCGGGCGGCCCGGGCTCGATTCCCGGCCGATACACATTGTTTTATATATTATCTATTTCATATCTGACCCGGAAATAAATTCTATTTAGAAAGGATATAGATATAAGTAGCATCGGTGGTGCAGTGGTAGAATGCTCGCCTGCCAAGCGGGCGGCCCGGGTTCGATTCCCGGCCGATGTACATTGTTTTATTTATTATCTATCTCATGTCTTACCCGGAAATGTATTCTACTTAGAAAGAATATAGATATAAGTAGCATCGGTGGTTCAGTGGTAGAATGCTCGCCTGCCACGCGGGCGGCCCGGGTTCGATTCCCGGCCGATGCATATTGTTTTATTTATTATCTATCTCATGTCTGACCTGGAAATGTATTCTACTTAGATAGTATATAGACATAAGTAGCATCGGTGGTTCAGTGGTAGAATGCTCGCCTGCCACGCGGGCGGCCCGGGTTCGATTCCCGGCCGATGCACATTGCTTTATTTATTATCTATCTCATGTATGACCCGGAAATGTATTCTACTTAGAAAGGATATAGATATAAGTAGCATCGGTGGTTCAGTGGTAGAATGCTCGCCTGCCACGCGGGCGGCCCGGGTTCGATTCCCGGCCGATGCACTTTATTTTAATTATTATCTATCTCATATCTGACCCGGAAATGAAGTCTACTTAGAAAGGATATAGACATAAGTAGCATCGGTGGTTCAGTGGTAGAATGCTCGCCTGCCACGCGGGCAACCCGGGTTCGATTCCCGGCCGATGCACATTGTTTTATTTAATATCTATCTTATATCTGACCCGGAAATGAATTTTACTTAGAAAGGATATAGATATAAGTAGCATCGGTGGTTCAGTGGTAGAATGCTCGCCTGCTACGCGGGCGGCCCGGGCTCGATTCCCGGCCGCTACACATTGTTTTATTTATTATCTATCTCATATCTGATCCGGAAATGAACTCTACTTAGAAAGGATATAGATATAAGTAGCATCGGTGGTTCAATGTTAGATTGCTCGCCTGCCACGCGGGCGGCCCGGGTTCGATTCCCGGTCGATGTACATTATTTTAATTATTATCTATCTCATATCTGACCCGGAAATGTATTCTACTTAGAAAGTATATAGATATAAGTAGCATCGGTGGTTCAGTGGTAGAATGCTCGCCTGCCACGCGGGCGGTCCGGGTTCGATTCCCGGCCGATGCACATTGTTTTATTTATTATCTATCTCATATCTGACCCAGAAATGAATTTTACTTAGAAAGGATATAGATATAAGTAGCATCAGTGGTTCAGTGGTAGAATGCTCGCCTGCTACGCGGGCGGCCCGGGCTCGATTCCCGGCCGCTACACATTGTTTTATTTATTATCTATCTCATATCTGATCCGGAAATGAACTCTACTTAGAAAGGATATAGATATAAGTAGCATCGGTGGTTCAATGTTAGATTGCTCGCCTGCCACGCGGGCGGCCCGGGTTCGATTCCCGGTCGATGTACATTATTTTAATTATTATCTATCTCATATCTGACCCGGAAATGAAGTCTACTTAGAAAGGATATAGATATAAGTAGCATCGGTGGTTCAGTGGTAGAATGTTCGCCTGCCACGCGGGCGGCCCGGGTTCGATTCCCGGCCGATGCACATTGTTTTATTTATTATCTATCTTACATCTGTCCTGGAAATGTATTCTACTTAGAAAGGATATAGATATAAGTAGCATCGGTGGTTCAGTGGTAGAATGCTCGCCTGCCACGCGGGCAACCCGGGTTCGATTCCCGGCCGATGCACATTGTTTTATTTAATATCTATCTCATATCTGACCCGGAAATGAATTTTACTTAGAAAGGATATAGATATAAGTAGCATCGGTGGTTCAGTGGTAGAATGCTCGCCTGCTACGCGGGCGGCCCGGGCTCGATTCCCGGCCGCTACACATTGTTTTATTTATTATCTATCTCATATCTGATCCGGAAATGAACTCTACTTAGAAAGGATATAGATATAAGTAGCATCGGTGGTTCAATGTTAGATTGCTCGCCTGCCACGCGGGCGGCCCGGGTTCGATTCCCGGTCGATGTACATTATTTTAATTATTATCTATCTCATATCTGACCCGGAAATGTATTCTACTTAGAAAGTATATAGATATAAGTAGCATCGGTGGTTCAGTGGTAGAATGCTCGCCTGCCACGCGGGCGGCCCGGGTTCGATTCCCGGCCGATGCACATTGTTTTATTTATTATCTATCTCATATCTGACGCGGAAATGAATTTTACTTAGAAAGGATATAGATATAAGTAGCATCGGTGGTTCAGTGGAAGAATGCTCGCCTGCCACGCGGGCGGACGGGCGATTCCCGGCCGACGCACATTGTTTTATTTATTATCTATCTTATATCTGTCCCGGAAATGAATTCTACTTGGAAAGGATATAGATATAAGTAGCATCGGTGGTTCAGTGGTAGAATGCTCGCCTGCCACGCGGGCGGCCCGGGTTCGATTCCCGGCCGATGCACTTTATTTTAATTATTATCTATCTCATATCTGACCCGGAAATGAAGTCTACTTAGAAAGGATATAGATATAAGTAGCATCGGTGGTTCAGTGGTAGAATTCTCGCCTGCCACGCGGGCGGCCCGGGTTCGATTCCCGGCCGATGCACATTGTTTTATTTATTATCTATCTCATATCTGACCCGGAAATGAATTTTACTTAGAAAGGATATAGATATAAGTAGCATCGGTGGTTCAGTGGTAGAATGCTCGCCTGCTACGCGGGCGGCCCGGGCTCGAATCCCGGCCGATACACATTGTTTTATATATTATCTATTTCATATCTGACCCGGAAATGAATTCTATTTAGAAAGGATATAGATATAAGTAGCATCGTTGGTTCAGTGGTAGAATGCTCGCCTGCCACGCGGGCGGCCCGGGTTCGATTCCCGGCCGATGCACATTGCTTTATTTATTATCTATCTCATGTATGACCCGGAAATGTATTCTACTTAGAAAGGATATAGATATAAGTAGCATCGGTGGTTCAGTGGTAGAATGCTCGCCTGCCACGCGGGCGGCCCGGGTTCGATTCCCGGCCGATGCACATTGTTTTATTTATTATCTATCTCATATCTGACCCGGAAATGAATTTAAACTAAGAACGCATATAGATATAAGTGGCATCGGTGGTTCAGTGGTAGACTGCTCGCCTGCCACGCGGGCGGCCCGGATTCGATCTTCGGCCGTGCACATTATTTTATTTATTATCTATCTCATATCTGACCCGGAAATGAATTCTACTTAGAAAGGATCGATGGTTCAGTGGTAGAGTGCTCGCCTGCCACGCGGGCGGATGGGCGATTCCCGGCCGATGCACATTGTTTTATTTATTATCTATCTTACATCTGTCCTGGAAATGTATTCTACTTAGAAAGGATATAGATATAAGTAGCATCGGTGGTTCAGTGGTAGAATGCTCGCCTGCCACGCGGGCGGCCCGGGTTCGATTCCCGGCCGATGCACTTTATTTTAATTATTATCTATCTCATATCTGACCCGGAAATGAATTCTACTTAGAAAGGATATAGATATAAGTAGCATCGGTGGTGCAGTGGTAGAATGCTCGCCTGCCAAGCGGGCGGCCCGGGTTCGATTCCCGGCCGATGCACATTGTTTTATTTATTATCTATCTCATGTCTTACCCGGAAATGTATTTTACTTAGAAAGTATATAGATATAAGTAGCATCGGTGGTTCAGTGGTAGAATGCTCGCCTGCCACGCGGGCGGACGGGCGATTCCCGGCCGACGCACATTGTTTTATTTATTATCTATCTTATATCTGTCCCGGAAATGAATTCTACTTGGAAAGGATATAGATATAAGTAGCATCGGTGGTGCAGTGGTAGAATGCTCGCCTGCCAAGCTGGCGGCCCGGGTTCGATTCCCGGCCGATGCACATTGTTTTATTTATTATCTATCTCATGTCTTACCCGGAAATGTATTTTACTTAGAAAGTATATAGATATAAGTAGCATCGGTGGTTCAGTGGAAGAATGCTCGCCTGCCACGCGGGCGGACGGGCGATTCCCGGCCGACGCACATTGTTTTATTTATTATCTATCTTATATCTGTCCCGGAAATGAATTCTACTTGGAAAGGATATAGATATAAGTAGCATCGGTGGTTCAGTGGTAGAATGCTCGCCTGCCACGCGGGCGGCCCGGGTTCGATTCCCGGCCGATGCACTTTATTTTAATTATTATCTATCTCATATCTGACCCGGAAATGAAGTCTACTTAGAAAGGATATAGATATAAGTAGCATCGGTGGTTCACTGGTAGAATGCTCGCCTGCCACGCGGGCGGCCCGGGTTCGAGTCCCGGCCGATGCACATTGTTTTATTTATTATCTATCTCATATCTGACCCGGAAATGAATTTTACTTAGAAAGGATATAGATATAAGTAGCATCGGTGGTTCAGTGGTAGAATGCTCGCCTGCTACGCGGGCGGCCCGGGCTCGATTCCCGGCCGCTACACATTGTTTTATTTATTATCTATCTCATATCTGATCCGGAAATGAACTCTACTTAGAAAGGATATAGATATAAGTAGCATCGGTGGTTCAATGTTAGATTGCTCGCCTGCCACGCGTGCGGCCCGGGTTCGATTCCCGGCCGATGTACATTATTTTAATTATTATCTATCTCATATCTGACCCGGAAATGAAGTCTACTTAGAAAGGATATAGATATAAGAAGCATCGGTGGTTCAGTGGTAGAATGCTCGCCTGCCACGCGGGCGGCCCGGGTTCGATTCCCGGCCGATGCACATTGTTTTATTTATTATCTATCTCATGTCTGACCCGGAAATGTATTCTACTTAGAAAGGATATAGATATAAGTAGCATCGGTCGTTTTGTGGTCGAATGCTCGCCTGCCACGCGGGCGGCCCGGGTTCGATTCTCGGCCAATGCACATTATTTTATTTATTATCTATCTCATATCTGAACCGGAAATGAATTCTACTTAGAAAGGATCGATGGTTCAGTGGTAGAGTGCTCGCCTGCCACGCGGGCGGACGGGCGATTCCCGGCCGATGCACATTGTTTTATTTATTATCTATCTTACATCTGTCCTGGAAATGTATTCTACTTCTACTCCTACTAGAAAGGATATAAGTAGCATCGGTGGTTCAGTGGTAGAATGCTCGCCTGCCACGCGGGCGGACCGGGTTCGATTCCCGGCCGATGCACTTTATTTTAATTATTATCTATCTCATATCTGACCCGGAAATGAATTCTACTTAGAAAGGATATAGATATAAGTAGCATCGGTGGTGCAGTGGTAGAATGCTCGCCTGCCAATCGGGCGGCCCGGGTTCGATTCCCGGCCGATGCACATTGTTTTATTTATTATCTATCTCATGTCTTACCCGGAAATGTATTCTACTTAGAATGTATATAGATATAAGTAGCATCGGTGGTTCAGTGGTAGAATTCTCGCCTGCCACGCGGGCGGCCCGGGTTCGATTCCCGGCCGATGCACATTGCTTTATTTATTATCTATCTCATGTCTTACCCGGAAATGTATTCTACTTAGAAAGTATATAGATATAAGTAGCATCGGTGGTTCAATGGTAGAGTGCTCGCCTGCCACGCGGGCGGCCCGGGCTCGATTCCCGGCCGATACACATTGTTTTATATATTATCTATTTCATATCTGACCCGGAAATGAATTCTATTTAGAAAGGATATAGATATAAGTAGCATCGTTGGTTCAGTGGTAGAATGCTCGCCTGCCACGCGGGCGGCCCGGGTTCGATTCCCGGCCGATGCACATTGCTTTATTTATTATCTATCTCATGTATGACCCGGAAATGTATTCTACTTAGAAAGGATATAGATATAAGTAGCATCGGTGGTTCAGTGGTAGAATGCTCGCCTGCCACGCGGGCGGCCCGGGTTCGATTCCCGGCCGATGCACATTGTTTTATTTATTATCTATCTCATATCTGACCCGGAAATGAATTTAAACTTAGAACGCATATAGATATAAGTGGCATCGGTGGTTCAGTGGTAGACTGCTCGCCTGCCACGCGGGCGGTCCGGATTCGATCTTCGGCCGTGCACATTATTTTATTTATTATCTATCTCATATCTGACCCGGAAATGAATTCTACTTAGAAAGGATATAGATATAAGAAGCATCGGTGGTTCAGTGGAAGAATGCTCGCCTGCCACGCGGGCGGACGGGCGATTCCCGGCCGACGCACATTGTTTTATTTATTATCTATCTTATATCTGTCCCGGAAATGAATTCTACTTGGAAAGGATATAGATATAAGTAGCATCGGTGGTTCAGTGGTAGAATGCTCGCCTGCCACGCGGGCGGCCCGGGTTCGATTCCCGGCCGATGCACTTTATTTTAATTATTATCTATCTCATATCTGACCCGGAAATGAAGTCTACTTAGAAAGGATATAGATATAAGTAGCATCGGTGGTTCAGTGGTAGAATTCTCGCCTGCCACGCGGGCGGCCCGGGTTCGATTCCCGGCCGATGCACATTGTTTTATTTATTATCTATCTCATATCTGACCCGGAAATGAATTTTACTTAGAAAGGATATAGATATAAGTAGCATCGGTGGTTCAGTGGTAGAATGCTCGCCTGCTACGCGGGCGGCCCGGGCTCGAATCCCGGCCGATACACATTGTTTTATATATTATCTATTTCATATCTGACCCGGAAATGAATTCTATTTAGAAAGGATATAGATATAAGTAGCATCGTTGGTTCAGTGGTAGAATGCTCGCCTGCCACGCGGGCGGCCCGGGTTCGATTCCCGGCCGATGCACATTGCTTTATTTATTATCTATCTCATGTATGACCCGGAAATGTATTCTACTTAGAAAGGATATAGATATAAGTAGCATCGGTGGTTCAGTGGTAGAATGCTCGCCTGCCACGCGGGCGGCCCGGGTTCGATTCCCGGCCGATGCACATTGTTTTATTTATTATCTATCTCATATCTGACCCGGAAATGAATTTAAACTAAGAACGCATATAGATATAAGTGGCATCGGTGGTTCAGTGGTAGACTGCTCGCCTGCCACGCGGGCGGCCCGGATTCGATCTTCGGCCGTGCACATTATTTTATTTATTATCTATCTCATATCTGACCCGGAAATGAATTCTACTTAGAAAGGATCGATGGTTCAGTGGTAGAGTGCTCGCCTGCCACGCGGGCGGATGGGCGATTCCCGGCCGATGCACATTGTTTTATTTATTATCTATCTTACATCTGTCCTGGAAATGTATTCTACTTAGAAAGGATATAGATATAAGTAGCATCGGTGGTTCAGTGGTAGAATGCTCGCCTGCCACGCGGGCGGCCCGGGTTCGATTCCCGGCCGATGCACTTTATTTTAATTATTATCTATCTCATATCTGACCCGGAAATGAATTCTACTTAGAAAGGATATAGATATAAGTAGCATCGGTGGTGCAGTGGTAGAATGCTCGCCTGCCAAGCGGGCGGCCCGGGTTCGATTCCCGGCCGATGCACATTGTTTTATTTATTATCTATCTCATGTCTTACCCGGAAATGTATTCTACTTAGAAAGAATATAGATATAAGTAGCATCGGTGGTTCAGTGGTAGAATGCTCGGCTGCCACGCGGGCGGCCCGGGTTCGATTCCCGGCCGATGCATATTGTTTTATTTATTATCTATCTCATGTCTGACCTGGAAATGTATTCTACTTAGATAGTATATAGACAAAAGTAACATCGGTGGTTCAGTGGTAGAATGCTCGCCTGCCACGCGGGCGCCCCGGGTTCGATTCCCGGCCGATGCACATTGTTTTATTTATTATCTATCTCATGTCTTACCCGGAAATGTATTTTACTTAGAAAGTATATAGATATAAGTAGCATCGGTGGTTCAGTGGTAGAATGCTCGCCTGCCACGCGGGCGGACGGGCGATTCCCGGCCGACGCACATTGTTTTATTTATTATCTATCTTATATCTGTCCCGGAAATGAATTCTACTTGGAAAGGATATAGATATAAGTAGCATCGGTGGTTCAGTGGTAGAATGCTCGCCTGCCACGCGGGCGGCCCGGGTTCGATTCCCGGCCGATGCACTTTATTTTAATTATTATCTATCTCATATCTGACCCGGAAATGAAGTCTACTTAGAAAGGATATAGATATAAGTAGCATCGGTGGTTCACTGGTAGAATGCTCGCCTGCCACGCGGGCGGCCCGGGTTCGAGTCCCGGCCGATGCACATTGTTTTATTTATTATCTATCTCATATCTGACCCGGAAATGAATTTTACTTAGAAAGGATATAGATATAAGTAGCATCGGTGGTTCAGTGGTAGAATGCTCGCCTGCTACGCGGGCGGCCCGGGCTCGATTCCCGGCCGCTACACATTGTTTTATTTATTATCTATCTCATATCTGATCCGGAAATGAACTCTACTTAGAAAGGATATAGATATAAGTAGCATCGGTGGTTCAATGTTAGATTGCTCGCCTGCCACGCGGGCGGCCCGGGTTCGATTCCCGGCCGATGTACATTATTTTAATTATTATCTATCTCATATCTGACCCGGAAATGTATTCTGCTTAGAAAGTATATAGATATAAGTAGCATCGGTGGTTCAGTGGTAGAATGCTCGCCTGCCACGCGGGCGGCCCGGGTTCGATTCCCGGCCGATGCACATTGTTTTATTTATTATCTATCTCATATCTGACCCGGAAATGAATTTTACTTAGAAAGGATATAGATATAAGTAGCATCAGTGGTTCAGTGGTAGAATGCTCGCCTGCTACGCGGGCGGCCCGGGCTCGATTCCCGGCCGCTACACATTGTTTTATTTATTATCTATCTCATATCTGACCCGAAAATGTATTCTACTTAGAAAGAATATAGATATAAGTAGCATCGGTGGTGCAGTGGTAGAATGCTCGCCTGCCACGCGGGCGGCCCGGGTTCGATTCCCGGCCGATGCATATTGTTTTATTTATTATCTATCTCATGTCTGACCTGGAAATGTATTCTACTTAGAAAGTATATAGACATAAGTAGCATCGGTGGTTCAGTGGTAGAATGCTCGCCTGCCACGCGGGCGGCCCGGGTTCGATTCCCGGCCGATGCACATTGTTTTATTTATTATCTATCTCATGTCTTACCCGGAAATGTATTCTACTTAGAAAGTATATAGATATAAGTAGCATCGGTGGTTCAGTGGTAGAATGCTCGCCTGCCACGCGGGCGGCCCGGGATCGATTCCCGGCCGATGCACATTGCTCTATTTATTATCTATCTCATGTCTTACCCGGAAATGAATTCTACTTAGAAAGGATATAGATATAAGTAGCATCGGTGGTTTTGTGGTCGAATGCTCGCCTGCCACGCGGGCGGCCCGGGTTCGATTCTCGGCCGATGCACATTATTTTATTTATTATCTATCTCATATCTGAACCGGAAATGAATTCTACTTAGAAAGGATCGATGGTTCAGTGGTAGAGTGCTCGCCTGCCACGCGGGCGGACGGGCGATTCCCGGCCGATGCACATTGTTTTATTTATTATCTATCTTACATCTGTCCTGGAAATGTATTCTACTTAGAAAGGATATAGATATAAGTAGCATCGGTGGTTCAGTGGTAGAATGCTCGCCTGCCACGCGGGCGGCCCGGGTTCGATTCCCGGCCGATGCACTTCATTTTAATTATTATCTATCTCATATCTGACCCGGAAATGAATTCTACTTAGAAAGGATATAGATATAAGTAGCATCGGTGGTGAAGTGGTAGAATGCTCGCCTGCCAAGCGGGCGGCCCGGGATCGATTCCCGGCCGATGCACATTGTTTTATTTATTATCTATCTCATGTCTTACCCGGAAATGTATTCTACTTAGAAAGAATATAGATATAAGTAGCATCGGTGGTTCAGTGGTAGAATGCTCGCCTGCCACGCGGGCGGCCCGGGTTCGATTCCCGGCCGATGCATATTGTTTTATTTATTATCTATCTCATGTCTGACCTGGAAATGTATTCTACTTAGATAGTATATAGACATAAGTAGCATCGGTGTTTCAGTGGTAGAATACTCGCCTGCCACGCGGGCGGCCCGGGTTCGAGTCCCGGCCGATGCACATTGTTTTATTTATTATCTATCTCATGTCTTACCCGGAAATGTATTCTACTTAGAAAGGATATAGATATAAGTAGCATCGGTGGTTCAGTGGTAGAATGCTCGCCTGCCACGCGGGCGGCCCGGGTTCGATTCCCAGCCGATGCACATTGCTTTATTTATTATCTATCTCATGTCTTACCCGGAAATGTATTCTACTTAGAAAGTATATAGATATAAGTAGCATCGGTGGTTCAGTGGTAGAGTGCTCGCCTGCCACGCGGGCGGCCCGGGCTCGATTCCCGGCCGATACACATTGTTTTATATATTATCTATTTCATATCTGACCCGGAAATAAATTCTATTTAGAAAGGATATAGATATAAGTAGCATCGGTGGTGCAGTGGTAGAATGCTCGCCTGCCAAGCGGGCGGCCCGGGTTCGATTCCCGGCCGATGTACATTGTTTTATTTATTATCTATCTCATGTCTTACCCGGAAATGTATTCTACTTAGAAAGAATATAGATATAAGTAGCATCGGTGGTTCAGTGGTAGAATGCTCGCCTGCCACGCGGGCGGCCCGGGTTCGATTCCCGGCCGATGCATATTGTTTTATTTATTATCTATCTCATGTCTGACCTGGAAATGTATTCTACTTAGATAGTATATAGACATAAGTAGCATCGGTGGTTCAGTGGTAGAATGCTCGCCTGCCACGCGGGCGGCCCGGGTTCGATTCCCGGCCGATGCACATTGCTTTATTTATTATCTATCTCATGTATGACCCGGAAATGTATTCTACTTAGAAAGGATATAGATATAAGTAGCATCGGTGGTTCAGTGGTAGAATGCTCGCCTGCCACGCGGGCGGCCCGGGTTCGATTCCCGGCCGATGCACTTTATTTTAATTATTATCTATCTCATATCTGACCCGGAAATGAAGTCTACTTAGAAAGGATATAGATATAAGTAGCATCGGTGGTTCAGTGGTAGAATGCTCGCCTGCCACGCGGGCAACCCGGGTTCGATTCCCGGCCGATGCACATTGTTTTATTTAATATCTATCTCATATCTGACCCGGAAATGAATTTTACTTAGAAAGGATATAGATATAAGTAGCATCGGTGGTTCAGTGGTAGAATGCTCGCCTGCTACGCGGGCGGCCCGGGCTCGATTCCCGGCCGATGCACATTGTTTTATTTATTATCTATCTCATATCTGACGCGGAAATGAATTTTACTTAGAAAGGATATAGATATAAGTAGCATCAGTGGTTCAGTGGTAGAATGCTCGCCTGCTACGCGGGCGGCCCGGGCTCGATTCCCGGCCGCTACACATTGTTTTATTTATTATCTATCTCATATCTGATCCGGAAATGAACTCTACTTAGAAAGGATATAGATATAAGTAGCATCGGTGGTTCAATGTTAGATTGCTCGCCTGCCACGCGGGCGGCCCGGGTTCGATTCCCGGTCGATGTACATTATTTTAATTATTATCTATCTCATATCTGACCCGGAAATGTATTCTACTTAGAAAGTATATAGATATAAGTAGCATCGGTGGTTCAGTGGTAGAATGCTCGCCTGCCACGCGGGCGGCCCGGGTTCGATTCCCGGCCGATGCACATTGTTTTATTTATTATCTATCTCATATCTGACCCAGAAATGAATTTTACTTAGAAAGGATATAGATATAAGTAGCATCAGTGGTTCAGTGGTAGAATGCTCGCCTGCTACGCGGGCGGCCCGGGCTCGATTCCCGGCCGCTACACATTGTTTTATTTATTATCTATCTCATATCTGATCCGGAAATGAACTCTACTTAGAAAGGATATAGATATAAGTAGCATCGGTGGTTCAATGTTAGATTGCTCGCCTGCCACGCGGGCGGCCCGGGTTCGATTCCCGGTCGATGTACATTATTTTAATTATTATCTATCTCATATCTGACCCGGAAATGAAGTCTACTTAGAAAGGATATAGATATAAGTAGCATCGGTGGTTCAGTGGTAGAATGTTCGCCTGCCACGCGGGCGGCCCGGGTTCGATTCCCGGCCGATGCACATTGTTTTATTTATTATCTATCTTACATCTGTCCTGGAAATGTATTCTACTTAGAAAGGATATAGATATAAGTAGCATCGGTGGTTCAGTGGTAGAATGCTCGCCTGCCACGCGGGCGGCCCGGGTTCGATTCCCGGCCGATGCACATTGTTTTATTTATTATCTATCTCATATCTGACGCGGAAATGAATTTTACTTAGAAAGGATATAGATATAAGTAGCATCAGTGGTTCAGTGGTAGAATGCTCGCCTGCTACGCGGGCGGCCCGGGCTCGATTCCCGGCCGCTACACATTGTTTTATTTATTATCTATCTCATATCTGATCCGGAAATGAACTCTACTTAGAAAGGATATAGATATAAGTAGCATCGGTGGTTCAATGTTAGATTGCTCGCCTGCCACGCGGGCGGCCCGGGTTCGATTCCCGGCCGATGTACATTATTTTAATTATTATCTATCTCATATCTGACCCGGAAATGAAGTCTACTTAGAAAGGATATAGATATAAGAAGCATCGGTGGTTCAGTGGTAGAATGCTCGCCTGCCACGCGGGCGGCCCGGGTTCGATTCCCGGCCGATGCACATTGTTTTATTTATTATCTATCTCATGTCTGACCCGGAAATGTATTCTACTTAGAAAGGATATAGATATAAGTAGCATCGGTGGTTTTATGGTCGAATGCTCGCCTGCCACGCGGGCGGCCCGGGTTCGATTCTCGGCCGATGCACATTATTTTATTTATTATCTATCTCATATCTGAACCGGAAATGAATTCTACTTAGAAAGGATCGATGGTTCAGTGGTAGAGTGCTCGCCTGCCACGCGGGCGGACGGGCGATTCCCGGCCGATGCACATTGTTTTATTTATTATCTATCTTACATCTGTCCTGGAAATGTATTCTACTTCTACTCCTACTAGAAAGGATATAAGTAGCATCGGTGGTTCAGTGGTAGAATGCTCGCCTGCCACGCGGGCGGCCCGGGTTCGATTCCCGGCCGATGCACTTTATTTTAATTATTATCTATCTCATATCTGACCCGGAAATAAATTCTACTTAGAAAGGATATAGATATAAGTAGCATCGGTGGTGCAGTGGTAGAATGCTCGCCTGCCAATCGGGCGGCCCGGGTTCGATTCCCGGCCGATGCACATTGTTTTATTTATTATCTATCTCATGTCTTACCCGGAAATGTATTCTACTTAGAATGTATATAGATATAAGTAGCATCGGTGGTTCAGTGGTAGAATTCTCGCCTGCCACGCGGGCGGCCCGGGTTCGATTCCCGGCCGATGCACATTGCTTTATTTATTATCTATCTCATGTCTTACCCGGAAATGTATTCTACTTAGAAAGTATATAGATATAAGTAGCATCGGTGGTTCAATGGTAGAGTGCTCGCCTGCCACGCGGGCGGCCCGGGCTCGATTCCCGGCCGATACACATTGTTTTATATATTATCTATTTCATATCTGACCCGGAAATGAATTCTATTTAGAAAGGATATAGATATAAGTAGCATCGTTGGTTCAGTGGTAGAATGCTCGCCTGCCACGCGGGCGGCCCGGGTTCGATTCCCGGCCGATGCACATTGCTTTATTTATTATCTATCTCATGTATGACCCGGAAATGTATTCTACTTAGAAAGGATATAGATATAAGTAGCATCGGTGGTTCAGTGGTAGAATGCTCGCCTGCCACGCGGGCGGCCCGGGTTCGATTCCCGGCCGATGCACATTGTTTTATTTATTATCTATCTCATATCTGACCCGGAAATGAATTTAAACTTAGAACGCATATAGATATAAGTGGCATCGGTGGTTCAGTGGTAGACTGCTCGCCTGCCACGCGGGCGGCCCGGATTCGATCTTCGGCCGTGCACATTATTTTATTTATTATCTATCTCATATCTGACCCGGAAATGATTTCTACTTAGAAAGGATATAGATATAAGAAGCATCGGTGCTTCAGTGGTAGAATGCTCGCCTGCCACGCGGGCGGACGGGCGATTCCCGGCCGACGCACATTGTTTTATTTATTATCTATCTTATATCTGTCCCGGAAATGAATTCTACTTGGAAAGGATATAGATATAAGTAGCATCGGTGGTTCAGTGGTAGAATGGTCGCCTGCCACGCGGGCGGCCCGGGTTCGATTCCCGGCCGATGCAATTTATTTTAATTATTATCTATCTCATATCTGACCCGGAAATGAAGTCTACTTAGAAAGGATATAGATATAAGTAGCATCGGTGGTTCAGTGGTAGAATTCTCGCCTGCCACGCGGGCGGCCCGGGTTCGATTCCCGGCCGATGCACATTGTTTTATTTATTATCTATCTCATATCTGACCCGGAAATGAATTTTACTTAGAAAGGATATAGATATAAGTAGCATCGGTGGTTCAGTGGTAGAATGCTCGCCTGCTACGCGGGCGGCCCGGGCTCGAATCCCGGCCGATACACATTGTTTTATATATTATCTATTTCATATCTGACCCGGAAATGAATTCTATTTAGAAAGGATATAGATATAAGTAGCATCGTTGGTTCAGTGGTAGAATGCTCGCCTGCCACGCGGGCGGCCCGGGTTCGATTCCCGGCCGATGCACATTGCTTTATTTATTATCTATCTCATGTATGACCCGGAAATGTATTCTACTTAGAAAGGATATAGATATAAGTAGCATCGGTGGTTCAGTGGTAGAATGCTCGCCTGCCACGCGGGCGGCCCGGGTTCGATTCCCGGCCGATGCACATTGTTTTATTTATTATCTATCTCATATCTGACCCGGAAATGAATTTAAACTAAGAACGCATATAGATATAAGTGGCATCGGTGGTTCAGTGGTAGACTGCTCGCCTGCCACGCGGGCGGCCCGGATTCGATCTTCGGCCGTGCACATTATTTTATTTATTATCTATCTCATATCTGACCCGGAAATGAATTCTACTTAGAAAGGATCGATGGTTCAGTGGTAGAGTGCTCGCCTGCCACGCGGGCGGATGGGCGATTCCCGGCCGATGCACATTGTTTTATTTATTATCTATCTTACATCTGTCCTGGAAATGTATTCTACTTAGAAAGGATATAGATATAAGTAGCATTGGTGGTTCAGTGGTAGAATGCTCGCCTGCCACGCGGGCGGCCCGGGTTCGATTCCCGGCCGATGCACTTTATTTTAATTATTATCTATCTCATATCTGACCCGGAAATGAATTCTACTTAGAAAGGATATAGATATAAGTAGCATCGGTGGTGCAGTGGTAGAATGCTCGCCTGCCAAGCGGGCGGCCCGGGTTCGATTCCCGGCCGATGCACATTGTTTTATTTATTATCTATCTCATGTCTTACCCGGAAATGTATTCTACTTAGAAAGAATATAGATATAAGTAGCATCGGTGGTTCAGTGGTAGAATGCTCGGCTGCCACGCGGGCGGCCCGGGTTCGATTCCCGGCCGATGCATATTGTTTTATTTATTATCTATCTCATGTCTGACCTGGAAATGTATTCTACTTAGATAGTATATAGACAAAAGTAACATCGGTGGTTCAGTGGTAGAATGCTCGCCTGCCACGCGGGCGCCCCGGGTTCGATTCCCGGCCGATGCACATTGTTTTATTTATTATCTATCTCATGTCTTACCCGGAAATGTATTTTACTTAGAAAGTATATAGATATAAGTAGCATCGGTGGTTCAGTGGTAGAATGCTCGCCTGCCACGCGGGCGGCCCGGGTTCGATTCCCGGCCGATGCACATTGCTTTATTTATTATCTATCTCATGTCTTACCCGGAAATGTATTCTACTTAGAAAGTATATAGATATAAGTAGCATCGGTGGTTCAGTGGTAGAGTGCTCGCCTGCCACGCGGGCGGCCCGGGCTCGATTCCCGGCCGATACACATTGTTTTATATATTATCTATTTCATATCTGACCCGGAAATGAATTCTATTTAGAAAGGATATAGATATAAGTAGCATCGTTGGTTCAGTGGTAGAATGCTCGCCTGCCACGCGGGCGGCCCGGGTTCGATTCCCGGCCGATGCACATTGCTTTATTTATTATCTATCTCATGTATGACCCGGAAATGTATTCTACTTAGAAAGGATATAGATATAAGTAGCATCGGTGGTTCAGTGGTAGAATGCTCGCCTGCCACGCGGGCGGCCCGGGTTCGATTCCCGGCCGATGCACATTGTTTTATTTATTATCTATCTCATATCTGACCCGGAAATGAATTTAAACTTAGAACGCATATAGATATAAGTGGCATCGGTGGTTCAGTGGTAGACTGCTCGCCTGCCACGCGGGCGGCCCGGATTCGATCTTCGGCCGTGCACATTATTTTATTTATTATCTATCTCATATCTGACCCGGAAATGAATTCTACTTAGAAAGGATATAGATATAAGAAGCATCGGTGGTTCAGTGGTAGAGTGCTCGCCTGCCACGCGGGCGGACGGGCGATTCCCGGCCGACGCACATTGTTTTATTTATTATCTATCTTATATCTGTCCCGGAAATGAATTCTACTTAGAAAGGATATAGATATAAGTAGCATCGGTGGTTCAGTGGTAGATTGCTCGCCTGCCACGCGGGCGGCCCGGGTTCGATTCCCGGCCGATTCACTTTATTTTAATTATTATCTATCTCATATCTGACCCGGAAATGAAGTCTACTTAGAAAGGATATAGATATAAGTAGCATCGGTGGTTCAGTGGTAGAATGCTCGCCTGCCACGCGGGCGACCCGGGTTCGATTCCCGGCCGATGCACATTGTTTTATTTATTATCTATCTCATATCTGACCCGGAAATGAATTTAAACTTAGAACGCATATAGATATAAGTGGCATCGGTGGTTCAGTGGTAGACTGCTCGCCTGCCACGCGGGCGGCCCGGATTCGATCTTCGGCCGTGCACATTATTTTATTTTTTATCTATCTCATATCTGACCCGGAAATGAATTCTACTTAGAAAGGATATAGATATAAGAAGCATCGGTGGTTCAGTGGTAGAGTGCTCGCCTGCCACGCGGGCGGACGGGCGATTCCCGGCCGACGCACATTGTTTTATTTATTATCTATCTTATATCTGTCCCGGAAATGAATTCTACTTAGAAAGGATATAGATATAAGTAGCATCGGTGGTTCAGTGGTAGATTGCTCGCCTGCCACGCGGGCGGCCCGGGTTCGATTCCCGGCCGATGCACTTTATTTTAATTATTATCTATCTCATATCTGACCCGGAAATGAAGTCTACTTAGAAAGGATATAGATATAAGTAGCATCGATGTTTCAGTGGTAGAATGCTCGCCTGCCACGCGGAAGGCCCGGGTTCGATTCGGAATTAATTTTACTTAGAAAGGATGTAGATATAAGTAGCATCTATAGTTCAGTGGTAGATTGCTCGCCTGCTACGCGGGCGGCCCGGGTTCGCTTTCCGGCCGATGCACATTGTTTTATTTATTATCTATCTCATATCTGACCCGGAAATGAATTCTTCTTAGAAAGGATATAGATATAAGTACTATTGGTGGTTCAGTGGTAAAATGATCGCCTGCCACGCGGGCGGCCGGGTTCGATTCCCGGCCGATGCACATTATTTTATTTATTATCTATCTCATATTTGACCCGGAAATGAACTCTACTTAGAAAGGATATAGATATAAGTAGCATCGGTGGTTCAGTGGTAGAATGTTCGCCTGCCACGCGGGCGGCCCGGGTTCGATTCTCGGCCAATGCACATTATTTTATTTATTATCTATTTCATATCTGAACCGGAAATGAATTCTACTTAGAAAGTGTATAGATATAAGTAGCATCGGTGGTTCAGTGGTAGAGTGCCCGCCTGCCACGCGGGCGGCCAGGGATCGATTCCCGGCCGATACACATTGTTTTATTTATTATCTATCTCATATCTGACCCGGAAATGAATTCCATTTAGAAAGGATATAGATATAAGTAGTATCGGTGGTTCAGTGGTAGAATGCTCGCCTGACACGCGGGCGGCCCGGGTTCGATACCCGGCCGATGCACATTTTTTTATTTATTATCTATCTCATGTCTGACCCGGAAATGTATTCTACTTAGAAAGTATATAGATATAAGTAGCATCGGTGGTTCAGTGGTAGAATGCTCGCCTGCCACGCGGACGGCCCGGGTTCGATTCCCGGCCGATACACATTGTTTTATTTATTATCTATCTCATATCTGACCCGGAAATGAATTCTATTTAGAAAGGATATAGATATAAGTAGCATCGGTGGTTCAGTGGTAGAATGCTCGCCTGCCACGCGGGCGGCCCGGGCTCGATTCACGGCCGCTACACATTATTTTATTTATTATCTATCTCATATCTGACCCTAACTAGAATTCTACTTAGAAAGGATATAGATATAAGTAGCATCGTCAAAAGCTTCCGGGGAGAAAACCCCGCTAAAAAAACGAATTTCCACGTCTGGAAATAAATCAAACATTCCTTGTCTTTTATCGAGCAAGTCGTCTACCTCTAAGGTGGAAAGTAAAATGGTTTCAGAGATTAGGAATGAAAGTTCGAGCCAGGAAAAGATGGTTGTACCTCGGTACCTGGTCGTAAAATCTATATTTAGTTCATTTGATAGAGAAAGTCCTTTTATTATTAACAAAGTTTATTTGGTTTAGTAGGAACTCTGAAATCAATTAGAAAAATAAAGGATGGACTGTTAATAGAGACTGTGTCCGCTGCCCAAGCTGAACGGCTTTTAAAAGCCAAAAAGCTTGGCATGCATAATATTGAAGTCACTGCACACAGGACCATGAGCAGTTCCAAAGGAATTATTTTTGCAAAGACCTATTAAATTGTAGTGTCGATGAGATTGTGGAAGAATTAAGTGATCAAGGTGTTGTTGAAGTACGTCGTATTAAGAAGCGTGAAAATGGTGAGTTGATGGATACACCAAACCACATTCTAACCTTCAATACTCCAATTTTACCGGCGCGTATTAAGGTAGCCTTCTACTCCCTCAAGGTTAGATTGTTTATTCCGACACCAATGAGGTGCTTTAAGTGTCAACGTTTCGGCCATACCTCTGCAAGATGCATGAATCCTCAGATATGTATCTGCGGGAAGGAACCGCACGAGGGAAAAGGATGTGAAGAACCTTTACAGTGCATTAACTGTAAAGGTTACCATTCTGCTCGATCTCGTAATTGTCCTATCTACAAACAGGAAGCGGCCATTCAGGAAATCAGAATCCGGGAAAATGTAACCTACTTTGAGGCGAGGAGCAAGGTTGTTTTGCGTACGCCAACTCCTGGAGTCTCGTATTCATCCGCAATAAATTTCGTAAAACCACCAATTGATTCTTCACAAATAGTAAAAGATCTTTTACCACAATTAGTAGCAGTTCTTAAATCTGTTTTTGTAGTAAAAGATAGTTTAACGCAACCTGGGCCACCAACATCACACACCACTTTGCAAAAAACAAATAGTCCTGCACCAGCCGAGATATCAATTAAAAACAATAGAGAAACTGAGGACGGAGGGAACTCTTCTGGGGCAGAATTCTCAGTTTACTCCGTTTCCCCAAAAAACTACAATAACTGAGACCAAACAGAAAAAAGGCTGGCCTGCTGGGAAGCCAAGGAAGCCTAAAGCTGTTGGCTAGATCCATTATTTGTTAATTTTATTATGGATTCCGTCTTCCAGTGAAATATTAAGGGCTGTGTGTACCACTATTACCAACTGAAGATACTACTAACGGAATTCAACCCGTTATGCACGTGTCTTCAGGAAACACATTTTAAACCAGGCCAGGCCTATTCTCTTAAAAACTACTCAATAGTCCGAAGTGATATGAAACCCAACGCCCGGGTTCGAGGTGGGGTAGCCATCATCATGAGAGACGGAACGAAATATGAGCGTGTCCAAGTTGACACAAGTCTCCAAGTAGTAGCAATCCGCATGTTTATCCCATCTGTTTTGACAATATGTAATATATACTTACCAGATGCAGTTTGGGATCTTGACGATATACAACATGTTCTAAACCAACTACCAACTCCATTTGTACTACTTGGAGATTTCAATGCTCATAATGGACTCTGGGGCTCTGATCACAGGGATCAAAGAGGTCGTTTAATTGAAGACCTTTTGTTGTCACCCGATCTCGTTCTTATGAATGATGGTTCACCCACCTATTTCAATGCACGGTCGAAATGTTTCTCTCATATCGACCTTACCATTGTATCTTCCGGACTAGCGAGTAGATTCTCTTGGAGACCTCTTGACGATCTGTACGGTAGCGATCATTTTCCTATAGTGATCACTACGGACACAATTACTTCCAACCAGGTTCGTCCATCCAAGTGGCTACTCCATAGAGGTAACTGGCCAAAGTTTGAAGCGGCACTTGTTACTCCAGACCCAAACTATAATGTCCACAATCAAATTATTGATCTGACCAATAATTTGTTAGGAGCAGTTAAGAACTCAATTCCTGTCACCAAACCAGGAATCTACAAACGTAGAATACCCTGGTGGAATCAAGAGGTACAAAACCTTATTCGCCTCAAGAAAGTTGCTTTTAATAGATTCAAAAGGTACCCTACTGATCACAACCTTGTAGCTTTTAAGAGAGCCAGGGCTATGGCCCTTAAAAGTATATTGGAAAGCAAGCGAGCATCCTGGAACGCCTACGTCTCAAGCATTTAGTCAGAGACTACCACTAAGGAGTGTTGGGCTCGGGTGAAAAGCATCATGGGTAGGGGTTACTCCCCACTTATAACCCACCTGAAATGGGATGAAGAGAACATTACGAGCGATGTTAGCGCAATTGTTGAACTAATTGCAGATCAATTCGAAATGACTAGTAGTTCTTTGAACTATGAACCTGGATTTTAATCTTCTAAGGTTGCAAGGGAAATACCATTCGATTTTAGTCTTGAGGTTAAAAATTTACTCCCATATAACGAACCCTTTACCAGGTTAGAACTTGATACTGCAATTGCCCGTGCTACCTCTTCATCTCCTGGACAGGATAACATCCCGAATGAGATGCTTAAACACCTAACCCCAGCATTTAAAACCTCTTTGCTTTCCATATACAATCATTTATGGCTTGAAAGAAACTACCCTACTGTTTGGAAAGAAGCACTTGTGCCAATTCCAAAAGCAGGGAAAGATCCTCTTCTTCCATCAAGCTACAGGCCAATCAACCTGACTTCGTGTCTAGGGAAGCTATTGGAACGGATGGTCAACAATCGGTTAGTTTGGTGTCTCGAGACTCGTGGTCTTCTAAGCGAGCACCAAGCTGGATTTCGTAAATACCGATCCACTACCGACCAATTAGTGTACCTAGAACACTTCATTCAAAAAGCCTTTATGAATCGTGAGCATTTGGTCGCAGTATTATTTGATATCGAGAAAGCATATGATATGACCTGGCGATACCATATTCTGCAAAAGTTGTATGAGTGGGAATTTCGGGGTAATTTACCGAATTTTATGAGATCATTTCTTACTGACCGGACATTCAGAGTCAGAATCGGCACTGTTCTATCTTCCAGTAGGATACTGGAGAACGGTGTACCACAGGGCTCTACTCTAAGTGTCACACTTTTTATTATCGTGGTCATTGATCTTATATCCGGCCTCAGCAATACTGTTGGGGTATGCATGTATGTTGATGATCTTACATTTTTTTTGCAGTGCAAAGAAAATGGGAGATATCAATCGAAAATTGCAGACAGCAATCAATCAGATTGTTCTAAATGCTGCAGTGTTGGGGTATGCATGTATGTTGATGATCTTACATTTTTTTTGCAGTGCAAAGAAAATGGGAGATATCAATCGAAAATTGCAGACAGCAATCAATCAGATTGTTCTAAATGCTGCAGGTACCGGATTTAAGTTCTCCCCTGAGAAGACTCAATGTATGCACTTTTGCAGATTGAATCGTCCTCATTATGGTCCAATGCTTTACTTGAGAAATGAGACTATTAAGTGTAGGGACAAGGTTAGATTTCTCGGACTTATTTTTGACCCTAAGCTAACCTGGAAGCCTCGCCTAAAACAATTGAAGACCAAATGCTTACTATCTCTAAATTGTATCAAAGTCTTAGCTGGAACTAAATGGGGTGCTGAGCCTAAAACACTCCTTAGAGTGTATCAGGCTCTAGTACTATCCAGGATAGATTATGGCTGTGTTGTGTATGCATCTGCTGCTAGAAGCTCCTTGAAGTTGTTAGATCCATGCCATCACGCAGGCATTAGATATTGCATCGGTGCCTTACCCACCACCCCAACAGCGAATCTCTGTTGCGAAGCCGGACTAACACCTCTGGAATTTAGACGGAAGAAAATCATAATTGCATATATATGCAAAATGTGGGCTCAACACAGTCATAAAAACTTTAAAATCCTTTTTGAAGAAAAATACAGATCACGTGCAAAATCTAAGCCATTATGTGTTCGGTTTAGAGAACTTTTAAGTCAAATTGAATACCAACTGCCAAAGGTAATACCTATTGGCTTTCTAGAAAACCCACCATGGCTTATTCCTCCAGCTAAGGTTATACTGGATCTTTGCCAGTATGATAAAAACTCATTTCCTTCAGTGTTTTTCATTCAGAGGTTTCTAGAATTGGTTGGTATGTACCCTGAAGTAAAATTTATTTTTACGGATGGGTCGAAAACTGACCAAGGTTCCGGCTCGGCAATTGTAGTCAATAACGTTAGCCACTCCTGGTCACTGCATTGTGATGCATCGGTATACACTAAGGCCTACGCAATTTGGCAGGCATTACTCTATTGTGATCTAGATATCTTCTCGTCAAAATTCATCATCGCTAGTGACTCCCTCAGCATTTTGACTGCATTGTCAGATCATTCCACAACGGACCCAGTCATTAAGATGATTTTATCAAAGTTGAAACATTTGTCTGACTTGGGGAAAAACATTAAATTTATGTGGATTCCAAGTCACGTTGGAATAAGAGGGAATGAGCTAGCGGATGAAGCAGCACGTAATGCTGCTGAAAGAGATACAATAGAAGCACTGGTCATGAAGTATACTGATACTAGGAATGCAGCATACAGGAGAGTGTCCTTGCTGTGGCAACAAGATTGGAACCGGGTGGATAATCACCTACACCGAGTCAAACCTTTTATCGGACACACTCATTTACCCCATGATCTGTCTAGACAAGACCTTGTAAAAGTCCATCGGCTGCGGTTAGGCCACACTAGCCTCACTCATCGGTACAGATTCACAAGGGAAGATCAGCCTTCCTGTGAGAACTGTCATGTTCCTATGACTGTACCGCACATTCTAGTGGAGTGCCCCTGGTTACAGCCGATGAGACAAATTTACAATCTTGGTGACAACATCCAGGAGTTGTTGACAGATCATGGTAAAGTTAAGGCAGTATTGAAATTCCTTAAGGCATGTGACCTGTATCAAGGACTTTGAGATAATTATTCTAAATTACCTATTCATTTATACTATTTAATCCTTTTATTTATTGTCCATTTTTCTTAACAAATTTATTTAACACATTCCTTTATAACGTTAAAGTTTAAATATACACTACTGAAAATATTATATAAATTTTGAAAATTTACCTTTCTTATATAGGCTAATGACCTTAGTTGTCGATGCCTTTACTCGAAAAAAAATAAATAAATAATAATAATAATAATAATAATAATAATAATAATAAACGAGGTGGGCCAGAGGTGCAGGAGCCGATGGATCGGAACCGCCGTGAGGTTACACCTGCAACAGAAGACGACCCAAGCTATGAAATTACTGACGAAGGAATGAATACTAACGTTATTCCCCTTACTGAAAGTGTTTCGCAGCGTGATGATGCGACCACCTCAGAAGGTACAATAAAAGATAAGAAGCGAATGAAATGGACAGATGATATGAATACACACCTCATTCGTTCTTATCTTCTCATAACAAACATGGAAACCAACAAACAACCGTACAGTGAAAAACTGCACAACGAAATGATTCAAAAGTTCACCGAATTAAGAAACAAAACAATTCAGAATGTACTTGATCAAAGACGCCAACTTCTCACCAAAAACCGAATACCTGAAGAACGTATGATAGCAATAAAAAATGAAGTGCAGCATATACTACAGCCTCCAGAACAACAGGACAACAAAGACCAACACGACACGCGAACTCCACAAACGCAGCCGCAAAATCTAACAGGCGAACAACAACAAATTCTTGATACTTTCAACAGAAATAAGTTAAAATATAATGGTATGAACCCTGAAAATAGGCCAACCCTCCCAAAACTTCATCTCAAGAAAGGCATCAATAAAATCCTAACTGAAATTAATAACATAATAAGCCAAGAGATAACAGAATGCAATAATCTAATAGAACTCAACAACTTTATCTATATAGCAGCAATCAGCATAATCGAACTAAACAACCAAAAAGCCAGAAAACAAAATAGAGATACAAATAGACCAAAATCAAAATAACAACCATGGGAAATCAGGCTAAAAATGAAAATAGACACATTGAGGAGACAAATAGGTATACTAACACAAACCAAAAATGGCACAACAACAAGAAAAGTACATAATAACACAATGAAAATAATAACAGCATATAACAATAATGAAAACAATACCGTCCCCGAAATACTTGACCTTTTGAAACAGAAATTAGCGGCTTACTCTAAGAGACTTAAAATATATAAAGACAGTGAAACACGAAGACAACATAACAACATGTTCAACACAAATCAAAGAAAATTCTACAAAACCATTAACATGCAAGAAACAAATCACCAAGATAAACATTTATCACAACAACCAACAGATGAATCTATACACGAATTTTGGCAGAATATGTGGTCGGTAAACGCTAAACACAAAAAAGAGCACAATGGTTAACAGAAGAAACAAAACGATGCGACAGAATACAAACAATGCAGTTCAACACCATAACAGTAGAAGATGTACTCACAACAATAACAAAAACAGCAAACTGGAAAGCACCCGGGATTGACGAAATACACAACTTCTGGCTAAAAAAACTGAAATCAACACATGAGAAAATGGCACTATTACTAACTGACGCACTTCGAAATCCAAATGAAATACCAGATTTTTTCACAAAAGGAATAACTTATTTACTTCCCAAAGACCCGCACAACATGGCAGATCCATCTCAGTACAGGCCAATAACATGCTTACCCACGATGTACAAAATCTTAACGTCCATATTAGCTACCAAAATAACCGAACACCTGGAACACAACAAAATATTAGCCCCACCATAATTAGACTACTACAACAACTTATGGCCAAATGGAACACATCAATCCACACAAGAGCCAAAACGTTAGATCCAATTTAAATAAAAGAGGAAACTACCAAGGAGATTCACTGAGTGCCGTTTGGTTTAGTATGGCGTTAAACCCTATTTCAACATCATTAAACAAAACTAAAGTAGGTTACAACACAGAACATAAAAACACAAAGAACATCACACATCTATTCTACATAGACAACCTTAAATTGTTATCTAACAGCAAAGAAGGGCTAAAAAAACTTCATAACAAGGTAGATGATTTCAGTAAAGATATCTCGATGAGCTTTGGACTAAATAAATGCCGCCTAAACGGAATGACTAAAGGCAAATGGCAAGAGTTAGAAGACCACCAGACAAGAGACAAAGAAATCATTAGGAGCATGGATAAATATGAAACATATAAATACTTAGGGCAAATGCAAACTACCAATATCGTGCACACCAAAATTAAACAACATCTGAAAACTCAACTACAACAACGGACGAAACAAATACTTAAAACAAAACTCTCAGGCAGGAATAAAGCAATAGCTATTAATACTTATGCAATCCCAGTAGTAACACACAGCTTTGGAACAATAAAATGGACAGACACAGAATTATAGGAACTAAACAGAATCATTAGGACAACATTTACAAAAAATAGAGACCATCACCCACATAGTAGTGTCGAACGATTCCACCTCCCAAGAATGAGAGTGAAGCTAGCGGCCGATTCCTAGCGGCCGATTCGATGAATGAAATACTTTGGACAGCCCTGGCGCCATAAACGCGCAATTGCTGTAAAGCTGCTTTTCCTTATAAATTTTAAGTTTTACAATCATTATAGCTCGTAATATTAACTGTAATAAAACCATATTTACAGGGTTTGCTCAGTATACATCCCTTAATATAAAACAGCAACAAAATTTTTAAATTTCAGGGGATGAGGGTGTTTTAGAGCAAATTATATTATTTTTAATACATGCAAGAGCAGCATTGTGTATATTTAATCACCCTTATAGCTGGTAATATTAGCTATAATAAAACCATATTTGCAGGGTTTGTTCAGCATACATCCCTTAATGTGAATAAAAAACAAAATTTTAAAATTTCAGGGGATGAGGTTGTCTTAGAGCAAATTATATTATTTTTAATACGTGCAAGAGCAGCATTGTGTAAATTTAACCACCCTTATAGCTTGTAATATTAGCTGTAATAAAACCATATTTGCAGGGTTTGTTCAGAGTACATCCCTTAATTTGAATAAAATACAAAATTTTAAAATACAAATTTTCAAATTTCAAGGGATGAGGGTGTCTTAGAGCAAATTATATTATTTTTAATACGGGCAAGAGCATCTTTGTCTAAGTTTAACCACCCTTATCGCTGGTAATATTAACTGTAATAAAATCATATTTGCAGGGTTTGTGGAGCATACATTCCTTAATGTGAATAAGTAACAAAATTTTAAAATTTCAGGGGCTGAGGGTGTCTGAGAGCAAATTAAATTAATTTTTACTACATGCAAGAGCAGCATTGTCTAAGTTTAACCACCCTTATCGCTGGTAATATTAACTGTAATAAAACCATATTTGCAGGATTTGTTCAGCATACATCCATTAATGTGAATAAGTAACAAAATTTTAAAATTTCAGGGGATGAGGGTGTCTTAGAGCAAATTATATTATTTTTAATACATGCAAGAGCAGCATTGTGTAAATTTAATCACCCTTATAGCTGGTAATATTAGCTGTAATAAAACCATATTTGCAGGGTTTGTTCAGAATACATCCCTTAATTTGAATAAAATACAAAATTTTAAAATTTTAGGGGGCGAGGGCATTTTAGAGCAAATTATATTATTTTTAATACGGGTAAGAGCATCTTTGTCTAAGTTTAACCACCCTTATCGCTGGTAATATTAACTGTAATAAAACCATATTTGCAGTGTTTCTTCAGAATACATCCCTTAATGTGAATAAACAACAAAATTTTAAAATTTCAGGGGATGAAGGTGTCTTAGAGCAAATTATATTATTTTTAATACGGGCAAGAGCATCTTTTTCTAAGTTTAACCACCCTTATCGCTGGTAATATTAACTGTAATAAAACCATATTTGCAGGATTTGTTCAGCATACATCCATTAAAGTGAATAAGTAACAAAATTTTAAAATTTCAGGGGATGAGGGTGTCTTAGAGCAAATTATATTATTTTTAATACGGGCAAGAGCATCTTTGTCTAAGTTTAACCACCCTTATCGCTGGTAATATTAACTGTAATAAAACCATATTTACAAAATACATCCCTTAATGTGAATAAACAACAAAGTTTTTAAATTTCAGGCGATGAGGGTGTCTTAGAGCAAATTATATTATTTTTAATACGGGCAAGAGCATCTTTGTCTAAGTTTAAACACCCTTATCGCTGGTAATATTAACTGTAATAGAACCATATTTGCAGGGTTTCTTCAGAATACATCCCTTAATGTGAATAAGTAACAAACTTTAAAATTTCAGGGGATGACGGTGTCTTAGAGCAAATTATATTATTCTTAATACGGGCAAGAGCGTCTTTGTCTAAATTTAACCACCCTTATCGCTTGGAATATTAACTGTAATAAAACCAGATTTGCAGGATTTGTTCAGCTTACATCCCTTAATGTGAATAAATAACAAAATTTTAAAATTTTAGGGTATGAGGGCATTTTAGAGCAAATTATATTATTTATAATACGGGTAAAAGCATCTGTATCTAAGTTTAAGCACCCTTATCGCTGGTAATATTAACTGTAATAAAACCATAATTACAGGGTTTAATCAGCATACATCCCTTAATATAAAACAGCAACAAAATTTAAAAATTTCAGGGGATGAGGACATTTTAGAGCAAATTATATTATTTTTAATACGGGCAAGAACATCTTTGTCTAAGTTTAACCACCCTTATCGCTGGTAATATTAACTGTAATAAAACCATATTTGCAGGGTTTCTTCAGCATATATCCCTTAATGTGAATAAACAAAAAAAAAATTCAGGGGATGAGGGTGTCTTAGAGCAAATTATATTATTCTTAATACGGGCAAGAGCATCTTTGTCTAAGTTTAACCACCCTTAACGCTGGTAATAATAACTGTAATAAAACCATAATTACAGGGTTTAATCAGCATACATCCCTTAATATAAAACAGCAACAAAATTTAAAAATTTCAGGGGATGAGGACATTTTAGAGCAAATTATATTATTTTTAATACGGGCAAGAACATCTTTGTCTAAGTTTAACCACCCTTATCGCTGGTAATATTAACTGTAATAAAACCATATTTGCAGGGTTTCTTCAGCATATATCCCTTAATGTGAATAAACAAAAAAAAAATTCAGGGGATGAGGGTGTCTTAGAGCAAATTATATTATTTTTAATTCATGCAAGAGCAGCATTGATAAAGTTTAATCACCCTTATAGCGGGTAATATTAACTGTAATAAAACCATATTTGCAGGGTTTGTTCAGCATACATCCCTTAATGTGAATAAATAACAAAATTTTAAAATTTCAGGGGATGAGGGCATTTTAGAGCAAATTATATTATTTTTAATACGGGTAAGAGCATCTGTATCTAAGTTTAAGCACCCTTATCGCTGGTAATATTAACTGTAATAAAATCATATTTGCAAGGTTTGTTCAGCATACATCCCTTAATGTGAAGTAATGAAAAAATTAAAAATTTCAGGAGATGAGTGTATCTTAGAGCAAATTATATTATTTTTGACATACAAAAAAAGGATTTTTTTAAAAGCTTAACAACCTTTATAGCAGGTAATATTCACAGTGATAAAACATAATTACATTGGTTTTTTCAGTATTCTATGTTTACAATAAAACTTAAAAAATATTAATCACCCTTATAGCTGGTAATATTAGCTGTAATAAAACCATATTTGCAGGCTTTGTTCAGAGTACATCCCTTAATTTGAATAAAAAACAAAATTTTAAAATTTCAGGGGATGAGGGTGTCTTAGAGCAAATTATATTATTTTTAATACATGCAAGAGCAGCATTGTGTAAATTTAATCACCCTTATAGCTGGTAATATTAGCTGTAATAAAACCATATTTGCAGGGTTTGTTCAGAGTACATCCCTTAATTTGAATAAAAAACAAAATTTTAAAATTTCAGGGGATCAGTGTGTCTTAGAGCAAATTATATTATTTTTAATACATGCAAGAGCAGCAATGTGTAAATTTAATCATCCTTATAGCTGGTAATATTAGCTGTAATAAAACCATATTTGCAGGGTTTGTTCAGAGTACATTCCTTAATTTGAATAAAATACAAAATTTTAAAATTTCAGGGGGCGAGGGCATTTTAGAGCAAATTATATTATTTTTAATACGGGTAAGAGCATCTTTGTCTAAGTTTAACCACCCTTATCGCTGGTAATATTAACTGTAATAAAACCATATTTGCAGTGTTTCTTCAGAATACATCCCTTAATGTGAATAAACAACAAAATTTTAAAATTTCAGGGGATGAGGGTGTCTTAGAGCAAATTATATTAATTTTAATACGGGCAAGAGCATCTTTTCTAAGTTTAACCACCCTTATCGCTGGTAATATTAACTGTAATAAAACCATATTTGCAGGATTTGTTCAGCATACATCCATTAAAGTGAATAAGTAACAAAATTTTAAAATTTCAGGGGATGAGGGTGTCTTAGAGCAAATTATATTATTTTTAATACGGGCAAGAGCATCTTTGTCTAAGTTTAACCACCCTTATCGCTGGTAATATTAACTGTAATAAAACCATATTTACAGAATACATCCCTTAATGTGAATAAACAACAAAATTTTTAAATTTCAGGCGATGAGGGTGTCTTAGAGCAAATTATATTATTTTTAATACGGGCAAGAGCATCTTTGTCTAAGTTTAAACACCCTTATCGCTGGTAATATTAACTGTAATAAAACCATATTTGCAGGGTTTCTTCAGAATACATCCCTTAATGTGAATAAGTAACAAACTTTAAAATTTCAGGGGATGACGGTGTCTTAGAGCAAATTATATTATTCTTAATACGGGCAAGAGCATCTTTGTCTAAATTTAACCACCCTTATCGCTTGGAATATTAACTGTAATAAAACCAGATTTGCAGGATTTGTTCAGCTTACATCCCTTAATGTGAATAAATAACAAAATTTTAAAATTTTAGGGAATGAGGGCATTTTAGAGCAAATTATATTATTTATAATACGGGTAAAAGCATCTTTCTTTAAGTTTAACCATCCTTATTGCTGGTAATATTAACTGTAATAAAACCACATTTGCAGGGTTTCTTCAGCATATATCACTTAATGTGAATAAACAATTTTCTTTTAAAATTTCAGGGGTTGAGGGTGTCTTAAAGCAAATTATACTATTCTTAATACGGGCAAGAGCATCTTTGTCTAAGTTTAACCACCCTTAACGCTGGTAATAATAACTGTAATAAAACCATAATTACAGGGTTTAATCAGCATACATCCCTTAATATAAAACAGCAACAAAATTTAAAAATTTCAGGGGATGAGGACATTTTAGAGCAAATTATATTATTTTTAATACGGGCAAGAACATCTTTGTCTAAGTTTAACCACCCTTATCGCTGGTAATATTAACTGTAATAAAACCATATTTGCAGGGTTTCTTCAGCATATATCCGTTAATGTGAATAAACAAAAAAAAAAATTCAGGGGATGAGGGTGTCTTAGAGCAAATTATATTATTTTTAATTCATGCAAGAGCAGCATTGATAAAGTTTAATCACCCTTATAGCGGGTAATATTAACTGTAATAAAACCATATTTGCAGGGTTTGTTCAGCATACATCCCTTAATGTGAATAAATAACAAAATTTTAAAATTTCAGGGGATGAGGGCATTTTAGAGCAAATTATATTATTTTTAATACGGGTAAGAGCATCTGTATCTAAGTTTAAGCACCCTTATCGCTGGTAATATTAACTGTACGAAAATCATATTTGCAAGGTTTGTTCAGCATACATCCCTTAATGTGAAGCAATAAAAAAAATTAAAAATTTCTGGAGATGAGTGTATCTTAGAGCAAATTATATTATTTTTGACATACAAAAAAAGGATTTTTTTAAAAGCTTAACAACCTTTATAGCAGGTAATATTCACAGTGATAAAACATAATTACATTGGTTTTTTTCAGTATTCTATGTTTACAATAAAACTTAAAAAATATTTTATGCGTTCAGAACTCGACTATGTTAATTTTAACACCATACTAGTAAATATTAGCTGTAATAAAACCATATTTTCAAGGTTTCTGTAGTATATCGACTTGAATATAAATGATTGCAATAATGAGATTATCGTGGAATGAGTATTACTTGGAACAAGTTGCATGCATTTATAGAATAAGGTTATTTTATGAATGGAATTTTCTGAATCTATGATTGATATATAATTGGTGAGGTTCCTTGAATAGTAAAGCCTCATTTGGCGATAAATTTCTTTATTATAGAACTTTTTAACAAAATGACTTGATACAGGCCGTAACTATGGCCGAAACATCATCGTTTTTTTAAAAAGTTCTTTAATAAAAAAAATTATCGCCGATTAAAGCTTTACTATCCAAAAATCTTCACCAATTATAAATTATTTTACGTATATAAATTATAGTCTTAAGGGTAGTTCAACATAACTGCCTTAATTACTCTTGCAGTTTTTAGTTTGAATGTCATAGACTCGTGCGGCCGCGTTTCAGTTTGTTTTTTAGCGACATTGTACTGAATGGCGCATGCCTGCACTGCGCAGTGTTGATCAACGTACTTGGCTCAGCGATATTTTGTTCCATTAGCTGCTTGGCTTGCTTATATTGCTGATTTGATATTGGTTGGTTGTCTTCAGATTAGTCTCAAACTTGCTGAAAAGCGTTGTATTTTCTTACTTGTCTGATTTTCTGTTTTCATTTTAAAATACCTAGTGTGGTTATTTTTGATCTCACTTTTTTCTTTTTCTGTTTTTTGCGGACCTAGTTCCGACTAATAATTTTTGTAAGGTTCATCTTTATTCGTTAGCGCTATATTATTATTATTTTGTTTTTTTTTTTGTATGTCTCGTATTTAGTCTTATAATTTGGTTATATTTCTAGGTTTAATCTATTTGTTAGTAGTACGTTTTATTTTTCTATATATTTTTTATGTTATTCATGCATTTAGTTATTTAATTTGTTTTGCAATAATCTTGTATTTCTTGGCTATGAATAGCTGTTTTGTTGTCGAGGAGGCTTAACTGTGTTTTTGCGTTTATAAACTTTCATATTTTGTTGTTTAGTAAGTTTTCTTTTTATTTGTAGTATAATTTGTTTTAGAAAATAGTATAGTGTATCTTGATTTTATATTTTTTTTTATCTAAGCATTTATATTATTTAATAGTTTTAATACTTTTATTATCTTGAGTTATCATTTTTTTTATTTTATTTACTTTTTATTGTTTACGCAGATTTCCAGACTTTATATAAAAAAATCAATTTTTTCATTTGAGTTCGTTTTATTACTCGCATTTATTCATTATACATATAGACTTATTTATTCTATTATTCAAAATGAAACGCAAATTATCGTTATTGAATAAATTTCGTCAATGTATAGCAGATAACAACATTTCTTTGTCTATGTTTCAGAATGTTTCAATTTATTCTGATTGCAATATATATATTCATGTTTGTAAATTAATGAAAATCAAAAATTCGCTAAAGAACAGAATGTTATTATACAAGTATTGTAAAACAGAAATTCAAAATAAGTCTAACGTTGCAACGAAAAAGGTTAACAATGTCCACAAAAAATTATCCTCAAAACATAATAGAGTCTCATCTACGCCAATAAAAGAAGATAGAAGTTTTATTATCAATTTATCTCCCATTGAGACTATTACTCCTGAAAATTGTAAAATCACATTGAAATCATATATGAATCAATTAGCACCACAGACATCGAATATAATGACCGTAAAAAGGAATTTATTTTCTGCTCCAGCCGAGTTTGAATTTTCATCAAAACAACCGTCTATTGATTCCTCTATTCATGGTAATATTACAAATTCTAAAAATTTAATTCATGACAAAAGTATTTCTTCTTTCAATTCTACGAAAGGCAATAACACAAAATATTGTAATAAAATTATCATTCCAAAAAAATTCTGGGAAAAATATTTTTATGGGCAAAAGAGATTAAAGCGTGGATGGACAAATGATTTCAATAATTATTTTGCAGCACTGTACCCCATTTGCGTTTTGTCTTTTAAGTGGCATAAATGTTCTACATCAAATAGGAAAACAGTTAAGTACACATTTGTTGCCTATGCAAACTGCAAACATAGCAGTTGTACAAAATTTAATTTTTTTACAACAAATGATTTATTGGCGGATAGAGTTGTTGTATCAGTAATTCAAGAAGGAAAAATTAAACACAAGAATGAAAAACACGCACGGTTTATATCGGGTGAGATGAGAAAAGAGTTAGGAGAATAACTTAAGGTAAACGCGCCGAGCGTTGTACGATTTCAACAAATAGGTAAAGCTAATGTTGCTGTTCTCCGAAAGGGTAATTTAAATCACGCTCCTTCTCTAAATGTTTTAAAAAAAAATTCAAGTGAAACAATCAAGGCCGAAGACCTTGACAGAGATTTGTTTCAAAATTTGGTAAAACTGCAAACATCTCAAAAATTATCCAATAATTGGGACGGGAAGTATTTAAAAGGATATATACAAGATTTGGGATATGATCGTTTTTTTGTCCGTTTGCAAACAGAACAGCAGCTTCGATATTTGATTTCATTAAAAAAAAATCCAATATTTTTATATTTAGATTCAACAGGCAGCATTATTGCTCGCCCTACTTGGATTAAAAAAAAATATTATTATGCCTTAGTTCTTCATCAAGAAAATATGTCGCCTTTACCGATTTCTGAATATATATCTTCTTCGCATAACATTCCCTCAATTCAGTTTTTTTTATCTTCTTTTCTGTATGACTTAAGTTCTATTTACCGTGCAAAGAAACCTATTATTTCTAAAATTGAAACAGATTTCAGCATAGTCTTGGTGCAATCTGTGTTACTTTCTTTTAATAAATTAGATTTATTAAAATACTTGTAATTATGTTGGGAATATATTTCCTTAGGTAATACAATAGATCATCTTACTATAATACATATATGTTCGACACATTTTATGCATGCTGCGTCCCAAAAAATTAATTGTTTAACTAAAAATAAAGAACTAAGGCGAATTTGCAAATATATCATTGCTGTTTTAATTCATACCGACAATATTCTGACTACTACTGAATTTTGGAAATGCTTATTAATAGTCTTTGGTCAGACATATAAAACGGTTGATTTTTCTGAAGCACTGCAGTATGTCAAATGCAGAGCAAATGTGTATCATAATATTTCCGGTTGTATTTCTAAAATAATTACAAAAACTGATGCCACTTCATTACGAAAAAGTCATCGTTTTATATATATATATTTTCAACAAATTGAATCCGAAATGTCAACTGGTCACTGTTTAAATTATACTACATTTAAAAATGAATATTATTTTCCAGAATTTATAAAATATTTGTTAAATGATTTTTTACCTTTCTATCCCATTTTATCAGGTATTATTATAAAAAAATATGGAATCAGAAAAGACTGCAATGCGTATGTCGAAAACTGGTTCAAAATTGTGAAAAAAGATGTTTTTGGTGGTAAATTACGCAGACAAGTACCAAGATTTGTACATAAAATGGAAAGTCTTTTAAAAGGACGAATAATAGACCATCAACTTTCTTTAAGTAAAAACGGTGGTAAAAAGAATTGTAAAAGATTTCGTGCAATATACAGTTTAGCAAATAGAAAGAGAAATCATGCCCAACATAACAATGATATCTCTACAAATATAAACAATGATAGCCTAAACATAACTTTGTCTGAGGAAGTGTGGGCAAAACCTAGTTCCCCTGTTTTTAAGGAAAATAATAATTTTAAAATTTTAGGAGAGTCTGTATCTGTTCAACCTCCATGGGCACATTATAAAGAATATCCAACTCTTACGAAAAAAGTTACAACGTATATGGGCATATACTTAATTTAATTATATTAAATTCGCTACGTTCAGATCTGTGGCTGTATGATGATGTTATCAATTCTTTTTTACCTCTCGCTAAGAGAGGTATTGCATTCATGCTAAAAATCGCATATCCAGATTTTATTGAATAAGCACGTTTTAAGGTCCATACAATCCGATTTTAACATTTTTACGATGATGTCTGTGTGTGTGTGTGTGTGGATGTGTGTGTGTGTGTATGTGTGTGTGTGGGATGTTGGAAGGACGGTTACTCAAAAACTATAAGACTTAAAATTTGTTTAACAACGTATTTCCCAATCGGACATTCATGGGAAGATCTGAAAAGGTTTTGGTAATAATTGGACAACCGGAAGTAGAAGATTCTTGAAAAAAAATCTTCTAAATATTATTTTTTGAAAATTTTTCGTGGTAATATTAAAGAAAATTAAATTCTCTATCTGATACATTTAAATATTTTATTATATATTCCATAGATTTAGAGATAAAAGAAGTATAATATATAAAATAATCTGTTGTAATAAATTTGACAGCCGAAAGAATGCCATGAAAAATAGTTGATAATTTAAATTATTTGTAACTGACAGATAAATGTCAGTGTCAGAAATAATGAGTAATGAATTAAAAATGTACTTGGAGAATCCCTTAGTTCTTGATCTGTGACTATTATGGAGATGACAAGTCTAGGTTGAAGGACTTAAATTTGTTTCAAACATTATGGGACAATGTACACCAGTACTATAGACTAGAGTAACTTTGAATTGCGAAAAAGCTATCAAATTCTTCTCAAGTAAGTTGTAAATATTGACAAAATTACACATCGATATAAGAATAATCGGAGTGCAATCTATCCGTCACTTTATTAAAGGGAATTACTGTTATTTAGATATAACATGTATGAAAAAATAAAATGTAAAAGAAGATATGTAAGAATAGATGCACAATCCATATATACATTTTAGACCGCCCAAAATTAATGTTTTTACTAGAAGAATATGAAGAGAAAGTAAACAACGTTGTTCGAATTGAAAATTGCTGTTACCAGCCTAATATTTATATATGGTAAACTCTACTTTGTAATTTATTGTAACATAATTTATGGTAAAATATCTTCATGTTGAGACATGCTATTATTGAATAATAAAGAAGTTTATACGTCATAGATTTATATGAATATATTATTTGTATTTACAAAAATATTCTTTGCTTTATGCATACAGCCAGGTAAAATATACGGCGAGAGGTTATGTGCTGGCCACATCAGATTTTTTTCTGTAGTCTTTTCCCAAAATAATTCACTGAAAGTACTAATATTTGACACATTTTTTATGACAAAACTCCAATTAGGAAGAAATTTTTCTTTATGTAAATGGGCACAAATGGTAGATGCTCTAAACCACGATATATGGCTTATACCAGTTAATTTAAACAATAATCATTGGGTTTTAATATGTGTCATTTTAAAATTAAAATATGTCTGTTACATAGATTCCTTACATGGAATCAAACATCCTGATTCATTTAACACGTTTTATTAATGAACAATTTGTTAATGTGAAAAAAGAAAACATTGTACCTAGCGAATGGACAGTGTTTAATCGTACAGATATACCATCCCAAAGAAGTAAAAATGGAGTTGGCTCTAACTGTGGGGTTCATATTTGTACTTGGGCCTATATTATTTGTACGTCAAATAGAATTTTATTTTCCGAAAATGATATGGTAAAGATTAGGATGTGGATAATGGATAGTTAAGTAAAATCAAATGGTTTAAAAACAAAATTTGTAAAGAGAAATAGATTGTTATATGATGATGAGTCTGTATCGCATCTCAAATTATCAGTTCATTGCATAAAGAAAGGTCCTCCAGTACCATACAGTTCTTCTTTGAATTTTTTTTGTGATTTGCCAAATATTTTAAATAAACATTCATAACTTAATGGAATTCTTCTTCCTTCGTCTTGCTTCTGGTAACTTGTCTAACATTAGTTTGTTTAAGTCAACGTATGTCATTTAATTTTTAAATGTCCATACTGTTACAACTGTTATTATTCGTTTACAATACGAGAGTCCATAACGTGTGTTTGCATATATACATGTAACGCAAAGATGTATTTTAATCCTGCTATATTTGTTTCACATCTTTTTGCTAAATTTTTGGTATATCTACATTCTTAGTAATTGTTTGACGATTTACCTTATTTTGGCCAGTCTAGTTTATTTATAATTTATTACATAAGGTGGCCTTTATATATATATATATATATATATATATATATATATATATATATATATATATATATAATATTTCATCACGGCATATTATCCATTGCTGGGTGTGCCAAACTGCTACACAAATATATATATATATATATATATATATATATATATATATACATTTAATCCAAGTAGGGCGAGCAATAATGCTGCCTGTTGAGTCTAAATATAAAAATATTGGTTTTTTTTGCTAACTTTTTTGTTTATTACATTCTTAGTAATTGTTTGACGATATACCTTATTTTGGCCAGCCCGGTCTATTTGTAATTTATTACATAAGGTAGCCCTTGTTTGTTATATATATATATATATATATATATATATATATATATATATATATATATATACATTTAATCCAAGTAGGGCGAGCAATAATGCTGCCTGTTGAGTCTAAATATAAAAATATTGGTTTTTTTTGCTAACTTTTTTGTTTATTACATTCTTAGTAATTGTTTGACGATATACCTTATTTTGGCCAGCCCGGTCTATTTGAAATTTATTACATAAGGTAGCCCTTTTATATATATATATATATATATATATATATATATATATAGGGTGTTAATAAAAAAACTTTACACACTTTAGCAGGTGATAGTAGAAATGAAAACAAGAAAAAAATTCTAATATACTTAGGTCCAATACTCATTGGTTTTTAGAAAATTTATGTATGGAATTTGTACATAATACACAGGATTGACGGAAGGTATTGTGCTGGCCACATCAGATTTAACAACTAAGGACTCTAGGTGTTTACGATCAATTGTAAACAAAGTTACAGCCGTCGTCGAAGAGACTGACGCACTTGATCGTAAACAACTAGAGTCCTTAGTTGTTAAATCTGATCCCCTCATCCCCTGAAATTTTAAAATTTTGTTACTTATTCACATTAAGGGATGTATGCTCAACAAACCCTGCAAATATTCTTTTATTACAGTTAATATTACCAGCGATAAGGGTGGTTAAACTTAAAAATAATATAATTTGCTCTAAGATACCCTCATCCCCTGAAATTTTAAAGTGTTGTTACTTATTCACATTAAAGGATGTATGCTGAACAAACCCTGCAAATATGGTTTTATTACAGTCAATATTACTAGCGATAAGGGTGGTTAAATTTAGACAAAGATGCTCTTGCCCGTATTAAAAATAATATAATTTGCTCTAAGACACCCTCATCCCCTGAAATTTTAAAATTTTGTATTTTATTCAAATTAAGGGATGTACTCTGAACAAACCCTGCAAATATGGTTTTATGACAGTTAATATTACCAGCGATAAGGGTGGTTAAACTTAGACAAAGATGCTCTTGCCCGTATTAAAAATAATATAATTTGCTCTGACACCCTCAACCCCTGAAATTTTAAAATGTTGTTGTTTATTCACATTAAGGGATGTATGCTGAACAAACCCTGCAAATATGGTTTTATTACAGGTAATATTACCAGCGATAAGGGTGGTTAAACTTAGACAAAGATGCTCTTGCCCGTATTAAAAATAATATAATTTGCTCTAAGACACCCTCATCCCCTGAAATTTTAAAATTTTGTTACTTATTCACATTACGGGATGTATTCTGAAGAAACCCTGTAAATATTCTTTTATTACAGTCAATATTACTAGCGATAAGGGTGGTTAAACTTAGACAAAGATGCTCTTGCCCGTATTAAAAATAATATAATTTGCTCTAAGACACCCTCATCCCCTGAAATTTAAAAATTTTGTTACTTATTCACATTACGGGATGTATTCTGAAGAAACCCTGTAAATATTTTTATTACAGTCAACATTACTAGCGATAAGGGTGGTTAAATTTAGATAAAGATGCTCTTGCCCGTATTAAAAATAATATAATTTGCTCTAAGACATCCTCATCCCCTGAAATTTTAAAATTTTGTATTTTATTCAAATTAAGGGATGTACTCTGAACAAAGCCTGCAAATATGGTTTTATTACAGCTAATATTACCAGCTATAAGGGTAATTAAATTTACACAATGCTGCTCTTGCATGTATTAAAAATAATATAATTTGCTCTAAGACACCCTCATCCCCTGAAATTTTAAAATTTTGTATTTTATTCAAATTAAGGGATGTACTCTGAATAAACCCTGCAAATATGGTTTTATTACGGCTAATATTACCAGCTATAAGGGTGGTTAAACTTAGACAAAGGTGCTCTTGCCCGTATTAAAAATAATATAATTTGCTCTAAGACACCCTCATGCCCTGAAATTTTAAAATTTTGATGTTTATTCACATTAAGGGATGTATTCTGAACAAACCCTGCAAATATGGTTTTATGACAGTTAATATTACCAGCGATAAGGGTGGTTAAACTTAGACAAAGATGCTCTTGCCCGTATTAAAAATAATATAATTTGCTCTAAGACACCCTCATGCCCTGAAATTTTAAAATTTTGTATTTTATTCAAATTAAGGGATGTACTCTGAACAAACCCTGCAAATATGGTTTTATTACAGCTAATATTACCAGCTATAAGGGTGATTAAATTTATACAATGCTGCTCTTGCATGTATTAAAAATAATATAATTTGCTCTAAGACACCCTCATCCCCTGAAATTTTAAAATTTTGTTTTTTATTCAAATTAAGGGATGTACTCTGAAGAAACCCTGCAAATATGGTTTTAATGACAGTTAATATTACCAGCGATAAGGGTGGTTAAACTTAGACAAAGATGCTCTTGCCCGTATTAAAAATAATATAATTTGCTCTAAAATGTCCTCATCCCCTGAAATTTTTAAATTTTGTTGCTGTTTTATATTAAGGGATGTATTCTGAACAAACCCTGCAAATATGGTTTTATTACAGTTAATATTACCAGCGATAAGGGTGGTTAAACTTAGACAAAGATGCTCTTGCACGTATTAAAAATAATATAATTTGCTCTAAGACACCCTCATGCCCTGAAATTTTAAAATTTTGTTGTTTATTCACATTAAGGGATGTATTCTGAAGAAACCCTGCAAATATGGTTTTATGGCAGTTAATATTACCAGCGATAAGGGTGGTTAAACTTAGACAAAGATGCTCTTGCCCGTATTAAAAATAATATAACTTGCTCTAAGACACCCTCATCCCATGAAATTTTAAAATGTTGTTGTTTATTCACATTAAGGGATGTATTCTGAACAAACCCTGCAAATATGGTTTTACTACAGTTAATATTACCAGCGATAAGGGTGGTTAAACTTAGACAAAGATGCTCTTGCCCGTATTAAAAATAATATAATTTGCTCTAAGACACCCTCATCCCCTGAAATTTTAAAGTTTTGTTATTTATTCACATTAAAGGATGTATGCTGAACAAACCCTGCAAATATGGTTTTATTACAGTCAATATTACTAGCGATAAGGGTGGTTAAATTTAGACAAAGATGCTCTTGCCCGTATTAAAAATAATATAATTTGCTCTAAGACACCCTAATCCCCTGAAATTTTAAAATTTTGTATTTTATTCAAATTAAGGGATGTACTCTGAACAAACCCTGCAAATATGGTTTTATTACAGCTAATATTACTAGCTATAAGGGTGATTAAATTTACACAATGCTGCTCTTGCATGTATTAAAAATAATATAATTTGCTCTAAGACACCCTCATACCCTGAAATTTTAAAATTTTGTTTTTTATTCAAATTAAGGGATGTACTCTGAACAAACCCTGCAAATATGGTTTTAATGACAGTTAATATTACCAGCGATAAGGGTGGTTAAACTTAGACAAAGATTCTCTTGCCCGTATTAAAAATAATATAATTTGCTCTAAGACACCCTCATCCCCTGAAATTTTAAAATGTTGTTGTTTATTCACATTAAGGGATGTATTCTGAACAAACCCTGCAAATATGGTTTTATTACAGTTAATATTACCAGCGATAAGGGTGGTTAAACTTAGACAAAGATGCTCTTGCCCGTATTAAAAATAATATAATTTGCTCTAAGACACCCTCAACCCCTGAAATTTTAAAGTTTTGTTATTTATTCACATTAAAGGATGTATGCTGAACAAACCCTGCAAATATGGTTTTATTACAGTCAATATTACTAGCGATAAGGGTGGTTAAATTTAGACAAAGATGCTCTTGCCCGTATTAAAAATAATATAATTTGCTCTAAGACACCCTCATCCCCTGAAATTTTAAAATTTTGTATTTTATTCAAATTAAGGGATGTACTCTGAACAAACCCTGCAAATATGGTTTTATTACAGCTAATATTACCAGCTATAAGGGTGATTAAATTTACACAATGCTGCTCTTGCATGTATTAAAAATAATATAATTTGCTCTAAGACACCCTCATCCCCTGAAATTTTAAAATTTTGTTTTTTATTCAAATTAAGGGATGTACTCTGAACAAACCCTGCAAATATGGTTTTAATGACAGTTAATATTACCAGCGATAAGGGTGGTTAAACTTAGACAAAGATGCTCTTGCCCGTATTAAAAATAATATAATTTGCTCTAAGACACCCTCATCCCCTGAAATTTTAAAATGTTGTTGTTTATTCACATTAAGGGATGTATTCTGAACAAACCCTGCAAATATGGTTTTATTACAGTTAATATTACCAGCGATAAGGGTGGTTAAACTTAGACAAAGATGCTCTTGCCCGTATTAAAAATAATATAATTTGCTCTAAGACACCCTCATCCCCTGAAATTTTAAAATTTTGTATTTTATTCAAATTAAGGGATGTACTCTGAACAAAGCCTGCAAATATGGTTTTATTACAGCTAATATTACCAGCTATAAGGGTGATTAAATTTACACAATGCTGCTCTTGCATGTATTAAAAATAATATAATTTGCTCTAAGACACCCTCATCCCCTGAAATTTTAAAATTTTGTTTTTTATTCAAAGTAAGGGATGTACTCTGAACAAACCCTGCAAATATGGTTTTATTACAGCTAATATTACCAGCTATAAGGGTGGTTAAATTTACACAATGCTGCTCTTGCATGTATTAAAAATAATATAATTTGCTCTAAGACACCCTCATCCCCTGAAATTTTAAAATTTTGTTTTTATTCAAATTAAGGGATGTACTCTGAACAAACCCTGCAAATATGGTTTTATTACAGCTAATATTATCAGCGATAAGGGTGGTTAAACTTAGACAAAGATGCTCTTGCCCGTATTAAAAATAATATAATTTGCTCTAAGACACCCTCATCCCCTGAAATTTTAAAATTTTGTATTTTATTCAAATTAAGGGATGTACTCTGAACAAAGCCTGCAAATATGGTTTTATTACAGCTAATATTACCAGCTATAAGGGTGATTAAATTTACACAATGCTGCTCCTGCAGGTATTAAAAATAATATAATTTGGTATGACACCCTCATCCCCTGAAATTTTAAAATTTTGTTTTTTATTCAAATTAAGGGATGTACGCTGAACAAACCCTGCAAATATGGTTTTATTATAGCTAATATTACCAGCTATAAGGGTGATTAAATATACACAATGCTGCTCTTGCATGTATTAAAAATAATATAATTTGCTCTAAAACACCCTCATCCCCTGAAATTTTAAAATTTTGTTGCTGTTTTATATTAAGGGATGTATACTGAGCAAACCCTGTAAATATGGTTTTATTACAGTTAATATTACGAGCTATAATGATGGTAAAACTTAAAATTTATAAGGAACAGCAGCTTTACAGCAATTGCGCGTTTATGGCGCCAGGGCTGTCCAAAGTATTTCAATCATCGAATCGGCCGCTAGGAATCGGCCGCTAGCTTCACTCTCATCTCCCAAGAAGCTTAGGCGGCAGAGGAATAATAGATCTCCGCAACGCACATTATAAGCAAATAAGCAACCTCCGTGAGTACTTTTACAAAAGAAGCGAAGATTCAGAATTTTACAACTCAATAAAAACAGCAGATAAAAACTACACCCCTCTACGTCTGAGCACAGGAAACTACGATCCAAAAACGAAAATAGAAAACAATGTGGAAAAAATAGAAAACTGGAAGAGCAAAAGCTTGCACGGACGATATATTAACAAATTATTAGATCCAAAAATAGACTACAAAGCATCCATCGCATGGCTCACACAAGGAAACTTATTTTCCGAAACAGAAGGCTTCAACATAGCTATTCAAGATCAAGTCATTGCCACTCTTAACTACAAAAAACTAATACTAAAAGACCCTACCGTAACCACAGATAAATGTCGAATTTTAAAGAACACCTGGAACACATAGTTCACATAACAAGCGGATGCAAAATATTAGCTGAGACAGACTACGTTGAACGCCACAATAATGCCGCAAAGATTGTTCACCAGTTAATAAAAAATAGAATCAACAACACACAAGATATCACACCATATTACAACTACGAACCAACCAATGTAATAGACACAGAAGAACACAAACTATACTGGAATAGAGCAATCATAACAGACAAAGAAATAAGAAACAATAGACCGGTCATAGTTTGGGAGGATAAAACAAAAAAAGAAACTTCCCTTATAGAGAAGCCAATGGGAAGAACATGAAGGATACAGTGTCAATACACAGGACCAAGAGGAAACAATAGAAGGAATGGCTAAAGAAGAAACCTATACTTACCTCGGAATGCAACAAAATAGAGGAATTGCCCACGGAACTGTAAAAAGAAACCTTAAACAAAGAACATTAATAAGAACCGAAAGAATCCTTAGTACAAACCTCTCGGGATACAATACAACCAAGGCAATCAACACGTATGCCCTACCGGTGATTACATACAGTTTCGGAGTAGTTAAATGGAGCAAAACAGACCTGGAAGAAACACAGCGAAATATCAGAACACTCTTCACGAAATATAAAGCTCACCACCCTAGAAGTAGTACTATTAGGTTCCATTTGCACAGGTCGAAAGGAGGAACAGGAATAACGGACCTAATAAATCTTCATCTAAGGCAAATACACAACCTGAGGAACTACTTCTACCATAAAAAAGACATAAGTAGCCTTCACAAAATTATTATAGAGACAGACAATAATTACACGCCTCTCAATCTACTAGACCATGAATACGACCCACAACAACAAATAAAAACAGACGAGGTAAAGATACATGAATGGAGTGGCATGGAATTACATGGGAAATATCCCACCAGTATCGGGAAAAACCACATAGACTGGAAAGCCAGCAATGGATGGCTTAAGAACGACATATTTAAGGAAACGGAAGGTTTCATAATGGCCATCCAAGATCGGGTAGTTCCCACATTAAGCCACCGCAAACATATTATTAAAGACAATACCATCAAGAATGATAGATGCAGGTTATGTAGGAAAGCCCCAGAAACAGTAGAACATATTATCAGTGGATGCTCGGTAATAACATCCAAAGAGTATACGAACAGACATAATGATGTTGCGCGTATAATTCACCGGAAGATATGTGAGGAAAATAACTTCATTACAACACACGTAGCAAAATACAAATATCTGCCAGAAGCCATCATAGAGAACTCCGAAATTAAACTTTATTGGGATCGAACAATACAAACTGACCATCCCATTGAACATAACAGACCCGATATTGTATACACCAATAAGAAGGATAAAGTAACATACTTAATAGATATTGCGATCCCCATACATAAAAACATCGACGCGAGACATGGTGAAAAAATTCAAAAATATCTTCAACTTGCTACGGAAATTCACCAACTCTGGAACCAAAATAAAATTATTATAGTACCAATTATAGTTGGCGCCATGGGTGAAATACCCCATACACTACACGAAAGTATTAAGAAATTAAACCTACCTAAAAATACTTACCAAAACTCCAAAAAGCTGCAGTACTATCCACCTGCAACATAGTTCGAAAGGTCCTTAATATACAGAATGACCAAATAACGGAACCAGAGTAATACTTACCAAACTGAAACGACCATATCTCTAAGAACCGCCAAGGGAGAAAAGGAGACTTGCCCAGCAACCCAGATGATTTCCACCGGGGAAAGATAGGGATGCAGATCAACCCGACGACAGAGAGGGACCAGATGAACCCAAACAGCCCCGTACCCCGAAATGAGATACAATGTATTGTAAATAAAATATGAAATGTACATATTTACCTAGCAATAGTGACATATTGTATATACTTGCAGTATAGGCCGTATGTATTATTAATGTACCAACAAATGTGAAATAAATAATAATATTAATAATAATAATATATAATAATAATAATAATAATAATAATAATAATAATAATAATAATAATAATAATAATAATAATAATAATAATAATAATAATAATAATAATAATAATAATAATAATAATAATAATAATAATAATAATAATAATAATAATAATAATAATAATAATAATAATAATAATAATAATAATAATAATAATAGGCCGTATGTATTATTAATGTACCAACAAATGTGAAATAAATATAATAATAATAATATGTTTATTTGGCATAGTAAAAAGTGAATACATACATAGTACATGCCAAAATTACATTATATATATATATATATATATATATATATATATATATATATATATATATATATATATATATATATATATATATATATATATATATATTGAGATACATTGATAGCAATAAATAGAGTCAAATCTTAAAATTTATAATGGGTACAATTAAAAAATTCATCAAGTGAATAAAAGGCATGTCTCAGTAACATAGTTTTATAGAGTGCTTGAACTTTGGTACTGGTAGCTCTTTAATATGATCAGGTATTTTATTAAATAGTTTGATACAATTATATAAATAACATTTTTTAAACTTCTCATTTTTAAATTTGAGAATATTGTAATTTTTGATATTTCTGGTTTCATATTTATGACAGCTCTGATATTGCGTGAATTTATTTGAATTTAATTTAATGTAGTTAAGACATTGCATTATATATATATATATGGAGGGGAGAGTTAAAATTTGCAATTTAATGAAAATCGGTCTGCAGTGGTCGCGGAACTCTTGTCTATAATACGCACAACTCACTTTTGTAGTTTAAAAAGTCTATCACAGTTTTTATCACTGTACCACAATTTTGTCCCATAATATAGGATGGATTGAAACAGTCCATGGTAGGCTAGTATTACAACAGTTTGATTCACAGAATGCCGTAGGTTATGAAATAGAAATATTAATTTAGATAGTCTACTTTCGGCAGTAGAGATATGCTGTAGCCACGATCTGTTGCGGTCAATTTCGAGTTCGAGAATTTTTACGGATTCGTTTGCGTCTTGTGATCGATGTTTACTGAAGATCAGCGTCTGTGTTTTCTCGTCATTTAATAAAAGCATGTTGTTAGAGTATCATTCTTTAGCTTGTTTTAATATATCGTCATTTTTTTTGCATTTGCTCAGGATCAATGTCCTTTTCGAAGAATGTTGTGTCATCCGCATAAAGTACTATATCATCGCAGACAAGAGAATGCGGAAGATCATTTATAAATACGAGAAATAATAAAGGTCCAAGTACTGATCCTTGAGGTACACCATGTTCACTTGGTACTGTGCTGGAGCAGCTTTTATTTAGGGCAACATACTGTTCACGGGTTCATAAAAATGATGATATTAGTTCTAGCGGGGTACCACGTATTCCATAACGCTCAAGTTTATTAACTAGTACTTCGTGAGAGATACAGTCAAAAGCTTTTGTTAAATCGACAAGCATTAAAGCTGCTGTAGTATTGTTCTCTATGGAGTTATATATGTTTGACATTATGTGCAATAGGGCGTAGATTGTTGATCTTCCTTCTCGGAACCCATATTGGTTTTCAGAGAGAATATCATGTTTATTGAAGAATGTAATTAGTCTAGTTTTTAATAATTTTTCTATTATTTTATAAAACCATGGTACAATAGCAATCGGGCGATAATTGTTCACACATTCAGGATCCCCTTTTTTGTGTACTGGTGTAATTTTTGATATTTTTAAGCAAGATGGAAATACCCCTTGCATAAATATTTCGTTAAATAAATGTAGTAAGTGATCAAGTATACGAAGCGGAGATTTTGATAATTTTAGTGGTCATATTGTATGCGTCAGTGGATTTAGAATTGCTGAGTGCGTGTATACATCTCGATCTACTGGATTTAGTAAAAAAGAATTCGTACTGCACGTAATGTTGCTAAGGTCAAGTATATTTCTAGAGCATGTGGAGATTTTCTTGTGGATTTCGTTAGGGATGCTTGCGAAGAAGTTCTTAAATTCGGTTAGAAATATATTTTTCTTTGGTTTAATCATCGCCCAAGCTGTTTTGCTTAGGATTTGAGAATGAAGTAATTTTTCATTGTTGTTCATTTGGTATATTTTTTTTCTCTCTTCCTTGGCTTGTGTCCTTAGGAGACATGCTTGCCATTTACTCCTGTTCTATACGTTTCTATTTTGTATAATTTTATATTTCTATTCCGCACTGTACAATGTAATTAAACAATGATAAGCAAAGTTGGGATTTTGGATCTGATGTAATAAGTGTGAATATTTACCGGTAGTGTATGGTATGTTTTAATTATATCTAAGTGGAAGGTTCTTTGTGCCATAATATATTTGTTACAATTAAATAAAAGATGGTTTATGTCTGCTGCTTGTCCACATTCACATTTGTCTGATCCTATGATTCCTAATTTGTGTAAGTGGGCGGGAATTTTTGTGTGTGTGCATCTTATTCTAGCTAATGTTGTTATATATTTTCTTGTCATGCGTTTGTTGAACCAATTTTCTTTGGGGATTTTTGGGTTATACTCTAGAAATATTTTTCCCGTCGTTTCACTTTTTTGTATATACCATTGTTGCCACTCATTCATCATTTTCTCCTTGATGATATTTATTGCGTCAAATATTGTCAGGTGGATATTAATTTCTTGTCCGGTGAGGTGTCCTTCGTTGGCTGATTCATTTGCCTTCTCGTTCCTTGTTATACCTGAGTGTCCCGGTACCCAAAGAAATTCTATATGGTTGTTTTGATCTGAAAGCTTTTTAGCAAGATTTTTAATTTTATATATAATAGGTAAGCTTTTCGTGTCTAATTTGTTGGTTAAGCTTTCTAAAACATCTTTTGAGTCTGTAACTACGAGCATTTTTTTGTTATGGCATGTTACAAGGTTTTCTAACGAATGAAAGATTGCTAAAGCTTCGGTGTTGTATGTACTGGTCAGGTGATTAATTCTATACATTGTGGTGGTGTTGCTGTATTCTTTGAATAGGAAAAAGCTGCTAGAATTTTTATTGCGATGGATAGATCCATCTGTATAAATTATTTCGTCCCACTGTTTGTCGTTAATATATTCCATAAATTTGTTTTTCGTCATATAATCCGGTTCCGATTTATTAAATTGGTTACAATTAACATTAGTTTGGAACCAGTTAATTATTAGATCGTTTTTAAATATCACTTGAAATGTTTCTATGTTAATTGTGTTTAATTCATGGTGGCTGTCAGATAATATCGGTTTGTTCTTTTTATTCCAGTAGTTAGAGTTAGAATAGTTTGTAATGTCCTTGATTTTATCTATTAGTAAAAGATTATTAGATTGCATGTTTTTAAGGTAGAATTTATTGGAGATATATTTTCTTCGAATATGTAGTGGCGGTCCTACAGCTTCAAAATTGAGAATTTGCGTTGGAGTGCTTTTCATGTGCCACAAGCATATTCTTAATGCTGCGTATTGAATGTTGTCTAGTTTTTTAAGTTTGTATTGGATGCTGTACTTATCAGAGTGGCTGGATAGTCTAAGTGCGGCCGTATTAGAGCTTTATAGAGTAATACTAATGTAGAGGGATGTGCTCCCCATTTGTAGCCAGCTACACAGCGCATTAAATTAATCCCTTTATGACATTTGTTAGCCACTTCTCTGACTTCTTTTATACCCATATAGATTTTGCATCAAACCAGACTCCAACGAATTTCTTAGTGCTAACTACCTGAAGAACTTTATTGTTAATTGTTATCCGTGGACTAACTGTAAGTCGATGCCGTGTGAAGATCACTATTTTACTTTTTTCCGTTGAGATCGAAAGTTGTAGGTCCTTCATTATTAATGTTAGTAAATGTAGTTGACGTTGTAGTCTTTTTTGTACTTCTTTTAGTGTTCTTCCTTTGCTATAGATGGCAATGTCAGCAGCGAATTGGAGAAGTTCTGTATTTTGATTTCGTATTTTCTGAAGCTCACTTGGATAAATGGTAAACATTAACGGACTAATAGGCCTATTCTGTAAAATCGAATCGGACCATAACGAAATCGTTATTATGAAAATCGTTATCTCTACTTAACGATAATCGTTATCTTTGTATCCGTATTATGTAACACATTTTGAAAAATAATAACCTTGGTATCAAGTTAAGAACTTTATTTCCTAAAATCAAATTATAATTTTAATTGAAATATCTAAAATAATTCAATATAACTCACAAAACTTCTAGGTTAGATTAATTCTGCTGTCAACCTGTCAGCTGTCGGACCATTATTTTTCTTTTTATAGGTTATGCTAGAGCAACTACTACCATCTGTAGACAAATTGAGAAGCTTGCGCTAGGCGCTATGAATAAAAACTTATTAAATTATTTTAATATTACCTTGCAGAAAACTGTAATATGACTGGTTTTTGAGATCACTATTCAACATAATAGCAATTTTATTTTGACATGAATTAAAATACTGAATTATTGACAAAACGTTTAGATAACGAATGATTTTTCCAATCGTTAAGAAATAACGATATCGGTATCATTTTTTCGTTATGTAGACTTAAATTATTGTTTACAGAATACCACTTTAACGATTATCGTTATGATAACGATTTAACAATGAAAAATGTCATAACGATCGTTTACAGAATAAGCCTATTAAACGATTTTCGTTATTACCATGACGATATAACGTTTTACCGATTCGTTATGTCATAAAGATCTTACAGAATAGCCCTATTAGTATTGAACCTTGTGGGAGCCCTTTATTGGTATAATGTGGCCCTAATATTTCGTCTTCATACTTTATGTTCTGTTCGGTCTTGAAAATATTTTGTTATCCAATTACATATAGATTGTGGAATTCCAACGGAGGTAAGTTTATTGTAGAGTATATCGACATTAACATTGTCATAGGCACCTTGGATATCCAAAAAGGCGCATATTATATATTTGTTAACACAATATGTTTTTTGAATATCGCTATTAAGGATATTTAGACTATCTTGGGTACTACGGTTTTTCCTGAAACCGTATTGAGTTGTAGGTAATTTTTGATTGTGTTCGACGTACCATTCAATTCAGTCTTTTATGATTTCTTCTAAAGTTTTGGCCATACAGGATAATAAAGAGATAGGCCTATAGGAGGAGGCTAAGTATGGTTCCTTACCTGGTTTTTGTATGGGGACACAAATTATTTTTTCCATTCTTCTGGAATGAGATTTTCTGTCAATAGTTTGTTATAGATATCGGTTAGTAGAGATATACCATTTTCCGGTAAGTATTGGATCATTTGGTAATTAATATTATCGATTCCTGTGCTGGTTTTTTTTTGTGGTGGTTTAGGCTATGTTTCAATTCTTCCACAGTTATTTTATGTTCCATTGTTTCATTATGTATAACGTTTTGTACTTTCAAGATTTCTGTAGGAGTTTGGTTAGCTGGACACACAATGTTAGCAAATTGTTGTATCCAATCTGAGTTTCTGTTTTCGTTGCTAGACGTTTGTGTATTAGATCCATTTATTTTTTTAATTTCCTGCCATACTTCTTTACAGTTAGTTGTTGGTGCTAATTTTTCACAGTAGCTACGCCATTCTTCCCGTTTTCTCTTCTTAAGATATTTTCTTGTTTTAGCCTTTTGTTTTTTGTGAGATATATAATTATCAATAGTTGGATTTTTATTGAATCTAGTTAGTGTTAGTTTATTCACAGCTATCATTTTGTTGCTATTCATATCCATCCATTTGGGTTTGCAGTTGATACCCGTTTTAATTTTTATAGTTTTGGTTGGTATAGTTTCCTCAGCTGCGTTATTAATAATATTTGTTAATAATTTGTAATTTTGGGTTGTTTGGTTTTCTTCAATTGCATTTTTGTGGAATTTTATATCATTTTCAATTATTTGGGTATATCTACACCAGTTCGCATCTTTGTAGATTTTCCGTTGGAAAGTTTTAGAGAATTGTTGATTACTGTCGATTGCAAATTTAATAAATACCGGGAAATGATAACTATGAAAATTATCTTTAATTACTGTCCACTTTTCTATGTATCCTGCTAGTACTGGTGAAGTGATTGTTAAGTCTAAGATACTTTCCCTCCAATTTAATCTTTTCGTTGTTGTAGGGTAGTCTTCATTTATAATACATAAGTTTTCCTGTTCTATGAATTCGTAAAGTTCTTTCCCTTCGTAGTTTTGAGGTACTCTAGTATCACATGCTTCATGGTGGCTATTGAGGTCGCCGGTTATAATTACTGTTCCTGTTACTTGTCTCAGAATTTTTATCCAATCTTCTTTAGTTGTTTTATGCCTAGGTTTTGCATAAATTGATATTATTGTAATATACATTGATTTGAATTTACAAGTTATAGCTATTAGCTCTATGTTGCTATTCGGTTTTGTAATCTTTTTTGGGGAGTATACTACCGATTTATGTATTAGGAGGGCTGTCTCTCCCCTAGGGTTTTGTGAGTTATCATTTATTCTGTCATCTCTTTCTATCGAGTATTCACGTATATTAAATGTTTTTTTTTTTGTTAAGAAGGTTTCGCTTAGAACACATATATGTACTTGATTTTGATAAAGTAGGTATTGTATTTCCGATTTATTGTTAATTACTCCTTCTGAATTCCGGTGGAGTAGATTAATTTTAATTGGTTGATTTAAAAGTGTTATTATAATGATATATTAGGACTATAAATGTATAGTTACAATACCAATAATACTACTGTGCTATTATTTACTTATGGGTAACTCTTTGTTCCTATGTAATATTGCCCTTATTTCTTCGTTGTTCTGTTCGCATATATAATAATTGTTTCTTTCTTCATTATGGATTTGTGCAGTAGTTTCGATCTGGGATACACTATAAAAACTATTTTGTGATGTCGATTCTATAGGTTCTATTTCCTCTAGGTTAGAACGGTGCTGTCTAGTTAATTTCAGTTTGATAGGGTTTTTATCGTTTTTACTTCTTTTTTGAGATAAATCTTGTAGGCTTGCATCGACTGATATGTCTTCGTTACTATTTGTCCAGCTCCTTTTGTTCTTGATATTATGTTCCTTGTTGTTAGGCCGATTGTGGTTTTTGTTTCTCGGTTTGGTATAGTAGTTTTTAGAAATTGGTGGTGGAACAAATACCGGGAGAGATGGGGTAGATTGTTCATATCTGTTGTGAAGAGTTGGAAATTCCTCTTCATAATTTTCTAACATAGTATACTTATTTGATGTTTTGACTGCGTATTCATTAGTTCTTTTGGAAAATTCTGGGATTTCTAAGCTTGCTTCCATATAACTTAGATTGTTGTAACCAATGAGCTGTTGTATTTTTGTCTGTCTGATTCTCTCAGGGCACAGTTTGTACGTTGCATGGTGTTGTTCGTGGCAGTTCGCGCAGGATGGGATTTCCTCTTCACACTTATCCTGTTTATGGTCTATTTTTCCGCATTTTCCACACTTTTCCTTTGCACTGTTACACTGTTTTGAGATATGTTCAAATTGATAGCAAATAAAGCACTGTCTAACACTTTGTATATATGGTTCACAGGGCAGTCTAACATTCCATATGTAAATGTACTGGAGAATGTTTTCTCCGTAGAATAATATTTTAATGTTGTTAGATGGAATAAATTGAGCCGTACCATTTTCGTCTGTTATTTTCCTAGTAAGTCGAATTACCGACTTCACTTTGAATTGTCTAGTCTATATGGGCTTCTAATTCATCTACTGATTGCTGCTCGTGAAATTAGAAAATTTGGAATAAATGCTGTAAAATTCCTAGATTTTAGTATTTCATTCTTAACTATGTTGTTTGCTGTTTCTTTATTATGGCATTCTACTACCACTCTATTTTCCTTATTTCAAATATTTCGTTTTGAATACATATCTGTCTTAAGGTTTCTGCTACTTTTAAAGCACTAATTGATGGTCTGGCTTCATTATTTGGTGATTTTTGCATAAATACTTTGTAGTATTTATGTTGTGACGATGTGAATCTGTCACAAGTTTTGCGGATTAAATAGTTCAAAGCCGTGTATCTCAGCCCTTATTAATCCGCGAACCGCGAAAACTTTTCTTCCCGACAATTGGGATAAGGCGCGTAATTTGACCGAGAAATAAACCTCATAAAGGGTCGACAACACCGTGTTCCATTTTTATCCTATTTGCCCTGTTCTTTTATGCAGTTTTGCTATTAGTAAACAAACTTAAGCTGGTTTAATTAGTAGGGCTGTATAAAAGCAGGGCCTGCGTTTACAGAAGACAGTTGTTGACTGCGAGTATTCCTTTCGACAACTAAAGCCGATTGCGACTCTTGATTGCGAGTATTCCGTCAAAACTTCGAAACCGATCTCCAGGTGAGCAATTTTTCCGTTTTCTTTAAAACCCGGACCGTGAGCTTTCCGTCCGAATCGTAGTTGTTTATTGAAAGTCCGTCTTAGTGTCTCGTTGTGAGCTTCAGACGCCCAACGTCGCAACGCTTGTTGAGCGTAAGCCAAAGCATCTTGCGCGTGTCTAGCCATTTTACAGTGACTCGTTGCGAGTTTTACCGACTTGACGTTTCGACGCCGCCGGCGTGTAAACCCGGGTGTTACAGACGTCAAGTCCGCGTGTTTATCCAGAGTTACTGTAAAACGGCCCGTTATTCCAAATCGAGTATTTTAGCGTCCATCGACCCAAGTGCGTTTTTCCGACTCTGCGTCGCGACGCCCCAGTGCGTAAGCCGGGGTACTCGAGGCCTAGAGTCTGTGAGGTTTGCCTGGGTCGACTTTCTCGTCGTACGCCGTATCTACCATCGATCCCCACGTACTCCGCGAACAACCGGTTACAAGTATCACCGTCGCGACGCTCGGCGTCGATCTGCCGATTATTGCAGAAACGCATAGCTACACCTCGTCCGTCATTACTACCGTTAACCACCGAACCAAACGCGACATCAGCGTCGCGACGCCCGGCGTCGATCTGCCGATTATTGCAGAAACGCATAGCTACACCTCGTCCGTCATTACTGCCGTTAACCGCCGAACCAACGCGACATCAGCGTCGCGACGCCTGGCGTCGATTACACCAAAACCATCCGAATACATTCCTAGACAGATCCTTAAGATCACCGTACCTACCGTTTGTCCGCCACCGTCACCGCCGTCACGACGCCTAGCGTCAAATCACGCGGAAACCGTCCGAACGCATTTCCAGCTACATTTTTGGATACCCGTGCATCTACCGTTCATGCACCGACATCACCGCCGTCGCGACGCCCGGCGTTGTTTTTCCGAAAACCAGTAAATCGTATAATTCGCACACCCAGCATCATATTGTACCCATCAGCGACCACCATACTCTTTTGTACAGCGAGTTATCATTCAATAAAGTTGTCTTGTACCTTTTATTGTAATTGTGTTCTTCACATTTCACCCTATCTCCAAACCTGCTATCCGACCGTTGGCGCCCGAGCAATCTCACGCCAACTTTCTAACCGCTATCCCCAAAATAGCGTTACAATGTATATTGAACTCGGTCTATAAATTAATTTCCCTTGAATTTGGAGGGGTGTTCCCCTCGCCGCCCCCTGGGGGCATGGTTATTTAAAAGCTATCAGTTATATAATCTTTTTGTTTATCACTATAGAGATAAATTATTTCTTTATGGGCTAAATTTAATTATTTGCGTAGAGGTATTATATCACCCTCTACTTTCAACAGCAATAGACGTCCGTTCACTTCGACAGACAAAACACGAATGTCATTTGGTATAGTTCCTGTAATTTGCTATTATAGATTTTTGATTGAATTTTAATCGCATTTTTAATATAATCTGAAGTATATAACTGTCCCATACTTTTTAAATATTTTAAATAATCTTTCTTCTTTTAGATCACTATTATTTAGGAAGTTTTTCTTATTATTGTTTTTTGTTTTTGCCCGAGAATGAGACAGTTCAATACAATGGGCAAATTTATTTAGAAACACTTGAAATTTATCGTTAATATCTTTTAAAGCATACACAATTGTCCAGTCAGTGGGTTCCAAGTACTGCGTGAAAGTGGTGAAATTTATTCTAGTTATATATTTAACTGGTTCATTGGCGCATGATTTGTTAATTTTGTGATTAAAGAATCACGGTGATCTCCAACGCCAATAGGGTGTACTTTAGGTTCAAAGTCTGAGGTTTCGTATTCGTGAAAACGTTATCAATACATGAACTCGTACTGGTTACTCTTGTTGGTGATGTTACTGTTTTACACAAACCGTAACTAGAGAACACATTTATGATATTACGAGAATGTTTGCTTAGTTTGTTAAAGTCAACATTGTAATCTCCCGTTATAATTATTCTCATTTTATTATTAATTAAGTTTAATATTTTATATAATTTGTTTATAAAAATGTTCAGATCGCCATAACCTGATCATAGCAAGAACGAAGGGTATAATTATTTATGTGGGCGTACTCAATTTCATTTGGCTTTAGCCAATGTTCCGCAAAACAGAGGAAATCAAAATCATGGTTATCTACTATAAAATCTTCGATTTCTAAAAATTTGTTTCTTATGCTCTGGACGTTCATGAAGAGTGTGCAAAATTGTGGTAGAATGCTCGCCTGCCACGCGGGCGGTCCTGGTTCGATTCCCGGCCGATGCACATTGTTTTATTTATTATCTATCTCATATCTGATCCAGAAATGAATTCTACTTAGAAAGGATATAGATATAAGTAGAATCGGTGGTGCAGGGGAAGAATGCTCGCGTGCCACGCGGGCGGCCCGGGTTCGATTCCCTGCCGATGCACATTGTTTTATTTATTATTTATCTCATATCTGACCCGGAAATGAATTCTACTTAGAAAGTATATAGATATAAGTAGCATCGGTGGTTCAGTAGAAGAATGCTCGCCAGCCACGCGGGCGGTCATGGTTCGATTCCCGGCCGATGCACATTATTTTATTTATTATCTATCTCATATCTGACCTGGAAATGAATTCTACTTAGAAAGGATATAGATAAAAGTAGCATCGGTGGTTCAGTGGTAGAATGCTCGCCTGCCACGCGGGCGGCCCGGGTTCGATTCCCGGCCGATGCACATTATTTTATTTATTATCTATCCCATATCTGACCCGGAAATGAATTCTACTTAGAAAGGATATAAATAAAAGTAGTATCGGTGGTTCAGTGGTAGAATGTTAGCCTGCCACGCGGGCGGCCCGGGTTCGATTCCCGGCCGATGCACATTGTTTTATTTATTATCTATCTCATATCTGACCCGGAAATGAATTCTATTGAGAAAGGATATAGATATAAGTAACATCGGTGGTTCAGTGGTAGAATGCTCGCCTGCCACGCGGGCGGCCCGGGTTCGATTCCCGGCCGATGCACATTATTTTATTATCTATCTCATATCTGACCCGGAAATGAATTCTACTGAGAAAGGATATAGATATAAGTAGCATCGGTGGTTCAGTGGTAGAATGCTCGCCTGCCACGCGGGCGACCCGGGTTCGATTCCCGGCCGATGCACATTGTTTTATTTATTATCTATCTCATATCTGACCCGGAAATGAATTCTACTGAGAAAGGATATAGATATAAGTAGCATCGGTGGTTCAGTGGTAGAATGCTCGCCTGCCACGCGGGCGACCCGGGTTCGATTCCCGGCCGATGCACATTGTTTTATTTATTATCTATCTCATATCTGACCCGGAAATGAATTCTACTGAGAAAGGATATAGATATAAGTAGCATCGGTGGTTCAGTGGTAGAATGCTCGCCTGCCACGCGGGCGGCCCGGTTTCGATTCCCGACAGATGCACAATATTTTATAATCTATCTCATATCTGACCCGGAAATGAATTCTATTGAGAAAGGATATAGATATAAGTAACATCGGTGGTTCAGTGGTAGAATGCTCGCCTGCCACGCGGGCGGCCCGGGTTCGATTCCCGGCCGATGCACATTATTTTATTATCTATCTCATATCTGACCCGGAAATGAATTCTACTGAGAAAGGATATAGATATAAGTAGCATCGGTGGTTCAGTGGTAGAATGCTCGCCTGCCACGCGGGCGGTCCTGGACCGATTCCTGGCCGATGCACATTATTTATTTATTATCTATCTCATATATGACCTGGAAATGAATTCTACTTAGAAAGGATATAGATATAAGTAGCATCGATGGTTCAGTGGTAGAATGCTCGCCTGCCACGCAGGCGGCCCAGGTTTTATTCCCGGCCGATGTACATTATTTTATTTATTATCTATCTCATATCTGACCCGGAAATGAATTCTAGTTAGAAAGGATATAGACATGAGCAGCATCGGTGGTTCAGTGGTAGAATGCTCGCCTGCCACGCGGGCGGTCCTGGTCCGATTCCTGGCCGATGCATATTATTTATTTATTATCTATCTCATATATGACCTGGAAATGAATTCTACTTAGAAAGGATATAGATATAAGTAGCATCGGTGGTTCAGTGGTAGAATGCTCGCTTGCCACGCGGGCGGCCCGGGTTCGATTCCCGGCCGATGCACATTATTTTATTATCTATCTCATATCTGACCCGGAAATGAATTCTACTGAGAAAGGATATAGATATAAGTAGCATCGGTGGTTCAGTGGTAGAATGCTCGCCTGCCACGCGGGCGACCCGGGTTCGATTCCCGGCCGATGCACATTGTTTTATTTATTATCTATCTCATATCTGACCCGGAAATGAATTCTACTGAGAAAGGATATAGATATAAGTAGCATCGGTGGTTCAGTGGTAGAATGCTCGCCTGCCACGCGGGCGGCCCGGTTTCGATTCCCGACAGATGCACAATATTTTATAATCTATCTCATATCTGACCCGGAAATGAATTCTATTGAGAAAGGATATAGATATAAGTAACATCGGTGGTTCAGTGGTAGAATGCTCGCCTGCCACGCAGGCGGCCCGGGTTCGATTCCCGGCCGATGCACATTATTTTATTATCTATCTCATATCTGACCCGGAAATGAATTCTACTGAGAAAGGATATAGATATAAGTAGCATCGGTGGTTCAGTGGTAGAATGCTCGCCTGCCACGCGGGCGACCCGGGTTCGATTCCCGGCCGATGCACATTGTTTTATTTATTATCTATCTCATATCTGACCCGGAAATGAATTCTACTGAGAAAGGATATAGATATAAGTAGCATCGGTGGTTCAGTGGTAGAATGCTCGCCTGCCACGCAGGCGGCCCAGGTTTTATTCCCGGCCGATGTACATTATTTTATTTATTATCTATCTCATATCTGACCCGGAAATGAATTCTACTTTGAAAGGATTTTTATTTATTTATTACCTATCTCATATCTGTCCCGGAAATGACAGGTTCACCATCGATCTTGACTGTACAGTTCACGGCTCGTATTGGCTTTATCCGGGTTTTCCTCGTGAACTTCACTTCCTTAAATGTTTTGCCTTGAATGCTGTCCATGCTAGTTTGCCCAATGTCATTAGCTTTGTGGCAGTTGATGACATCACATCTCAGTACTCCAATACAGATGATGGTCTCACCGTGATGGAATGGGCCATGAGAATCTAACCATTGTTGTCCCTTTTTTTTCGATAATTGGTGGTATCAACGTGTTGATCTGACGAGGTAAACGATACACTACAGAACTTCTCAATTTGGTGTGAAACTACTGCTGTTGGCATTCCTCCGATCCATCTAGCCAGAGTTCTATCACTAATCCCCCGCCTTCGTGACAAGCCTCCACATAAGGATATAGCCCTCAATAGGACTTGTTCAATGATCATGTCTGACCATATTCCTGACCAGGGTTTTGGCGTCCGTGTGATGGTAAAAATACCTTTTGTTATGAATTTCTCATATTCAGCAGGAGTGAGTTTTTTACCTTCCGTCACCTATAGGTAAGGAAGGTATTGTGAAATTAACGTAGAGTTAACAGTCTATATTTTCGGAATAAATTAAGAAAGTGTGAAAAGATAATGTCAGCCACATGGATTTGGACCATGGACCATTACTGTGCTGGAGTAACGCTCTACCAACTGAGCTATGGCCAACCTATCCAATGGCTTACATTATCTTCCACTTTAGCCGCTAATGTATCTCTCTATGGAGAATACAGTTTGTGTCACGTTGTATGATGTGGGGTTGGATAACCACTACATTTAAACATCATTGTGGACATGTCAGAAATTACTCATGGCCCTATCGGTCCAGTTTTTGAAATTAACGTAGAGTTAACAGTCTATATTTTCGAAATAAATGTAGTGGTTATCCAACCCCACATCATACAACGTGACACAAACTGTATTCTCCATAGAGAGATACATTAGCGGCTAAAGTGGAAGATAATGTCAGCCATTGGATAGGTTGGCCATAGCTCAGTTGGTAGAGCGTTACTCCGGCACAGTAATGGTCCATGGTTCAAATCCATGTGGCTGACATTATCTTCTCACACTTTCTTAATTTATTTCGAAGGTATTGTCTTTGGTCAAAAAATTCGGTGGTAAGTTTTCATTGAATAAGCACGTTTTAGGGTCTTTACAATACGATTTTACTATTTTTACGATGATGTCTGTATGTGTGTGTGTGTGTGTTCGTATGTGCGTGTGTGTGTATGTGTGTGTGTATGTGACCGCGGTTTCGTCAACGATATCTCCAATACTAGAATTCCAAAAATTACAATTCTTACGTATTCCTCTTCCTTACAACCATGTGCAGACTTGATTAGAATTTGGTTGTAATTGGTCAACCGGAAGTACCCTCATTTGAAGATTTTAACAGTTTTTCTTGAAAAACTCAGTTAAATGTTATTATAACTTAAAGAATATATTATTGTCTATACGATTTGATTGCATTTTATATTACATATTCAACAGATATAGAGTTAAAGAAGAATAAAGATAATAAATTTCATATAAATTTCATAACTCAGCCAGCTATGCTATCTTAACCATGGAAACTGCTAATATATTCAGGTAATTCAAATTGACAGATGTCAGTATCAATAAAATGTAAATCAATGAAAGAATAAGGGAAGTAGCTCTAGTGTTAGAAGTTTCTAGATATAAGAGAGACGATTACATTGGTTTAAACATGTCATGAGGAGAGATGAATATATTAATAGAAGGTGGAAGAAACATAAGAAGACCAAATATAAGATGAAAAGACTGTATTGCAGAAGACTTGAGAGAATAGGAACTGAATGAGGACGACACCGAAAAAAAAAAGAAAATAAAAAATAGCGACCCTCTAACGAATGGGAAACACTAAAGAAGAAAAAGAAGATGTCAGTGTCAAGTGCAATTTGCATAGTTTGTTTATGAAATAACTTTACTGGAAATATAGGATCTGTTTCAAGAAAATTTATGTATAGGGCGCGTGCAGTGACATGACATTGCTGACTTTGGCAAGCAGATATGGGGACCCGTGTCAAAATGACAGGAATTAATTATGTCCATAACTGACAAGTGTTATAATTTTTCATTCAAAATTTCATAATTTTCTTATTTCGTGTGGTTTGTTTGTTATCAGGAGTATGGAATTCAGTTTCAGGGAAAGGGAATAACATAATACCAAAAATTTAGAATCTTTTGCAAAAAAATTTATGTATGAAATTTGTACATAATACACAGGATTGACGGAAGGTATTGTGCCGGCCACATCAGATTTTTTATTAAGTGCCTGCATATTCTGCAAGTACAATTTGCTCGATTTAGCATAATTAAAGTGGCCACTTGCGTGAAAGTAAAGTAACATATTCTTTATGCTATCTAGGTGCAATTCCCACTTCTCTCGGCTTCAATAAATTGTTTGAGTATTGAACCATACGAAAATATTGTATCCAGAGTTTAGCTGCCGGACCATTTTTCTCTAATTTTTTCATTTGTCCTTTGAATTTTCGCACCAGTTCATCCACATTGGGGTTATTTATTTCCATCTGTTACTCCCAAGGTCGTCGATAAGAGACAACAGTGCTGATCTGACAGCTATTGTTGACAAAATTGTTTTACCCAAAATATGATGTCTTACAGCTCTTGAATAGTAGTGGCCAGACATCATGTTTTTGTGAATGCCAATGCAAATGAGACGTTGAACAAAAATAAAACCACTGCCATCCATTATGAATCCAATCACACCCATGTAAGACATTAATAAATGAAAGCCACCAAGCTGCACTATAACAGAGCTCACAGCACCCTTTGGGCCAGAGGAAGCAATAATTTTTCTTTATGTACAGCGGATGGTCGAAGGTGACAAAACAGCTCTTTTGATGTTTCTCCACACTGTTTTGAGGACTGTATAAATGGTATCATTGGCTGAGGGCGGGGGGAGGGGGTAGGGGAGGCTCTAATGAACGGAAGGTACAATATCCGTGATATTGACACAATATCCTTGATATATGAGATCTGGAAAGCGTGGTTAGATATTACCGTCCCCATGAACCCATTCCACCCAGGCAAGTTGTTTACATCCGCAGCGTTCACATTTCTTCCGCTTGGCTTCCTCTCCCCCTCTTGGTTTGAATGGCTTCTTATCTCGTTGTTCTGGCTGTTTCTGGTACTTTTTGTAGACTTTGTGTGCTTCAACGGACTCATCTTCATGCATTTCTCTAGACTGTGTCTCTGCTGTTTCTATAGCTTGAGCAGTTTTTATAGCTTTATTGAATGTCAAATCGTCTTCCGCTAGCAACCTTCTTTGAATATTTATATTTGATATGCCAGATACTAATCTATCTCGTAACGCTTCTTCTCTAAACGTTTTAAATTCACATGTGTCAGCTAGAGCTCTTAAACATATCACATACTCCATGATTTTCTCATTTTGCTTCTGATTACGACTGTAAAAATTAAATCTTTCTATAGTAACATTCCTTTTTGGGCAGAAATGTTTATTTAGTACATCAACAATTTCTTTATATGAGCACTCATTTGGCTTTTTGGGTGTGATTAAAGTTTTTACTAATGAATAGATTTTACTACCAATAAGTGTAAGGAGTACTGACCTCTTTTTCTCTTCTTTTACGTCGTTTGCCGTAAAATATTCTTGTAAGCGTTCTTCATACTGTGTAAAAGACTCTATCTCTTCATTGAATTCTCCAAATTTATACCCGCTACCCATTTTTCCAACTTTGTGCTCCACGTGCAAAACTAACCTCTTTTTTTGTTATCGTTTAACATCCGCTTATTACGAATTTTACTCTCGTCGCCACTGTTATATTTTGGGATGCACGCTAGGTATATAAATAATACGATGTTCAATAATTTACTTTATTAACACTTTGAATAATCTCAACCATTTTATTACAAACCATTTTTGACAACAATTACAAGTACCATTTTATATTCTAAGAATCAGTGTAGCTACATCCATTTATATATGCCGTAAAACTCCCTAAGTATGTACCAACATAAATACATAACACAAACCACATGAAATAAAAAAATTATGAAATTTTGGTTGAAAAATTATAACACTTGTCAGTTATGGACATAATTAATTGCTGTCATTTTGACACGGGTCAGTCATGTTACTGCACGCGCCCCATACATAAATTTTCTTGCAAAAGATCCTATATTTCCAGTAAAGTTATTTCATAAACAAACTATTCGTTAGGGGGTCGTTCTTTTTTATTTTCTTCTTCCACTCATTTTTGTTTTCCGTGTCGTCCTCATTCAGTTCCTTTTCTCTCAAATCTTCTACAATACAGTCTTTTCATCTTATATTTGGTCTTCGTATGTTTCTTCTACCTTCTATTAATATATTCATCTTTCCTCAAACCAATGTAATCGTCTCTCTTATATCTAGAAACTTCTAACACTAGAGTTACTTCCCTTATTCTTTTATTGATTTACATTTTATTGCTACTGACATCTGTCAATTTGAATTACCTGAATATATTAGCAGTTTCCATGGTTAAGTTAGCATAGCTGGCTGAATTATGAAATTTATATAAAATTTATTATCGTTATTCTTCTTTAACTCTATATCTGTTGAATATCAAATATAAAATGCAATCAAATCGTATAAACAATAATATATTCTTTAAGTTATAATAACATTTATCTGATTTTGTCAAGAAAAACTGTTAAAATCTTCAACTGAGGGTACTTCCGGTTGACCAATTATAACCAAAATCTAATCAAGTCTGCATATGGTTGTAAGGAAGAGGAATACGCAAGAAATGTAATTTTTGAAATTCTAGTATTGGAGTGCACGAAAGGCGGTCCACACACACACACACACACACACACACATACACACACGCACACACGCACACACGCACACACGCACACACACACACACACGCACGCACGCACGCACACACGCACACACGCACACTCGCACACACGCACACACGCACACACGCACACACGCACACACGCACACACGAACACACACACACACATACACACACACACACACACGCACACACGCACGCACGCACGCACGCACGCACGCACGCCCGCACGCACGCACACACGCACACACGCACACACGCACACACGCACACACGAACACATACACACACATACAGACATCATCGTAAAAATAGTAAAATCGTATTGTAAAGACCCTAAAACGTGCTTATTCAATGAAAACTCACCACCGAATTTTTTGACCAAAGACAATATATCTTCCTTACCTATAGGTGACGGAAGGTAAAAATGAAATATGATTGAAATAAATATATTATGTTAATACAAATTTCACCAGCAGCGATTTATGATCGCAAAATTTACGGCGGAGTCTCTCCTATCCACAAGAGACACGGACGGCGGCTTCGTAGTCGCCAAACACACTCACCAAACTCAACGGTCAGCTCGGCGGTGAACTCTAACTCTTTCAAGCGTTCTTGCAGACGCGACTTAGTCGCTTCAATCCGGGGGACCCAAGGCAGGATCGTTCGGATGAACTGAAGAACTGCTGTCTCCGGGCGATTCGGCGTCTTTTATACCCGATTTTTGCAAATCAGGCAGAATCTCGCAGGTTTTTTGGAGGGGCACAGTTTTAAACTTAGTTTGAATAAAATGGCGCTGCTGGCGCTTGTACAATAAAAATGAAATAAATAAAAGTTGTAATATTTACCGATTGTCACATCTTATTGCCCAAAACAACATAAATACAATAATAGACATTATAAAATAAATAATAATAATAAAAAAAATTTTCATCACGGCATATTACCCATTGCTGGGTGTGCCAATCTGCTTCATACACAGATATCGGTAATGACGGAATATTTGTACCGTACGGGCGCTTACCAGGCGTCACCTCACGGGCACTCATTGCTGGCGTGGAGAGTGCGCCACAGGGGTCAATTTTGTGCCATTAAAATGCGATATAATATTTGGCGTCGGTCGGGATCGAACCCGGGTCCCCAGATTCGCGACCAGACACTCAGGCACACGGCCACGAGACCCCATAAATAATAACAAATAAAATATTATTTTATAATAATACACACTGACAACGAATTGTTGCTAACTTCAACTCCTAACCAACAAACAGCTGTCACATTTAAGCGGTTGAACGTGGTAAAATAAATTCTGTATATAACAACTAAACCAAAAATACAATAACAAGATATATATATATATATATATATATATATATATATATATATATATATATATATATATATATATATATTGTGTAAGTTCCACAGTCTATATCGTACTCATCGGTCAGGTAAACATGTAAGTTAGATCAACCATTCCCGTGAGAACTGCTGACCTAAACATCTCCAGTTTCCCCAGTCTAGGAATAAGCACTTTTGTAGTATAAAATGTAAAACTTAGAATATAGAAGTTAGTTACAGTAGAGAGACTGAAGTGTCCAGAAATATTATATAATTTGTATCAATCTTAACTATTTTCTTTCGTTGTAATTTAAATAAATAAAATTTTTTAATAAACGTAATCCACGTTTACTTAACTGGCGCAGTCTTGGTAGGATTCTCAGACACTTTGACGAATCCAAAAAGTCGCAAAAATAGTGTTTCGTTTCTACGATTTACTGAGAACCCAGAACCTCAACGAAAGACGTCGTCGAGAACTCAACACGAGGGAACATCGTGGACCAGAGATCTCCTGTGGCCCTGCTGAACACAGAGCTACAGAAATCGACACCCATCCAAGGAGCTCTGCAGAGACAAGCCCATGGACCTGATAATCCTGTAAGTGCCTATGTCATTCAGTGATATCAGTAATAATAGTTCAGATACAGAATCGGACACATATTCAGTTGCTTCCTGTAATTCACCCATCCCCCAATTAGATAATTTAATCCTTAAAATAAACAATTTATCTTTAAACAACAAAATGGCTACCCCACATACTCCGGCGGTTCAGCCAACCCCTAGAATCCAAAAGGAATATTTAAACATGATACCGGAATTTAACGGTGAGCCAAAATTGTTAACCAGATTTACAGAAATTTGCGAAAAATTATTAATTGTATTTTTTAACAAAGACGACCCTCATGATTTCCAAAACGAATACCTTTTATCTACAATCTTATCGAAAATAAAAGGCGATGCTGCTGTGCAATTAGCCAGCTGCACGATAACTTCGTGGGACGATATTAAAAATGCTCTTATCAATTCCTATTCTGATAAAAGAGATTGTTATACTCTTACAATAGAGTTAGCAGATTTAAAACAAGGTAATGAATCACCTTTTGATTATTATCATAAAGTACAGGATCTTTTAAATCTGCAAATATCATATGTCAACCTCAATAAAAATGCTGCAGAAGCAAAAGTATTATCTGACTATTTCAGACAATACGCTTTGAGAGTTTTATTGCGTGGCTTAAAAGAGCCGCTAGGTACACTCATGCGCACAAAAAATCCAACAGATCTTAACTCTGCACTAAATATGCTGACTAACGATTTCCAAATTGAGAGTTGTACTCGCGCGCATAAAATTCACACTAACACACAAAGACATAAACAATTCATTCAACCTTCACAAATCAGACATCCACAACCACAAATTAGATATACACAAACACCACAATTAACATACAGACCCGACCTAAACCCTAATAACCAATATAAACCTTCCAATCAAATACAAAACGCAAAACCAAACGTTTTTAAACCCAATCCAAATCAAAAATTCCCGAAACCTGTCCCAATGAGTATCAGTACTCGACAATCATTCCAGCCAAAACCTGGTCCCTCAGGTTACAACAATCGTCTTCAACAATTCACACCAAAACAATATACACAGACTAGACCCAACTTCATCTTCGAAGAACTTAATAACACAGAAGTAAACGAATGCAATGACGAACAATACGACAATAATATAGTTTTACCATATGATAGAGAGGGCGACGAAGACACACTAGAATATGAACAAGAAACAGTAACAAATAATTTTTTAGAGTGGCCGGCCTCGGAAACCAATTTGAATTAATGTTTTTAACACATAACCATAGCGAATTGCCATTTATAATTTATCCTGAACATGACCTGAAAGTACTCATTGATACCGGCAGTACGCGTTCATTCATAAAACCAGAGATCGCACAAAAATTTTATATTGACAAAATTCAAAATGACCCATTCAAAATCACTACAGCACATGGCACATCCCGAGAAAATTATAGTTTAATTATACCCTGTTCAAAATTATTCAAAAAGACAGATGTCATGCTAAAATACCATCTCTTTGATTTTCACAGTCAATTTGACATATTATTAGGACTCGATAATTTAAAACATCTAGAAGCGATCATCGACCTGACACGCGATAAAATTATCACTCCGACTCGTGAGATAAAAATTCACTATCACCAGCTAAAGCCGCGTCCACACTACGTGCAAGTAGATCCAAGGTCGGAAAAAATTGTTAAATTACACACAAATTGCATAGAAAATGGTGAAGCATATGTCCCAGAAACAAATTTAGGAAATTTTACAATACCTGCAGGAATTGCAAAAATTAAAAATTATACCTTTGCATATCCTATAATAAACACCACAGAAACTTCCGAAATTTTAAATACTCAAAATGAAGAAATATCAGTAGAACCATTAGAAAATTTTGAAATTAATAACTTAAATTTTAGCAATCAAAATTCAAAAAATTCTTTCGATATGTCCCAAATTAGAACAGGCCATATGAACTCTGAAGAAAAATTGGCCATTACTAAATTAATTAAAGAATATTCGAATATATTTCATACTGACGGCAAATCATTAACACTTACAAACGAAATCAAACATCACATAAGAACTAAAGACGAATTACCCATCTACACAAAAACATACAGATACCCTGAAATTCACCGAGTAGAAGTACAAGAACAAATTAATAAAATGTTAAAAGAAAATATTATTCAACCGTCACATTCACCGTGGTCTTCGCCCGTGTGGATCGTGCCCAAAAAGATGGATGCGTCCGGAAAGAAAAAATGGCGGATGGTCGTTGACTACCGCAAGCTCAATGAAAAAACCATTGACGATAAGTACCCTATCCCAAACATAAATACTCTCTTGGACAAACTTGGTAAATGTCAATACTTTACAACTATAGATTTGGCTTCGGGTTTCCATCAAATTGAAATGCACAAAGATGATATCCAAAAAACGGCATTTTCAACAGAAAATGGACATTATGAGTTTTTAAGAATGCCGTTTGGCTTGAAAAATGCACCCGCTACTTTTCAACGTGTAATGGACAATGTACTGAGGAATCTAGTAAATAACATCTGTCTCGTTTATTTAGACGATGTGATTATCTTTAGTACTAGTTTGCAGGAACACATTGAAAGTTTGCGCGCTGTATTTGAGAGACTCAAAGCAGCTAACTTAAAAATTCAGATGGACAAATCTGAATTTTTACGCAAAGAGGTGGCTTATTTAGGTCACGTGGTTACCCCCGACGGTGTAAAGCCTAATCCGGACAAAATTTTAGCTATAAAAAATTACCCTATTCCTAAAACGACTAAACAAATAAAAGGATTTCTCGGACTAATAGGCTACTATAGGAAATTTATTCAAAATCTTGCCGGCATTACCAAACCTTTCACTAAATGCCTCAAAAAGGGAGCTACTATAAATATTCAAGATCCAGAATATGTAGCATGCTTTAATACCTGTAAAAATCTTCTTATTAATGAACCGATCCTCCAACATCCCGATTTTTCAAAACCCTTTAACCTCACAACAGACGCTAGCAATTATGCTATCGGCGCTGTACTATCCCAAGGACCAATAGGCTCAGATTTACCTATTGCGTATGCAAGTAGAACACTTAATGATTCCGAACAAAATTATTCTGCCATCGAAAAAGAACTACTTGCTATTGTTTGGGCTACCAAATATTTTAGGCGATACTTATTTGGCAGGAAATTCAAAATTATAACGGACCATAAGCCTTTGCAATGGTTATTCTCCCTCAAGGAACCAAATTCAAAATTAGTAAGATGGCGACTAAAACTCGAAGAATTTGATTATGAAATCATTTATAAAAAGGGAAAATTAAACACAAACGCTGACGCACTGAGTCGTATCCCACCTACAAATATTCCCACACACAATCTTATAAAATCTACTAACAATAAACCACCATTGACCGAATATCAAAATTATTTGGAAAACCAAGACATTACCGATAATAACTACCAAATTTTGGAAAAAGAGGGTAACTTATTCGACGCACCCCCAACAGAAAGCTTGGCACATTGTGTAAGTAGAGATCTAAAAATGTCAAAAGGCATTGCCCAACTCTTCAGAAGGGAATTTCAAAATTTAGACAAACTACAAAAACAAAATCCAAAATTACATGATTTGGTTTATTTAAAAGGGGAAGCTAGATATATAATTTATCTAATAACAAAAGAAAATTATGTTGACAAACCTAGCTATTCAGATATGTTTTACACCTTATCAAAATTAAAAAAGTTTTGTCTGGGCCACAAAATCAAAAATCTAAGTATCCCAAAACTGGGATGTGGTAAAGACCTATTACAATGGGAATACATAAAAAATATGTTACAATACATCTTTCAAAACACAGACATCACAATCACTGTCTATAAACCACCATCTACTAACACACCAAATCTTAACGCCAACGAGACAAATGACACAAATTGCGACGAATTCTTCAAATACATGGAAGACTTCAACAAAAAATTTGAAAATAACAAACCAAACGACGCTGAATCTTTAGTAGTCGAATTCGATAATAATTCACAAAATAATGACGTAGAACAAGATAACACAGACGCAACTATACACTCCAACCCTGAAAATCCTATCATAGGTATCCCAATCATCGAAAATCCTGTAAATATAGGAAAAAACCAATTAATAATATCAGAAGTCCTATACTCTCCCGCTAAACCCAAAATTGTTAAATTACATGACGATAAAATGAGACTTCACGTACAAATCTCCAAAGAAAATTTTGAAAACGATTTAATTGACTTTATTAAACAATATATAGTTCCAAAGGTAAAATATCACCTATATTTTGAACAACCCGTCTACGAAAAATTTAGTACAATTCTGCAAAAACATTTCAAAAACTCTGAATTAGATTTTATTAAATGCAACAATAAACTAATTGACCTTGAAGATCAATTCGATAGAACAGAAACAATAAAAAATTATCACGAAGGGAAAACGAATCACAGAGGAATTCAGGAAACTATTAACCAAATTAAAAGAATCTATTATTGGCCTAATCAATTAAAAGATATTAGCGACTATATAAATCAATGTGAAGTCTGCCTAAAATCAAAATATGAACGCCATCCTATAAAAACCAAATTCAATATCACTCCAACCCCAAATAAACCCTTCCACACCATCCATGTAGACACCCTGAGTCTAGAAAACCGCAAATTTCTGACAATTATCGACGCATTCTCAAAATATGCCCAAGCCTATCATGTTAACTCAACAAACGCAATTGAAATTTGTAACAAACTGACCAGATTTTTCTCACATCACGGCATACCTAAATTAGTTATATCCGACAATGGGCTAGAATTCAAAAACAACGTCGTAAAAGAATTACTGGCCGTACATAAAATTGAAATTCATTTCACATGTTCACAACACCCTAACTCAAATGGATTAGTAGAACGTTTCCATTCAACACTTATCGAACACATTCGGCTTTTTAATCTTCAAGAAAACTTTAAAAATGAAATTATCGAAAACAAAGTCAATTACGCAGTACTAGCTTATAATAACACTAATCATAGTTCTACAGGCCTTAAACCAATAGACGTAATAAACGGACATTTTGAAACAAATTCACCTTTGGACATAGAATTAGAAAAACAAATTATTCAAGACTACGTAGAAAACCATCGCGAAAAAACAAAATTAATATATAAAAATATTAATGCAAAATTACAAAATAGGAAAACAAATTTAGCAGAAAAATTAAACGAAACCCGAGAAAATTTACCACAAATTCCAGATACCATATATGTGCACAATAAACAAAAAGTAAATAAAACAAAAAATTCAAAATTCAAAAAAGAAAAAATCAAAAGTGTTAACAAGGATCTGAAAACTGCCAAAATTCACACAGACCCTAACGATAAAAAGCAACCAAAAATTCATTTGGCTAATATAAAAAGGCCCAGGAAACAATATAAAAACACTAATGAGGACTTAAACCTTCCAGGTCCCTCTTGCTCACATGCGTCTACGGACTAGGGATCAAAGACATTACTCAGAACACTGGACTCTTATCACTTGACCTAGGACAAGCAAAACTACAAAAGACAACACATACCTTTTTACACTATTATGACATGCAATCAATTCTTCTACAATACAATAACCTTAAAATACAACACGGTACATTACAACAAACAATTCATGTAAATAATATTAGTTTAACAGATAGTTACGATAAAATAATTAGTTATATCCAAAATTCAATAGATGACAAATTTAGACATTTAATTAGTAACTATGATAAGCCTAGACATAAAAGAGGATTAATAGATGGATTAGGATCCATAGTAAAGGCAATAACGGGGAACTTAGATGCGGAAGATGAGAAAAAATATAATAAAATTTTAAAACATTTAGATGAAAATCAACATAAATTAAATGATCAAATAAAAAACCAATATTCCGTCAACCATCAGTTAATACAACAATTTAACAAAACTATATACACTATTAAACAAAATGAAGAGGAATTGAAAACAAAAATCGAGCAGTTGTCACACTTAGTCATCGGCGAAACTCAGCAGTCAAATAAACTTGCGATTGATGATATCTACAATCAGTTAAATATTTTATTTAACATGATCTTTAGTATACTACAGGACATAGAAAACTCCTTAACCTTTTGCAAATTACATGTCATGCACCCCAGTATTATAAACATCAAAGACCTTTATTTGGAACTGAATAAAATACACCACCACTACAATAACGAATTCCCTTTAGAACCTACACAAGAAAACATGATAGAATTTGAGAATTTAATAACTGTAAATTGCAAAATTAAATCAGATAAAATTATTTACTTCTTAGAAATACCCATTAACCATGAAATAGATTTTCAACTATTTCACCTTATTCCGATTCCTACTAAACACCAAACTGAATATGCGACCATTATACCTAATAAAAATTATTTCTTAAAATCCCCTGATGGCCGTATTAAATCACTGAACGGCATATGCAAAAAGGGATCTGTCTACCAATGTCCAAATAAAATTGAAGAAACGGATGATGCAAGCTGCGAGAAAAACATTATTCTACATAACAGCAACAAAAATTGTCAATACACCAAAATTAATTTGAAATCCAACCATATAGAAATTGTGGAAGAAATCAACCAATTTCTGGCAATTTTGCCTTACCCTGAAACAATCCAAACTTCATGTCATCAGGCAAATGAATTCAAGATTCTCCAAGGAATATTCCTAATAAAAGAAGACCAATGTCATCTGAAATTCAGGAACCAAACACTCCTATTTAAAGAGGGTACATTCGGAAAACCAGTCATCTTAGAAAATTTTCAAATCACACTGAACGCAAGCCAAATACCCACCATGTCAATCGACATCAACAACATCCAAGATCTAAGGCTTCCAATCAACAAATTCAATGATATTGAAGAAGATGACATCACGAACACCTCAAATTATCCAATCATAATACTTTATATTATTTTAATAATTACTAGTATTACTATATTCGTAGCTTTCGCAGTAAAAAGGTGCCCAAGGAAAAAGGTCAATCCCCTCCAAGCTCAAGACCAAGAACTTCAACCAAGGGACTCAAACCCAAACTCCGCTCACCAGCATCCCCAGCTGATCATCCCCGGTGGTGCTCGTTTCTAGGAAGGGAGGAGTTAGATCAACCATTCCCGTGAGAACTGCTGACCTAAACATCTCCAGTTTCCCCAGTCTAGGAATAAGCACTTTTGTAGTATAAAATGTAAAACTTAGAATATAGAAGTTAGTTACAGTAGAGAGACTGAAGTGTCCAGAAATATTATATAATTTGTATCAATCTTAACTATTTTCTTTCGTTGTAATTTAAATAAATAAATTTTTTTAATAAACGTAATCCACGTTTACTTAACTTGTATTTATATGGACAAACTTTAAGGGTTATATTTACATGTGGCGATCTAATTATGATCCTACATCGATTGTGGCTCGCTATAGGCCTAGGTAAATGTAAAACAGCGCTCAATATCATCTATTTTATAGGTATACCATGACTTAATAGCGGCAAAGTGCTTTTAAACAACAAACATGTTTATGCGTTGATCAAGGGTCAATGAACCCAACCAGATGATTGTATTGACGTTAAAGATAAATGGTGTAAAACACCGGGACGAGGTACGTATCGTCACAATACTTACCACACAACCTGAAACGAATTTATCTCCAAAAAACCGCTAAGGAGGGGAAAATTAAGCTGACCTAGCGGCCCAGATGAACTCCACCTGGGAACCGATGACAGAGAGGGATAATAAAAACTTTAAATAACCCCCCCCCCCCAATGAAATAATGTATTGTATATAAAAAAAAATGAAATGTTAATACTTACCGATAACGACGTATTGTATTGTATATACTTGCCTTATAGGCCGTATGTAAAATGTATGTACCAGTTAATGTGAAATAAATATGGATAATATGGACAATATACACAGTTTACTGAAGTGTTTTCTGATGTATGCACGCTTTTTATTACCTTGATACCTTTTGACGACATTTTCATCCTTTTTTTATTATTTATATTTTGTATTGTAATGAATTGTTTCTCAACTATACATTAACTATCCCTGATGATGATTCATTTGGAATAGAAACGTCGGAATGTTAAGTAGATGAAATCTTAATAAACATTTTTCACCAAGACTGCAATTCCAACTATTTATCTTTAACCTTATCATCATACCAACAGTCAAGAAATACCAAGCAATTCATTATATTTCATGTTTGCGGTAAGGAATCTAAAGTCGCTTAGTGATGCTAAAGTAAGATCTAAAAATATACAATAGTTTCTAACTTTGAAACCGTTCCGAAACCGTTAAATGGAAATACTTCAAATAAAAATTTAGAGACAAAATAACATTCACCACAGAATTGGACTTGGTACATAATGCCGATGTCACATTATAATAATTTATATGAATGCTGGTGAATCAGAAAGTAAAAGTAATCTCCGTGGGTGATCAAATTTTCCTGTGCCGCTTTTTTTCGACATTTACAAAATCAGTCACAACTAATTTCATTCGTAAGAGCACTATAAACAACTTCACCTTTATTGTATATATTCCGTAAAAATTTCATCTTTTACGCATCACTTCTTCTTTCTCATTCACCGTCATTTATATGAGTGATATGTGACATCGGCTTTAGTCTCTTGTAATCGCACTAAATAAAATTGCTCTTTATTTAACAATGTAATTGGAATAAGCGATTGCGTTTTCATTCGAGTTAAAATGTACTTGATACATATTTCATTTAGGGGTTTATCAATCGTTGGTTAATGTTTTGGTTAGGAATAACCATGATTAAAATGTGCGTATGCGTTTTTCAATTGCTAATCGTGGTGAAAATTGGCGGGTTAGCATACTTAACCGTGGTTATACCGCAATGGATATTATCGCAGAGATAGGTCCTCACGAAGAATTTGAATGAATTAATCGTATGATTAATAATAGAAAACGTTATAGAGTAAGACAAAGGTCAGATCATTTTACCCAATGGGATGATGTGGAATTTTTTCGAAGATTTCGTTTATCGAAACCTTCGGTACAATAGGCATACAAAATTAATTTTGCTTAATGATTCAGATGATGAATTTTATGCACTACAACTTTTATTTGAAACTTTTTTACCTAAAATAATTAGGGAAGCAGGAAATTACAGAAATCTGATTTTACATATTAAAGTCCTTTGTTCGGTTGTGCCGGTCACCATCCTGTATACTGGAACTAATCGAAGAGGGTATAACTCATCCAACAGAAAGGTAAATAATTTTAAAATTGATTATGTAGCACGTGAAAAGTGAAATATATCTATAGAATGCGAGCAGCATGTAATGTTGATGCAGTGGAGGGCGTGTCAGAATAACAAGTGTCAAGATTTTCTGAGTTCACGTGGCTTGTTTGTCACCGAGTGTGAAATTTACTTGTCGAGGAAAATAAACCACATGGAATTAGGAAATAGTGAAATTTGGAATAAAAAATTATGACATTTGACATCAACACAATTACTATTACTGGGTCCCTATGCGAAATTTTTTCTAATATTTTTTTGCGTAATTAGTAATTTTCATTGTTGTAATCAGTTTTTTTTTGTTGCAAGCAAGCTTTCCTTTGTTGTAATCAAAAATATTTTTAAAGGCCGAAAATCACAATCAATTTCTATTTTTTTTTTTTTAATTTAAAGTTTAAATATCTAAATCTAGTTCAATAGAACGTCGAAGGCCCCCCTAGGTCTTCGGGCCCCTGTGCGATGGCATACGCCTATTTACTAGTTATTCTGACACGGGCCCCCATATCTGCTTGTCAGGGCCAACAAACCCACATGACTCCTCGCGTCCTGTATTATATTTAAATAACGATACTTTCCAGAAATAATGCATAATAATTCATTACGATTTTATGCATCGGGTTGCATGATTATTGCTGTGGCTGATTTTTGCGTTTATCTGACATTTTTCTGATATATTATTCCACAAAATAGCAGTAAGGAAACACTGACACCTCTAGCAACATGAAGATAACAGTCGTACACTTCTATTGCCAACCTAAACTAAAAGCTTGGAATCAGGATTAATTTAATCAAAGATGCGTATACGATTGAAAAACAGGATTTCGAAGACCACCGTTGGGATCTCGGAAACTATGAGATACGACTTTGGTTAAATGGGACATGTGGTGCGTCTTTGAGGGGTCATCTCAGATGTGCTTTTGTTTTGCTAAAAATTCTCATGGGAGTGAAGTTAGCGACGCTTCGCTCAGCGACCCGGCAGTGTATGCCTATTGTTCTTTAAAACCGTCCGACAATATAAGAATACGTATAATCATCAATGTAAAAGATTATGTGCCCGAATTTGTGATGTATGGGGTCAAATTAGATAGCTGCATACATATATTAGCTAATTATTTTGATAAACTATAAAATAGTTAAATAATGTCTCCTCCATATACGTATAAATATAATAGAGAAATATAACAACCCTACGGGTTGGACAGTGATTTTATTGTACTGGGGTAGTTAACAGGACCCCTAGATTCCTAATTAAATATATTTTGAAGTGTTACAAATAAATGGGGTCTCGTGGCCGTGTGCCTGAATGTCTGGTCGCGAATCTGGGGACCCGGGTTCGATCCCAACCGACGCCAAAAATTACATCGCATTTTAATGGCACAAAATTGGCCCCTGTGGCGCACTCTCCACGCCAGCAATGAGTGCCCGTGAGGTGACGCCTGGTAAGCGCCCACACGGTACAAATATTCCATCATTACCGATATCTGTGTACGAAGCAGATTGGCACACCCAGCAATGGGTAATATGCCGTGATGAAATATTTTATTTTATATTTACAAATAAATAATTTTCAATAATAAATTATTTCATCCGATTAAGGGTAACTGACAACACCCCTACGGGGTTACCAGCAATTATACTGTGCTCGTATGGTTAACAGGAGTCCTATCTTCCTTATTAAATATATTATGAAGTGTTACAAATAAACAATTTTTAATGATAAATTATTTCATCTGCTAACATTAGGTCTTCTGACGATTAAGAATAACTGAGAACACCCCTACGGATTAGCCAGCATTTCTATTGTACTTGGATGGTTAACAGGACCCCTAGCTTCCTTATTAAATATATTTTGAAGTATTATAAATAAACAATTTTTAATAATAAATTTTTTATCTGCTAAGATTATACTTCTGACGATTAAGGGTAACTGACAACACCCCTACGGGTTAGCCACCAATTCTATTGTGGTGGGGTGGTTAACCGGACACCTACCTTCCTTATTAAAGATATTTTGAAGTGTTCTAAGTAAACAATTTTTAATAATAAATTAGTTTTTACAAATGAAATAATTTATTAATAAAAGTCGTTTATTTGTAACACTTATATTATATTAAAATATATTTAATACGCAAGATAGGGGTCCTGTTTACCAACCCCAACACAATAGAATTTCTGGCTATCCCGTAGGGTTGATGTCAGTTACCCTTAATCGTCAGAAGTACCAATATTCTTAGATGAAATAATTTATTATTAAAAATTGTTTATTTGTAACACTTCATAATATATTTAATAATGCAGCTAGGGGTCCTGTTAACCTCCCCAGCACAATAGAATTTTTGGCTAACCCGTCGGGATGTTGTCAGTTACCGTTAATCGTCAGAAGTACCAATATTCGTAGATGAAATAATTTATTATTAAAAATTGTTTATTTGTAACACTTCATAATATATTTAATAATGCAGCTAGGGGTCCTGTTAACCTCCCCAGCACAATAGAATTTTTGGCTAACCCGTCGGGATGTTGTCAGTTACCGTTAATCGTCAGAAGTACCAATATTCGTAGATGAAATAATTTATTATTAAAAATTGTTTATTTGTAACACTTCATAATATATTTAATAATGCAGCTAGGGGTCCTGTTAACCTCCCCAGCACAATAGAATTTTTGGCTAACCCGTCGGGATGTTGTCAGTTACCGTTAATCGTCAGAAGTACCAATATTCGTAGATGAAATAATTTATTATTAAAAATTGTTTATTTGTAACACTTCATAATATATTTAATAAGGCAGATAGGGGGTCCTTTTAACCTCCCCAGCACAATAAAATTGCTGGCTAACTCGTAGGGGTGTTGTCAGTTACCGTTAATCGTCAGAAGTACCTATTATCTTAGATGAAATCATTTATTATTAAAAATTGTTTATTTTTACCCCTTGAAAATATATTTAATAAGGAATCTGAGGGTCCTGTTAACCTACCCAGTACAATAGAATTGCTGACTACCCCGTAGGGGTGTTGTCAGTTACCCTTTATTGTGAGAAGTATAATATTTGCAGATGAAATAATTTATTATTATTTTTTATTTGTAACAATTCAAAATATATTTAATAAGGAAGCTAGGAGTCCTGTTAACCTCCCCAGCACAATAGAATTGCTGGCTACCCGTAGGGGTGTTGCCAGTTATCCTTAATAGTAAGAAGACCTAGTCTTAGCAGATGAAATAATTCATTATTAAGAATTGTTTATTTGTATCACTTCATAATATATTTATTAAGGCAGCTAGGGGTCCTGTTAACCTCCCCAGCACAATAGAATTGTTGGCTAACCCATAGGGGTGTTGTCAGTTACCGTTAATCGTCAAAAGTACCAATAATCTTAGATGAAATAATTTATTATTAAAAATTGTTTATTTGTATCCCTTGAAAATATATTTAATAAGGAATTTAGGGGGTCCTTTTAACCTGAGATATTATTTAACTATTTTATAGTTTATCAAAATAATTAGCTAATATATGTATGCAGCTATCTAATTTGACCCCATACATCACAAATTTGGGCACATAATCTTTTACATTGATGATTATGCGTATTTTCATATTGTAGGACGGTTTTACAGAACAGTAGGCATACACTGCCGGGTCGCTGAGCGAAGCGTCGCTAACTTCACTTCCATGAGAATTGAGATCCCAACGGTGGTCTTCGAAATCCGGACATCCTGTATATGTGTTTGCTGGGTCTGTGCATTTTTTTTGCATAAATTTCACTAGAAATTCAATCGAATACGAACAAAATAGAAATTGTGCAATTAACAAAAAATACGTGAAGCAGCTAGCGTCAATTTGGCACCATAAAACTGATATTGTCATAACTACCAGTAGGTTTTTTTTTTTAATTTTTACTATAAATACAATGGAATACAAACGAAATACAAACGATCTGTGAAATTTTTAAAAGAAATTACGTACGAGTAAACTTTGCTGCTAGCGTGAACTTGGCAGTATAAAAATAAAATTGCCATATCTTTCGGTAGAATTTTTTTTCAAAATTTTTAATAGAAATACAATGAAATACAACGAAATACAAACAATTTGTGAATTTTTAAAAATAATTTAAGCAAACTTTGCTGCTAGCGTGAACTTGGCAGCATAAAAATAAAATGCAATTATTAACATTAATTGCGCAATACAAATAATATTTAGTAAAATACAATGAAATACAAACGAAATACAATCGATTAAGTGCATTTGTATTAATTTTTTTAAATATGTTGCTGCCAAGTTCACGCACCTTTGAAAAACGCTCCTTGCACTAACCACGGTTAACTTGTACTGATTAAACTTAATCATGGTTAAGTTAACCATAGCTTAATCAGCTAATGAAAAATCGGCCCTTAATGTATAGTAATTATTAAAAAACATCATGTTTGTTAGTTTATCAGTAAAATATATTTGTGTGTTATTATATACTTTTTTCGGCCCGATTTTTTTTTGTACCGGCCCACTTGTACAACACTAAGATCAAGTATTATTTGTCAGTTTTGTATAGGTAAATAACATAGAAATATAAAAAAATATTTTATTTAAATGGTAAAAAAAATATAACGTGTCAATGATTTCCTACAGCAATAAGTATTAAAAACAAAAAATCATCCTAGCTACTTCAAGGAGCAATGTAAAAAGTAATTAAAGTATTATTATTGAAGTAACGAAACAAAATAAAGGTAATATATGATTTATTTATCTGAGAATGACTAAACTAACAAACTACCAATCTTTTTCTCAGACTAGAACATCGTCGGGAAATCTCGTCTATAATGTTATCATTTTCTAGCGTCAGAAGAATATTCTTTTCTATTGACATGAATAGAAAAGCTTCCAAATGTTCCTTAGTCGATTCAAAATATATTTTAATTTAGAAAAAGATGTTTCACATCTCACTTGAGTATATAGTAGTGTCAAAAAATATTTATAAACAAGGTACAAGATGGGATAGGCTAAAATGTGTAGCCTATAAGTTGACAATACCGAGAAATAATAAGACACATTTTTGGCTGGTTTTTGCCAATCGGATCGCCGCAGCCTCAAGACATTTTCAACTTTAAAATATTATGTAAAATTTTCATAGTATTAAATAATTAACTATTCTTTGTGCTTGGGCTGTAAGATTAGCTTAACATTCTGACCTAGATCGGCCCAACTTGGACCGGCCCACCGAGTTTTACTCGGTAACTTGCCGCCCCAATCCGTCTCTGATTATCTGTCCTTTTCATCTTGGGTATCTATGTCGATATTCTCTGGACGAACGACAATCGTTACCGTTATAATACCCACAAATTAACAACCTTTATGTATACTAACCCCGCACATTTACCTTTTTTTATTAACATAAAAATTTACCAATACTGAAAATAAGGTAATTAACAAAAGTTATAAACAGATTTTATTTCTTTTTTGCATTTTGTTCTATTTCCTATGGTAACTTGATTGAAATATGTTGGATAATTGTTTTTTCCTAAAAACTAATATATTTCAAAATCTACTGCGTTTATCAAGTTTTAGCCAGAGTACCATTTTTGTTTATTTTTGTATTGTATGTAATACTTAAAAAAATTAAAAATGTAAATAAACATAAAAATAATGATGAAAAACGTTCGTGAATTCCTCTGGTTGAGATACAGAAACAAAAGAAAGTATAAACACTCGTATAAAATAAGTAGTATCCAAATACCAGATTTCAAAATTTTGCTGTAACCAGACCAGCAACGCATATAGTAAAAAAAAAATTATAAAACTTTTTTTTTCGTAATTTCCACTCTATTATGTATTTTATTCATATTTAACACAAATGCTGGTGCACATACAATGAAACAGGACACAAATCTAATTATAGAGCAACAAGTCCACAGGGTAATATCATTTATATCGTATTCATTCTCACTTGTGTCGTAATGTAACATGTCGCATGTTAACGTGCCATTGCTTGTGTCCCAATTTATTACCTGTTACTAAATTTGCATCAAACAGTTACACAATTGCATGCAAGTGACAACAACGTGCTTAATATACTGTTACTAACGAAATAATATCTCACAACTATTTACTCCTACACTTACAATAATAATTTTGTACATTATACTATCAGTATTATTATATTAGAATTTATATATTTACGAAACTAGAGTTGAGTGGGTGTGATATTTTCACGCATTAAATCACAAGTTGTATACTAATTTAAGATAAGGTAATTCCATCCAAACTCTCTGGCTGACCGTAATTATTATTGTATGTGTTTAATCAAAAACTGCTAACATTGAAATCTCAAAAACTATATAAGCTCTAGCTAGACAAAGATTAAATGCAACTTTTCGTGCAAAAGTAAATTAAGTATATTGGTTTAAAATTAAAGTGTAATTCCTGACACATTAATATCTCATTCGTAAAACCGAAGTTTAGCTCAAATCTGTTATGCATAAATTTTGTTGGAATGGGATTAGCTTAAATATTAAGTAATTTAATTATAACGGTAGGTACTAGGTAGTTAATTTATTTTATCATTAGGGTGTATAAAGTTTGCATTAATTTCAGAACAGATTATTGAAAAGGTATTTCAAGCAAAGCAACTTGTTTTGCGAGGTATCTGTTTTCTTTTAAACTTTCGTAATAAATTATTTAGTAAATTAATAAAGAAATAATAATGAATATAACTAGGAAATTCATGAAGCAGCAATAGAATCCTCCACTATAGTAATAAATTAGAACATGGGTCATTTATAATAAAACTACACCTTAAAACTTTATGTTACGGACTACCATAACTTAAAAGAAGTTATTAATATTTAAAATAATCAAGTTTTTAATAACATTTCTTCGTCTTTATAGCTACGTCACTCATTCACTCTATTCCAAATTTTAACTTATTTTCAAGCTTTCTGCTATCGCCTTTCAAATGCAGAAAATAAGGAAAAATCTGAAGTGGCCAGCACAATACTTCCCGCTATTTAATTTTTGTTAACTTCAATACATACCTACATATTTACTAATGCTAGCTACTGCATTAATTTTTGCATGATATAGTAATATAACTATTTTTTCAATTTATTATGTATCATCCGTATTTTCTTCTCCAGAATCTTACCATAATTTTATTTTGTTAATTTCTTTTCAATTTCAAATATATGAAATTAATTTAACAATTAGATATTATATGTACATAAACCTAAAGAATGGAGGCCCGAACACGAAAGTTTTTAGGTGATATGACGAGCGAACTCGAAAAATATGAGAAAGGTTGTTACATAAACACAGGGTATAAAGTTAAGGGTATAGTAATTAACGCAAGCAATGAAAAATTAGTTATCTTTGATAATTTAGTAAAAATGATTAATGAAGATACTGAACCTATAACACTATAATAATAAAAAAAAATCTGATGTGGGCAGCACAATACCTTCCGTCAATCCTGTGTATTATATACAAATTCCATACATAAATTTTCTTGCAAAAGATTCTAAATTTTTGGTATTTTATGATTCCCTTTCTCGGCAACGGAATTCCATACTCCTGATAACAAACAAATCACATGAAATAAGAAAATCATGAAATTTTGAATGAAAAATTATGACACTTGTCAGTTATGGACATAATTAATTGCTGTCATTTTGATATGGGTCCCCATATTTGCTTGCCAAAGGCAGCAAAGTCATGTCACTGCACGCGCCCTATACATAATTTTTTGCAAAAGATCCTATATTTCCAGTAAAGTTATTTCATAAACAAACTATGCAAATTGCACTTGATACTGGCATCTTCTTCTTTAGTTTTCCCATTCGTTAGGGGGTCGCTATTTTTTATTTTCTTCTTCCACTAATTTTTGTTTTGCGTGTCGTCCTCATTCAGTTCCTTTTCTCTCAAGTCTTCTGCAATACAGTCTCTTCATCTTATATTTGGTCTTCCTATGTTTCTTCCACCTTCTATTAATTTATTCATCTCTCCTCATGACATGTTCAAACCAATGTAATCGTCTCTATTATATCTAAAAACTTCTAACACTATAGTTACTTCCTATATTTTTTCATTCAATTACTTGCTTTTTATTGATACTGACATCTGTCAATTTGAATTACCTGAATATATTAGCAGTTTCCATGATTAAGTTAGCATAGCTGGCTGAATCATGAAATTTATACGAATTTTTTATCTTTATTATTCTTTAACTCTATATCTGTTGAATATGAAATATAAAATGCAATCAAATCGTATAGAGAATAATATATTCTTTAAGTTATAATAACATTTAACTGAGTTTTTCAAGAAAAACTGTTAAAATCTTCAAATGAGGGTACTTCCGGTTGACCAATTATAACCAAAATCTAAACATGTCTACATATGGTTGTAAGGAAGAGGAATACGCAAGAATTGTAATTTTTGGAATTCTAGTATTGGAGATATCGTTGACGAAATCGCGGTCACATACACACACACACACACACACATACACACATACACACACACACGCACATACGAACACACACACACACATACAGACATCATCGTAAAAATAGTAAAATCGTATTGTAAAGACCCTAAAACGTGCTTATTCAATGAAAACTCACCACCGAATTTTTTGACCAAAGACAATACCTTCCTTATCTATAGGTGACGGAGGGTAAAAACATATTGTATGTACTAAAACAGTGGCGTGTATTATCGTGTGAACAAACAAAAACATCAGTTCGTATATTTTAAAAGAAAATTTACTGACAGTAAATTATAATATCTAAATCTATGTAAAATTGTTCTTACAAACGTATGCTATAGTAAATAGTCACTTAATATAATTAAGTTGTTATTATATTATAAATTAATGTATAATCACATATTGTAAAATCGAATGTACACCTATTAAAAAAAATGTTGTGTAGTGCTCCGGTATAGGAGATAGGAATCTCCTCTTCAAGGTGTTGCGTGCATGTCTGTGTATTGTTCGTTATAGTGTAGTGATGTTTAAGCATTACACCGGCGTCTTGTATTCTCATACACACCTATTATCGTTATACTGCTATGTATATTCATAAAAAATAAAATACTTGTACTAATTATTTAATATTAGGTTTTATTTCATTTTATCTCCTTTATTTGGGTTTATTTCATTTTATCTCAGTACTAGTGTAAACAATTAAGTATTCAAAGTTAATGTTTAATTTTAAAATTAAAATATGCATAATCGCCCTATCTACTTTTATATGTAGAATTGGGATAAACATGTCAAGCATATACTCCTATTTAAAAAAAAAATGCACTATAAAATTTATTGCTCATGTAATCACTACACTAAAGTTACTAAATTAAATCATACACAACTAATTTACAGGAACATCCCACACTTTATTATTGTTTCATATTAAAATTTAAGACATGTTCTTTGTATATGTTTCAAAACTTCTATATTTTAAACTTTATACTTTATTTACAAATTTCCGTGTTAAATATATGACCTATCGAGCACAACTGTCACAACAATATCTCAGTTCTGTGATACATCGGACTTTGTCTATATTAAATACACTCAAAACTTTCAAGTGTTTATGTATTTCTTAAAGATTAGGTTTATATATATATATATATATATATATATATATATATATATATATATATATATATATATATATATATAGTAACGTGTATTGTATAAAGAATATGAACCACTGGTTTAAAAAAAAATGTTCACGAATCGGATGTCCTCCTTTGTTTTCTACAAGTTTGTCTCATAGTATTTTATTGCCTCTAATAATATATAAATTATTTGAGGTAGCTCGTTTAGCTGTTACACCCTGTATATATATATATATATATATATATATATATATATATATATATATATATATATATATATATATATATATATATATACAGGATGGAAACGAACTTAATGTCATAAATTTAAGGGTGGGTAGTATGACATGTGTAGATTACGAAACAAAAAGATTTTTTTAAAAATTCGCATATTTAAGGGTAGTTTTGGACCCTAAGCTTTTATTTTTAATGCGCCTAAAAAATGTACTAACTTTTTGGGTACAACATGAAAAGGGTTTATTAGTTTTTGTTAATACATTTTATATTATTTATATTTATTATTTAATTGGAAATACAATTTATTATTTTATTTAACTTTTTCACACTTGTGAACATGTGAATCATGACAAACAATAAAAAAAAACATTTTGTGCAGTGAAACCTAGATTTTGGTGTTTTTTTCTGAGCACTCCTTCTACCTTCATTGTTGCTTATTTGTTCATAGCAAATAACACATCTGCGACGATCTTTTGATGATTGCACTTCTTCCAAAATATGTTGCCCTTCTTCATTGATTGTCCCTGGATCTTCTGTACCCCATAGTAAGCTTTCAGCAATCTGCTTCTTGAATTCTGTTATGGACATTTTATTTTTGGTAACGTTCTTGTACAGAATATATGCGTTGACAACTGCGATCCCTAATAATAATTCGAAAGCGAGTTTTCTGTACCATTTTAGAAGATCAATGAATGATTTGCTATTATTATAATCGCAGATAAGAATAGGTTTCTCAATTTCTTCGTCCCGTCTTTGAATTTTTGTTGTTTCAATTGTATGTTTTGTACTAAGACAAATAACTTCGCGCTTATCTCGCCCCTTTAGAACTACTACACCTGTGTTACTTTCCCTTGCAATTATTTGCCCTTTCTTTAACTTTTTATAGGTAACTTCTTTAGGATTAAGTTTTCTGTTTTTTTCTCAAAGTAACGACTAAATAAGTTTCTCTTGCCAAAAGTTCATGTGAAAGTGCAACACTGGTATAGAAATTATCTGTATATAAAATTCTGTCTTGATCTAGAAAAGGTTACATAAGTTCTAAAACAACTTTTGTTGCAGCACTTTTATTTGGATCTTTATCCTTTCCACAATAAACTCTCAAATCAAGTGTATAACCGCCTTTGCAACAAATTTTGTATAGTTTTATTCCGAATTTAAATTTTTTGTTTTTGATAAATTGTTTGAATGCAAGACGGCCCCTGAAGGGAACCATCGTCTCATCAATACAAACTTCACATTCTGGAATATATTCTGCTTTGAAACAATCAGTCAAAAGTTTCAGCAAATTTAGCTAAACGATCATTTGGAATGGCCTCTTCATTATTAGCAAAATGAAGCATGCGCAGAAGTAGCTCAAAACAATTTCGAGACATCGTTTGTGACAATTTGTTTGCATATAAATCACTTTTTCTCCAATAGTCTATTATTTTTGGAAATTTTGCTACACCCATCAACAAACAAAGACCAAAAAGAAACTTATTTCGTCTGCATTTGTTTCTTTCCATCTGTAAAGACGAGAGTTAGGCAAAAGTGTTTTTTCCTTTTGTTGATGACCGTATCGGTTTGTTTCATTTCCTATAAGATTTTAATTGAAAAATATTTTTAAAAAATCGACGGGACTTTTTCCTAAATATCTTTCGATAATATCATCCGTAGCACCGACGGGATGAACCAAAAAAATATATTTTTTTAAGGAATTTCCTGTAACTGGCGATCAAATGATACTTCCTTCTGTGTTATTTTGTTCATTTTCACTGTCGTCTTCATCTACAATACAATACCTAAAGATTACATCTTCGATAGTAACCTTAACAGAAGATGTTGCTACATTGGGTATTTCATAGATGTGACTATAGAACTTGGAGGAATTGGGTCTTCATTACTTGCTTCCGTATTTTGAGTATGTTGAAGTTGTAATCTAGAATATAATTTTTTTATGTCGCTAAATGATTCAGCTCATATTACGCAGAGTAATTTATTTCATGCAAACCGTAGCAAAAAAATCTGATGTGGCCATCACAATATCTTCCGTCAATCCTGTGTATTATGTACAAATTCCATACATAAACTTTCTTGCAAAAGATTCTAAATTTCCAGTAATATTATTTCATGCAAATGCCACTTGACACTGACATTTTCTTCTTCTTTAGCTTTTCCCATTCGTTAGGGGTCGCTATTTTTTATTGTTTTCTTCCATTCATTTGTTTTGCGGGTCATTCTCATGTCAAAATTTTTCATTCAAAATTTCATTTTTTGGTATTTTATGATTTCTTTTCTCGGCAACTGAATTCCACACCCCTGATAATAAATAAACCACATGAAATAAGAAAATCATGAAATTTTTAATGAAAAATTATGACATTTGTCAGTTATGGTTGTAATTAATAGCTATCATTTTGACACGAGTCCACATTCGTATCTGCTTGCCACAGTCAGCAAAGTCACGTCACTGCACGCGCCCTACACATAAATTTTGTTGCAAAAGATTCTATATTTCCAGTTAAATTATTTCATAAACAAACTATGCGAGTTGAACTTGACACTAACATCTTCTTCTTCTTTAGTTTTTCCCATTCGTTACGGGATAGCTATTTTTTATTTTCTTCTTCCACTTCATTGTTTTGCATGTCGTCCTCATTCAGTTCCTTTTCTCTTCCTTCATCTTATATTTGGTCTTTCTATGTTTCATCCACATTCTGTTATAAGCTACATATTCATTCTTCCAATATACTCATTTCTCCTCATGACATGTTCAAACCAATGTAATCGTTTCTCTTATATCTTTCTAGAAACGTTCAACACTAGAGTTATTTCCCTTATTCTTTCATTCATTTACTATTTATTGATACTGACATCTGTCAATTTGAATTATCTGAATATATTAGCAGTTTCCATGGTTAAGTTAGCATAGCTGGCAGATTTATAAAATTTATTTTCTTTATAATTCTTTAACTCTATATCTGTTGAAAATGAAATATAAAATGCAATCAAATCGTATAGAGAATAATATATTCTTTAAGTTATAATAAAATTGCTGTCATTTTGACACGGGTCCCCATATCTGCTTGCCAAAGTCAGAAATGTCATGCGCCCTATACATAAATTTTCTTCCAACAGATCCTATATTTCCAGTAAAGTTACTTCATAAAAAAACTATGCAAATTGCACTTGACACTGACATCTTCTTTTTCTTCTTTAGTTTTTCCCATTCGTTAGGGGGTCGCTATTTTTTATTTTCTTTATCCACTCATTTTTGTTTTGCGTGTCGTCCTCATTCAGTTCCTTTTCTCTCAAGTCTTCTGCAATACAGTCTTTTCATCTTATATTTGGTCTTCCTATGTTTCTTCCATCTTCTATTAATATGTTCATCTCTCCTCATGACATATTTAAGCCAATGTAATCGTCTCTCTTATATCTAGAAACTTCTAACACTAGAGTTACTTCCCTTATTCTTTCATTGATTTACATTTTATTGATACTGACATCTGTCAATTTGAATTACCTGAATATATTAGCAGTTTCCATGGTTAAGTTAGCATAGCTGGCTGAATTATGAAATTTATATGAAATTTATTATCTTTATTCTTCTTTAACTCTATATCTGTTGAATATGAAATATAAAATGCAATCAAATCGTATAGACAATAATATATTCTTTAAGTTATAATAACATTTAACTGAGTTTTTCAAGAAAAACTGTTAAAATCTTCAAATGAAGGTACTTCCGGTTGACCAATTATAACCAAAATCTTATCAAGTCTGCATATGGTTGTAAGGAAGAGGAATGCGCTAGAATTGTAATTTTTGGAATTCTAGTATTGGAGATATCGTGTCCAAAACCGCGGTCACATACACACACACACACACACACACACATACACACATACATACACACGCACACACGAACACACATACACATATACAGACATCATCGTAAAAATAGTAAAATCGTATTGTAAAGACCCCAAAACGTGCTTATTCAATGAAAACTCACCACCGAATTTTTTGACCAAAGACAATACCTTCCTTACCTATGGCTTTGACAGCTATTAACAAATAAAATAAACTTCATCCCTCGACATCAGATCTTACAAATTATCTAAAACATTTTGAAAATGTTTTATTTATCATTATATATAGAAGTAATACAAACAAAATACAATTTTCGGTAAGTTATAAACTTGAACAGTATAATGACGGATTGCATGTCTTTTGACTTTCACATTGTAGCCCTAACAACAATAGCGTAAATAACAACAATAGACGAAGATGACAATCGGCTTTCCGATGTCTTCGATATAATTTTTAACTTCTTATCTGGTAAGTGACTGCTACCACATTGTTATTAGTAGTAATACAATAATTGTAATAATTGTAGCTGATGATAGCCAAATATTAGGCCGAAACGTCCTTTTATAATTTTATTATAAAACTAATAACATGGAACTTTAATGCCCAATATATTTTGAAATTGAAAAACTGCAGTTCCCCATATATCCCATCAACTTAATTTAATTTAAGACATCCTAATAATATACAGAAATATCAGATCTAGAACTAGTCTATTTTGTAACGTTATGAAGTTGGTGTGGTTCACGGAAAATTTCTAATTCAAGAACTTAGGAAAAAAAATCGGTATAAAAAATAAAAGGTAAGTACATGTAAGGTACTTACGACATATACACGATTAAAATTCGCAAGGCTTGAACAGGGACAAAATATACATTACGAAATGTAATAAAACAAAAAGAAATGTAACTTTGCGCTGTAGCTTGTGAATCATTCCACTGCACCAACGAGCAACTAGCAGCTCCAACAGTAGAAGAGGTACTCAAAATACACAATATGATACCCGGGAGGAATGGAATTATTGCCGACTGCGGCCGGGCTTACGCCAAGTACGCCGATAAAAATCGGCGTGTATGGTCCATCCTCCCTTCAGCGTGTCAAGAAGGATAACTTCCTGCTGCGCTCGGGTAATACCGAGCGCCGATACCGCGGTCTTATTAAGCGGACACCACGTGCCACGCGCTCCGTCGATAAAGGGCGCGACAAGTATGGACTTATCGGCCCCATACCGGTCCCGGACGCCAGCGATAAATTTGGGGTCGGTGTAATATGTCAGCTTGCGATTATACGCACTTGACAGTGGGCTAGCCCCCTCCCAAGCCACCGCGATGTCGACAATGACCACCTCATTATCCCTGGCGAATACTAAATCCGGGACTCTCCACTTACCGTCGGAACACGTGATACGCGGTTCGACCTCCGCTTGGAAGCCCTTCTTGACACCTGCCCTCTTCACCGTCTTTTGTAACGTTATGAAGTTGGTGTGGTTCACGGAAAATTTCTAATTCAAGAAAGAGATAAATTTTCGTTGCACCCGTTCAATTCTATTGATATATATTTATCATGAGGAGACCAACAATTGATGCGAATTCAAGTTACGATCGGACGAGAGTTATAATATAGATTAACAAATGTTTTGTAATTACTAAAATGCTTGCTAATTCTGAGAATGAATCCCAACATCTTTTAAGGGATTATAGGGATCGTACTAAAAATCGCATATCAAGATTTTGGTAAATGACCGCGTCCGTACAATTCAATTTTAACATTTTCACGATGATGTCTGTGTGTATGTATGTATGTGTGTACGTGTGTGTGGATACTCTTTACGCTCTAACTCAAATACTATCATTCTAAAAGTTTTGAAGCCATGTATTTCTACCTTGTTCTAATATGAAAAGAAGCCATTAGATTTTGGTGGCAATCGGATAACCGGAAATGGCAGTTTACTTGAAGCTCAAGATAGTTTTTCTTCAAAAAATACCTTTAAATGTAAATTTTTCGCAATTTGTTATTATAAAAATTAAAGATTATTCTATTTTCTACAGGTTTGCTTTAATACTTTTTCTATATATTTTATGGACAAATTTAGAAAGTAATATATAAATTATATCTCGGAGCTTATGCTTGAAACACATCTCCATGGTTACATAGTTCAGCTCAAATGTATGTAACTGACAGATAAATGTCACTGTCACAAAAATAATCATTTTAAATCAATAGTAGTAACGTTTTAAAAGGAAAATTGTAAATAGAACAATAGTTTTATGGAAAGGAACTTAATATACATATTTTCTAGTATTAGTAAATATACAGGTATGTATTTAAATAAAGAAATAAATAAATATATTATCACGGTATATTATCCATTGCTGGATGTGCTAATCTGATTTGTACACACATTTCGGTAATGATGATGACATATTTGTATTGTGCGGGCGTTTACCACAATGGTTAATTTTATGCCATTTAAAATTTGAATTATTTGGTGTTGATCGGAATCGAATCGGATTCCTCAGATTCGCGACCAGACATCAGGCACGCGCAACGAGACCCCATAGGTATTGTGTTGGTCACATCAGATTTTTTACTATTTTATCAATATGTTTATCAAATATTAATTTTGCATCAAGAATAACGTCAAGATCTTTAATCTGCGTAACTCGATTAATAAGGTTTTGATTATTGAAATAATTGAATTGGAACATATTTCTATTGAGAGTAAAAGTTATACAAGAACACTTACTTATGGTCAATGATAAATTATTATCTTCTAGATAAGTGCTATGCTTGTCCAGGTCGGCTTGAAGGGCTAGAGCATCGAAATTAGTAGAAACAGTTTTAAAGATCTTCGGGTTATCAGCATACATACTAAAATTACAATTAATGAAATATTTATTAATATCATTAATAAAAATGATAAAAAGGAGCGGCCCCAGATAGGATTCCTGGGGAACTCCCAAGGTCACAGGAACGTAATTAGAGGTAAAAAAATTAAATGAAAAACATTGGTACCTATCTGACAAATAAGATGTAAACCATTGAAGCAGGTTACTGTGTATTCTTGCATCTCTAATTTTGATAATAATATGGAGTAGTTAATTTTATCAAATGCTTTGCTAAAATCTATATATACTGCGTCGACTTGTGTCCCTTCATTCATGTGTTCCAGGAACGAAGTCTGTGTATTCCACCAAATTAGTATCAACAGAGCACCTTTAAAGAAACTATTTTGCACAAAGTTTATATTTTTTTTAAATGAACAGAATAGATGTTTATAAATGATTTTTTTCAAAAACACATAACTTTGATATAAGATTGTAATTTTCTACAGAGTTTTTGTTAGCGGACTGGTGTAATTTGTGCTTTTTTCCAAATTCTAGGACAGTAGCCTTCTGTCAGTGATTTGTTGTAAATTAAAGTTAAAGGAAGTTAAAGAGATGTCGAACATAATTTTACAAATAATGAAGGAATCCCATCTGAACCAACTCCTTTGTTTGCATCCAGGTTAGACATTAGCTCGAGTATTTCATTCTCATTTACATCAATTTGGCCAATATTTATATTATTATTTGGTAATGCATTATAGGTATAAGCAAAGTGTGTAGTATTATTTAAAAATACTGATTTGAAATAATCGGCAAAAGTATTGCTTATTTCATAGCCATTTACTGGAGCTGCAATTTTTTAGGACATATTTGCTGGAATACTGTTTTGTCACAGACGAGACATAACTCCAAAACTTTATGATATTGCCAGGAATTTCTTTTTCTCTATTCTGTAAACATATAATTGTTATACCATATTGTTGATGTATATTTCACTTGTCTCCTAAGTGAAGAAAAAGTCATATAATCTGAAGCATTATGGTACCTTTTGAATTTATTATGTGCTTTATTTTTCTTTGTAATTAATTGTATAAGTTAGGAAGAGAACCAACAAGGGCATGAATTTCTAGGAATCTGTTTTTTAGGAACATATAAATCAATGGTATTGTTCAAAATGTCATAGAATTTATCAACAGAATTCTCTGAATTCAAACCGTAAAATTGTTCAGCCGAGTTTATTTTAGATGAATCGTTATTTATAGCATTGTAATCAGCCCTTTTAAACAACAATACCTTCTTGTTCTTATGTTTTAATGTCGAATGCAATTCACACTGAAAATGAGTAAGTAGCAGCGGATGATGTAGGTCTATTTTAATAAGTGGTGTTCTACATTGTATAGTATTTATGCACTTGACATTACAAAAAACTAAATCTAAACATCGATTAGTGTTATTTAAAATGCCGTTAAATTGTTTCAAATTGCAATAGTATATATTGTCTTAAAAATGTAGATATTATCGGCAACGTGACAATTTTTAGAAAAATGCCATTGTAAAAGAGATAAATTGAAATCTCCACATAATATTAATTTATCATTCGGCGCAGTCTACTACTTTAATTAAATTGTTCATGAAAATTCAAAGGTGTTCAGGGAAATCAGGGGGAACGTAAACACAACATATATGTAATTTCATAATTTTAAAATTAACAAATACCCAAACATCTTCAACACTAGTAGACCACTCTGTTTTTTTTTAAAGTTATTATTTTTTACACCAATAAGCGCTATTACTATTACTAATATTATTATTTTTATTATGTACCTGGATTTGCCAACATAGTTAGCCACTGACAAGGCTTACTGAAGAAGGAAGAACATTTATCTAGGAATGGACTGTAAAGTTGCTTTTAAAGAAATGAAACATTGCTTGACAAGCGCACCTGTCCTAAGGTATTCTTTACCTGAAGGAGAGTTCACACTAGACACAGATGCCAGCAATGTTAGAATTGGTGGCGTTCTTTCCCAGAAACAAGATGAATATTAGGTTATTACCTACTTTAGTAAGACCTTGTCAAGACCGGAGAGGAATTATTGTGTCACCAGAAAAGAACTTTCGACAGTCTTGAAATCCATGGAACATTTCTACAAATATTTACACGCACGTAATTTTTTGATAAGAACTGACTATGTTGCTTTAAAATGGCTGCTACAGTTCAAGAATCGAGGTCAGGTGGCCAGGTAGATTGAGAAACTGCAGGAATACGATTTAAAAATCGAGCGCAGAACAGGTATCAGCCATCGTAATGCCGATCCATTGTCCAGAAGGCCATGCCAAGATAAATGCAAACATTGTAGTCGACTAAAAGAGAAACTTTCCACCGTCGCCAACATGATAGTGAACGACGATAATTTGCAGCCCAATGGACTACACAAAGGCCAGGAAAATGACCCGGCTTTAAAAATTATACTGGAATGGAAAACAAAGGTGAGCAAGTATGGGAAGATGTTGCATCACACTCACAGAGTGTAAAGTCGAAATGGGCGCAATGGGATTCCATGGTGATTGAGGATGGCCTGTTAAAGCGTGTGGTAGAAAATGCTAATGCAGCTGAAAAGAAAAATCAGTTGGTTATTCCTAAGAGTATAGTAACAGATGTATTGAAAAATATCCATGACGCATCTGAAGGAGGCAAGATATTTGGAATTAATAAAACAAGAACAACTGCATTACATCCGCAGTCCGATGGCATGGTTGAACGAATGAACAGAACGATCAACCGATATTTATCGAAGATAGTCTCCAACCACCAAAGAGACTGGGACCGACATCTTTATCTGTTCTTGATAGCTTATTTTTCATCCGTGCAGGACATAACAGGGCAAACTCCTGCGAATATCTTATTAGAGCGTGAGTTGCGCTTTCCCTGCGACTTAGTGTTCGGTAGTAAACCTAGGAAAGACCTGGCCGGGGAATATTATGTAATGGACTTACGGAATAGAATGGATGACATCCATGAACAAATTCGCACGAAGATGCAAGCTGTCAGCGGCCAAATAAATGACCAATATGACATCAAGGCTGAAAAAGGTTGATATCATCCTAGGGATTTAATGTGGTTTTACAATCCACAAAGGCATCGCGGTTTATCACCAAAATTGGGAAAGTGCATATGAGATAGTTTCACGGATAAACGACGTGATATATCGCATTAAGAAAACACCTAGCGGGAAGCCGAGAGTAGTACACTTTAATCGGCTAGTCCTTTTCGCCGGTGACAACAATGAAGACCATCATGGAGCAACGGTTCGTCGAATTATAGTTCAGGAACCGACTTTTTAAGACTTCATGGAAAAGTATTCCTCTGGTAACAAGGCGCGGTATGGCGTGACGAAAGAAGAACATCGGGACATGTTCACCGTGGCTTTAGATTATTCCCTTGGCCACTGCGTATCAGAAGACAAAGATGTCACGCGGCATAGCTTCAGTCTTTAAGACGAAATTTGTGCGACTACAAGAACTAACCAACCAACATTCATCCGTCGGGAAAACGCTATAAGTGAGGGATAGCAAATACAGAACATTAGCGGTATTTCTACTACCTGGTTACAAAACCACGCTCATACCAAACGCCATCCTATCGCAGTCTTTGGAACTCGCTGTGCGATTTGAGGGATCATCTGCTAGAGAATGGCATATTGACACTAGCGGTACCAAAGTTAGGTTGCGGACTAGATGGTTTGAATTGGAGGATTGTTAGAGATAATCTTCCGCTATACCGGCATGAAATTCTCTTTTTTTGTTTTAATCTTAACGGACAAAAAGAGGAATTCGAGCGAACCATCGATTGTCACTCCTTCAAGACTTCTAAATGCACCAAGGGTAATGCATGCAGATTTCGTCGTTAAGAACTGTTCCGGGACGAAACAGTCTTAAAGAGGGGACAGTGTAACATTCGCCACTGACGCTAGGAGTACGGGACCGCCGTCACTGGTAGAATATTGCTAGAACGGCGCTTAACCTGAGCGATGACGTAATCGTCGGCGGGGTAAACACACCCGTCTGTTAATTACATCCGGTGGCCTGACCCTTTTTTATTCGATGTTATTATCGCGTCGAATATTCTAGAAAAAGTACGCCGTGCTATATAAACCGTCATGAAGGACAGTCGATACACATTCTGTTATATGCACGAGAAAAAATAAAAAAGAAATTAATAATTTACGAGTTGTAAACATAAATAAATATAAATATAGTTATATAAATAAATAGCGGAATAAATATTGTTTGTAAGGTTAGTTTTGTTAAAACAAGAAGTTTAGTTGGGTTCGCAACCAAGTATTACAATAATTTTATGTTTAATAGTTATTTATTAATTAATAATTGAAGACCTTGGGGGAAAATGGTCATATGCCACAAATTGTCCCTTTCGAGTTATTGCTGTTTAAAGATTTCAAAAAATTGTTGTTCCTTGACTAAATAAATCTTTTTAAAAATAAATTGTCGGACTTAATTATTATAACTGGCGCAGTCGTACGGATCAGTGAAACGAGATTTTTACCGAAATTCTGATAAAACAGAATCAATTCGTTAAAGTAATTATTCTAGGTTGTTTCAACATTCATTCACGAAAACCAAGGCCAACAGTAACAATCCGAAATCCAAAATTACATCGTGCCCGCAAAGCGAGAGCCCGTAATCCAGGAAAACAGAACTTCGATTACATTGTGCCGCCAAGTGCAGAGCCCGTAATCCAGGAAAGCAGAACTCCGAACGCATCGTGCCACCAAGTGCAGAGCCCGTGGTCGTTCACCAGGACAACATAGCCTGTACACTACGTGCAGAGTCCGTCGTCGTCACCAGGACAACAGAGCCCGTATACCGAGTGCCGTCCTAGTGTCCAGTTCATCGAGAACACATATCCAGTTATTGGGAACAACACGCAACACATTAAATGCAAATCTCAACCTCATAGTGTTGACGAATATATTAAGGTAAGTACTAACACGTACTAATATTTAAATATATATTTACTTATTTACATTGTAAAAGTATTATATAATATTATTGTGAAGTAATAATGGCTGACCGAGCTAACAAAATTACTTTTGCCCTGAGCACAATACCACAATATGATGGTAATACAAACTAAGTCCATTCATAAAAGGAGTGAATGCAATACAAAATTTACTAGCCACCATCGAACCTCCACTGGATGATTTTGACAAATGCGTAGCATTTTTAAGCATCGAATCAAAAATTGTTGGTAAAGCGCTAGAAAGTATTAAAGACTTAGAGTTCAACACATGGAATGAACTAAGAGCACACTTAGTTAATACATTTAAAGACAAATCAACATGCGTTACTATAACTAATGATATTTTAAAAACAACTAATATCAAAAACCCATACAAACTATTTGAGGTAATTAAAGAAAAACTCCTTCAGCCATATTCATAGTAACTGAAATAGACCTGGTTTAAACTAGGTCTACGTAGACTAGGTTTAAACCAGATCTATCTTAGACCCCCCTTGACCTATTCACAGTAAATTTTAGACCTGGTTTAAACCGAGTCTAAGTAGACCTAGTTTAAACTTATTTTAGTCCCTGTATCCATTTGGACATGGTCTGCGATGAATATTAAATAGGCTTAGGAAACAATCTTCACATATCTTATGTCATTGTAATGTCATTTGTACAATATTTTTTTATTATTTATTGTCAGAATTAAGAATAAATAATTCATTGGTATAATATAGTATGTGCTATAAGATTATATATACATAATCGGAGTAAGTAACAAATTCATATCGGAAAATGAGCAAAAGGGAGGCGAATTGGACCCAAAAGGAAAAACAGCTCTTCGTGGAGCAGGTAAAAATTTTTGTGCACGAATTAGAGAATAAAAATATAAATAGTGCAACTAATAATAAAAAAGAAGATGCCTGGCAAAAAATAGAAATAGTATATTACTAACCGAGGTGGAAAGAGTTTCATTACTGTCGAGGGCGAAGATAGCTAACCAAGGCGCACAGCGCCGAGGTTAGCTATAGCCCGAGACGTAATGAAACTTTTCACCGAGGTTTGTATACTATTTTATTCACAATCTGAAATTAATACGATATATAATATAAGCAGTTAAGCTACCAATGGTGGAGGTATAAATAAAAGTACCAGTTTTAATAAAATGCCACATGAACTGTCAGTTTGATTTCTAACCTTAAATTTTCATTTCATTGATTACTTGTATTATTTACAATTTTATTTTTTACATATAAATTGTGAAGAAGCTTTGTTTATATGTAAATACCCATCACTGATACGCATTGATCACTATAAGTGGGAGGCAGCTATTTATTTATTGTTAACCTCATTTTCCAAGAGGTTGGGAAGTATAGCGTGAATATAACTGGGGTTGGGAAATGTCAATTTCCCAGCTATACTCACGCTGTACTTCCCAACCTCTTCGAAAATGAGGTTAACAATAACTAACTTCCCAACTTTTTAAAAGTCAGATATCGTCATATTACTAACCGATTGTGAATAAACATATTTCTTTCCAATGGTAACAATAGAAATAAAAAGAAAATTAAGGAGCAGTGAAAAAGGATGAAAATTTCAACAAAAAGTAATATAAGTAAATATAGAAAACACCAAAATGGTACCGGTGGAGGGCCGGCAACAAAAACTCTGGACGAAATTGATTTTGACATAAGAGAAATTCTTCCCAAGGAATTTGCTGCAGATGTGAGTGAATTTGATTCCGACCGAGTAATTAGGTAAAGCAGTATTCAAAATAAAGTTTAAAATTCAATATTTTTATTTCATAATTAATTTTAGAGAATGCGCACCTAGTTTGTCCCAACAGGGATTGTTCGAACTATGCGCATCGAATTCCAAAGTAAATGTTGAAAATTTAGGGGAACAAGTTACTGCCACGTGTATTGTCAGTAATCAAAATTCTAGTATCACTACTCAAGATATTCCAAAACCCAAAAATTCAACCTCTTTAACTACTACACCAAAGTAAAAGAATTCTAAAACTAAATATATGACACTTTATGAGAAAAAATGCCTGGCACTGTACGCAAAAAAATTAAACTACAAATAAAATATGAAAAGGAATTACATAATTTGAAGAAAAGATGGGAAGAAAAAATTTTTGAACTAAAATACCAAAATTTAAAAACTAAAACAGCTAGCAAAATAATGTAACAGAGTAGAGTGTATCATTTTAATTTTTATTTATATACATATAAGCATGAAATATGTTATTATTTTAGTTAAACTTAATTATAATTAGTTGTTAAAATAATTATTAATATAATTCTGGCGAAATAAATTTCCTGTTTCATTACGCCTATCGTTATTTACTTCATCATCATCTGCATCTCCGTCTCGCAAGTCTTCTAAAATTAAGAATTTTACATATTTCAAATTTACAGATAATAAATAATGTACCTTCGTCAATGTCATCTTCTAATCTTTCATTAACTGCTATATTGTGCAGTATAGCTAGTGCAATGATGCTGGCTTTCGCTGTCTCTAATGACATTTGCATGCCATTAAAGAAACAACGAAATTTATTTTTCCACTGGCCAAATAGTCGCTCTACCACATTTCTTGTCCTGATATGGGCCGTATTATAACGCATTTCGGCAGCAGTGGAAGGTCGAAGGACAGGTGTTAGCATGTAAAAAGATGATGGGATCCGTTGTCTCCTACTAAAATCGCATTAAATTCTTGTGCCTAATAAATTATATTACAGTTAGAACTATACCGTTTAAATTATGATTTCATACTTTTGAAATGTGATTTGACATTAACGGAAGTCGTATTTTAATGTGAAAAAATGTTTCAAAGGTGTGAAATTATACTGTAAAATGTGCATATTCAAATGTTCGAATATAACAAAATGATACACACTTCGAATCTTGCTTTTAAACTACATGTATTCCAGATTCGTGAATCATGCGCGCTCCCTCTCCATCGTGTCACAATATCCCGTATCCTTGCCTTAGAATCACAGACCACCTAAAAAATTTTTAAATTGAAATATATGATTATGTAAAAATCGCACATTAAGTGAAAAATATCCTTTTCTATTAATATACAGGTGTTTCCTCTAAAACAACCAGCGCTTTTTTGGGCGAACTAATGACTTTAGAGAAAAATGTTATATACAAAAAATTACCAGGAAAAAGGGCTTAATTTATGAGGAATAATAAATAAAAAATTCAACCAGTGGTTCTCAAACGGTAGAATAAAATTATATTTTTTTAAATGGCAACCTATATAAATTTTTTGTCCATTAGATAGAGAAATTTTTTCTGATTTCAACGATATAAATATGATATGGGGTTGTATAACAATTATTTCGAGAAAAATGATATTAAAAATCAATAAAATATAGATATCCTGAGTGTTATAAAAAAGAAATGAATAATCAAGTTGAAAAACTTTTGGACAACAAAATAATTCAAAATCACATACACCCTGGTCGTCTCCAGTGTGGACTGTGTGTGACTGTGGATGCCTCCGACAACCGTAAATATCGAATGGTCATTGATTATCGTAAACTAAACTCTAATACAGAAGATGACAAATTCCCAATACCTAACATCACTGACATATTAGATAAACTAGGGCGTAATACTTATTATACTACTCTTGATCTTGCCTCCGGTTTTCACCAAATTCAAATTTCTGAAGAATCAATTCCCAAAACAGCTTTTTCGACAGACCAAGGTCACCATGAGTTTACCAGAATGGCCTTTGGCTTAAAAAATGCCCCTGCTACATTTCAAAGACTAGTAAATCACGTTCTTAAAGACTTTATAAACAAAATCTGTTTAGTATATATGGATGACATAATTGTCCTCGGCACATCTTTACAAGAACATGTAACCAATATTAGAAAAATCTTTAAACGACATAAAGTATATAACTTAAAAATACAGATCGACAAATCAGAATTTTTCCATAAAGAAGTTGCATATTTAGGATATATCGTCTCGGAGGACGGAATAAAAACAAACCCGAATAAAATCGCAGCAGTTAAAGAATTTCCCATACCGAAAACACAGAAAGAGATAAAAACTTATCTTGGACTCCTAGATTATTATAAGAAGTTCATTCCGAATTTTGCACAGCTTACTAAACCATTAACAAAATGTCTAAAAAAGGGTAATAATATAAATATAGACGATAAAAAGTATCGAGAAAGTTTCGAATCAAGTAAAAAACTTTTAATAAATTCCACCATACTCCAATATCCAGACCTTACAAAGGAATTCACTCTGACTACAGACGCATCTAATTATGCAATAGGCGTTGTTTTAAGTCAAAAAATAGAAGGAAAAGATTTACCAATAGCATATTTAATTTAATTAGTTACAATACCCAACAGGCTCACACAAAACCTGGTAATAGATTGTCTAGTATGCTTATTACATATTACGTGGACGTAGTAGTCGTAGTAATTTTTTTATGTAATTTATATTATGATGGAATAGATCAACACTATCTTCGAAATACATGTAGCATGATATAAGCTGATGTAATAGAGCATTCTGAAGGGTGGTAGTTCGTGCAATATTAAGATGGAATGTGCACTTACTTCTTGCTGATAATCGAGGGACATGAAAGCAGAGTTTGGGTAAAATATATGGACAATCAACCGAAGATTTCATTATTTCGGGAAGAAATATTGTTGCATGAAGACTTCTTCTCGCATCCAAAAAATCCATATTAAAAGAAGTTAATAAATTTTCTTGAGGTATTCCTCTGGCGGTATAAAATCCCTCAATAATGTTTGTAGCCCATTTTAGGAACTTGCGTTGAACATTTTTGATGGAGTCAGATTGGTAAGCAAAGTTCGGATTCCAGATACCCGAAGCATATTCTAGATGTGAATGTACTAGGGATACATACAGAAGATGAAGAATAGACATATTTTTGAATACGTGAGCGTTTCTAATTAAGAATCCAAGACATCTGTATGCAACTGCTACTATTTCGTCGATGTGATGGTTTAACCTTAGTTTCGGATCAAAAACAACACCTAAGTATGTAATAAAAGATGGTCTTTCTAACGTGAAATTATTTAATACATAATTAAAATGAATTGGTTCACGTTTTTTTGTGAAGGTCATTACGTTACATTTTTGAATATTTAAGTGGAGATTATTCTCCAAACACCAGAGGTACACTTTATCTAAGTTACATTGAAGATATTCACAGTCTTCTATTCTTGAAATTTTTGAATATAATTTTAAATCATCAGCATACATTAAAAATTCAACATCTATTACATTTGATATATCGTTTATACAGATATTGAACAGCAGGGGTCCCAAAACTGAACCCTGGGGAACTCCTGATTTTTGTAAATACTTTTCAGAGGAATATCCAGAGTAGCTGGCAAATTGGTATCTATTTGTTAAATATGAACTTAAAAGCATAACTAGAGAGTCAGATAAACCATATTTATAGAGCTTGGAAATAAGAATAGAATGTTCAATTTTATCAAAGGCTTTTGATAGATCCGTGTATATAACGTCAACTTGACTTTTCTGATCGAGGGCTTCGGAAATGAACTGAGATTTACAGAGAAGATTAGTTACCGTGGATCTACCTTTGAAGAAGCCATGCTGGTTAAGCGACAGTTGATTAAAAACGTGAAAATAAATTGTGTCATGAAGAATAATTTCAAAAAAATTACTAAAATTTGACAAAATAGCAATTGATCTATAGTTTGTTATATCATTTCTGTTCCCTTTCTTGTAGATTGGATTAATTCTTGATATTTTCCATGAATCGTTTTAAAAATTAAGTTAAAAATGACTAATAACGGTGTAGCAAATACTGAGGAACAATCTTTTATTAAAAATGAAGGAACTGAATCATGACCCATAGTCAACTTACATTTTAATTTACAAATTGCTTTCATTATATCTTCGGTAGTTACCGACTTCAAAAGTAGGAGAGTGCTATTAGCGCTGACTTCTGTGGGATTTAATGAGGCAGGATTAAAATTGTTTGTGAAATAGTCGGAAAAATATCCAGCGAAACAGTTTACTATAGTTTGTGGATCTTCAATAGTGTTACCCTTGTAACTTAGTACTGGCGGTATGGATGACGCATTTCTTTTAAACAAACGTCCAAAAACGTTTAGGTTCAGTATTAATATCATTTTGTATTTTGTCGCAGTGAGTTTTATATGCCAAATTATCATCACTTTTAATTTCGCGGCGCAATAAGTAAAACTGATCTTTGTCAAGGATATTACCAGATTTTTTGAAATACTTCCATGCTTTGTGTCTCAGTTTAATTTTTTTGATTATTTCCTACGTATACCAGACTCGATAGTTCTTAGAGTATTTTGATTTAAGGGGAATATGTTTAACAAAAACCTCGTTTAAATAATAATATAATGCTTCAACAACTTGATTAACATCACTGTAATTATTAAGGAAATCCCAATTAACATTACCAAGATCTGCGTACAAATTTGGAAAATTCGCTTTTCTGAAATTAAAATTTTGTCTACTTATACTTCTAAATTTATTTCATGTGTAATATGACAAAAAAATTTTGAATTTGGCGAGAAATGTTAGTAAGTAAGTTGTACGAGAGATGGAGGTAGAGTGTGAAAAAAACAAGATGTATGTGACGCGGAGGAGAATAAACATGTGACATTGTGCATGATTGAATAAAAGTGTTTTATTTTGAAATAATCCTGACGATCACGACTCCTCCCACAGAAGCAGAAGTGGGATTAGTAATTTAATTCCACGAACGTAAAAAAGTGAACAATATTTCGTTAAAAACAGAAGAGATATAGTGAAGTGAAAAACATAACCAAAAATGGCCGAGAACAGAAACAACTCAGAACAAAATCCGAACAACCCTGGAAACACAGATGAAAATGTACTTGCACAAGCAATTGTTCTAACACCAGAAGCAATGCAAGCTATAATCGCAAGTGCTGTAAGTGCTGCTTTGTCCAATATGAATTTAAATGATAACCAAAGACCACATGTTCGGTTATCGGACGTTAGTGAACAAATTCCTCAATTTAATGGTGATTCCGAAGAAGATATTGAGAACTGGCTCAGAAGAGTTGAGATTTTGCAACAAAATAATAATTTAAGTGATTCGACTATTGCGATTTTGGCAACAAATAAGTTAACAAAGCGTGCTAGAGATTGGTACGATTCCCAAGCCGATCTTGCGAATTTACCATGGTGCGAGTTGAAAAACAAGTTAAAAGTAACATTTAAATCAGTAATTGATCGTCTGTCACTACTTGATAAAATGCAGGCCAGGAAGTGGCAAAAATCAGAGAAGATTGAAGACTATTTCCACGACAAACTCGGTGTGACGACTGGAGATTCAATACTGTACATTATTCGAGGTATTGAAAACACCATACTCAGAGTACAGTTGAAGAGTCAAAACTTCACGACAACGGAGGATTTATTCGCCGCAATGAAATCATATGCAGACGAGTTAACAGTAGTTCCCACAACAAAAACTGTGAAGAAATCAGACAAGCCTTGGAGAGTTAACAAAAACAACGATGTAACGCAAGTAAGGTGTTATAACTATAATCGACTGGGGCACTATTCATCAAGTTGTCCTGAGGAGACGAGAGAAAAAGGAGCATGTTTTAAATGCAACAAAACAGGACACCAGCTACGAGATTGCCCGCAGAAGAAAGAAAAAGAAACCAACGTTGTAAACGCAGCGCACATGACCAAACCCCTGTGCACCACCAAAATCAAGATGAAGGAATACGAATTCTGTGCTTTGGTCGACACCGGAAGCTCTGTGAATATTGTTCGCGATAGAGTTGCGAAGTTGACACAATTACCGGTCAAACCAAACAATGAAGTGTATATGGGACTTGGAAACGCCAGTATCAACAGCTGTGGCCAAATACAGGTCGTAGCTGTCATCGAAAACAATGATTATCCTATTTGTTTTTCAGTTGTTCCTGATTCTGCTACATCACATGACGTAATTATTGGTGAGCCCTTCTTCCACATAGCTACGTTGGTCGTTGGGCCTGAGGGGATGAAAATAAGCAAGCTGGAAAGCCCAGGACCACCATCGTAGGGAGAAATCCTAAACATTGCAACTGAACTGCAATGTCTTACGCCGCATGTCAATGCGGAACTACCGCCTGAAAACTGCAGTCGTCTTCACCGTCTTCTGCAACAGTATGAAGAAGATCTACACAATCCCGAACCAACCGTGACCGCTGAAGCGAAGATCGTGCTGAGTGAACAAAAGGAGAACGTGCACCGGCCAAAAAGTCTCGCAATCACGAAACAGCAGCAGGTGAAACAAATTGTGGATGACCTGCTCAGTGAAGGTATTATACGTCCAAGTAAATCAAATTACTGTAGTCCTGTTGTAATTACGAAAAAGAAATCTGGTGACCCGCGTATGTGCGTGGATTACCGCGCGTTGAACTCAATAACTGTTAAAGAACGATACCCTTTACCAGTTATTGAGGATGTACTTGACAATTTATGCGGGAAAAAATGGTTTACCTTATTAGATTTGAAAAATGGTTTCCATCATATATTCTAATATGATGGCAGACGATTCTATGAAGTATACGTCTTTCATCTTACCCTTCAGTCAATATGAGTATGTAAATATGCCCTTTGGCTTAACCAACGCACCCAGTTGTTTTCAGAGATATATAAATTCAATTTTAAACGACTTAATACGGTCGGGTGAATTCGTAGTTTACTTAGACGATTGCATGATAACTACCGATACTATTGAGAAGAACTTTGAAGTTCTTCAAAAAGTTCTAAACTTGTTTTCAAAGAATAGTTTAAAATTCGCTTTTCTGAAATTAAAATTTTGTCTACTTATACTTCTAAATTTATTTCAAGTGTAATATGACAAAATGTTTTTGAATTTGGCGTGAAATGTTAGTAAGTAAGTTGTACGAGAGATGGAGGTAGAGTGTGAAAAAACAAGATGTATGTGACGCGGAGGAGAATAAATATGTGACATTGTATATAATTGAATAAAAGTGTTTTATTTTGAAATAATCCTGACGATCACGACTCCTCCCACACATGTAATATATGTTTCCACAATTAATGCAGGATGAAATTTTTCCTCTTGAACTAATACGTCGAATGCATGTGAAACTGAACAGTTTGTGTCACTAAGAATTAAATCTAGAATTCTATTATGACTATTGAGGATTATATTATATTGATCTAGATTTGCAAAGTTAATATAATTGAGAAAAGAGTTATAGAATTCACATATGGATGAACCATTGGAACAATTTATGTATTCGGGAATATTAAAGTCTCCAAATATAAGGGTTTTTTGATTGTATAAAAATTCTATGGAATAAAGACACTCAAATAAAGTATAATAGTCATTGACATTACAAGATGGAGGTATGTAGATACATAATACATAGAGACAATGATGGTGAAGAGTTACTTTTATTAAAAGAATATCGATCATGGGAATATCATATAATTTATCGCAGATCAACTTTGGTGGCTTTAAATATGTTAGAGAGAGCGATTAGTACTCCACCTCTTGTTTTTTGTATTAGTACGAACAAAATCTCTGTCTTTTCTGAATTGTATATAATTATTACAATCAAAAAGTTCAGTATCCATAATCCGTGAGTGACACCATGTTTCCGTGAAAGCAAACAGTTGATATTGTGGCGCGTTCAAAGAGTTGATAAATAGATCGTTACATTTTCCGCTTAGCCCTCTTACATTTTGATAATAGCAAGTAATTAGAGTACGATCATCATTATTTACAGTAGTAGATATCGGTGATGTAATATTATGGATGGTCGTTTTGGGTAATTCTTGAGAAATAAAAAAATTATTATTCTGTAATTGCTATTTATTACCAATAATTGTTTTTTTTTTAAATTTATTTAGAGCCTCACGTACCTACTCTGAATGAACACGAAATAAATTACAGTACTATAGAGAAAGAGTTACTAAGCATAGTGTGGGCTACTAAATATTTTAGACCATATTTATACGGTGTAAAATTTAAACTAATTACAGACCATAAACCACTTGTTTACCTAATGTCACTTACAGATCCTCATTCCAAGCTCATGCATTGGATGTTGAAACTAAATGAATTTAATTATTATATAGAATATAAAAAGGTTTATAAACAGTAATTCCGATGCCCTTTCTAGAATAAAACCAAAATTTCAAATTGTAGAAACAACTAAAGATATTTTTGAAAATAATAACAACATTGTTCACTGTATAAGTGCTGAAAAAAGGTTAGGAAAAGGTTTGCTTTACAAATTGATAACAAATTCAAAAGTAAAAAATATTTAGGAAATAAACAAAAGAAAAAAGGTGACAAGTATACACAGCCCATATATAATAAAAATATTTTATTCCACTTAATTACGAAAGAGAAATATTTTGATAAGCCAAGAATGTGCGATATCAAGGAATGTTTGATTAAATTTAAAAAATACTGTATCTTCATTGATATAGAGGAATTACACATGCCACGTATATATTCTGGATGTGACAAACAAAATTTTGAAAGTATTAGAAATCTAATTAAAGATGTTTTCGCTGAAACACATATAAAAATTGTTGTTCATAATTTAGAAAATTACGAAATTAAAATCAATGATAATGACAGCGTAATCCCTAATTACTCAGACTAGATCTCGGAAGATCTTAACACAGTTCATTCGGATTTAGAAAAATGAGATACTACACATATAAATAATGTAAGTATTAAAAATAATAAATATAAAACAGAATTGGTGACATATATAAATAAATATACTTGAATTTTAATAGATTGGAAAATAAGGTAAAATTAATTTTAAATAATAAAAGAAATAAACGAGGTATATTAAATGGTCTTGGAACCATAATAAAATCAATTACAGGAAATTTAGATGCTTCCGACGGCGAAAAATATGAAAAACTATTTCAAAGGATTAATGAAAATCAAAAAATCCTTCAACATCGAAATTTCTAAAATGTCAGGATAAATAAAGAAATTATCGTAAAGTTTAATAAGTAACTTGAAAATATAAAACATAACGAAATAATGTTAAAAAGTAAAATTATACAAATTCAGATATTTTTAAATGAAACAATATCCTGGGAAAGTACTTTTATAATTAAAAACATAATAAATCAAATAATTTTATCAACAATCAACCTAATTGAAATTATTGCCGAAATTGAGACAAGTCTTACATTCTGCAATTTGAACGAAATTCATTCGTCCATCGTCTCTTTAGAAGATTTACAAAGAATCACTAATCAAATTTCAAAACAATTTTTGGGATATTTCGAAACAAATATCAAGTCATTGTAAACTTCATGATAATATAATAGAATACTTATTAAAAATTCATATTTATGATACTAGTTCTGTAATACTAACCCAACTAACACCAATTCCTATGTATATGTACAGGGTATTTCAGGACTAGTGTAACAAACTTTAACAGCTTATTCCGGAGGTCATTTTGAGCCAAAAATGTCATATGAACATAGGTCCTATTCCTTCTAGTTACCAAAATACAAGAGGTTGAAGTTCTATAAATAACACGAAATTTTCTAATTTTTGTAATCAAGGTACTTTCGGAAAACCAGGGTTATTATTGAAAAGTCATACCTTATTTGCATTAATTAATTTTATTTATTAATATTAACGAATACGATTTGGACAACAAAACATACGATGACACAATTATTAAATAGACAAATAAATAAATTCTAAACACAGAACAACATGGAATAGGATAACACAATATGAAATAAGATAACAAATTTTAAAAAAATTACAGCAAGTGCTAAAAATGCGCGCCTTGAACTCGTATGCATGCTTGACATCGGCGAATCATAGAATCATACACACGATAAATTACATTTTGATCGTTACGAATGGCAGCAGATGCATTCATAATTCGTTCAAGTAAATGTTCACGCGTGTTTATTTGTACCCTATAAACTTCTTGTTTCAAGTGTCCCCATAGATAGAAATTAAGAGGATTTAAGTCTGGAGATCTTGCAGGCCAAAAGTTTGGACCTCCACGTCCAATCCACCTATTGGGAAAGTTTTGGTTTAACCACTCAGTTACTTGTCTACAATAGTGAGGAGGAGCACCATCATGCTGGTACCACATCTGTTGTCGTACAAGAAGTGGAACATCTTCTATTAGTTCATGTAGTCTGTTTTCCAGAAAGTTTCTGTAGCCATCAGCTGTTAATCGGTCAATTAAAACTTCAATTTCTAGTAATCTAGTATTGAAAATTCCAACCCAGACATTTATGCTAAATCTTTGCTGAAAACGGCACTGAACAATCGCATGTGGATTTTCAATGCTCCATAAATGGTAATTATGGAAATTGTTTACTCCATCTCTCGTGAATTGGGCTTCATCAGACCATAACACTCTGGAAATAAAGTCAGGATCATTTAAATTTTGACGCAGAAACCAGCGACAAAATTCTAAACGAGGACCATAGTCTCCGGGTTGCAGTGCTTGAACTCGCTGAAAGTGATAGGGATGTAATTCCTCACGGTTTAATATCCGCAAAACAGTGCTGTGAGACATGTGTAATTGAGCAGCGATGCGTCTTGTGCTGATTTCAGGATTATCGAGAACAGCATCAATTACATTCTCTTCATCTTCAACGTTATTATTAACACCAATGCCATCATTTTGAACACCTCCCCGTACAGTTGTTGATCCAGTTTCACATAGACGCTGAAAAATGCGCGCAAATAGGCGATGGGAAGGTTGGCGTCTATTTGGATATCTGTCGTGGTATTCTCTGGACGCATAACGGGCATTACCATTCCATAATCCATAAATAAAAATCATATCTGCATATTCAGCAGTACTATAACCATCCATTTTTAATTAAGACAATTAATTAATACAAATAAGTACGACTTTTCAATAATAACTCTTGTTTTCCGAAAGTACCTTGATTACAAAAATTAGAAAATTTCGTGTTATTTATAGAACTTCAACCTCTTGTATGTTGGTAACTAGAAGGAATAGGACCTATGTTCATATGACATTTTTGGCTCAAAATGACAGGAATAAGCTGTTAAAGTTTGTTACACTAGTCCTAAAACACCCTGTATAGATGATAAAATGTATATGCTTAATTTAAATAAGGCATTTATAATAAAAATGAATAATAAACTATATGATATTAACAGATGTATTAGTAATAAAGAAAATATTTTTGTCACTCAAATTTTATAGAAATAAATAATTGTGTAAAGAATATTATTAAAATGCAAGACAATAAAGAATGTATGTATCATTCGATTCATGATAGCTTCATTGTGAACAAAATTGAAAATTCAAACATTATTATAATTGCCTCAAATAAAAATAAAAATGTAAATATAAAATGTAACGATTATGAGAGACACAAATTAATTAAAGGAGTATATAAATTTATTACAAAAAATAATTGTCAAATTAATGATTATTATCTAGGAAACTCTGTAACCTATAATAAAGAAATTATTTTTGAGAATATTGACTTCAAAATACCAGATAGTCAATTAACAAATAAAAATGTTACTTTAAAGCAATTTCAAAATTTAGCTATAAAAGTTAAAGAGCATTCCAAAATTCAAGACATATATACACCTGACTCTGTAAGTCATCCTATTATTAACACATCTATTATTGTAACAATTGTTGTTATTATTATAATATTTTTACTATTATATAAGATAAAAATTAAATTATGTAAAAAGCCAAAACTTCATCAACAATTGAATTAGATGAAATAAATAAAACCAATACGGCTCTGTTTTAGGATGGAGGAGTTATATATATATATATATATATATATATATATATATATATATATATATATATATATATATATATATATATATATATATATATATATATATATATATATATATATATATATATTTAATGAATTATCTCTTATCGCCGTATTTTATTCAAACCTAAGCATAGATAAGTGTACATTATAAATAGTGCTAGGAAATAAAGATAATCTTCTTGCTGTTACTCTGAAAGTTCTTGTTCAGTTCTTGCTCAGACTCCTGTTGTTCTTTATGTATTGTTGTTGCTTGACTAAATAAATCTTTTTAAAAATAAATTTTCGGTCTTAATTATTATAACTACGACGACTCTCTGTCATGCGCAAGCTCGCCGGGAAAGAGGCGTAACAAATGGGTAGTAGCGTTACATGTTTAAATATTTTTATAATTGATTGATTCATTTACAACTAGCCCTTCTGGGCTAACCAGCAAATTTGATATACATATATTATAACTGAGCAATAAATCATATGCATGAGGTCGGCACCTAGCGATGGTTCCTTTATTATTTAATATGTTCTATAGTAGGTCCATAGGTTTTTTCTTTTCAGTCTTTTTGTTTCTTGAGAATTGTCGAGCATGTTGATGGCTAAGCTGTTGGGGTGATTGTTTAGTCGGTTTTCGTATTTACCTGAAAATATTTTTATTTGATCTTGAACGGCTTTTATTTTTACATCGTTGTGCAGCACATCGTTTCTATCGAACCAATGTACGTTTGTAATCATTCGTATGATTTTGATCTGGATTTTTTGAATTTTATTGATATGTAATTGTTTTGCGCAACTCCATAACTGTAGTCCGAATGTCCATATGGGGACTATTATTATCAATAATTTGTTGTTTAGTTATAATTACTTGCAATTAGCGATTTAAGTTTACTTATTTTGAGTTCAATATGTTTATTTTTTGCGTTTATATGGGTTTCCCATGTCAGTCTTTTCTCGAGATGTATGCCTAAATATTTGACATTTATCTTTTCTGGAAGTACTTTGTTATTTGGTGTAACTCTTGGGCATGAAGATCTTTTCATCATATGTGTCGACTTGTTTTCATTAATTTTTATGCGCTGCATTTTCGCTTATTCTTGTACTTTGTTTTTCTATTTTGGTTCTTTAATATGTACTTTATGAAACCCATTTGGATGTCATAAAGTACTTCTTAAAAGACCTTAAACCTAATTTCTGTTAGGTTGATACGTAGTACCTACATTTCTAGAAATTTGTCATTTGAAAGTAAATATTATTTAAATTGTAAACAATAACAATGAAACGTCATAGTTACGAATATAGATCACTGTTACTGTTACCAACAATCAAATAAAAATTAAAATATTCCTACAAATGAAATCACGTATATTTGTAAATATTTTTGACAAAAGGACCAAAATAGAAAAAATAGTACAAAATACTCGTTTCATAAGACATTTCAGCGCACTTGTCCCGTTAGAAAACTCGCGGCAAGCCGCTCGTTTCTAACAAAGACGCGTGCGCTAAAATCATATCTTATGAAACTTGTATCTTAATGTACTATTTAGTGAACCTTGCAAGATTCTGGATGCTTTTATAGGACTTTCATCAGTTGATAGTAGTGCAGTATCATCTGCAAAAGTGGCGGTTGTTACTTGATCATAGCAAGGCAAATCGGCTGTGAAAAGTACATAGAGTATCGGGCCCAATACACTCCCTTGGGGTACACCTGCTTTTATGGGGTATATTTGGAAGAAGTTATTTCCGTTTACGACTAGATAATTTCTATCCGTCAGGTGATTTTTTTTTTGATAGATAGTACTGATAGGGTGCTAAATCAGGCGAGTACGGCGCATGTTCGAGCACTGGAGTGCCTCTAGCGGCTAAATAACGCTTCACAGACAGCGCGTTATGGGCAGGTGCGTTGTCCTGGTGCAAAATCCACGACTTGTTTTTCCACAACTCCGACCGTTTCTTACGAACTTGTTCTCGCAGTGTTGCCAAAACTTTCAAATAGTAAGTTTAGAGTCTCAGCAATCTCCGCGCACAATTTCATTGATTTTGGTCACTGTTTGCGGAGTTGAAACAGAGACAGGTCGATCTGGACGTTGGTTATTTTCGGTGCTCTCTCGGTCTTCAGAAAACCGTTTATACCATTGGAAAACACGCGCACGAGATAGAGAATTCTCACCATAGGCCTCTTTCAACAACTTATAGCACACAGTCGGAGTTTTTTTTTTCATTGAACGAGAAATTTCACATTGATCTGTCGCTCGTGGTTTTCGTCACACATTGTTATCGGCACGAGAAAAAACACGTTCGTTTCTAACCTCTATAGAAAAAATACTACTACAGCGACAAAAACCTGTTTTTGTAAAAAGTAAATTACTGAATTTATTGGTGGAATATGAAGACATTTTTCAATGGGAGGACACTAAGCTAGGGTGCACACATAAACTAAAACACAGAATAATTACTGAAGATGTACCGCCTATAGCTAAAGCACCCTACCGAGTTCCTCACAGCCAACAAGAACCAATGACTAATGAATTAAAGAAAATGCGTGAAGCAGGGGTAATAGAACCCTCCAATTCACCATGGTCAGCACCAGTGGTCATCGTACCAAAGAAATCCGAAAACGGAGAGGAAAAAATAAGGGTGTGTATCGACTTCAGGGGTTTAAACAAAGTGACAAAGAAGGATTACTTCCCTGTGGCCAACATGCAAGAAACCCTGGATCCGTTACGGAATGCAAATCTATTCACTACCCTAGATTTAGCATCCGGCTACTGGCAAGTGCAACTAGATGACCAAGATAAGGAGAAGACAGCATTCACAACAAATGGAGAGTACTATCAGTTCACGAAGATGCCGTTTGGGCTCGTAAACGCACCAAGCACATTCCAACGGCTCATGAACAGTGTAATATCCGGGTTAAGAGGATAACAATGCCTAGTATATCTGGATGACGTCATCGTGTTCAATGGGAACGGAGCAGATAATCATCTCAAACGACTCACGGAGGTTTTCAAGAGACTAAGACAGGCAAACCTTAAATTGCAGCCCAGTAAATGCAATTTTTTGAAGACTGAAACGAAGTATTTAGGCCACATCATAAATGGAGAGGGTGTTAAACCGGACCCAGAAATTACAGTCATACAAAATTACCCAAAGCCAAAATTAGTCAAGGAGATCAGGGAATTCTGCGGCCTAGTAGGATTTTATAGAAGATTTATACAGGATTTCGCAAAAACATCAAAACCTCTCACAAAATTGACACAAAAAAGTGAGTCGTTCATCTGGACCGAAGACTGCGAAAAGGCATTCAATTCATTAAGGAATGCCCTCTGTTCTGAATCAGTCTTAGCCCATCCAAATTTCACCAAGGAATTCATCTTGTCAACCGATGCCAGCGGCGAAGCTATAAGTGCCATATTGAGTCAAAAATGCAATGGATACGAGAGGCCAATAGCTTTTGCAAGTCGTAAGTTAAATAAAGCGGAAGTAAATTACACTACCACAGAACAAGAATGTCTTGCAATAATTTGGGGTGTAAAATACTATCGATACTACCTATATGATAGGAAATTCACAATAATAACTGACCATCAACCACTGAAATGGCTATTTTCGATCAGCAATCCACAATCACGTTTGGCAAGATGGACGCTTACTCTCCAAAAATACGAGTATAAAATTGAACATAGAGCGGGGAAGAAGCATGTGAACGCAGACGTACTCTCAAGAATATCAATTAATGCTGTAGAAGTTGAAGAAACATACGAACCAATATGGGATAGATACATGATAGCAAATAAACAACGCCAAGATGCAGCAGTGCAACAGCTTACGAGTAAAGAAGGATATTTCACGGATGACAAAGGGTTAATCTTCAAAGAAAAATCAGATAATGAGCGTCATCATCAACTCGTAGTACCAGTATCCATAAAATTCAAGGTAATGTACGATTACCACAACCTACCGTATGCGGGACATCAGGGGTTTGAGAAGATATACAGCTGAATCAAAGAAATTTTTTTTTTGGAAAGCGATGGCTAAGGACATAGATGATTATTGCAAGAAATGTCACTCATGTAATCAGAGGAAAACATCTCCACATCACAAGCCTGTGCCACTTCAAAAATTGAATGAAGTAGTAGGCCAATGGAAAGGGTCTCAATGGATATTGTTGGTCCATTACCAACAACTATGAAGGGGAACAAATACATCCTGACGTTCCAGGACCACTTCACGAAGTATCCAGAAGCATTCGCTATATCAGATCAAAAGGCATCAACAATTTCGAGAATATTTTCTCAAGAAATCATCGCAAGACACGGAGCTCCAAGACAACTATTGACCGACCAAGGCGCAAATTTCACTTCTGAAGTTTTTAAAGAAGTTTGTAAAATATTTGGCGTCGAAAAACTACATACAACGGCATACCGACCACAAACGAATAGGATGATAGAGCGAAGTCATCGCGTCTTCAAGGACATTCTATCTTATTTCGTGAATCGAGATCAAACCGATTGGGATGAATGGCTACCATATGTGTTATTGGCATACAGAAGTAGTGTACACAGCAGTACAAACGATTTTTTCTTAATGCATGGTCGTGACCTAGAGTTACCTTATGACGACATAACCAGATCACAAGATCTACGGTATGATTATGCAGATAACTATGCGTCCGAATTAAAACAAAGATTGCAAATTGCTTTCAACAAAAATACAAAATCAGCAGAATATCAAATCGGTGACGCAGTATACTTGCATAGTCCAGCAATAAATGCAGGAACGTCACGAAAGTTTCACAAGCCATGGACAGGGCCGTACTTCATCACAAAAGTCATGGGAGGAGTAACGTACCAAATTCGACAACAAAATTCTGACAAACTTTTGACGGTTCATGTAAAACGACTAAAACCATTTATGGATGATAATCTTTTAGAGGAAAATTTAAATGAAGACAAAAAGATGCCGAATTGTAGAGTCGACAGAAAAAAATAAAATTGATCCTAAAGTGTTACAAAATATACTGCATCAAGATATGATGAATGAATTATTGTTTCATAATTTAGAAATGGAACGCACCCCCACTCCTGTCGTAATAACGTACCATACTCGGAGTAAAGGACCAGCACCACGGCAATCATGGATTATGATGCGTTAGTTAGTGTTCAATACCAGGAACCAATTAAACGGACTAGAGATCGGTACACGGATCCAAGGAAATAAGGAATATAATATGTATGTAATTGATTTTCCATTTTAAGTCTGTAAGTGAATAATTTAAATACGAGTAGCATTCATAACGTATTCAAAATTATTAAATATTATCATTTTTTTTTCTTTTCACTTCTGTCATTGTAAATTGCTTTGTACTTCAATTAGAAACTTATTTGTGGGATGTGCTAGCCATACCATTAATAAGAATTACAGGAAATACGTTATAGATGGTAAATATAGAAAACAAGATTTAGAATATTTTATGTATTATATGAAAAATCAGCCATTTAGAAATATGGTATTTAAAAATGTGTGTATGTAAGTGTTGATCTAAAGAGTGAAAGAACAGCCGTCAGTGCCATGCATGTTGAGGAAAACGCATCAAACGCAGGAAGCAGATGAACCATCCAAGGGATGACGACCGGCCGATCGTTTCCCGTTAAACTTATCTACAGCCACGGATACACCATCCAGCACAAGACCAGTGGTATGCAGTAATTTTCCCCATCAAACATGACATGCTATGAAATATTGTGAATATAGAGACTTTAAGTGTAGTTGTAAGTAAAATTGTGCTCCTCCGGAAGCAAATTTTTAAAGAAGGGAGGTATGTAAGACTAGGTCACCACACAATTGAGGTCATCATAACTCAGTAGTAGTAATCATTAATATTGCAGAATAAGAAATATGGAGCAATTATAATATTGTATAAACTCATTTATAATAAATCATTATTATTATTTCGAACCTTTATTCTTCTTCGAGCAACGTCACAACGGTAAGAACATTTATTATTACTTATTATACTTTTGGCGATTACTAAATTGTACCTCCAGTCTGGCAAGAACCCATCTTAAATATTATTTGTTAATTCGCCTCATAAAGGCGGGTTACACTGTTGCTAATTGAATAATACTGACAGTTCAATGGAATAATATTATTCAATCGTTATGTCAAATTCAAATGTTACCTTTCAAAGTGTACAAAGTATTTTTTTCCACGTAAAAAGTTCAAACTACACTAGTTTTTTCATTTTTCATAGTTTTATTTTCTTCTTAAGCTTAAAATGTAGCTGAATAGTCGATCTAAAATGTTCTACTAAATATCAAATCACTTCATAATTTTGTTAAAACAAATACCCAGGAATAAACGCTAACTATGTCTATGTTTATAAACAAACAATTTGTTAGTTTATTTCTAATTTTATAATAGTACAACAACTTATAGCCTATAGCACAGTCGGAGTTTTTTTTTTAATTTAACGAGAAATTTCACATTGATCCGTCGCTCGTGGTTTTCGTCACACATTGTTATCGGCACGAGAAAAAAAACACGTTCGTTTCTAACCTCTATAGAAAAAATACTACTACAGCGACAAAAACGTGTTTTCGTACCAGAATAGCAGACACTTCCAGCTATCCAACGCTGCATTCGTCCCCCCCCTCCGCTATCCCTCTAGGACGCCTTCTGCGCGCGCAGTCTCGTTATTTAATAGCCAGACCTCGGATATGTAAAACTGAAAAATTATTCACACCCCATTTGTTGCTAATATTGTCGTATGAGGTAAGTGCTTTATCAAGAAAGAATTTTCTTAGTTTGTATATTTCTCGGTAGTATGTGTTTTTAAAATCTATGTATCCTCTACCTCCTTTCTTCCTTACTAAGTGAAATCTTTCTATTGAGCTTTTGGGATGTTTCATGCGATATTTTGTACATGTTATTCTTATTTTCCTATTAAAATTTTCAAGATCTGTAGAGGACCATTTGATAATTCCAAAACTGTACATTATTACTGGTGCAGCGAATGAGTTGATGGCTGTTGCGATATTTTTGCCTGTTAACTTTGTTTTCATTATTGCATCCATTCTTTTTTAAAAAAATTCTGTTAGTTCTTTCTTTATATTCTTAACGTCTATTCCTCTTCTTTGTTCACATCCCAAATATTTGTATGTTTCATCCTCCATTAATGTGTTAATCTCATTTTCATTATAATATATTAACTTGTAATTTTGGACTTGTATACTTTTACCTTTTTTAATTGCATTTATTTTACACTTTTCTATTCCGAATTCCATCCCTATATCATGGCTAAATGTTTCTGTAATTTCTAAAAGATTAGGCAAATTTGTTTCAGATGGTGCGAATAGCTTAAGGTCATCCATATTTAATAAATGTGTAACACTTTGTGATGTTCTTAATATTGTTACACCTTTTCCAGAATCATTGAGATAGGTTGATAGCGGTTGTAAGGCTAAACAAAACCATAATCGACTTAGAGCATCACCTTGGAATATTCCACGCTGTATTTTAACTTCACCAGCTTCTATATTATTGATAGTTAATCTTGTTCTCCAATTTACCATAACTTCTTTTAGTAATTTTATTACTTCAGGATTAACTTTGTATATATTTAGTACATCTAATAGCCATGTATGCGGGACGCTATCGAAAGCCTTGCGATAGTCTATGTAGGCAGAATATAGATCCCGTTTGTTTTTCTTTGTGTCTTCCATTATTGCCGAATCTATTATAAGTTGTTCGGCTTCCTTTCTTGCAACCTTTTTGTTCTTCAGATATTATTGAGTTTTCTTCAAAATGTTTATTTATTTTGTACGCTATGAAGGACGTAAATATTTTGTATATAGTTGGAAGACCAGTAATTGGCCTATATTTGCTTGGATCTTGACTTGATGGAGATGTTTTGGGTAATAAGTACGTGGTGTCTTTAGTAAAAAATTGTGGAATTGTCGTAGGGTTCTTTACTGCCTCAATAAGTAAATATACTAATTTCTCGTGTGTTTTGTTTTAAACAATCTATAATTTCTTCTATTGATCTATTTTCATCATTTTTATACTTTTGGATTTGTTTTGCTTGCTGGTTTAGCTTTAAATTTGTAGGTTGTGCTTTAGCTTGAGTAAGTCGACCAATCTCTCTTCTTAGTTCGTCAACCTTCCTCTTTATATGAATTTCCCAAGGTGGCGTGGTATTCTTTAGGTTCCTAGTTTTATCCGTATTCTCTGTTAATTTTACATCATGTAAAGCTAGTATAGTGATTGCACCAGTATATGAGAGTGTAGTTCTTTTAGTGATTTGCATGACTGCATTTCCATGGACAATGTGATGTTCACTTGTTCAATGTATTGTTTAGTTGTTTTATTTGTTCTCAATTTCTTTAAAGTTGGTTTACACGATGGGTGCATGCCATCGTACAGTATTTTGTATATGTTAAATTTGTTTATTACATGTTCTTCTACAACCTGTTGTGATGTTATTCTTTGTGTGATATCTGTGCGTTCCACGTTTCGTGTTTCCTCAATATCTTCTCCACCTAATTCCCTTCTTTCTTCATCAACAACCTGTTTTGACGTTATTGCTTGTGTGTTATCTGTATCTTCGATGTTTTGTGTTTCTATCATTTCTCCTACACTTAATTCCCTTCTTACTTCTTCCCGAATATTTATTATGTCATTTTGTGAGTCTGTTTTTTTAAAGTATTTCTCTCTTCTGGCTCAAGATGTTCATAAGTGTTTTATTAGCTAATTCAGGATATTTCTCTGTAACTTCTTTATGTAATCTTCCAGTGTAATTCTTCATTTCTGTTTCCAACTTAGTTATGAGAAGGTATGTACAGTATAGGAACCTGTTCATATCTAGTGTCCATTTAGTCCGTTTAAGTCTCTCACACTGACTCCCCAATACTGTTGGCGGTGCTTGTGAAATCTGTCGTGTTGTTATTGTTTGCGTGTTATCTATGTTTTTGACGTTTTGTGTTTCCCCAGTTTCTTCTCCACTTAATTCCCTTCTTACTTCAGCAGCAACCTACTGCAATCCCATGGTTTGTGTATTACCTATGCCTTCGACGTTAAATGTTTTCTCAATTTCTTCTCCATTTAATTCCCTTCTTACTTCTTCCCGAATATTTATTATGTCATTTTGTGAGAGTCTGTTCTTTGTAAGTATTTCTCTCTTCTGGCTTAATATGTTCATAACTGTTTTATTAGTTAATTCAGGATATTTCTCTGTTACTTCTCTATATATTCTTCTGGTATAATTCTTCATTTCAGTTTCCAACTTAGTTGTGAGAAGGTATGTACGGTACAGGAACCTGTTCGTGTCTGGTGTCCATTTAATCCGTTTACGCATCCCACACTGAGTACCCTTTACTGTGGGCGGTGAATGTGCATTCGCTACACTAATATTGGGTGAAGAAAATATTGTTTCGTGGTTTTCTTCTATTGCCTGTCTTGTGGTTCCAGTCAACTGGGTGATGCCACTTGCTCCATCGCTCCCAGTTCTAGACTGCCTGTCATCACGACGATTCCAAACAAGACCAGTCTGGTGTCCTGCCCCGCCACTATTTCTCTGTTTCCTTTTAACAGCGATTTTAATTCCACATCCATTCGGGCTGCTGATGGTGGTTTGGGATGAACCCTTTGGTGGGATTTCCACCTGTTTTTGATTGTGGTCCGTGGTGTCATCAATCACCAAAATGCACAGTCAAGTGTGCATGCCTTGCGGTATAATAGTTTTTAGCCTGTATATCTCCTATTATATTGAATGTTACACTTCAACAAATAAAATAATATTTACTTACCACTCACATTATAAATTAATTCAAAATATTAATGTAAATCAATATTGTTATATAAATTTAAATTATTTTGAATTTATAACATAAATTATAAAGTAGAAATATAAAAATATTTAATTAGTATGACAGGTGTCATTTAAAAAATATAAATTATAAATACATGATACATTAAATTATTGTAGAAAAATGATTTATTAATAGAAAAATACATTGAATAAATACCTTTGTATAAATTGTAAGTAATATATTGGCCATTTTTTACCAAAAATACTTATTTATTGAAGAGTGCCAGTATAGGATTCAGATCTTCAAGGCCATCTTATTATTATTATTATTATTATTAATAATATTATTATTATTATTATTATTCTGTACTTGGTTCATACAAACGAATCAATCTAGGCTTCTTGTTAGGTGAATTTTACTAATGCAATAATCTGTTCTATAATACGGTACTTTTGAAACATGGTTTTGCTCTTCCACAATTACTAGAGAATTACTCCAAAACTTCTCACAACACGGTGCATATTTTGTACATATCATAGTATAATGAAGATTAGAAGTGTGGCGGAAGTTTCGTAACTTATCTTTTCCAATGGAGTGTAACCTTTTGATAACTTAAATCTCAACAAAATTGTAAATAAGGAAAGGAACAAAAAAGAAATCTTTATGTGCTTTATATTTGCCTTTTCCGTTGAAATCAAAGTCCAGTGTTAATAGATTTCGATAATTATTTTTTTAAGCAGGTCCATAATTTAGTTTGTGACATGTATTCGAACTGAAAACACTGAATAATAAAAACTGCAAGAATTATTATTTTAGTAGTAGTGTTCTTCATTGTAGTAGGTAGCATAGACTTAGTAGGAAGTTACAGAGAAGCTTAATTTGGAAGTAACAGTTAGAAAAATTGTGATTGTGAAATGAGTTGGAATAAGGCAGAAAAAAAGAAAAGAAGGTATATAAGAAAGGAAAACAAGGAAACTACTCTGTGATTTAGTACACATTTCTCTTTTAATTAGTGAAATACATTAACAGTTTTTTGGATAACGGTCACACAAATAATTTGTCCATTTTGACATTCATATTTTATCATTGATTTTTAAGAAATTCATAAATCAAACACAAACAGTTTTTGTAAAAACTAATGGGGTAGTTTCGCCTTTTTAAATTTTTATTATATGAAAGTATATATTCCCTAATTTTTTATTTTGCACATTTTTTTGTTTTTAAATGAGAAAAAAAATTATTGAAAATACCGAATATATCTATTCCCGCCACTGTGACGTCACACTTGCCATTACCGTGCGTTACGACATGCTGCTCGAAGTGCGACAAAGATTATTTCGCTGCGTACGTCTTGCCGGGAAGGGGAGCAAATACTTCATAATGCGTATTAATAAAGGCAATCGATAACCATTTATATTTGTTTTTTTTTTACTTACTAAAAAGAGAATGAATGCCTTAAAGCATGATTTATAGATTGCATAGAATAGAAAATAACCAAATTTTATTTCTTATTCTATTCCATTCGGCTTGCTTCGATACAAAATAATAAATTATTTTATTAGGATTTAACGTGTCACTATTTTAGCGAGTAAAATTTACATTTGTGAGGCGGAGGTTTGACTTTTTTTGCAAGATAGAAGCATTTGAAACTCGGGCTAATATTGTGCACGCCACTGAACATTATGTTGGAGGCGTGTTCTGCAGACCCATGACATAGCCGGCTTGATCTTAACGTGTACAGAGTGTACCACCATCAACTGTCACTTTGACATTTCATATCCCATCACTGTAAAACAACGACACTAACTACAATTTGCGGCTTTAGTATGCAGTGACGTCACAGAAAACAGGTCGATTTGAATCATGTTATTTTTTAAATAACTTTTTTGAAATATTTACATAATAAATGGTGAATTTTATAACAGTATATATCTTATTATGAGTCATATATTGTAAACTAATAATAATTTTATTAAAATTCAACATATGTGACTAGTAACTACTCCATTGTAGGATAATAAATTATTGAAGCTGAAACTTTAATAACTTCAATTACTTCAATATGTTGTCAATATGTTTTCAACTTTATTAATACTGTATTGGTCAAAGTTAATTTTGTTTATATAAAATTGTAATGTATATCATAATGTTTATGATTTTTTTTATATCTAACGAATGGAAATTTTATAAATTACATGTAAACAAAAATAATTACTGTAGTAATTACGATACTAAATTTTTATAATATTTTTATCATTTCCTGAAAAAAATGCACTACAAATTTTATGGCATACACATTGTACGAATAAATACACACAGTTACTTCGAAAACAATAGAAACATTATCAATTTCATTGTGCGCCGTAAATCGAAAAGCGGGCAATAGACGTTTAACATGGGAAATCAATTTTTCTTTGCGCAAACGTTACCTAATTATTTTACGCAAAAATACTTCAAATAAAAGTTATGGGGATGTAAATTCTACATCTAAATCATGATAAACAATTCCCTTTTTTTAACTGTCAATTAAAACTAAAACAGTTTAACTTTTTGTATTTTGTGTTAGTTTACTCCTCTAATTTATTGTTACCTCTCGCTAAAATTTTAACATTTTTACGATATTGTCTGTGTGTGTATGTGTGTGAATTGAAAATTTAAAATGTAACTGGGAAGTACATACATATATTATTTCTTATTGTAATAATAGTTAAATATTTTAAATTATAGGTATATTACACGTACCCTTTAGAAATACTGTTAATCCCGACAATGAATTGGACATGTCGAAAAATTAGAAGAGTAGGACAAAATTTCTTCATAGAATGAATTTAAATTTTTAAAAATCTAAATATAAAGAATAGATATAAGTAGAATTTTTGGTGTATAGTGTAGGTATGCAAGAAATGTTAAAAAATACGTTAGGGCGGGAGCAGTCATGTGACTTTGTTGATCTTGACAAGCAGATACGGGGGCCCGTGTCAGAATGATAGCCAATAATTATGTACATAGATGTCAAATAACATTTTTTCATTCTAAATTTCGTGATTTTCCAATTCCATATAGTTTATTTTCATAGACAAGTAAATTCCACACTCCTGGTGACATTCAAAGTAACATCCCTTTTACCTCTCGCTAAGAGAGGTATTGGATTCATGCTGAAAAATTCATATCGATTTTAGTGAATAAGCATGTTTTAAGGTCCCTAGAGTCCGATTATAACTTTTTACGATGATGTGCGTGTGTGAATGTGTCTGTGTGGATGTGTGTGTATACATGTGTGCGTGTGTGTGTGTGTGTGTGTGTGTGCCTGAGGCCGTTTTAGATACGATTTCTCAAATTGTATAAGACTAAAGACCTGTGTAACTACGCATTCCTCAATCTACAACAGTAATGGGAAGAGATGAATAGGTTCTGGTAACAAATGGACAACCGGAATTGGTAGTTTCTAAAAAAAAAACAAATTCTAAATATAATTTTTTGAAAATTTGTTACTACAAGTAATAAAGATAATTATATTCCCAATCCGACACATTTTTTTTTTATTATATCTCGTATAGGTTTGGAGATCTAGTATATAATAATAATGAATCTGTTGTAATAAATCTCGTTGCCCAAAAACCAGTTGAGATATTTAAATGTTTGTAATTGACAGATAAATGCAAAATGTCAGTGACAAAAATTAGATTTTTCTGGGAGGTACGATTACATTTAATATTATGTGTTATTGTATTATTAATTAAATATGTATTTAAATTATAGGTATGTTAATATTACATAATATCCTTAAGAAATACCGTTAATACTGTCAATGAATTTGAATAATTTTGAACATATTAGAATAATAGGCCAAATTTCTCATAGAACGAAAGAAGAAATACAATTTCAATTATTTGTGTGTACAAGAAATGTTAAATTCGTTACTTATAGGGCGCGAGCAGTCATATGACTTTGTTGGTCTTGGCAAGCAGATGAGGATTCGTGTCAGAATGACGACTAGTAATTATTTACATAGATGTCACAATTGTCATATCTATAATTTTTCATTCAAAATTTTAAAATATTCTGATGTTTATTTGCCATCAATAGTATAGAATATTAGTATAAGGATAATAATCCACATCGATTTGAAAACTCATAATGTTTTCAATAAAAACTTATAATACTTGACACTCATGTACATTACATGTACAGGCCAACAAAGTCATATAACTGCTAGCGCCCTATGCAACATAAAATGAAAATGACGAGAGGTATTGTGCTGGCCACAACAGATTTTTTTAAAAATGAATTTATAAATTGACAGTTAAAAGAACGCAATCGTTTATTTTTATCATAATCCATACATTTCACATAAACAAACGCCTATGGCTTTTCGATTATACCTTGTATTTTCGATGTTTTTTTTTTTAATATTAAAGATAAAGAAAAACCGTTTCTACATTCCGGGGTCAACTTTTCGACAAAAGTTTAATAATCGCCAATGAATTTTCGATCTTCTTTTATTTTTGAGCTACGGGCAAAATCTCGTTTTACGCCAATTTGCCAATATCTCACAATTTATATATTATGATATTTAGAGAAAAATTGTTTAGAAAAATTTTGTACCTTTTTTTACGTAGAATAAAATGGCGTAATTAAATTTCTTGAAAACTTAATAATTCTCGAGATATAATACAAACATATCTTTTTTTACATGGGAACCTATATAAAAAATAGTCTCATCTTTGTGTTTATTTTATAAGCTTTGCAACGATATATAATAAGTCTACATTCTTTTGTTTTAAACATGAACAAAACATGAATGATTATTTTTTTGCAATAAAAAAAATTAAAATAATTAAGAAACAAATAAAAACTCTATTACAGATCATCTTTTCTTTATTTTTAATATTATTTTCTTCAGTTTTTATCATTTTTTCGATTCATATCATATACAGTGGCTCACAAAATTATTCCTACACTTTACTTTTATCAGTAAAATGTAACATAAAAATCTGATGTGACCAACACAATTCCTCCCGCCATTTATTTTTTTATTAATTTAAATACATACCTTTGGGATTCATTCGGATTCAGGCCGCACCAACGCCAAATATTTCGACATTTATCTGCAGTTACATACATTGGAAATATGAACTATACAACTAATAAATTGTGTTTATCTTTAAAATATAGTCTCCGGGATTTATAAAATTGATTATTTTATTAATTTATGTATAAAATATGTAGAAAAATTATTAATGGCCTGTAGAAAATTCACTAATCTTTAATTTTTATTATAACATAAATCGGGAAAAAATGACCTTTAAAGGTATTTTTGGAAGAAAAACGTTTTACACTTCAAGTAAAGTGCGATTTCCGGTTATCCGATTTATATCAAAATCTAATGGCTTCTTTCCATATTAGAATAAGTTTGAAATACAAGGTTTCAAAAATTTCCAAAAGATATTATTCGAGTTCCAGAACACACACACACGCACGCACGCACGTACACACACACGCACACACACACGCACACACACACGCACACATCTTTATTATTTGTAGTAACAAATTTTAAAAAAATATTTAGATTTTTTTTTTTTTTGGAAACTACCACTTCCGGTTGCTTAATGGGGTAGTTACCATATGTTAAAATTGAATGAAATTTTTATTTGTTTACAATATATGACTCATAATAAGATATATACTGCAAGAAAATTCGCCATTTATTATGTAAATATTTCAAAAAACCTCTTCTCTGTGACGTCACGGTTACATATTTAAAGCCGCAAATGTTGCTAGTGTCGTTTTACAGCGATGGTATGTGATATGTCAAAGTGACAGTTGATGGTGATACTGACGCTGTGGACATAACCTTGTTTCTATTTATCAACTGTAATACAAAACGTCGTTACAAACTTACTTAAACAAAAAAAAAAATACTTACTAACTTGACACCAACCTAACCTAACAAAAAAGTTCCCCTTATCCCGCAAGCCATACGTCATAAAATCTTTGTCATACTTCGAGCAGCACGTCGGAAATAAGTTGCAACGAAAACAGTAAGGGTAACGTCACAGTGGCGGGAATAGATACGTCCGGTATTTTCAGTCATTTTTTTTCTCATTTAAAAACAAGAATTGTACAAAATAAACAAATATGGAAAATTGAAAACCCATTCATCTCTTCCCATTACTGTTAGATTGAGGAATCCGTACTTACACAGGTTTTAAGTCTTATACAATTTGAGAAATCGTACCTACAACGTCCTTAGACAGACACACACACACACACACACACACACACACACACACACACATACACACCCGCAGTCATCATTGTAAAAATGTTAAATTCGGATTCTATGGACTTTGAAACGTGGTTATTTATCAAAATCTCGATATGCGATTTTTGGCATGATACCTATACCTCCCTTATCAAGGGTATTATGTGTTAAATAATTTTATAACTGTAGGTGTACGAATAATTTCGTGTTTCTTGTTTTATTGTTTAAAACAAAAGAATGTAAACTTGTTATACAGCATTGAAAAAATTATGAAATATGCAAAAAAGGAGACTATTTTCAACATTTCCCATTTAAAAAATCTGGTGTGACCAACACAATACCTCCCGCCATTTAATTTTTATTAATTTAAATACATATACCTATGGGGTCTTGTGGCCGCATGCCTGAGTGTCTGGTCGCGAATCTGGGGAACCGGATTCAATTCCTACTATCAAATATTTAGAATTTTAAATGGCACAAAACTGACCCCTGTAATGCACTCTCCACGCCAAAAATGAGTACCTGTGAGGTGACGCATGGTAAATACCCGCACAATACAAATATGTCAACATCATTACCGAAATCTGTGTACAAAGCAGATTAGCACACCCAGCAATGGGTAATATGCCGTTATAATATATTTATTTATTTTCTTATTTAAATACATACCTCCATATATACTAATATTAGAAATTATGTATCTTAAGTTCATTTCCATATAACTATTGTCCTATATTACAATTTTCGTTTTAAAACGATATTATTATTAATTTGAAATTATGTATAAGTTCCTTTCCATATAACTATTGTTCTATTTACAATTTTCTTTTGAAAACGTTGCTGTTATTAATTTGAAATGATTATTTTTTGACAGTAACATTTATCTGTCAGTTACATACATTTGAACTGAACTGTGTAACCATGGAGTTGTGTTTAAAGCATAAGCTCCGAGATATAATTTTTATATTATTTTATAAATTTATCCATAAAATATATAGAAAAAGTATTAATGCATACCTGTAGAAAATGAATTAATCTTTAAGTTTTATAATAACAAATGGCAAAAAATACCATTTAAAGGTATTTTTTGAAGAAAAACTATTTTTAGCTTCAAGTAAACTGCCATTTCCGGTTATCAGATTGACACAAGAATCTAATGACTTCTTTCCACATTAGAATAAGGCAGAAATACAAGATTTCAAAATTTTCTGAACGATAGTATTTGAGTTAGAGCGTAAAGAGGATCCACGCATACACACAGACATCATCGTGAAATTGTTAAAAATGGATTCTAAGGACCTTAAAACGTGCTCATTTACCAAAATCTCGATATGCGTTTTTTTGCACGATCCCTATACCTCCCTTACCAACGGTAGTAGCGGGAGGTAAAAATATAAATTTGTGTTATGTGTTCAAGAATTGTTAAGTTTTCAAAAAATCTAATTACCGGCGCCATTTTTTCTACGCAAAAGAAAAACGATACAAAATTTGACTAAACAATTTTTGTCTATCATATTAAAATAAGATATGAGATTATTTCCGAAATTATCGAAAAACGAGTTTTTCCCTGTAGCTCAAAAACAAAAGATCGAAAATTCCTGTGGCGAGTGCCGACTACTTTCCTGGAATATGCAAATTGTTTTGCTGTGTTAATATTACCCGAGTTATCTTAAAAAAACATCAAAAATAAGACAGCCTGTACTTGTGTATCCAACATTTTTGTAACTTTAAAATGTTTTATTTCAGATGTTCCACAATGAACAAACCCGTAATGAAAAACATCTCAATCTCACGACAGAAGAAACTATTAATATTTTTAGTCTTGGTCTTATGTATAACTGGTCTATTAATTTATTTAAATTCAAGCTTATTACCAATTGGAAGACATTGGTCAAAAATTGATTTACCTAGAGCTCTAATATACCCCAAACACAATCGAAAAGATAAAGTGATACTTTATTGGAACACATTTTTTGACAGAAAGGACATGTATTTCGGCATAGAAAACATTTTTGACAAATGTTCCTGTAGCAACTGTTACGCCACTTATAACAAGTCATATTTACCTGTTGAACAATTCGATGCTATCATTTTTCACGCTGCTAGATACAATATTTACTATGACATGTATCCTAGGCAACGAAACACACATCAAAAATACATATTCTATAGTTTGGAGTCGCCTTATAATACCAATTTCGATGAAGCCTCAAAAATTGATTTTTATAATTGGACAATGACTTATAGAAGAGATTCTGACATACACTGTCCATATGATACTATTGTTAGCAGTAATACAAATTACAAAGTACCAGACGATATTAAGAATAAAACCAAATTTATAGCTTGGTTTGTTAGTAACTGTCAGACGGAAGGATCTCAACGCCGGATGAAATACGTCATGGAACTACAAAAATATATTCAAGTCGATATTTATGGCAGTTGTGGCGACCTAAAATGCGAAAATAGAACATATTGTTACGGAATGTTAGAACGTGACTACAAATTTTATTTGTCTTTCGAAAATTCAATGTGTCAGGACTATGTAACAGAAAAATTATTCAATATCTTACACCTAAACGTCGTTCCAATTGTCTTGGGTATATTTGACTATAGTAACATCGCTCCACCAAATTCTATAATAAACGCTTACGATTTTAAAAACCCAAAAGATCTAGCAACATATTTATACCAGCTTGACAAGAATTTCACTGCATACAGTCAGTATTTTGAATGGAAAAAGTACTACAGAGTTAAAGAAGCTAAAGAGTACACTCTCTGTCAAATTTGTAAAAAACTAAACGAACCCTTAATATACACTTTCTACGAAGATATAGAAGAATGGTTCTATGGATATAAATGTATCTTATAACAGTTTTTATAAGTGTTTAACTAAGTGCCACCAAGATGTATAAAACATAGTTTTTCCTCAGGTATTTTAGTATTCTGTTAAAATAAAGCGTTTTGTAAGTAAATGGTTGTGTTATTACCTTAAGCTAGGGATTATATATATATATATATATATATATATATATATATATATATATATATATATATATATATATATATATATATATATATATATATATAGAATAATCTGTTGTAATAAATCTCGTTGCCCAAACAATTCCATGGAAATCAGTTGAAATATTTAAAAGTTTACAAATGACAGATAAATGCAAAATGTCAGTGTCAAGAATAAACAGTTTTATTATGTGTAGATTACAAAACAGAAAGATTTTTTTTTTAAATTCGAAAAAGAAAATTCGACTTTTCTTAAGAAAACTTTTTTTACTGCTTTTTTAATTATTCTTAATAATTAAATTAAATAGCATTTTTAACGAAAATAATTTTGTAATAGATAAAATAATGCAAATGCGTTGCCAGTGGTTCAGTGGTTCCAAAAATGTTAGTTTCATGAAAACTACCCTTAAATGTTGCGAATTTAAAAAAAAACTTTCTATTTCGTAATCTACACATGTCATACTACTTACCCTTAAATTTATGACATTAAGTTCATAACCACCCTGTATATATATATATATATATATATATATATATATATATATATATATATAAATAAATTATATTATTTAGTATAAATAATACTTTTAAAAAAAAATTATTCGTAGAGAACTTGTTTAACAGAGATTCGACAAGCAGCATGCCAGTCTTAACAAAGAATCATCATGAATTATCTTAAGTCCAGGCTTATATACTATTTGGTTTCAACAACTAAGCGATAAGTGTTATTAGTAGAAGTATAACATTGTCTCACACTCTGATAAGCCGATTGGGTATATAATTCCTCCCCTTGAAGTTCGAGGTTATCATGGTGTCACATAAATAGTCTTATATTGAAGTTAGTTCTATTATTTCTGGTTCTGATTTATTTTGGTTTTTAATTAGCCTCTTCTTCAACATATTTCTATTTTTTACAATAAAATATATATTTATACATAAAATGATTATAAATATCAAGGCATATTGATATGTATAGTGAGGTGTATCCTTAGTGTATTCTGTTAGTTCTTTTAACATGTTTAAATGTTTGAGTTTTATAGTTTTCAACTCTTCATTACCTATTTCGTTTATTTGTCTTTGAGGTTTACTGGTTTTCATTATGTCTAGAATGATTTGTTTTCCTATTAATTGGTTAGATAATTTCTTTTTATTAATTTGACAGTTATTATTGTTTAATTTGAATATTCCTTGCGTTTTTAATATTATATTCTGGGTGAAGCATTTTATTTCTTGTGGTTTATCCATTTGGACAATATATAATAGATTTGAATTTTCAATTGGAATAATTTTATTTTCTTTATCGATTTCCCTATTATTACAATTTTTATTACTATGATTTTCGAGAAGTGTTTTTGAACAATTATCTATTATATCAAATTGTGTTTCGCAATAATTTTCCGTGTTAATATTTATAATTTTATTGCAAATATAATTTTCAAAGTTTATTTTGATTATTATTTGTTTTTCATAGTTTAACTCTAACAGATGGTCATTTTCCAGGAAGGGAATAGGGGTAATTTGTTTCAGAGGATATTTCGTTCTGGAATATTTGGGTATAATAATTAAATATTTCAATACTTCGTCTGCTATTTTGCAATAATTATGTATTAAATTTAAGTAATTGAGGTAGTTTTCTTCTGATATTTCTGTGTTTTGTGTAATGATTGTTTTCAGTTCTTTTATATTTTCATTTTCAATTAGTGAAATATGAAAGGTGTTTGTACTACAAAATGATAAGGTTATTTCTATGTTACTAATTATTTCTTGTAGTTCCATTATATTATTATTAACTAAATCTATAGTGTTGGTTAGTATGAATATATTTTTCCAACTGATTTGTTCTTTCAATAGAGATTGAACATTTTCCAATTTGGATTGCATAATGAATTGATTTTCATTTATTATTTTGAATTGGTCTTCGTAATATTTCGTAGCATTGTTTAGATGGTACGTTATAGCTTTCATGTCTTCGTTATTTATTTCAGTATTTGTTTCTAATTCGTCAATGATTTTATCGTATCTTTCTCGATCATTGTCATCTAGATTACCGGTGATTTGTTTTATTATAGATCCTAGGCTGTTCAATATCCCTCGTTTTTGACGTGTGGGGAATAGTGTATTGATTCTCATTTGTAATTTTGAAAAGTGATTTTGGGTATGTTGTATTTTGACGTTTAGTTCACTTTGGTATCTTTGATTGATATCCGTAGTGGAAAGGGTTAACTGTTTTATTTGATTTTCTATTATCTTGTATGCATCTGTGATTTTGTAGGTATAGTGCACGTAAATTTCATTTTCGAAGATTTTTGTTTCGGCTAGTTCGATTATATTCACGCCATTGCTGTCTGTTTCCAATGGTGTGGTGTGGGTAGCGTATCTGTAACAATGTTACATTTTTAGTTTATCCATTTTTATCTTTCTAACTCTTTGTTTATCTATAACTTTCGCGGTCTTTCTTTTATCATCAACTTTTAATATGTTTACCTTTTCGTACAAGGGTTTTTTTATATTTTTGTATTAATCTGTTATTTTGTTTCAGATATGCAACTTTCTTTAATCTATTTATGGGTGGATTAGGTTTGAATCTTTTCTCTTTTTCTTGGTTGATTTTATCTTTTATTTTTTTAATTTCTAATTCGCGTTTTTCAACGAATGTTTGGATGCGGTTCTCTTCGCTTTCTAGCTTTTGAGGATATATGTTTGTGTAATATTTTCCGAAAAGTACTTCATTGGGGGTAATTTTTAAGGTATTTGAACTATTGTTATACGCATAAATTGCTTTATCCAGTATTTCTTGTATTTTTAATTTTGAATTTGTTTTGAATAGTATTCTTAAGTGTTCTATCAAGGTGGAATGAAATCTTTCTATTAAATTTGATTTTGGATTGCTTACACAGGTAAGACGTAGTCTTATTTCGTTATTGTGACAATATGTTTTTAGTGTTATATTATCAAATTCTTTTCCTGCGTCACATATTCATTTTGAGGAGATTTTATATGATTTAAAAAAAAGATCTAGTTTTTTTTTGTGATTTCTTGTCCTGTCTTTCTTTATAATGGATATATATTTGTGCGAATTTTGAGAATTGATCTAAGATTGTTAAGTAAGAGTTTTTGTCTAAGGTAAGTAAATCGGCATTTATTATTTCGAAAGGTCTGTTAGGTGTTTCTGTAAATATGTCGTATAGTTTTATTGGTTTCTTATCGTATTTACAAGTTTTGCATATTTCGCAATTATTGATAAATTTTACTATAGTATCTATCATTTTAAGCCAGTAATATTTTACTTTTAATTTTTGATATGTTTCATTGATACCTCGGTGGTTCATTTTTCCAAAGTTATAGAGGAATACAAGTTCGTCTTGTTCTTCTTTACTTTCTATGTCTTGGACTAATTGATTTATTTTGTTTAGATTCATAGAGTTACGTTCAAAATTTTTTTGTATAATTTTATTAATTTCTTTTTCTAGCGTTTTATTTTAAAAAATGCGGAAATATCTAATTTTTGGCACTATATAATTTCTAAGGAATTCTAGAATTCTTGTTGCAAATTCTCTTTATTAAAAGTTACCTCTAATCTTTGTTTTGTGTTATTGAATAGTTTCTTTATTTTGATATTGTTTTCGTTGTGTACTTCGAATATAATTTCGATATTTGCGTTATTTAATCTATTTTCTAAAATTTTGATTCCTCCGATAGGGTTTTCATTATCTGAATGTCAAGTTCCATTTGTACTACTGTTTTCGTTTGATAAAACGTCTAGGTCATTATTGGTGTTTAGTAATATGGTTTCCAATTCATATATTTTGATATGTATATTGGAGTGTTCAAAGGTTTTGTTTAAATAATTTAGTAATTCTTCTCTTTTTAATTTATATAATCCGTATGACAATGAGGGTATGTTCATTTCGTATATGTCGTTCATGATCAAATAATCTCGTAATTCTTTTAATGATTTTTGGAATAGTTTTTTATTACATTCTTCTAAGTATTGTTTTTTTTTTGAAAATAAATGAATAATAGTTTTGTTGTTGGGTTTTTGTATTATAATTTTGTCATTAGTGTGTTTTTCGCAATATTGTTTACTTTGAAATTTCTTGTCTACTTGTTTTGCTAAACCTTTTCCGAATTTCAAATCTTTACTGATACAATGTGCTAATATATTTGTTTTAGTTACGTCTCCTTTGTGATACGTTATTCTGTGAGGTTCTCGTATCCGTGATAAATAGTCAGCAATTTTATTTGTTTTGCCTTGTAAATATATTGAAGTTATATTCTCCAAGTTCTATCTTCCACCGCATTAGTTTTTGATTAGTGTTTTTCATGTTAAAAAGCCAAATGAGTGGTCTATGATCGGTGATGATAAATTTTCTTCCGAATAGATAGTTATGAAAGTTTGAACTCGCCCAAACTATTGCTTTTAATTCTTTTTCAACTGTGCTATAGTTTATTTAATTAAAAGTTTTGCATGCGTAGCCAAGGGGTTTTTCTTCTCCGTTTTGTTTTTGAGATAACACAGCGCCCATTGCGTAATCTGAGGCGTCTGTAGTTAGTATAAATATATCATTAAAATCCGGGAATGCAAGAATTGGGGGATTTGTCATTAGTTCTTTTGCTTTTGTAAAAGTGTCTTGATATTCTTTGTTCGTAGCGTCAATTATATTGCCTTTTTGTAAACACTTAGTAAATGGTTTGATTAATTTTGAGAAGTTCGGAATGAATCATCTGTACCAACTCAATTTTCCTAGAAATGATTTTATTTCTTTTGGAGTTTTTGGGATAGTTATTGACTGTATGGCATCTATCTTTTTAAAGTTTGGTTTTAAACCTTCATTCGAAATTATGAAACCTAAATATTCTACTTCTTCTTTAAATAATTCGTTTTTATCTATTTGAATTTTTAAAATTGCTACTCTCAGTTTTTGAAAAACTCGTGTTATGTTTTTTAAATGTTCTTCTACGGTATTGCCAAAAATTAGTATATCGTCTAAATAAACTAAACAAATTTCATTTACTAATTCGCCTAATGCCGTGTTTATCATTCTCTGAAATGTAGCAAGTGCATTCACTAGTCCGAAAGGCATTCGTACGTATTCGCAATGTCCAGAGGCTGTTGAAAAAGCTGTTTTTTCTATATCTTTTTCCTCCATTTGGATTTGATGAAATCCACTATGCAAGTCTAAAGTAGTGAAGTATTTGGGTTTAGCAATTTTGTCGAGTAACGTGTCTATATTGGGTGTAGCGCTGTCACATGTTAAAATTAAATGTCATAAATTTTGCAATGTCAATTAAATATGACATTTAATTTTAACATGTGACACAGCTTCATTTCCTTTCACACCATTCTTCAATAGATCGTTCAACGGTGCTTGGAGTTGTGCAGCATCGGAAAGAAATCTCCGGTAAAAATTCATTGCTCCTAGAAAACTAGAAGATTTTACTGTCGTTGGTTTTGGAAAATTTTGGATAAATTCTATTTTATCTTTAAGAGGTTTTATACCATTAGCTGATACGTGGTATCCTAAAAATTGTATTTCAGATTTTCCAAACTCGCTTTTAGAGATGCTTATGATGATGTAATCAACGAATCGTTGGAATAGAATTCTAGTGTCCCGGCATCTAGCCGCTTAATTTATATAGATATTGATTTTTAGATATACTTGGCGTTGGGCGCCAAGGGGTTTTTTGTTATTATTGTTAGAATTGATATAAAATATTTTTGATGTTTTGTAACAGATTAGAATAAAAAGAAAGCTAAATTGAATTAGTTTATATTTTTATTTACAATTTATTTTTACAATTTAAGTTGAGATACATAATAATTTTACATTGGTGACCCCGAGCAAAAGTACTCGCATCTTACTTTTATAATTATGGCCCTCTCAGGAGAGAGACCTTAGTCAACGACAGTGCAATAGAAATTTCAACCATTTCAGCTTCATTTAAGATACCATATAGCCATATTCAATTCTCATAGGATAACTACCGAATTCACAAAATTTTACAAGCTCATTGGTGCCGTAAGTCACAATACGCTAAAGAAGTTAGAGACATCATAGTTGCACCTTCAGCAGATACTCCATATACTACCATTAAAAATGCCTTAATTCAACGAATCGGTTCATCCGAAAATGAAAAATTGCAGCAATTACTAAATCTTACCTTTGATGGAGACAAGAAGCCAACACAAATTTTACGATTTATGAAGCAACTAATCGGCTCTAAATCTTTGGACAATACAATCCTTGAAGAACTCTTCCTCCAAAAATTGCCAACATACACTCAAGTTATCCTTTCTTCATTGGTCAACTCTTCATTGGACGAAAAAGCAGAAGTACCTGACAAGATTGCAAACATTAATCAACCTTCGATATCTTCAATAAATCAAGATTCAGTTACACTACAGCAGTTGTCACAAATTATACGCCCATCTTCTAGTAACTGGACTTCACCTTTACATTTACCTTGCGGTGATTATCGAGCTTTAAATGCTATTACTGTTCCCGACAGGTATCCAATTCCCCATATTCAAGATTTTACTACTAACCTCCATGGTAAAACCATATTTTCTAAATTAGACCTAGTTAAAGCCTATAATCAGTAAGTCTATTTCTAAAACTGCAATAATTATCCCTTTTGGTTTATTTGAATATTTTGTCATGCAATTTGGTTTACGAAACAGTGCTCAAACTTTTCAGCGATTTATTAATGAAGTAACAAGAGGTTTAGATTTCTGTTTCGCCTATATAGATGATATTCTAATTGCAAGTGAATCCCGTGAATCACATTTACAACATCTTAAAATAATTTTTGACAGACTAAAAAAATGACATTTTAATAAACAAAAACAAATGTCAATTTTGTGTCAAAGAAATTAAATTTTTAGGCCATAAAATTTCTTTAAATGGAATACAACCGCTAAAAGATAAAATTGATACTATTTTAAATTTTCCTTTACCCACTTCACAACGAAAATTACATTTAAATGTAACGACTGCGATAAATGTTATATAGGGCAAACAGGAAAAACTTTTACAATCAGATATCAAGATCACATGCGATCATACAAGCTAAATAAAATTAATTCTAATATTGCGAAACACCTCATTGAAACCAATCACACTTGCAGTATAGACAATTTAAAAATCTTACATATTTTAGATAAAGGACAAAAAATGAATATTTTAGAAGCGTATGAAATTCAAAAAGCTTTAAAAACAAATTTACCTATTTTAAATGATCAAGTTGATTTGTTTTAATCCGAGTATTTCGAATGTTTGCTAGGAAAAACCACTAATTATCCCCTACCATAAGTTTCTTGTAACCCTAACGGAATAGTATATAAGCTGTAATTCTGTAAGATTCTTGTATTATACTTCTGATGATGGAGTAAAAAACCGAAATCGATAAAGTGTCTTAAATAAATATTTTGTGAAACTTACACCAAGTGTTTTTCTTTAATTAATTTCTCGTTATTTAAATATGTTTCATCAAGTGGCTACCACCGAATCTCTCAATATTATAAAAACAAACTTGCAAATAATATACTTTATTTTCCAAAACATAATGCTCAAACATCCATTATGGTCGATGCCTCTGACAGTGGCATCGGAGCTACCTTACAGCAATTAATAAATAATAACTGGGTACCTATAGCGTTTTATTCTAGAGCTTTATCACCAACCGAAAGAAAATACAGCACTTTTGGCCGAGAATTATTAGCAACATACTCAGCTGCCAAAAAAAATTCGTTATTTTATTAAAGATAGAAACTTTACAATTTTTACAGATCACAAACCTTTAACTTTCATTTCAAAAAAAATATCAGACACAAATTCACCACGAGAAATCAGACATTTAGATTTTATACTTCAATTCACAAATGACATCAAGCATGTCTCAGGAAAAGACAATCCTGTCGCTGACGCATTATCCAGAATGTGATCCAGAATACATGCTTTACATTTAGATACCAACATTAATTATTCAAACATAGCTTCTGCACAGCAAAATGATAATCAACTAAAATTATTACAAAAATCAAAAGAAACCAAATTACTATTTCAGATGTGAAAATTCCAAATTCTAACCTCACCTTGTCATATGACATTTCAACAGGAAATTACAGACCGTATATTCCACAACAATTCCCTCAACAAATATTTAATCAATTACATTCCCTTTCTCACCCTGGAATAAAAGCATCTATTAAACTAATTACCTTCAAATTTGTTCGGCTTAACATGAACAAAGACATTCAAAATTGGACTAAAAATTGCTTAACCTGTCAATCCTCAAAAGTAACCAAACATAACAAATCTTTAATTATACCTTGCTCTAAACCTAATTTTCGTTTTGAAAAGGTTCATATTGATATAGTTCAACTTCCTCTTTCCAACGGTTATTGTAATATCTTGACTTGCATAGATCACTTTACACGTTGGCCTGAGATCATACCTATCAAAGATTGCACTACAGAAACAGTATCTAGAGCTTTTGTTACTATCTGGATTGCTAGATTCGGCTGTCCATCTGTTATTACAACAGATAGAGGAAAACACTTTGAATCGACTCTATTTAAAAATTTATTAACAATATTAGGTACAGACCATATAAAAACAACAGCTTATCATCCACAATCAAATGGAATGATTGAAAGATTTCATAGGCAACTTAAAAATTCCCTCAGAACTTACAACAATCCTTCAGAATGGTATAATTACCTACCTTTAGTATTATTAGTTCTACGCACAACATACAAAGAGCCAATTAAATGTAGTGCAGCTTAACTTGTCTACGGAACTCCCATACGAATTCCAGGGGAATTTGTCAAACAATCAAAAACATTACCAGATTCAGAAATACCATTTTTTTTACAGCAACTAAAAAATTATATTAGCAAATTTTCTTTCATCTCTCCGAAAATTACTTCACAAAATATTACATTGACCCAAATCTCTATGGTACTTCATATGTTTTTGTAAAAAATGATAAAATAAACCTTCCACTTCAACAACCGTATAACAGACCGTATAAAGTTTTAAAACGCTACGATAAATATTTTAAAATTATTTTTAACGATAAAGTATAAACAATTTCTATTGATCGTCTTAAACCAGCATACTTCAATAATTCGATAAATTCTTTCACGATGGAACCTGAAAACATTTAATTCTGCCCCATGTTTTCTTCTACGGGGGGAATAATGTAGTGTCCCGGCATCTAGCCGCTTAATTTATATAAATGTGACGTGCGCTCCGGGAGAAGAGTATACAACGCCGCCACTGACAGAACGTTCCGGAGCGATGACGCAATCCCTGGCGCCGCAACGGCAAATTACGCCGTGACCTCATTTCTTTGTATACAGGTCATTGTCGCGTTCGAGGCTTCTAGAACGATATTGGGTGTATAAATACCGTCGGGAGAACAGCGGGAAGACAGTTTCATTTATACAAGCAACCAGAAATGAACTCAGTGATATAAATAAACAGTTTACATGTTGTCAACATAAATAAATGTAGTTATATAAATAAGTGTAGTGATATAAATGTTAATTACATAAATAATCGTAGTGTTTAAGCATTCAATAATATTCTTAGTGTTTATAATTATTTCATCATAGTGTTAGTTGTTTTTATTATCTTTTAATATTTAGTCTTAATTATTCATCGTTTAATAAACGTATTCTTTTGGTTAATAATATTTGTCTATGTTTTACACTTCACCCATATAAATAAAAACGTTACAATTAGTGTCAGGTGTGGGGTTGTTAAACTGTGAAGTGTAAATAAATAAAAATAAACAAAATGCCTAAACTATTAAAATTAAGTGAATTGAAAGTAAGTGATCTCAAGACAGAACTGGAAGAACGAGAATTAGATACAACAGGAAAGAAGTCAGTGCTTCAAGAAAGACTGCGGCAAGCATTAATCGATGCTGGTGAAAATCCTGAAGCTTACTTATTCAAAATTCCGTATGACGCATCCGACATTTGTAAAATATTAGAACAAATATGGGAAGAAAGTTCTAGACGTTTGGATCGAATATTGGATGAAAGTTCTGGAAAAGTGGAAGTAAATTCCGGAGAAGAATTAAAGGAATATTCTAGAACATTGGAAAGGGAATTGCATGAAAGTTCTAGAAAAGTGGAGGAAAATTCCGGAGTACTGGACGAAGAAGTAATGGAACATTCTAGAACAATGGAACGTGAATTGAATGAGAGTTTTAGAAAAGCTGAAGATTCTGGAATTTTTGAGCAGAAATTGGAAGAGAAATTGGAGGGGAATTCTGGAAAAATAGAGGAGAATTATAAAATTCTGGAGCAGAAATTGGACCAAGAATTGAAGGTGAATTCTGGAAGAGTAGAGGAGAATTCTGGAATTACTGGAGCAAATATTGGAACAAGGATTGGATAAGACTTCTAGAAAAATTGAAGAAAGCCTTCTGGAGTTTGGGGCCAACGTGGGTCGTCTCGCACATCCTACGGCTCCTGAAAGCGAAGAAAGCCTTCAAGAATTTGGAGCCGATGTAACTCGTTTGGTTCGTTTCACACATCCTACGGCTCCTGACAGCGATTTGGTGTACCTGGCCACTCAGGCACTCATCTCCGTAATTCGAGACAGCAATACTCAACAAGCACTGCAATTCGGCCGCCCAAAAACTATGGTTAACGCACTCTCATATGTATCAGATTATGAAGCTGCCAAACAAGTTTCACGTAATCAATCGCGAGTGCGTAATACTTATGCTAAGGTAAATGTAAACACCGAAGGCATGGATGAAAAAGTGCGACGAATTATAAACGAAGTGTTTGCTAGAAGAAAGAAACTCCGCTATTACAAAAGAAGACGGACGCGAAAAAGAAGGAAGAGAACGCATGAGAGAAAAGAGAGCGTGCTAAGCAAGGAATTAAAGAAGAAATCTAGGAAGAAATTCCAGTAGTGGAGGAAAGCCAACCTGAAATGAATAGTTCTCCGACGAGCAGCTGCGATTGCAATCTAAGGACTGTGGAACGGGGCCTGAAGACAGCGGGGAAGACGTGCCCTTGGTGATTCGTATGGACAGCTCGAGTGGGAAACGAAAACTCGAGATAGATAATGTTGACGACGATGCCATACTTCTCACCACAAGGAAGAAAAAAAGTCAAGACAGAGAAAGGAACTTGAAAGGCAGGGAAGTAGCGTCGACGCATTGTTCAGAAGGCCATGCTAAGGGAGGCAAATATGGTAGTCGACTAGAAGAAAAACATTCCACCATTGCCAGAATAACAGTAATCAACGATAGTAGGCAGCCCGATGGACTACGAAAGGTCCCGACTGAAAATAGTAATGGAATGGAAAGCGACGAGAGCAAACCAATATGGGAAGATGTTGCACCACAGTCACAGATTGTAAAATCGTACTGGGCGCAATGTGACTCCATGGTGATTGATGGCCTGTTAAAGCGTGTGGTTGAGAATGCCATGGAACTGAGAAGAGAACTCAGTTGGTTATTCCTAAGAGTAGAGTACCAGACGTGTTAAAAGAGATCCATGACGGATCTGGAGGAGGCCATTTTGGAGTCGACAAAACTTTGCGCCAGCGATTTTACTGTTAACTGCAAGGAAGACGTTAAAGACTGGTGCAAGAAATGTGTGGTTTGCGCTGGAAGCAACGGCCCTCATAGACGACGAAAAGCTCCAATGCGTCAATACAACGTTGGCAGTCCATTTGAGCGCATTGTGATTGACGTGGCCGGAAAGAGAAGACGGAAATACATACATCGTGGTTGTCATGGGCTACTTCACCAAGTTGGTTGAAGCCTCTCTATTACCCAACCAGGAAGTCATCACGGTCGCTGAAACCTTAGTCAAAGAGTGTGTATGCCGGTTTGGTGTACCACGTGGACTTCCAAATGTACCAAGGGTAATACGTACAGATATCGCCATCGAGAACTGTTCCGGGACGAAACAGTCTTAAGGAGGGGGCAGTGTGACGTGCGCCCCGGGAGAAGAGTATACAAGCCGCCACTGACAGAACGTTCCGGAGCGATGACGCAATTCCTGGCGCCGCAGCGGCAATTTACGCCGTGACCTCATTTCTTTGTATACAGGTCATTGTCGCGTTCGAGGCTTCTAGAACGATATAGGGTGTATAAATACCGTCGGGAGAACAGCGGGAAGACAGTCTAATTTATACAAGCAACCAGAAATGAACTCAGTGATATAAATAAACAGTTTACAAATTGTTAACATAAATAAATGTAGTTATATAAATAAGTGTAGTGATATAAATGTTAGTTAGATAAATAATCGTAGTGTTTAAGCATTCAATAATATTCTTAGTGTTTATAATTATTTAATCATAGTGTTAGTTGTTTTTATTATCTTTTAATATTTAGTCTTAATTATTCATCGTTTAATAAACGTATTCTTTTGGTTAATAATATTTGTCTATGTTTTACACTTCACCCATATAAATAAAAACGTTCCATAAATATTGATTTTTAGATATAATTGGCGTTGGTCGCCAAGGGGTTTTTTGTTATTATTGTTAGAATTGATAAAAAATATTTTTGATGTTTTGTAATTGATTAGAATAAAAAGAAAGCTAAATTGAATTAGTTTATATTTGTATTTGCAAATTAATTTTAAAAATTTAAGTTGAGATACATAATATTTTTACAGAATTTTTAGGTTCTAGATTTTTTGAGGAAACTAAAAAGTCATCTATATATGGGAAAACAAAATCTAGATCACATGCCATATCGTCAGTAAATCGTTGAAATGTCTGAGCAGCAAATGGCATTTTTAAAAATTCAAATATTCCAAAAGGTGTTATTATAGCTGTGTTTGGAATATCTTCTTTAGCCAGTGGCAACTGGTTGAATGTACTAACTAGATCGATTTTGCTAAAGATTGTTTTCCCATTTAGATAATAATAAAAATCTTCCAGATGTCTGAGAGGATACCTATCCGGTTCTGTGCGTGCATTAAGAACACGGTAATCACCACAGGAACGCCAATCTCCGGATTTTTTGGGATCCATGTGTAGCGATGAAGTCCACGAACTGTCAGATCGTCTGACACCCTTTTTGACTAAACTTTCAAACGTTTGTTTAGCTACTTCTATTTTATCAGGGGGGAGACGGCGTGCTTTACAAACAACTGGAGGTCCAGGAGTAGTACGTATGTAGTGTTCGGTATTATGTTTTTCCTGTTTAATATTATTTTCTGGTTTGGAAATTTCTGGAAATTGTTCTAAAAGTTTGTGAAATATAGATGAGCCAGCAATAGTTTTTACACCCATGGTAGTTTCACCATTTGCACTACTGCCTGCAGCAGACAAGCCGGTAATTCCATCTTTTAACCTGCTTTGTCTGAGATCAATAAGTAAATTAAACATAGCTAACAAATCTGCGCCTATGATAGGACGCGTGACATCAGCCACAAGAAATCACGATGTAAAATCACGTCTTAGGCCAAGGTTTAAAGATAATTTTAACATACCGTAAGTTTTGATTGGAGTTCCATTCGCTGCGAAGACTTGGTACGCAGTAGGATCTCTTCGACGTTTTAGTTGCGAATATGCATATACGCAGATATCTGAGCCTGTGTCAATTAAATATCTCAATTTTGTTTTGACATCCGTGATGAAAAGGCGACGGCTGGTTGATGCAGAGGAGTCATTCGCCGTCGCTAGTGAATCTGCCGGCTGTTTTCCAACTTCTTGTATGTGCAAGGTGTAGTACATTTGGATGCCTTATCTCCATAACGCCAGTGGTACCAGCACAGGCATGGCCATTTGTATCATGTCCGGAGCTGCGATGACAAGAGCATGAACGTGAGCGGCGTTGTTGCTGCATTATCTTGTTCTGGTGAAGATTCTTTTCTCTGGCAACTAATGCGGATATTTGTTTATTTAGTTCTGTTATTTTCGTTTGTAAATTTTCATAAGTGTTTACTGTAGAAGTGGAAGTAGATGGTATTGTATGGCAAGAGTTTACTGAAATTGTCGGGGTAATTTCATAAATTTTGTCAGCTAATACACTCAACTTGTCAAGCGTCATGTCAGTTTGTGTAGCTAAAATAATTTGTATTGGCTGAGGGAGTCGCCCTAGCCAAATTATTTTAAGAAGCTTCTCAGGTACTGAATCGCCGGCCAAACTACGAAGATACCTCATGAAGTAGGAAGGCTTTCTGTCACCCAATTCTTCTTTTTCAAGTAGACTCCGTACTTTCTCTTCTTATGATTCTGAAAATCTATTGATTAGAGATTTTTTTAAGATTGAGTACGGTTCCTTAGATGGTGGCTTGGAGATAATTTCTTCGACTTCTGAAGCACGTTTGGAGTCTAAATTAGCGACAGTATAGAAGAACTTAGTTTATTCTTGTGTTATTTTTGCTACTTGGAACTGTGCTTCCAGAACAGCAAACCATGACGCTGGTTTTCCAAAAAAGAGGAACGCGAATACTGGAACGATTACTGGCTATTTCAGATTCGGCCATGTTTTTTCTAACTCTTGGGGCATTTGATTGAAATGTCCCACGTCGAAGTCACCAATGAAGTGGTTTCGTAAATGAATATAACAAATTAAATACTTCAACTTTATTTAAATATTTTGACATGTAACATTTTTGATTATTATTAAAATTGTTGCGAATAACCAATTGTCCACTACTTCAAATAGCATGAATCTAAGTAGGCATGTAAAAAACAATTTTTGACATGTAACATAATCTATCTCTCAATTTCAATAAAAGTGACGTTATGTTCTCAAAAGCGTAGAGTTATTCTTTGTAATTCCAAAGTGAAATAAATTCGTTAAAACCATAAATTACAAGAAAAATAGTAACTGTAATTATCTAACAAATTTTATTTTTTTTATCTATGGTTACATTGACTGTCATAGATTTTGTAATGTCAATTAAATATGACATTTAATTTTAACATGTGACAGCGCTACATTGGGTATAGGAAATTTGTCTTCTTTCGTTTTTGAGTTAAGTTTTCTAAAATCTATAACTAGTCTAGTCTTTCGTTTTCCTGAAGCGTCCATTTTCTTCGGGACTATCCATATTGGAGAGTTATAAGGGGAAAATGATTTTCGAATTACATTTTCTTGTAACATTTTACGTGTATGTTAATTTGTAATTTTTTGTTTGTATTGGTATATTGCCTGACCGGCAATATACCAATAAGTCAATTCAATTTTGTGTTTCAATATATTTGTATGGGAGAGTTTTTCGCCTTCTTTTAAAAAAATATCTAAATTTTGGTTTAAAAGAATTTTTAATTTATTCTTAACAATGTATTCCATATGGTCATCTCTGATTTGTAACATATTTTGTTTTTCTTCGAGTTTATTATTGAATTTGTATGTTTTATCTAACATGCGTAGATTTTCGTTTTTGAAATCTCTTTTTACGTCGTGTTTTTAATATATTAATACCAAAGAGTACGTTGCATGTCCTATGAAAGTCATGAACAAAAAATTCAAATGTGTGGTCTCCTAATTTTAATTTTGTTGCATTATTTATTGTAACTTTTCTTTTTGCTATTTTAAAAGCTATGGGTTTATGAATAATTTTAGTTTTTAATTCTTTGGCTAATTTAATATTAATAAAATTTATATCTGAACCTGTGTGTATTAAAATGTCAAATGATTTATGCGTGATAGTGGGGATGTTTCCTGTGTCTGACGTCACGTGTTTGAATCTAAGGTATGTCGTGTAGTTCTAGAAAATTTTCATTTTCTTCGTCATTTTCTTCATGTGTGATTGACTCTGTTTCGGAATAATTTTCTTCTTCTATTTCGTTGTTATAATTTTGTCTAGTCTGTATTGACATTGGTTGTGTGAGGGTTTGTCTAGTTTGTGTAGACATAGGTGTAGGTTTAAATGTCCTATTTGTATTTTGAAAGTTTTGTAAGTTATGTCTGGCTATCATATTTCTACCAGCATTGTAAGGTTGTTGTGGCTGTTGAGGGTTATTGGGTTTTATATTTATAGGTTTGCTAGGAATTTGTTGACCTGGAAATTTCTTAGGTGGAAGTTCAAATTTGAAACTTGGTTTTGAATTTACAGTTTGTTTCATGGGTGATTGATGTAATAAAAAATTAAATTCATTATTTATAAGTGATTCACAATCATCTAAAGTTTGAGGGTTTGCGTTTATAAATGCTCCTTTATTGTAGTAAGGTAAAGAGTCAATAAAGTGATGTATGATAATTTTTTGATTGTTTTATTAGAAATTTGGTTTTTTCTTTATTAGTTTCTTGAGTTTCCATTTTTCCTTTGTAGGCATGGAATAACTGTTTATCTTTTAAAAATTTATAAATATTATTCTGTGCTTAAAGAGTGATAATTTTGTAAAATAATGTTTCTGGTTTAAGTTTATATTCAAAGTTGCTCCTGAGAAATGTTTTTAATTCACCCCAATTTTCAAAATTATTTTTTGAAATTATTGATTGTGCGTTTCCTTGGATTTTTGCTTTAAAAATACGGAAAGCAAAGTTCTTTTGTATATTAGTTAACGTGTATGTTGTTTCTAATATCGTTTTCACGTCTTCACATTCATTGATGTACGCGTGTAAAGTTTTTAAATTTCCACTGTATGTGGGAATGGGGTCACAAAGTGTTTTAATATCATTTAGTGTGATAGTGGTCATGTTTGTATTTAGTGATAAGTTTTGTAGTGCGTTATTTATTTGTTCTATTAATATATTATGATTTTCGATAACTGTGTATTCTTCGTCAGATTGTTCTGTGGAAGACATACAGTATTTTATCTTATCGTATAGTCCCGATTTGGCTGGACAGTAATTTTATGTAAAGTCGTTAGCTTTGAACCAGTGAGTTGGATCTCTGTATATTTAACCTCGTGTTAGACTTGAAAGTACTTACAACAATAGTAATGCTAAGATGACGTTCATAGCGACGGAGTCTTATTGTTTCTCTTGGTTGTCGTTCTCTTGAGGTAGGGTGTCCTGGTACAGCTTTCCTGCTGTCAGCGCTGTATTACTTCTTCAGGTGATGAGAGTCGAGATCATGGATTCGAACAGCATGACTTCTCATCGTTCAGCCTAGTGTGGACTTATAGATTTGCGAATCGTAGTCCGTTATAGTTGGGTCGTATTAATAGACCTCTGATGGGCTAATGTTGAAGCCGTAAGTTGTTTGGATGCCGTTTTACGAGAAATAAAATTCTCTTGACTAAAACGTATGAAAATTTTTGATTTTCACGTTGAAGACCTTTTGGCATCCTACCGACTGAGCCAATTATATTATTTAGTATAAATAATACTTTCTTAACAAAAATTATAACTTTTATTCGTAGAGGACTTGTTTACAGAGATTCGACAAGCAGCAAGCCAGTCTTAACACAGAATCTCATGAATTATCGTAAGTCTAGGCTTATATACTATTTGCTTTCAACAACTAAGCGATAAGGGTTATTATTAGAAGTATAACATTGTCTCACACTCTGATAAGCCGATTGGGTATATATATACCGTGTGTCCCAGCGTTTGGTTGGCATAGGCGTTTAACATGGAAAAACATTTTTTTCTAAATAAAAAGTGTCTGGCTAACAACTAAGCTACCATATTGCATAGGATAATACTGCGCCCATTTCTACATCTTATTTAATACAGATTACTTCATTATAATAGCGTAATTTAGCAAAATTAGCAAAAATAGTTTCACATTTTTTGTATGTTGTTTTTATTCCCTACTACAAACATAAATAGATGCATATTGTCATGGTCCAGTGGTAACGTTTCGAAGTACGCATCCAAAGATTCTAAGTTCAAACCTCCACTAGGATTAATTTTTTATTTTATTTTTTTTTTCTTCGTTTTTTCATATTAATATAAAATTATTATTGTTTAGATAAAATGTATTAGACAATTAAATGTAATAACACAAATTAATAAGAAATAAAAAACCAATAAATCAAATTTATTAGCGATTAAACCAAATTTAATTTTGTTAAATTACGCTATTATAATGAGGTAATCTGTATTAAATAAGATGTAGAAATGGGCGTAGTATTATCCTATGCAATATGGTAGCTTAGTTGTTAGCCAGACACTTTTTATTTAGAAAAAATTGTTTTTCCATGTTAAACGCCTATGCCAACCAAACGCTGGGACACACGGTATATATATATATATATATATATATATATATATATATATATATATATATATATATATATATATATTATTTTTATATTTTTATTTAATTTAATTTGCTATCGGGAAATGGAGGTTGACAAAATTAGTAACAATGTATAATACATAGATATGTACATTTACAAATATTTGTAAGTTATACAAATAACAAATAGTAACTGAGAATTAAACCTTTAGGTATATAACACAAGTATGTAAACTAATTATAAGTGAAATATCATAGATAATAAATGAAATTTTCTAAACCTTTATCTATCAAAATTAATAAACTAATCGTGGCTTAAATAACAAACAATAAACGCAAAAAGTTAAACCTTTATATAACAAAAATATGTAAACTAATTGTATGTTAAATGACAAATAATACATATTCAAAAATCTTAGTTTGAAATAAGAAATAATAAGTAATCCAAAAAAAAAGATTGAAATTGTTAAACCTTTGTCTAACAAAAATATGTATTATGTAAACTAATTGAAAGTTAAATAACGTAAATAATACATATTCAAAAACTTAGTTTAAAATAACATAAATAATAAGTAAGCCAAAAAATATTGTTAAATCTTTATTTAACAGAAGTGTGTAAACTATTTGAAAGTTAAATAATACATATTCAAAAACTTTAGTTTGAAATAACATGAATAATAAATAATCCAAAAAAATTGTTTGAAATTGTTAAACTTTTTTCTAGCAAAAGTATGTAAACTAATTGAAAGTTAAATAACAGAATATCCAGGTATATGGAAAGATTCAGTACATTCCAGAACCTATTCTTTACTCATATAGACAAAAACTCCTTAGTTTTAAAGAATTATATGTAGAGGGGGCTTTAAGTAAGTAAAGAATATTATAAATTTTATATTATTGGAAATTAGCTCCAAAATTTGCCACATATTAGAAGTTTCTATTAGACTGTGAGTGATACTTGAACTATTCCGTACAAAAGTTATTAGGCCGCCGCTGGCACGATCTTTATCTTTTTCCTTAACGGCTTTACTGTTGCATGAAATTTTGTAATTAGATAAAAAAAATGGAATTTGAATTTCATTGATAGTGTGCCATGTTTCACATATACAAATCACATCTCCCCTCAGTAGTTTGTTTTGAGTATCACTTTCCAAATTATAAAGATTTTTCAGACCATTGATATTCCAAAATACTGTGATGAGATGTGGTTTGTAATCTGAGCTATTTTCTACATGGACATTATTAGTGTTTCATCAAGTCAAGTAGCTTGAAATTTTTGTAAATTACTTGACTTGACTTGATCAAGCTCAATTCACTACTGCAAGTTAAAATCAGTGCAGAGGTTTAAAAAAAATCACTCAATATTGGAATATATACTAGAATGACCCGAGAATATGTCAACAAAATTTTAAGTCCTAATCATTATTATTAAGTTAACTGTAGATGGTTAAACTATCGCACAAAACCCCAAAAATCTATACTGCATTCGAAATAAGAATAATAATTAGATTTGTTCACATGTTCTCGAGTCATTCTAGTATATATTCCAATAATTTTTTATTTTTTTTATTTTATTTATATAACATATTACAACTAGTCTACAATCAGACTAACTAGCAATTTAATTTTAACCTAATCAACCTACGTTGCTATATATTTTCTAAATTTCACCCAGTGGTGAATTCAAATTATTATTTAATCACTGTGCTCTGCTTTTCACACACACTATTTCACTAAATTAATTCGAATGGCTTGGTTCTCTTGGGTCTTCTTGTTGATTGACTATTGTCGAGAAGTTGAATAGCTTCTTCGTTGACGTGGTTAAGAAGTCTTCTTTTATGTTGTTGCGCAAAATTTCTAATTTCCTCTGCAATAGATTTTACTCCGAGGTCTCTGTGGATATCATTGTTCCGAATGTACCAAGGAGCGTTGATTATATTTCTTAATACTTTATTTTTGAAGGTTTGTATTATGTTGATATTGCTCTGTTTGGTACAACCCCACAGTTGAATACCATATGTCCAAATCGGCTTTAGAACTTGCTTGTATAAAAGCAGTTTATTATGGGTTGATAATTCAGACTGTCTGCCCAACAACCAATACATTTTTCTATATTTAATATTAAGTTTTTCTCTTTTCGTTTTTACATGCTCTTTCCAATGAAGTTTCACGTCTAAGGTCATACCTAAGTATTTAGCTGTGTTAGCTCTTGGAATAACTGTGTTGTTAATTGACATCGGTTGATAATTTATTGTTCTGGTAGTGAAGTTGGTATGCGTTGATTTACTTTCATTAAGTTTTATACGCCACTTCTTTGTCCAAGCATTGATTTCGTTGACAGCGTGTTGCACCTTTTGAGTAGAATCTGTTACGTTCTGCGCCACTGCAAGAATCGCTGTGTCGTCAGCGTAAGTAGCAATTGTTGTTCCTTCTCTTTGGGGAATATCGTATGTATATAACAGATATAACACTGGTCCTAGAACGCTCCCCTGTGGCACCCCAGCTTTTATTTGTTTGAGTTCAGAGAATTCGTATTCTTGTTTGACTCTGAAATACCTGTCTGAAATATAAGAAATTTTTAAGTCCGAAAATTGTTTAGGCAGCAAGATCTCCATTTTAAATTTAAGGCCCTCGTGCCACACTCTGTCAAAAGCTTGTGAAACATCTAACATGATAGCCGTACATACTTTCTTCTTTTCCAGAGCTTCTTCTATTATGTTTACAATTCTATGCACTTGATCAGTAGTTGCGTGATTATTTCTGAACCAAATTATATTCCAATAATGAATGGGTTTTTTAAACCTCTTAAAATCTCGGAGAAAAATAAAGTTCCAAAATGTGCCAAAACCGAATGTTATTTAAATGGGGAAAAATCAAGTGCATTTAGGCACGGCCAAATATTAAAATTAAGCGGAATCATTGTCAGTATAATTTTTTTTTATTTATTTGGAACCATTTTAGGGGGTGTTCCAGTTAAAATTCGACTTCCCCCCTTTTAAGGTTCACCATAATATACCTATATATATATATATATATATATATATATATATATATATATATATATATATATATATATATATACTATAAATAGTTTGTTTTTTTTTTTTAATTTTTAAATTTGAATGTATGATTTATTTTTATGAATAAAAAAGTTTATATTTCAAGGTATATGATTAATATTGTTATAAAACATAAGGAACTATATGAAAATGAAATGTTGTCTTGAAGAACTTTTTCTGGTAATTGAAAAAATAACTACTTGATTTTTTCAAGTAATTGAAGAATAACTACTTGATTTTTCAAGTACTTGAAGTTGTAACTATTTGACTTGACTTGATTTTCTGCTACTATTACTTGAGTTGAGATTGGCTTGATTTCAAGTAAAGTCAAGTCAAGTAGCTTGAATATCAAGTCAAGCCGTGAAACTCTAGACATTATACATAAATTGTTTATATGGTTTATTAGAATTTACAAGGTCAGTAGTACTTAACTTAGTAGTTGATATTAAGTAATGTTCTGGATTTGCGTCTTCATTAGCAGTTGGTTGTACAACATTTTCGGCAGTTGTTATAGTGGCGGGCGATTGGTCATTGATATCCCTAAAAAAGAGTCCAAAGTGTTGACCACGGGTGCTTCATTCTTCTGCATTTTTAGTTTTTGCGAGATGGTGGGTGAATCCTGAGATGACTGACTATCTCGTGTACGTTTCTGCGAGGCTTCTTTCTTATAAAGTTCATTGTTTATATTATTTATATATATATATAGTTTATTGCGAACTAATTTCACCTTCTTCCCTTCGAATTTACTTTCTTTCATTTTTTGAATTAGTTGCTTTCTTTCCTGGTTTCGTAAGGTAGGTCTTAATTTATAAAAATATTTTTACCTTTTAGTTTTGTGCGATTTTTATAAACCTCATTTCTTACTTTCATAGAATAAAACGAGATACAGATGAGTTTCTTTGAAGAATTTTTCGCTTGTATCGAACATATATCATCAATATCATTTTGGGTTAGGGTTTCTAGTACGTTTTGTTTTAAAAATGCACTTCATTGTGAAGCGTGGAATCAGTGTTCTCTTGTGTGCTTAATCCCACAATAATTAGGTTTCTTTTCTTAATGTGTTTTTCCAACGTGATTATTCTTTGCTTTGTTCCTGGAGCGTAGAGGTTAATTCATCGATTTGTAAGGTATTTTGAGCATTCAGCTGCTTAAAGGAGATAATTTCCTGATTTATTTTGGATGTTTGCATTTTGATGTCTTCGAGTGCATCCAATTTTTGAAGTTTTTGTAGGATTTCAGATATTTGTGATTCCATTACTCGGAGTTTTTAAGGTTATGAACCTCAAATTGCACGTTTTTGTAAAAAAAAGTATATGCAAATTCCGTGCAAAATAACACTTCTCTGAAGAAACTTGCGAGTTTGTAGATATAAATACATACTTTTCACAAAATAATACTTGGTTTTTATAAAGAAAATTTCACTTTTAAATTTGTTAATAGTTATTTAACTATCAAGTGTGTTAATGAGGGCGATTAATGATCGAGACATTTTAACGCGTTCGCTATGCTCACGCGTTAATTTTTGAGATCATTAATCGCCAATTAACACACGTGTTAGTTACAATATTTTTTCGTTGACCGTATCTTAATTAAATGGAAAATCTAATTTTATTCCATGACAAATTTTTTTAGGTTAGTAATGGTTGACCGAACGTCAAATTTTACGTCAGAAAATCAATAAGTTTTGTCATCAATTGTTTTCAGTGGGTGCGTTCAGTTTACTTAATGTTAGACCCACAAGCGGTTTTTTTATGTTATTTGAGGAATTTTATTCTTTCAAATTCATTGGTATACTACGTGAATATACCTAGCTAGTAAGTGTCAAAAGCATGACTTTTAATTCTGTCTACCTTTTTGCTACAACTTAGCGTTAGCAATACATGCTGTGTTCCATGTGGTGAACACAACCAATAAATCGTTTATTAATAAAAAAATCATGCATTAATAGGGGTCATTAATGAATGATTTTCTATACATTAAGATAGCCTATTAATAAACGGTCGACGGAAAAAACTTTTATTACTTCTTGGTTAAGCAATGTTGCCAACCCTATTATTTTTATATATATCGGGTGTAACACGAACAGCGTGCCATAAGCGATTAACATGAGAAAATAGTTTATCTTCGTGCAAAAGTGGTCTATTAATTTTAGATAATAATGCTTCAAATAAATGATATAGAAAATAAATTATGCATCTAATTCAATAATCATATTTTATTTTGCACGTTTTGTAACATAGAATGCTCGACAGGCTGCAAACCCAATTATGTGCAAGGAATAATAACAATTTGCTCGGTAGTTTGGAACCCTATTACTAATAACATGATTGATTTAATTGAAAGTGTCCAAAGAAAATTCATAAAAGCAGCTACATTTATCTTGGACGGCATATATCCAGCAAGAGGTATCCCGCAAACTATATTATTGGAATCGTTTAATCTGAATTTCTTATATCAAAGAAGAAATATGCACGCAACTATCATTTTGCTTAAAACTATCACCGGTACTATTGATTGTGCATTTATTTTACATTATATACACTTTCAAGTCCCTAGATTGTCGTCAAGATATAGTTACACATTCTACATATTTGTCCCATGCTAGATCGAATACGTTAGTTAAATCACCCATTCATTATATGATTCAGTCATATCATAAAATTCAAAATCATGTAGATATTTTTAATTGCAAAGTTCGTGATATTAAACATTGTATTTACTCCTTTTAATTGATTTCTTCATACCCCCTAATTGGGCATCTGCCTGTCCGGTAGTGTATCAAATAATAATAATAATAATTATATAATACCCATCGATGTTTACTACACGTTTCTATACAGGTGACACTGAAAAATGGGCCACTCAAAATAACTTTTTATTTATAATTATTAATTCTCTTTACATATTTGTAAACTAAGCGTGGGGTATGGTATTTGATATGACGGTAGCGTTTCTAATTTATTTTTTCAATAAAGATACACTTCGAACATATTGTTTTATTCGCAATTTTACGTAAATTACAAATATGTAATATATATAGGGTATCCCATTTGAAATATGAAAGTTAATATCACTTCCGGTCAAACCGGAAGCGCTACCATCATGCCAAACACCATGATATGTGAACCCTTAAGCACAGTTTATAAATATTTAAAGAAAAGTAAAAAATAAATATATATAAAAAAGTTATTTTGAGTGGCCCGTTTTTCAGTGTCACCTGTAATATACAGGCTGTAACAGAAATAAGTACATTAAATTTAACCAGTGATAGAACTCGTCGAGTGCAACAATATTTCTTAAAACTTCTTCTTGTAAACCTTCTAGATATTGAATTAAAATTCCTCAAAGTTTTGATACAAATTTCATTACACCCGTATGGTTGAATAAAATAACTGCATGTCTGATCACTAGAACGCGTTGCATAATGCCAAAATTCTGCGTGTGCGTATGGCGTGCGTCTACGAACAGCTGTTTCTAGTTTGTTTCCTTTGTGACTGTGACTGAATACAATGAAAGAATGTTTATAAACTGATGAATATATTGATAGATACATCATAAGATGAAACTATACACAAATTGGGAAAGATAAGAGATAGACTAGAATATCCCGACTAAGGTAACAAAAAAAATCATACATCAAATTTTTATGTTACAACAGGTTAGACAAAAAAATACTAGGACATTTATAGGATGCAGTTGACTAGGAACAACTCTACAATTTACGGAACAAGAAAACGCATAAAGATGATGAAAAGTGATGCAGACTTAAATGAAATCACAAATGTTCAAAATGGTTACCGTCATTGTCAATACAATATTGAAGGCGTCGATGAAATGATGTACTGTTGTTTCAATATTCTCTAAATTGTCATATGTGACACTATGTGTTGTAGTGCTATTCTTGGAGTATTAGACCCTGGTTGAGTCCAAACCATCCTCCTCAATATTCTCTGTGATCAGGTCGAGTTCTACCACGATCTTGAGCAGCAGTTTATACAGTGTGTGCAACGAAACGTGGAACATAGGACTTTAACATGGGATTTTAAAAATGTGCGGAAATTGGCTCTCCTGTACATTTTAGAGCAAAAGTACAAGGATTAAAAGTTGTTTATGCAATAGAATATCTGTAGCACTAGATATTTAGATATTTAGGAATCATGATCTCGGAGATTTATTTATTTTATTTGCATACATGTACAAAAGTGCCAACGTTTGGCAGATAACGATTCGGAAAACATTCCAAATAAATTTGTCGACCTTGGGTAGCGTTTCTCTAAACTTCACCATATGTTCGAAATAAATAAAGAAAGTGTGAAAAGATAATGTCAGGTACATGGATTTGAACCATGGACCATTACTTTACCGGAGTAACGCTCTACCAACTGAGCTATGGCCAACCTATCCAATGGCTGACATTATCTTCCACTGTAGCCGCTAATGTATCTCTCTATGGAGAATAGAGTTTGTGTCACGTTGTATGATGTGGGGTTGGATAACCACTACATTTAAACATCATTGTGGACATGTCAGAAATTACTCATGGCCCTATCGGTCCAGTTTTTGAAATTAACGTAGAGTTAACAGTCTATATTTCCGAAATAAATTAAGAAAGTGTGAAAAGATAATGTCAGCCACATGGATTTGAACCATGGACCACTACTTTGCCGGAGTAACGCTCTACCAACTGAGCTATGGCCAACCTATCCAATGGCTGACATTATCTTCCACTTTAGCCGCTAATGTATCTCTCTATGGAGAATACAGTTTTGTGTTACGTTGTATGATGTGGGGTTGGATTACCACTACATTTAAACATCATTGTGGACATGTCGTACAGTTAACAGTCTACAAGTTCGAAATAATTACTCCGTTACTCCGACAAAGTAATGGTCCATGGTTCAAATCCACGTGACTGACATTATCTTTTCACATTTTCTTAATTTATTTCGAACATTTCTTGCACCAGTCTTTATCATCCTTCTTGCAATTAATCCAGTAAAATCGATGGCGCAATCTTTCTAATGTTTTGTTGACTCCAAAATGGCCTCCTCCAGATCCATCATGGATCCCTTTCAACACGTCTGGTATTCTATTCTTAGGAATAACCAACTGAGTTTTCTTCTCAGATCCATCGGTATTTTCCACCAAACGCTTTAACGGGTCATCCTCAATCATCATTGAGTTTCATTGCGCCCAGTATGATTTTACACTCTGTGAGTGTGGTGCAAATTCTTCCCATCTTGGTTTTCTCTCTTCTGCTTTCCATTCCAGTAATATTTTCAAAGTCGGGTCATTTTCTTGGTTCTTGCGTAGTTGGCAGCCCGCCAACTATCGTCGACTATTGTTATTCTGGCAATGGTGGAATGTTTTTCTTCCAGTCGACTACCATATTTGCCTCCATCTTGGTATGGCCTTCTGAACAATGCATCGACATTACTTCCCTTTCTTTCTAGTTCCTTTCTCTGCCCCTCTGTGTGTCTTCCAAGCGTCTTAAGTCTTCTTGAAGGCATCGGCACTGCTTCTCTTTCTTTCAATTTCCTTTGTCTTTCGTCCCGCATGGTATCCGTTTTCTTTTGAGGTTTTCTGTAAAGTCTCTGCGGATGATCCATTTCACCATTTTCCCAACCGCGGAGTTTCTTTCTTTCAGCAAACACTTCACTTTCAATTCGTCGTAATCTGTGATTCAGATGTTCCGTGTTTTCCTTTCTCTCAGCCTCATTATCTCGCACTCGCAATTGGTTGCGTGAAGTTTTTTTGGCAGCTTCATGATCTAATGCGTATGAGAGTGCGTCCACTACAGTTTTTGGGCGAGCCAATAGCAGTGCTTGCTGAATTTCGCTGTCTCGAACTCCGCAGCAAGGGCGTAGCAAGGATTTCGATCAGGGGGGGGGGGGGCAAACTTATTTGAGAACCAAAGATGTATAGGTAATGATTATTTTTAATTCACATTCACAATACAGGTTAGGGCGCGTATTAAAAACACTGATATTCTGACAATAAGTACGATGTGCGAGAAGCGTGCAAGAAAAAAAGGAGAGACATATACAAATTTCCTTTTCTACGGTTGTAGACTACTGCAAGTGCGCATGCTCAGAAGAGCCGGCTTAGGTAAAGGTTAGCATACACCACCGCAGACAAGCGTTGCGAGCAGCGTACAGATAATTAATCTATAAAAAAAAATCCTGGATTCATGATGATACTATATTGTGTATGAAATATAACTGTAGCAGGGAGGGGGGAAATATCTTCAATCTTTTTGCCATACTCATCTTTTAAATTCTTCAGGTCTTCTTTGGTTTTTCTGGAATTTTCTTCTAATTTTTCTTCCGAACTTTTAGAATTTTCTTCTAATTTTTCTTCTAAACTTCTAGAATTATCCTTTAATTTTTGTTCTAATCTCTAGAATTTTCTTCTAATTTTTGTTCTAATATTCTGCTTTTCTAGAACTCTCCTCCAATTTTTGTTCTGATATTCCTGTCAATTCTTCTTTTAATGTTCGAGAATTTTCTGCTAATTTATTTTCTAATGTTCTAGAATTTTCTTGTGCCTATGTAGAACTTTCTATTAATTTTTGTTCCAATATTCTAGAAGTTTGTTCTAATTTTTCTGCCATAAGTTTATCAACGTCGGATAGGCATAGGCCATATGAAATTTCGAAAAGTAATCTTCAGCATGTTCACCAGCATCGATTAATGCTTGCCGCAGACGAGATTGTACAACGCTTTTCAGTCCTGTCGTATCTAATTCTCGGTCTTCCAGTTCTTTCTTGAGATTACTTACTTTTCTTTCGCTTAATTTTACTTGTTTAGCCGTCATTTTATTTATTTTTATTTACACTTCACAGTTTATTAACAACCCCACACTTGTCACCAATTGTAACCCTTTATTTATATGGGTGAAGTGTAAAAATCAGAGATACATTATTAATTAAAATAATACGTTTATTAAACGATAAATAATTAAGATCAATATTAAAAAGATAATAAATGTAACTATCACTATAATTAAATAATTATAAACACTAATTTAAGACTAAGAATATTATTAAATGCTTAAACACTAAAATTATTTATTTAAACAATATTTATATCACTATATTTATTTATATAACTACATTTATTTATGTTAACAACTCGTAGACTACTTATTTATACATATCACCAACTTCATTACTTCTCTATCACAGACTATATCTTCGCTGTCGTTCAGACGGTATGTATACAGCCCAGTGTCCTTCTGGAATTTTCTGCCGCCACAATGATATTGAATACAATAAATTTCGGTCATCGGTGTAATTAACACGTCTCAACGCGCATGGGTTATTCCGTCGCCGGGATTACGTCATCGCTCGTGAGTATTCCACCAGTAGCGGCACCCGAATACTCTTTAGTCAGTGGCGCACGTTACGATACTATAATTACTTATATAGTTTTTGAATTATAAATAACCGAGATAAGCGTGTACCCACTTTTTCAAACAAACTACATTTAATATATGTGATAATTACCTTATTATTTTCACAGGTAATAAAATAAGTGGTACCTTTTCTCCAAGGGTATTACCACAGTACAGAGAGTACATCCTGCGCGAAATTTAAAGAAAACGTAAAAAGATATATTTAATATTTGTTATTTAATACCAAATGATGAATTGTGTTATGGTAAAAATGAATAAAAGAAATGTATAAATATGTAAAAAATCTATGTTTAAAGAAAATAATAATTCACTTATTTTTTATTTATTTTATTAAATTTTAATTTACTACCGGGAGCGTTTTCCATGCTGTTGCTCAATTTGTATAAAAAAAATTAGGTAGAAAAAATAAATATTGAAGCACTTAGCGCGAATTAATAACCAAGTAACAAATATTTATATACCTAAATGTTATCCATTGTACTAAAACTAAACTAAAGATAATTATAAATATTATGTATTTTTCTATCATAATTATAAATTTACAACACAATTTGAATTATATTACATACATTTCTAAGTTTCTAGGGAACGAGAAAATGATACTTTTGATTAATTTCTCATATTTTTACACATTTGTATCGCACATTTATTTAAATACTTTTTGGAACTCATGTGAATTATTAACTGTCTGTCTTGAAATATAAATGACAAGCGAATATGTCTACGAGTATATCTTTGTGTTTCATTCAATTTCCCACCTTATGTGCATGTGTAAGCAAGTAACAAGTACATACTTGAAAATATATGATATAAAAATGTTAGTGTTCAAATTTGCAATAAATAAAGCTATTTATTACATATTTTACCGGGCATTGTATTTTAAATTTTTGGGTGTGCCAGTCTGCTTTATACGCAGATAACGGGCATGATGATCATATGTTCGTACCGTGTGTGCGTATAACAAGCATCACCACACGGGTACTCATTGCTGTCGTGGGGAGTTCACCACAGGGGTCACTTTTGTGCTACTGAAAATTTGAAATAGGTTTGGCGTTGGTCAGGATCGAGCCCGGGTCGAGAGACCCATAAATAAAAATTAAAATTAATAATAACATGGTGACGGTGTATTACACTGAAAATACAAGAAGCATACAAGCGGCCACTTGACAGTTGTAAGTTAATGATTTTAATACCTAATTGGTTAATGAAATTATATGATCATCAATATCTATGTAAATTCTAAATACAATTTTCCATTATGAGAACATTGCAGTTTATATTATATATACTTATCCAGAAAATTGAGATCTAGTGGAGATAAAACTACATACGTACTCTGTTCAAAATAAGATGTAAACGTAAAACACGTTTCCTGCATTAGGATGCTTATAAAAGTCTGTACAATAAGGTGGTGCATTCAAATCTTTTCAGACGACTAAACTGTTCTTGGGAGAACGAATAAGCACTGCGGGAAGAATGCGAACAATATATGAAATATTAATGGTGAAATGTTCTTGAACAGAGATATTTTAAATTATTATTTTAAAGAAAAAATTTACCGCAACCAGTTCAATTCAAGAGGTTAACTGAATTATGTAATACTCTATATTGAAGAAACTAAATATTGGATATTATCTTAACATGATTACCAGTAAATGAAGAAATAATAAAACTGTTTCATTGCTAAAACCAAATAATATAAGGATATTTTGAATAAAAATAGCTGTTCTGTATGTGAATGAAAGAAAGAAAAACGTTTTTTTTGCATTCCAATATTCATGGTATAAAATAAACATTTTATTTTTGCATGTATACAATTATTATTTTAAATTAAAGTTAAGGGACATTTGACGTTTTATCATTTATTAAAATATTGTGATGAATATGAAAAAATACATTATTAATGTTGCTATAATGTAGTTCTTTCGAGTACTTGAATTTTTCGTTACTGTAGTCACAATAATAATTGAAATTAAAGTAATACTTTCCCTGTGGAGAAAATTTTCAAGTTTAAATGTGGTGTAGTTATACACTATTATGGCCATAATATACCAAGTCAACGCTAAAATAAGTAAAACCTGAATCTAAATAATAGTTTCTAATCTTCAAATCATTCCATTTGTTAACATACAAACCGCTATGGAAATTAAAATACATGTTTAGGAACGAAATGACGCTCAACGCAGTGAAAGTGTTAAGTATAATACTATTTTTTTCTGAATTTGCACTTGGTACTTTTTGTATATTAAAATTCTCAAGTTAAGTAACAATATTTTATTTGTAGTAACTTCTCAAGATTGTTATTTCCGTTATTAAGACCGATATTAATGTCTTTTGAGAATTCTTTTAACATTTATTTTGATCTAACTTAATAGATTCATAGTTTTGAATATTATATCCTAGAGTAGTTTCTTTAATTTCATTGACTTCATCATTAATTCACTCAATACTCTGTATCTTTCTTTCATAAGATATTTTACAAATTAATATTTTATAATTAAAAATTAAGGTGAGGTTGAGGTAGCAACACTAGTTGCCTGACAAAGCAAGTCAAATTTTGACGGAGTGATGAGGTACGAAAAAAAGTACATGGATCGAGCACTTTGAAGCGATTTACGGTAGTACAAGTAACTAATTCCACCAAGTTCTCCGGGGAATGCATACAAATTATTATACGACAATATGACGTTCTTCAATTGATGTCGCACCAATAGAGTGACTACGTTCAACAAAACTACTTGATTTTGCCACAAAAGAAAAAAAATCGGATGTGACCAGCATAGACCTGTGCGCCGACGAGGGTCAAGGCGGCGGCGGCGAATTGTTAAAAAAATAGCGGCGGCGGCAGTGCGCCAGCGTATGTGCTTTATTTTTTGGCGACGGCGGCGTACTTGATATTTCGGCGGCGCGCCGGCGTTTTAATACAAAAACTGGAGTGATTTACTCCAATCATACCTAAATAAAACTTAAAATGAAATAGGTGAGAATTATGTTAATAATTTATTGCACTAGTGTAAATTATATCACATACCACATTTTTTTCTTTACAAATATCAATTATCGTGTATGAATATAATTTAGTTTACGGAGTGTGGCGATAATGAACTTCGTTTCTAAACATTTTTTACAATACACTCGTTCCGTATTAATTGCAATGGGAACTTCGTTATTATTTTTATTTAAATGTAAATAAACAAAGTATTCTCAAATCATACTTTTACTTTTATATTAACTTGAAATGTCCTTCTGATTTTGGTTTGGTAAAATAATGAAATTTTTGATATATTCCTTTACACAGTTTTCCATTTTATGAACTACTGAAGATGTTTGGCACAAATTTGATCTGTTAATTAAGTTGTCATTGTATATGTACAATCAGTGTTCCCTCCCAAACTTTAAAAGTGATTTATCCCTCCAAACACTAATAAAATTCCAATTGCAGACAGTAAATCCCTATCTAATAATATATCGGGAAATTCAAATATTTTCACTATTAATTGATTACATATAACAAATAATAAACAAATAAAAAACAAATAGCAATTCTTAAAAAATCTGATGTGGCCAGCACAATACCTTCCGTCAATCCTGTGTATTATGTACAAATTCCATACATAAATTTTCTTGCAAAAGATTATAAACTTCCAGTAATATTATTTCATGCAAATGGCAATTGACACTGACATTTTCTTCTTCTTTAGCTTTTCCCATTCGTTAGGGGTCGCTATTTTTTATTTTTTTCTTCCATTCATTTCTATTTTGCTGGTCATCCTCACGTCAAAATGTTTCATTCAAAATTTCTTTTTTTGGTATTTTATGATTCCTTTTCTCGGCAACTGAATTCCACACCCCTGATAATAAATAAACCACATGAAATAAGAAAATCATGAAATTTTGAATGAAAAATTATGACATTTGTCAATTATGGACGTAATTAGTAACTGTCATTTTGACACGGGTCCACATATTTGCAGGGGGGTGAAACTGCATTCAGAAACGTGATAACAAGTTTTCAATCTAGTAGCGTTTGGAAATACTTCCTGACCCTTTCATAGATGGCTTTAGTAGTACAGATTTTACAGGGATTCTCAAACTTTAATGTTAAAATACTATAAAAGGTAACATATGTTTGAGAACTGCTGTAAATTTCCCACAATTCTCTATTGCATCGTTTGAAATTCTTTGACATTTCAAACTGTTATTTGTGAATTTGTATCTTTTTTGCAATATAGTCAATATATTTTCGGTAGGTAAGTATATTAGTTTTCATACTAGAATTGTTATGCGGGAGTAATTAAAATACAACAAATTAATAATATTTCAGAAAAAAAATCACATGAAATATTTGTAACTCCTGCATAGTAAAGATACATTCTTGCAGAAGTTGACAGTGCCCAATAGAAGAAATAGTTTATGTAAGTGGACCAGGAGAATTTACATCAAGGTGGTGCTCTTAGATATTTACACCGTAGAAGAGCAGCAAAATATTACATCATTAGGCGAAAGGGCGTGAAGCTTCATAAGATTCATCAAAGAATGTTGAAATATATGGTGTCAGTTTTAAGAAAAAAGGAGTATAGAAGAGGGTAGATTTGTTAAAAAGTGGACGAACATCGATAAGGAGGTCAATGAAGCTATGCATTTCTGGCAGACATTTAAAGTAACATTTTTTTTTTTGAAATAAAATTACCTCTTGTAATAATAATCTCAAATTTTTGGTGCTTTGCGTAGTATGTGCTTAAATCTTAATAGTTGTCGCCGTGCAGTTTGAGATTTGTAGTTATTTATTTATTATTTCATTTAAATAATGAAATGTAAATATTTTTAAATAAAGACATTAACATATTAAGTACTGTAATTATTTTATTATAGTTCAACATATATTTCACATTGTCTTTAATAAATTATCTATTTTCAATAGATTTTTTATTAATTACATTTTCAAGAAATAAAATCTAAAGTTTCGAATAATTCAAAATGAATTCATATTTCCCGCCACTTACTCGGCTGTCAAATTTAGTTCTCTGACCTTTTCATAGATGGTACCAAAACTTGTTATCACGGTTTATAAGGGAGATACCCAATCTTCTACTATATATTTTCCTTAATCTATGCATATTTGCTTCTTAAAGTCTGTAGTTTTTCCCATTTGTTAGGGGGTCGCTATTTTTTATTTTCTTCTTCCACTAATTTTTGTTTTGTATGTCGTCCTCATTCAGTTCCTTTTCTCTCCTTTCATATTATATTTGGTCTTCCTATGTTTCTTCCACCTTCTGTTATAAGCTATTCATTCTTCCAATATACTCATCTCTCCTCATGACATGTTCAAACCAATGTAATCGTCTCTTTCTAGAAACGCCCAACACTAGAGTTATTTCCCTTATTCTTTCATCATTTACTTTTTATTGATATTGACATCTGTCAATTTGAATTACCTGAATATATTAGCAGTTTCCATGGTTAAGTTAGCACAGCTGGCTGATATATGAAATTTTATAATTATTACAATCTTTATAATTCTTTAACTCTATATCTGTTGAATATGAAATATAAAATGCAATCAAATCGTACAGAGAATAATATATTCTTTAAGTTATAATAAAATTTAACTGAGTTTTTCAAGAAAAACTGTCAAAATCTTCAAATGAGGATACTTCCGGTTGACCAATTATAACCAAAATCTAAACAAGTCTGCATATGGTTGTAAGGAAGAGGAATACGCAAGAATTGTAATTTTTGGAATTCTAGTATTGGAGATATCGTGTCCGAAACGGCGGTCACACACACACACACATACACACAGACGCACACACGAACACACACACAAACACACACACATACAGACATCATCGTAAAAATAGTAAAATCGTATTGTAAAGACCCTAAAACGTGCTTATTCAATGTAAACTCACCACAGAATTTTTTGACCAAAGACAATATCTTCCTTACCTAGAGGTGACGGAAGGTAAAAAATATTTTTTTAGTCTCTGGTCTTCGTCTACTACTTATTTATAAGTGAATAGATACTTTTAGCATGTTTGAATGTGATCGGGGCCCACATTAAATATGCAGCAGTTAAATTCACTACGTCGGTGTAGGAGATTACTATATTATACCAGAACGATTTTTGCATGGCGAGTGTTTAAATATTTTCCAAATTTATATATAAGAAAATTACCACAAAATTGAAAAAAATCCCTCAATCCCTGGTAATACTTAAAAATCCTACATTTGGGAACACTGTGTACAGTGACAGATGACAGATCAGAAAAGCAGTAAGCAGTCTTGGAAATCACAAGAAAAAAGATTTCTGTACATTAATATTTACGATAAATATGAATTTATTTACTGAAAATATAATCATTTATAATATTATAATGACGAGAACAACGACGGCGTGTCAGATAGGCGGCGCGCCGGTAGTTGAAACGCCGGCGGCGTGAAAAATATGTCGGCGGCGGCGGCACATTATCTTCCATCAATCCTGTGTATTATGTACAAATTCCATACATAAATTTTCTTGCAAAAGATCCTATATATCCAGTAAAATTATTTCATAAACAAACGATGCAAATTGCACTTGACACCGATATCTTCTTCTTTTCCCATTCGTTAGGGGTCGCTATTTTTTATTTTCTTCTTCCACTCATTTCTGTTTTGCGTGTCGTCCTCATTCAGTTCCTTTCCTCTCAAGTCTTCCGCAATACAATCCTTCCAACTTATCTTTGGTCTCCTCTGTTTATTCTAACTTTTACTGCTAAGCTATTCATTCTTCAAATATATTCTTCATCTCTCCTCAAGACATGTAATCGTCTCTCTTGTATTTTCCTTATTCTTTAATTCCTTGCTCTATCTTTCCGGGTCTTCACTAACATCTATCGCAACATTCTCATCTCTGCCATATTCATTTACTTTTCATTAATTCTGACATCTGTCAATTTGAATTATCTGAATATACTAGCAGTTTGCATGGTTAGCATAGCTGTATGATTTATGAAATTCAATACCTTTATAATTCTTTAATTCTGTATCTATGGAATATGAAGTATAAAATGCTATCCAACCGTATAGAGAATAACATATTCTTTAAAAATTTTAATAAGTAAATGATATTTAACAACTTTTTACCTCTCGCTAAGAGAGGTATTGGATTCATGCTAAAAATCGCATATCCAGATTTTATTGAATAAGCACGATTTAAGGTCCATAGAATTCGATTTTAACATTATTACAATGATGTCTGTGTGTGTGTGTGTGTGTGTGTGTGTGTGTGTGAGGTTGTTGGAGACACGATTTCTCAAATTCTATAATACTAAAGACCTTTTTGACAACGGATTCCTCAATCTAACAATAATGGGAAGAGTTGAATAGGTTTTGGTATCAATTGGAGAATCGGAAGTAGTAGTATCTTAAAAAAAAAAATTAAATATTATTTTTTAGAAAATTTTTATTATTAGTATTAAAGAACATAAAATTCTCTATTCGATACATTTTAAAATTTTATTATATCTTCCATATATTGAGATAAAAAAGTAATGTAATATATAAAATAATCTGTCGTATTTCAGAGCCTAAACAACTCTATGGTAACCATCAGGTGTTTGTAAATGACAGAAAAATGTCATTGTCAAAAACCAACAGTAGTTCGTAAACGTATTTGAGCGGTATTGGCAGCTGAATTCTAAAGCTTGACCTTGAGGTCAAGCTATTTTAACTAAACACATAACAGTGGATAAGAACCGATTCAGAATTTTTCATAGTACGAATATGGTTTTATGTAGATTTTAGATGAAAATCAATCTTAGATATTCTTTTTTGACAACATAGTAGTAAAACGTCAAATTACGCTTTTACGTTAAATGAACAAGCTTATCTGACATTATTGAAGAATATTTCTGTGAAATTGGTAAGTTTACTATTTCTTGTTGTATAACAATTAAATATTTAAAATTATAGCTATATACATATACCTGTAGAGTATAGGAAATATGTATATGATATTTGATATACTCTGTATAACCTAAACTTTAAACTTGTATAATATAAAATAATAAAAATAACGACGAACTTGAATTTTGGAATGGAGAAAACTAAAAACACTTTATTTATTTATTTTCTACAACATTCAACTGGTTTTTGGTAGCTTGATCGAACATATATAAATACATGGCTGCTAGATGCAGCTATAACATATATAAATACATGGCTGCTAGATGCAGCTATAACATATCTCCCTCCTTAGAGAGAAGAAAATTAATGACAGGTAATGAAAGGGATTTCGTTACTTGTCATTTTACAAAGAAACGATATAAGTTAAAGTGGAGGAGGAATGCGTGTTATCAAAAATTCATTTGTTTTAAATATGCAGGTTTTAGTCTGTCTATTGATATGGTTTCTAATTTATCTTTTATTAAAATTTTGAAAAATTTTTCGTACCGCTTAATTACTTTGTAGGGCCCATCGAAAGGTTGTTGCAAGGTTGGGCCTATTGCATTATGTTTTATGAAGACGTGGGATGTGCGAAATAGATCTGGGTTTATGAAATATGGTTTGCTTTTTAAGATTGGGGCTGTGTGCTTTAATTTGCTGATTGCTTGTTTTAATTGTTGAAGATAGTAGGGTATGTTAGGGTCTGTAATCATTGGTGATTGTGTGAAGAATTCACCTGGAATGTGTAATTTGGTGCCATAGACTAGTTCTGCTGGGCTGCATTTAATAGGTTCTTTACAAGTCGTGCGAAGACTTAGTAAGATGATTGGTAAATTAGTTATCCAATTTATTGGATTATTATATGCTTTTAGTGAAGTTTTTAGCTGCCTATGGAATCTCTCGATCATGCCATTTGATTGTGGGTGGTATGCTGTGGTTTTTATGTGGTGTGCGCCTAATAATTTGAGTAATTTTTTAAATAGTGCTGATTCGAATTGCTTTCCTCTGTCTGTCGTAATAACAGAAGGAACTCCAAATCTAGATATCCAACCGTTTACTAATGCTTCAGCTATTGTTTGTGTGTTGCAATCTTTGATTGGAATTGCTTCTGGCCATCGTGTTACCCGGTCTATGCACGTGAGTACGTGAGAAAATCCTTGTGAATTAGGTAAATGAACTAGGTCGATATGAATGTTGTCGAAACGGCTGTTTGGTTCAGAAAATGGTTTGAGTGGAGCGTGAGTGTTCTTCGTTATTTTGGCACGTTGGCAGTGTACGCATTGTTTTGTCCAGGATTGTATGTCTTTGTTCATTTTATACCAAACAAATTTAGAGTTTATTAATTTTATTGTTGTTTTAATTCCTGGATGGGATAGTGAGTGGAAATGGTTGAAAATGTCCATTCGAAATTCTTTTGGTATGTATGGTCGATATTTACCGGTAGATATGTCGCAAATTAAAGTATGGTTGGAATTTGGAAGTTTTACGTCTTTAAATTGTAAATTGTTTGTTTTATTTGTCTGTAGTGTCTGTAATTCTTTATCGGTTTCTTGGGCTGTTGCGATTTTGGTGTAATCGATGTTTTTGTCTGTATGGATTGAATTTATTTGGATTCTGGATAATGCGTCGGCTACTGCGTTGTCTTTACCTGACACGTGTCTGATGTCGTTTGTTAACTGTAAAATAAAGTCTATGTGTCTAATTTCTCTGGAAGTGTAGTTATGGGAAATTTTGTGAGCCATGAAGGTCAAAGGTTTATGATCCGTCAGAATGAAGAAGTTTCTTCCTTCTACGAAATATCTAAACTTTTTCACTGTCAGATACATAGCTAGTAGTTCACGGCCGAATGTGCTATATTGTTTCTGTGTAGGGGTGAAAGTGGCGGAAAAGAAAGCTATTGGTTTCCAGTCTTCCCGTATTTGCTGTTGTAAAACTGCGCCTACTCCTGTGTCTGAAGCATCTACCATGATCGATATTGGGGCGTTGTGTGCGGGAAATGTGAGTGTTACTAAATTTGTTAATTGTTTTTTTATGTCAACGAAAGCTTTGTTTGCTTCTGGAGACCAAATTATTTCTTTTGAGCTGTTTGGTTTATTTGTTATGAGACAATTAATGGGTTTTAATATTGTCGCACAATTAGGGATAAAGCGATGATAAAAGTTTATGAGGCCGAGGAATTCTCTTAATTTTTGTTGAGTTGAAGGTAAGGGAAATTTATTTATTGTGTCGATTTTAGATTTTACTGGTTGAATACCATTTTCTGAAATATTGTGTCCTAAGAATTCTATTTCTTGGACTCCGAATTGACATTTGTTTTGATTGATTAATATGCCGTGTTTATCAAGTCTTTGGAAAACTAATTCTAAATGTTTCAAATGTTGTTCAAGGGAACTACTAGCAATAAGAAGGTCGTCAATGTATGCGAAGCAAAAATCTAAACCTCTGACGACATTGTCAATGAACCGCTGAAAAGTTTGAGCGCTATTTCTCAATCCAAATGGCATGACTAAGTATTCGAATAGACCGAAAGGTGTGGTTATAGCTGTTTTGGAAATGGACTCTTCGTCCATCGGTATTTGATGATACGCTTTTACAAGATCTAATTTTGAAAATATTTTTGAATTATATAAATTTGTCGAAAAATCTTGAATATGGGGAATCGGATAACGATCAGGAATAGTGATGGCATTGAGAGCTCTATAGTCCCCGCAAGGTCGCCATTCGCCAATCTCCTTTTTCTTGACCATATGTAATGGGGAAGCCCAGTTACTGGAAGATGGACGAATGGTTCCCATTTTCAACATTTTATCGAATTCATTTTTAGCAATGGATAATTTGTCCGGAGCTAAACGGCGTGGCCGTGCGAAAACAGGTGAATTGTTAGTGATGACACAATGTCTGACATTGTGTCTAATTTGACGTTTAGAATTAAAAGGTGAAGATAGAGAAGGAAATTTTGATAAGAGTTGGGTGAAGCATGTGGAATGTTGAGTAGTAATATGAGATATTCGATTTGAATTGTTTTGGATGTTTTGGCTTGTCTGCAATAGTCGTTTTGAGGATAAGTCGATCAGCAAGTTAAAGTGCGTAAGAAAATCCGCGCCGATAATTGAATGTTTGACATTCGCGATAATGAACTTCCATGTAAACTGCATTGTTAATCCGAGATCTATTTTTAATGTTTTAGTACCGAAAGTTTTGATGGTTGAGTTATTGACAGCTTGTAGTGTAAGAAGATTTTGCTGTCGTTTCTCACACAATGAATTTTTGATAACACTCACCTCAGCTCCGGAGTCTATTAGGAAGCGGTGGCCAGAGAGTTTATCTGTCAGATAAAGGAGTTTTGTTGTCATTGGATGGGTGTTAGTGCTAGAAATAGATGGTAAGATGAGTTTATTGGTTATATTCTTGATCTGGTGTAACAAAACCTCTGGTTTGTTTAAGGAAGAACTTTGTTGACATGGTGCCACACATTTTCTTGCCTTATTGCCGAAGTTGAGGTGATACCAGCATAAATTCGCGCTTGGTGGAACTGTGGGGAAAGGTAGAGTCTTCTTTCTTGATTGATCTAATACCAACTTCTTTAATTCAGAGACTTCTTGTTTCAGTTCTTCAATTTGCTGTGTGTCTTTGTTCACGGAAGATAGTACTGGCTGTGTAATGTTCAACATCCTATCTGCGATTTCAGCTTTATCTGTTAAAGAGATATTATTATTTGAAGCAAGGATGAGCTGGATATTTTTGTAAGAACAGTTCTTCGAGGATTGAGTCGTCCAGACGCAGTGTTCCGATTAGCTGCTGAAGTTGACGTAAAAGTTGTGATGGCTTTTTATCACCTAAGTCGGTAATATTGAATAATTGTTGAATTCTTTCATGCTTTGACAGTGAAGTTCGATGAATTAATGTTTCCTTTAACTTGGTGTATGGAAGTTCGGTCGGGGGGTTTTCGATAAGGTCTCTGACTTCTGCTGCATACTGAGGATTGAGTAATGCGATTAATTTGTAGAATTTCGTTGTTTCAGATGTTATACGATGTGACATAAATGTTGCTTCTACTTGGGAGAACCATAATGTCGGGTCTGCAGGCCAGAATTCGGGAATCTTGAAGGAATTGGTTAATGAAGAGATTTCAGGAAGTGGAAGTTCAGCTGGTTGTGTGTTTGGAATAGGAGCAGGTACGCCGTCCATTTTCTGGGGTCACCAATTATGTAGAGTATAGGAAATATGTATATGATATTTGATATACTCTGTATAACCTAAACTTTAAACTTGTATAATATAAAATAATAAAAATAACGACGAACTTGAATTTTGGAATGGAGAAAACTAAAAACACTTTATTTATTTATTTTCTACAACATTCAACTGGGTTTTGGTAGCTTGATCGAACATATATAAATACATGGCTGCTAGATGCAGCTATAACATATATAAATACATGGCTGCTAGATGCAGCTATAACATACCTATCAAAAATCCCGTCAAGAAATTGGAAGAATTTGGAATATTTCGATGTATAGGAGAAAACTTCCTCAAAAATTAAATTTAATGTTATAAAAATAATCTAAACATAAAGAAAAGACATGAGAAATTTATAGGAAGCGAGCAGTCATGTGACTTTGTTGGACTTGACAAGCAAATATGGGGGCCCGAGTTAGAATGACAGCTAGTAATTATGTACATATATGTCAAATGTCAATTTTCCATCCAATATTTCATGATATTCCAATTCCATGTGGTTTATTTTCCTCGACAAGTAAATTCCATATTCTTGGTGACAAATTAACCACGTGTAAAATTATGACATATGACATTTATGTAAATAATTACTGTCATTTTGACAAGAGCCTCCATATTTGCTTGTCTACGTCAAGTATGACAAACTACATGAATTTAGAAAATCTTGAAATTTTTGATGAAAAATTCTGACATTTGATATCTATGTTTTTGACACGAACCCCCATATCTGCTTGTCGGGGCCAACAATGTCACATGATATCGCGCCCTATACTTATGTAACCAAAAACGGAAGTGGCGAGAGGTATTGTGCTGGCCACAACAGATTTTTTTTAAAGAAAAACTGTTAAAAGTTGAAAATGAGGGGTACATCCGATGGACCAATTATAACCATAATTTTTGGAATCGCGGTATTGGAGATGCGAACCGAAATGATCGTCATATATATATATATATATATATATATATATATATATATATATATATATATATATATATGTAGACTCACTATCGAATTTTTTGACCAGACAATACCTCCTTACCAAAAGAGACGGAAGGTAAAAATGTAAAAACAGCAAGATCCATTTAATTCGTAAACTGAAAAACTCATATAATATGTTCTCTATTTAATATTACTTAAATTCAAATTACGAAAAGTATTATCCCATACCCACTTGGAAGAGGCCATAAAAATTGTTTTCAGTCTATCTTGATATAAATTTAAAGAGAATAAGGAAGTGAAATTACTAAAGTAATTTTGTTTTGATGTCATTGTGATGTTTTGTGTCATGAATTGTGAATTGAAAATTATTATCATATTATTCAGTAACTTATAAAATAGTAGTCATATATATATATATATATATATATATATATATATATATATATATATATATATATATATATATATATATACCGGGTGGAACATCATACCTGTGTACATAGGCGATTCATATGAGAAAAACAGTTTTTTCGTGCGCATTGCTCCCCAAATTATTTTAGATAAAAATGCTTCAAATAAATGTTGTAGAGCATAAAATTACTTTTACATGCTTTGTAACGACATAAATTAAATAAGAAAATATTGAAAATTACGTTGAAAATATCAAATAGCCATGGAATTGAAACAAAAATAGAAACAAATAAATAGGTAAATTAAATTCATACAAAAATCTCCATACCTATTATTACGACAATTGTACATTTCAATGAAATATTTATTTTTTATAGGATTTTTAATGAAAATCTTTTTAAATTGGAAATAATTCATGTAAACATTAAGACCTATCAAATTAGTTATTTATCTGTCAAACGTCAGACATTTATTTGTTTCTATTTTTGTTTCAATTCCATGGCTATTTGATATTTTCAACGTAATTTTCAATATTTTCTTATTTAATTTGTGTCGTTACAAAGCATGTAAAAATAATTCTGTTTATTGATTTAGATGCAGAATTTTATGCTCTACAACATTTATTTGAAGCATTTTTGTCTAAAATAATTTGGGGAGCAATGCGCACGAAAAAACTGTTTTTCTCATATGAATCGCCTATGTACACAGGTATGATGTTCCACCCGGTATATTACGTAACTGCAATTCATATTTAGTTATTTATGAAATTGGGTAAAGCTATCAAATCCGGTCTGCCAATACTCGTAATTCAAAATGTGAGATCAACCTCATACCGGGCCTAGATACAACTTCTTCTCAAATCGAGTGGTTGAAAGATTGAACCGGCTGACAGAAGAGTGTGTTAACGCCGAATTGATTACGATTTTCAAAATTACCATAGATAACCTACTATTGGATTAGGACAACGTCGCAAGCAATTTCTACATCAAAGGATAGAGTTTAACTATAGGCTAGATATAGAGATATCAGCGTAGCTGCTCCCTATTTTGATAATAATAATAATAATAATAAATATACTAGGTTCAATATTAAAATTATTTTTTTATTTTTATTTGCTAATAATAGTGACCCTACAAATTTTAATTCTACATATGTGTTGTTTCAAAGTACAATTATTCAATAGTTATTCTGTACGCTCAAAGAGTGTAGGTAATTTTATTTCTTACTTATTTGCAAACTACATTCATTGATACCGCCCACTATCTTTAAAAAATAATCTGCACTAGTTACTAACTTGTAAAATTGACAGCTAACTTGTTACTGTCTTACATATTAAAACTAAGTATCAATTGCAACTGAGAGACTTTGGTTATAATTTTAAATTTATCTACTTTTTTATTGACCATAGAAAACACAGTGATAACATTTTCATATGGTTGTAATATCTGCCCTTTAATTTTAGAACAAAGGTGTAAATACATAAAATCAATATCTTCACGAAACCTCTATCACCCTGCCTAAAAAGCTTGTACTATTAAAACATTATATCAGAGAGCTTCTACTTTATATCATCTCAGTAAACTTCAAGCAGAAATTAATTTTTTGGGCGATGTTTTCGTGAAAAATTGTTACAGCAAAGCGCAAATAAGAACACTGAAGTTGAAGAATAAAACTTTACCTGTTCCTCAAGTTGATACGAAATTATTTGTTAATTTACCATTCATTGCTAATATAACGGACAAAATTAATAGGATTCTTAATAAATATAATATACGAACGTCATATAAATCAAGTTTAAAGATCTGTGATCTTCTTGGTAATGTTAAAAATAAAGTTTCTCTACAATGTTCTGGCATTTATTATTCCGTGCTAGTGTGGTAAAGTATGCATTGACCAAACTAGTAGAACAATAGCAACAAGATTAAAGGAACAAAAGACATATTCGATTAAATTAATATGCAGTTGCTGAACATGCCACTTAAGAATTACATGGTATTGATTTTGAAAACACGAAAATTCTAGCAACAGAAAATCACTGGATGAGAAGACAGAGAAGCGATCGAAATCAAGAAATCGCCAAATAATTTTAATTTAAATACGGGCTTTGAGCTTAATAAGTCGTGGTTACGTGTTGTTCGTTCATATTTTTTATTTAAATATGATTGTTTTGTAACTACTAACTACTATTATTGTGGTCCGAATGCGGTATTTCGCTACCGAAAATCGTTTTTAATATGTAAGTTTTATGTATATATATATATGCATGTTTCTTCAAAAACCTTTGATCAATGTTGCCATATGACGAGAACTACATGGTAAAATGAATTGAGTTGGCAACACTTGTTTTTTGAAAATGTAATTTTTTAACTTGTTGGTAATCATTGTAATTTTGGTAGTTTAGTTTTATGTTAGTTTTTGCTTGTGTTGTTGACATGATTTTTATTTGAATAAAATTGTATTTTGGATCATATTTATAATACTTGTGCGATTCATTGAATAAATTATTGTCTCCCCGATACCACAAGTTTACTTTTTGTACTCAACAAAAAAGTGGAGATCGTAACAGGACCGCGTGGTCAATGTAAGAAGTATAGTTATACGGAAGAAGATACGACAATGGATCGAGCCAGGAAAGCAAGAAGCGTGATACATACATAGTTCGTTTCCATTACTTGTTACAATTCAAAGTTTTTCTGAGTTATAACGATTCGCGCCATTCCTCTTTTTGGAACATAAAAAAAGGAGTATAGAAGAGGGTAGATTTGTTAAAAAGTAGACGAACATTGATGACGAGGTCAAAGAAGCAGTACATTTCTGGCAGACATTTAAAGTAACATCCCTTTTTACCTCTCGCTAAGAGAGGTATTGCATTCATGCTAAAAATCGCATATCCAGATTTTATTGAATAAGCATGTTTTAAGGTCCCTACAATCCGATTTTAACATTTTTACGATGATGTCTGTGTGTGTGTGTGTGTGTGGATGTGTGTGTGTGTGTGTGTGTGTGTGTGTGTGTGTGTGTGTGTGTGTGTGTGTGTGGGAAGGACGGTTACTCAAAAACTATAAGACTTAAAATTTGTTTAACAAAGTATTTCCCAATCGGACATTCATGGGAAGATCTGAAAAGGTTTTGGTAATAATTGGACAACCGGAAGTAGAAGATTCTTGAAAAAAAATCTTCTAAATATTATTTTTTGAAAATTTTTCGTGGTAATATTAAAGAAAATTAAATTCTCTATCTGATACATTTAAATATTTTATTATATATTCCATAGATTTAGAGATAAAAGAAGTATAATATATAAAATAATCTGTTGTAATAAATTTGACAGCCGAAAGAATGCCATGAAAAATAGTTGATAATTTAAATTATTTGTAACTGACAGATAAATGTCAGTGTCAGAAATAATGAGTAATGAAAGAAAAATGTACTTGGAGAATCCCTTAATGCTTGATCTGTGACTATTATGGAGATGACAAGTCTAGGTTGAAGGACTTAAATTTGTTTCAAACATTATGGGACAATGTACACCAGTACTATAGACTAGAGTAACTTTGAATTGCGAAAAAGCTATCAAATTCTTCTCAAGTAAGTTGTAAATATTGACAAAATTACACATCGATATAAGAATAATCGGAGTGCAATCTATCCGTCACTTTATTAAAGGGAATTAGTGTTATTTAGATATAACATGTATGAAAAAATAAAATGTAAAAGAAGATATGTAAGAATAGATGCACAATCCATATATACATTTTAGACCGCCCAAAATTAATAGAAGAATATGAAGAGAAAGTAAACAACGTTGTTCGAATTGAAAATTGCTGTTACCAGCCTAATATTTATATATGGTAAACTCTACTTTGTAATTTATTGTAACATAATTTATGGTAAAATATCTTCATGTTGAGACATGCTATTATTGAATAATAAAGAAGTTTATACGTCATAGATTTATATGAATATATTATTTGTATTTATAAAAATATTCTTTGCTTTATGCATACAGCCAGGTAAAATATACGGCGAGAGGTTATGTGCTGGCCACATCAGATTTTTTGAAGTAAAATTACCCCCTTGTGATAATAATAATACAAATTTTTGGTTCCTTGAATAGCATGCGCTTAAATTTTAATAGTTGTCGCCGTGTAGTTTGAGATTTGTAGTTATTTATTTATTATTTGATTTAAATAATGTAATGTATACATTTTTAAATAAGGACATTAACATATTAAGTACTTTAATTATTTTTTTATAGTGCAACATATATTTCACATTTCTTGATAGTCTTTAATAAATTATCTATTTTCGATAGATTTTTATTAATTACATTATGAAGAAATAAAATTTAAACTTTGGAATAATGCAAAATGAATTCATATTTCCTGCCACCTTCTCGGCTGTCAAATTTAGTTCTCTGACCTTTTCATAGACGGCACTAAAACTTTTTATCACGGTTTATAAGGGAGATACCCAATCTTCTACTATATATTTTCTATGTTATTAACATAGATGTCACAAATGTCATATGTCATAATTTTTTATTAAAAATTTCAAAATATTCTGATATCATGTTGTTTATATGTCATCAATAATATGGAATATACTTGGCGAGGAAAATAATTCACATGGATTTGGAAAATCATAATGTTTTGAATGAAAACTTATGATACTTGACACCTATGTACATTATTACTAGCTGTCATTTTGACACGGGCCCCTATATCTGCTTGCCAAGGCTAACAAAGTCACATAACTGTTCGCGCCCTATGCAACATAAAATGAAAATGGCGAGAGGTATTGTGCTGGCCACAACAGATTTTTTGACGTATTAGTATGATTGCGAACAGCAAAAGGAGAAGTAGTTCGACCAATTCAGAAGATTTATCCGCTTGAAATACTTTCCAATGAAGGAGAGATTCTTCAAAAGAAAATAAGCGAAGAAACATCTATTGAAGAAGCTCCAGTATATACCCGCTCTGGTCGATAAGCGAAAATACCGAAGCGTTTTATGGATTAAAGTAATTATTTGTTGTTTTACTTGTAATCTTTTGTATTTAATACCAACTCAAGGTGGGAGGCTGTTGAGAACTAGAATGAATTGAGTTGGTAACACTTGTTTTTTGAAAATATAATTTTTAACTCGTTGGTAACTGTTGTAATTCTGATAGTTTCGTTTTATGTGGCATTTTGTTTGTGTTGTTGACATATGATTTTTATTTGAATAAAATTGTGTTTTTGTCATTTGTGCGATTCATTGAATAAAGTATTGTCTCGCCGTATACCACAGAGCTTCTTTTTTCTACTTAACACCATATTTTTGTAAACATGTAATCATGATTAGATATTTATTTATATTGTTGTTGTCATTTACCTGACGAAGGCAGCATTTCGCTGTAGAATGTTCGTCTTCTAATAAAGTTTAAAAGAACTAAACCCAAATATTGTTTTATTTATATTATTAGATTTTTGTTAGCTATTGTTAACTGAGTAATCATGCACATTTTGTTTATTGAAATATTTAGTGTTAAGTATTTTGAGATTATGTGTTGTTTTAACAGTTTGAAGTAAAAGTTGTAATTAGAATTTTTTAAATTAACTTTATCTTCGTTTATTAATGTTATTTGAAATCAATGATTATTAGGTTATTATTTATTGACTGATTTTCCCATACTTCTAAATAACCAGTCATTTCAAAAAAGTTTTCAATGGCTACACCACTTATAGTATAATATTATTTCCGACGAATCCAGCCCTTATAGACGATTATACACTATTCTTAGTAGAGCTGGGCAGTATTCGAGTACATTTAATCAAAGTAGTAATTAGAGTACAAATATAGTACTCTCTGTACTTTTACTCGAGTACATTAAAAAAATTGTACTTTTACTGGTATTTTCGACATTTTTTGTTTAATATTCGTACTCTGGACTCTTAAATCGTACTGAGTATTTTCCAAGTTCTCTGAATACTTATAGAACTCAATGTACTAAGAGTACTCAATGTACTCTGAATACTCAATGTACACTGAGTACTCTGAGTAGTACTATGTACAAATGTTTTAACTATAAATATTTTTATATAAATCTGTCTACATCAAACATGTTTAAATAAGCATAATTTCAGCGTATTGTATGCAGTGGTACAACTCGCACATCGTTCAAATTTCACAGAATCAATTGTATATATTATTTCAATAGTATAGCTTGTTTAAATGGAGCAGTATATTATGTCGATGTAATATTTTCCGAGAATAATTTGTGTTCAGTATTTTAATTAAATGAACAGTATTTTATTTTCAGTATTTTTCATAAATGTTCAGTATTAATAATAACTATTCAGTAAAATATTACTTGTTCAGCATAAATATAGAATGTTTAGTAAATCAGTATATATTCAGTATTTAAATCAAATGTTCAATAACAAAATTAAATGTTTTGTTTTAATCATACCTATACAGGATATATCACGGAAAGAGAAACAGGTGTTTAACATGGGAAATCAGGTTTTCCGTTCGCATTGCTCCCCTAATTATTTAGACAAAAAGTTTCAAATGGATGTTGTGAAGCAAAAAATTCTACATCCGAATCAATAAAAAAAATCATTTTTCGTACTCACTACCTAGAAACTAATGTTTCCCGCAGCCAACTCACAATCCGAAAGGCCATATTCCCGTTATTGTTTTACTTTCGCGCACTAGTGTTTCAATGGAAACTGTTTTGATTGAGTAGCTTAAAAGGGTTATTATATTTTTAATTTTTTTACACATTACAACAAACTTAATATAAGAACAAGATAATTGAGGAAAATTAGTTGAATGAATAAAAATTATCTAAATTAAATTAGAAATTTCATTGCTAATTTTGACATTTTAATACTACTAGCGCTATCTATTAGCAATTAAAAGAATGAAACGAGAAAAAATATAGTTTATAAATTTTTCGAAAATTGACGATTTTCATGCATTAAAAACCAATAAGAATAAATAATTTATTAATAAATAATAAATTTGCCTACCATCAGTGCAATCTGTTTGAGAACAATCTGTCATCTGTCCAATATCAAAATAGTACATAACCTTAAATTTAAATTATCAGATATTACACTTACACTGACAATTAAACTACCGGTAAAATAGAGGCATGTGCCGGACATTGTTCTTTATTTAATTATTTGAAAAGTTGGTAAGTACAACATACAATATGCGTTAGAACTTCTGCTTAATTTAGTTTATATGTTATTTACATACTGAATTACAGGTGAATTAACACATTTGCCATTATAATAAGTTAAAAAAGCGTTTATTCGTTGTCTCCAGCCTTAAATTTCGGGAGGCATACAAGAAATATCAGAATCAGACATTTTGACAACTTTTAAATCTGAAAAAATATGCAAACAATTATGTTTTCGAAATCAACAATTTACTTAACAACCGTTGCTATGAAATTGCTGCTGTGCTATTTACTTGTATATTTGCAAATTTTGTACAATTATCTTGACATTTATACTCTATTAATAATGATTTTGTTCGTTACAAAAAGTATTGTACAAACTTCTTGCGGGAAGACGTCATCCACGCATTCGCGCAAATGAAGCCCTCGTTCGCAAGCTCGCTCGTGCCTCAAATAAGCGCTCATGCGGGATGAGTGTTTTCCCGCACTTAGTATGTAAATAACTATTGGCTACGTCATAACTGCAGAAATAAAATTTGAAAATTCACGGAAATACAATTTAATAGTATTAGCCATGGAATTAGAAACAAAAGACGAAAAACGTAACGTTTTATACGTCACATTATTAGTATTTATTTTGACATTCATTATTCTGACACTGACGTAATAAAACGTTACGCTTTTGTTCGTCTCTTGTTTCTAATTCCATGGCTAATACTATTAAATTGTATTTCCGTGAATTTTCAAATTTTATTTCTGCAGATATGAAGTAGCCAAAATGATTTTTTTATTGATTCGGATGTAGAAATTTTTGCTTTACAACATCCATTTGAAACTTTTTGTCTAAAATAATTAAGGGAGCAATACGCAGGAAATAACTGATTTCCCATGTTAAGCGCTTGTTTCAATATCCGTGATACACCCTGTATGTATGTTGCGAGGGGTTGCTCACTAGCAAAAATTTTGTACAGGGATTGACAAAATACTTCGTATTTACAGTATTGTCAAGTATTGATAAGTATTTTCAAGAAATGTGTAATATTGAAAAGTATTGATTAATATTGAAAGGTATTTAACGTATTGACTAATATTGAAAAGTAATGTGTAGTACTGAAGAGAATTGACTAGTATTATATGTATTTTCAAGAATTGTAAATTAAGTAAAAAAGATAAAACATGTAAACAATAATCACATTATTTCGTGGTACCATAAGATTTTACACAGAAAAAACATTTTTTCACATATTTGCCCAGCTTGTTTATCTTATTTTTATATAAAAAAAAATCTGATGTGCCCAGCACAATACCTTCCGTCAATCCTGTGTATTATGTACAAAGTCCATACATAAATTTTCTTGCAAGATTTTAAATTTCCAGTAATATTATTTCATGCAAATGGCACTTGACACTGACATCTTCTTCTTTAGCTTTTCCCATTAGTTAGGGGTCGCTATTTTTTATTTTCTTGTTCTATTCATTTCTGTTTTGCGAGTCATCCTCATTCGGTTGCTTTTCTGTCAAGTCTTCCGCAATACAGTCCTTCCATCTTATCTTTGGTCTTCCTGTTTCTTCCATTGTCTGTTACTAAGCTATTCATTCTTCTTCCAATATATTCTTTATCTCTCCTCATGACATGTTTAAACCAATCTAGTAGCGTTTGGAAATACTTCCGGATCCTTTCATAGATGGCTTTTGTAGTACAGATTTTACAAGGATTCTCAAACTTTAATGTCAAAATACTATACAAAGGTAACATATGTTTAAGAACTGCTGTAAATTTCCCACAATTCTCTATTGCATCGTTCGAAATTATTTGACTTTTAAAACTGTTATTTGTGAATTTGTATCTTTATTACAATATAGTACTTTATCATAGGAATACTCATAATTTAATTGTTTAACACCAAATCTCGCCCGAATACACTTCGAAATAAGTAAGGTCCTCTACGCTCTCCGTACTTCTGTGCCTTCTGCATAAGCGTGCATTTACAAGAAATATTATTCGGTATCGATATGTATTTTCATGTAAAGTAAAAGTATTTCCATGTATCGTCAAAGTATTTTTATGTACCGTTAAGTTATTTTCACATACCGTTAAAGTATTTCTATGTATTGCGTGGTATTGCAAAGTATTTTCATGTATTGTACTATAATACATGGTATTGTCAGATATTTATTTGGTACTGACAAGTATTTTCAGATTTTTGTACACGTATTGACACCAGTGAACAACCCCTCGGTATGTTGAGTACGTGTTAATTTATATCGACGTCGCGGCATTAGGCGTCATTTTGAAATTTTCATCAATTCTCAAAACCGCTCATTGGGAATCAACATAGAAGAGAGAAGAAACCGACGTGCAGCGACGTTGCGATGCCTAGCGTCGTTTTTGAGTTAATTTTCAAAATCACTCGTGAATCAACTTCGACGGGTGTTGGAAGATAACTACGCTCATCAACATCGCGATTCCAGTCGTCGTTTGTGAGTTTTTATCAATTCTTGAAATCACTCATCGGGAATTAAATCGATTCTCAAAAAAGAGTTTTGTAGGCACGAGTTTCGTGGGTTAAGTTAGATTATGGTTTGTTTATACTGAGCAAAAATTCTAAACGAATATGAAGAAATACTGAACAAAATTGTTATTTATGCAACAATATTGTAAGTAGTACTTTTTTGGTCGAGTGCGATTTTTTACGCATGAGGCGCAACTGAATTCGTAAATAATAGCACGAGGCAAAAAAAACACTATTTTACACAAGTGTTTCACACAATATTTTTTCCTTCAACCGAAATGTTAATGTTGTTTCTCATAATACTGAGTGTAGAGGCTCGTTCAAATACTATTAGTGTTCTTTCTCATAATACTGTAGAAAATGGAACTTGAACATACGAAAGATTCTCGGAAGTAAGTGGATTAGTCTTGTAGAATTATTGTACAAATTGTACATTTAATATTAATAGTAAAAATTAGGTAAGGTCAGAACTCATTATGTCAAAAAATGTTAATGTTCTTAAAAATTAGGTTAGTATACAATTTGTTAATAAAAATTATTACACTTGTACATTAGTATTTCTTTAAAAAAAAAACCGATTGTGTATATTACCTAGCAACGGCTATTTACCTTTTACACACTAGTGCTTGAAAAATACTTTTCACACACTAGTGTTTGAAAAGTGACTCTTTACAGACTGTAAAAAAAATATTCTACAACTGTGCGTAAAGTACTACAATTTTTTTTACTGAATAACTATTATTTATACTGAGAAAAACAATTAAAATATTGAGCAAAAATAAATTATATAATGAACGTTTAAATATGTGCTATAGTTTTAAAAAAACTATCTAGATAAATAATAAAAAAATTACAAATACAATTATTTTTAAATATAATTTAGTAATGCTTTTATGTAACTCTACATGTAAGAGTACTTTGTACTTGGCAAAAGTACGTTAGAGTATTTCTCATTTCTTGTACTTGTACTCTGTACTCGAATACTTTTGTGTGGTACTTTGCCCAGCACTGATTATTGGTTTGCGATCGGCTTCCATGCTTAATAGTTTTTGCCATCATTTTAGGGTTCATCGCCATACTCTTAATGGTAGACGATTATCGGCTGATTTCATTGATATCATAAAATTTAATGTTGATCTTGGACATTGCGGGACTAGTTTTAAGTATCGTAATTGGCATTTTTCTAATATTTCTGTTCTTGAAAGTATCCAGATTTCTGATCAATAAAGTGTAGTAGTGGCATTGATTTTGGAGTCAAGGAGTTTTTGTTTTTCTTACCAACTATTGGATTTGCCTTTACTTAAGAGAATTAAAACTCTATTACTGACAATTACTTCTTTATTGAAGTTGTTTTTGACTGCTTGGGCGAATTTTCCAGATGATGAGAAGGTAATACCGAGATATGTAAATGACCGTACATTTCTCAATGTTAACAGTTAGACAGTTCTTCTCAAAGTATTGTTGCAGGATTGATAGCTCCCTTTTTATATCTACAGGTGAATCACAAAGAATTACGATGTCATCTGCATATGTCAATAGGGTTACATCGTTGTCTGTCTATCCTTAAGCCTCTTATCCCTGCGTTACGAAAAACTGCCATGTCATTTATGAAAACCGATAAAGGATGGGACTCAGAATATTTCTCTGTAAGAGAGTAAGAGACCTTCGGTTATGTTTATTATATTTGATGAATCATTATTAATTTTTATGTTCAAGGTAGTATTTCTGCATAGGACTTGAACTATTCTTATTATTTTGCAAGAGATTCCTGCTTTGTGCAGTTTTTCCCACAATAAATTGTGATTGATGGTGTCAAACGCTTCGCGGAAATCTACGAGTGATGCGAATATTGAATTATTCTTTGTGTTATTGCCATCAAGTCTGACTTCCCTGGCTCGTCTGAAACCCGCCTGAAATTCAGATAAAATATTGTCTGTTTCAAACCATTCTTCCAATCTTTCGTATAACATTGTTAATAAGGGCTATTTCTCTATAATTTAGTGGATCAGTTCTGTCGTCATTTTTATATAATAAGAATAGGTTTGTTGTTGACCCAGATGTAGGTAATTTATCAGTTTCGAAAATCTTATATAAATTGCGAATATAATCTACCCAATATAAAGGTAATTTTTTGTAGAATTTAGTAGATAATCCATGTACATCTGATGCTTTGTTGTTTTACTTATTGCTATATTGCGTTGCAGTTCATCGTAAGTAATTTATTTGTCTAGAAACGGGTGACTGCATTCGTAGAATCTCGATTTATATTTATTGATTTATTATACTGATTAAAGTAGAATTTTTCCCATTCAACGTTATTACATTTTCAGATTTAAATTTAGTACTTAACTTTTTATTGCATTCCAGAATGTACTACTGCTATTTATATTTGAAAGTGAATTTCGATATATTTAATAAATGTAATTTTACTCTGTTTAATCTCTTTGCAATATAATTTCTTGTACATCAAGTTTTCTTCTAAATGGATTTCTGAATAATTTTTGTAATATGCTCTCAAACTTCGTTTGCATTGTTTTTTGAGTTAAACCGTTTGTTGTGAACCACAATTTTGAGTTTTGAACTCTGTAGTGAGAATCTTGCATTTATTTTTGTAATTTTTAACATGTATTTGCAAGCCGCTTCATTAATTGCGGTAATTAAGTTATGATTAAGTTTGTTTCAATTATTACTGTTGAAATATATTCTTTCAGAATGTAAAATATTTGTTTGTATATAAAATATTTTTTTAAAATTTAATTATTTGCAGTGAAATCAAATAATAAAAAACACATTCTAAATTATTTAAAATTTTCCAGGATATTCCTAAAAAAAAATTCTTTGTAAAAATGTTTATTTATAATTTGTTGTCACATAATAAATAGGACGTTTCGGGGCCAAATTGTTTCATCATCAATGAATATTAACATTTACATCCCCCTTCCCCTTGACGACATCCATATCTGTATGTTTATGCAAAAACTTTTTAGATTTTGGATTTTCTAATTTAATTGGAAATGGTATTTTACATAACAGTTTTTCATGAAAAATTCTATTAAATACTCACATTTGGTACTACAGACTTCTGTATCGATGTAATCAACATATTAGATATTGGCTACAATTAACTAACCGGAAATAGTAGTTTACTTGAAGCTTTGAACAGATTTTCACAATGGCTTATCTAATTAACCTGTTGTTGAGGTATGTAGGTCGTGCTAGAATTTTCGTTTCGTCAAATTTGATAAGGTGGAATTCTTCCAGGGCATGCTCTGCAACTGAAGATTTTTCTGGCTGGTTCAATCTGATTGAACGCTGGTGTTCAGTCAATCTTGTTGAAATAGTTCTACCAGTCTGACCAATGTAAATTTTCTCGCAAACACATGGAATCTAGTAAATCCCTGGTGATAGAAGAGGGTTGACGTCTTTTACTAGTCTCAAAATATGTCGAATTTTAACATATGGAGAAAACGAAATTTTCATGTTCTTACGAAGAATTCTTGTCCGTGACATTTTTGACGCAAGGAAGCGAAGCAAACAATACGTTCCATTCATTAGCATTGTTAGCAGATCTTTCCGGTTTCATACATATTTAGATAGAAGATATAGAAAAACCATTCTTCATAAAAATATTCTTAATATCTTCCATCTCTTCTTCTAATGTCTCTGAATGACAAATTTCTGAAGCTCTTCTCATTAGGCATTTAATTGTGCCATATTTCTAAGAAGTATGCTGATGTATTAATATATTGATTAGTGTGCGTAAGCTTACTGTAGACTGAATGTAGTAAAGAATCATCTTCTTTTCTTTCCAGTAATATATCCAAAAAGGGAATAATGCCATTTTCTTCGATTTCTACGGTGAACTTAATATTTTCATAGTTGTTATTCAAGTGGGTCCAAATAGCGAAGACATCATCAATATAACGTAACCATAATGAAGGTTTCATAGAATCCAAAACTAATTCTTCAAAGAACTCTATACAATAATTAACTAAGGAAGGAGACAGAGAATTATCCATTGCAATACCATCAACTTGTTTGTAGAATTCATTGTTAAAAACGACGAAGCTTGACGTTAAATAATGTCGAAAAAGTTTCACTATATCTTCTGAAAAAAAAAAATTAAAGCAGCTTCAGGATGTCTCTAATGAGTAGGTGCGTTCAATGAAGCTAGCAAATCGAGCAAAGCGGAAGTAAAATGTACTGAACGGCTTGCTAACTTAGCATTTGCTCGTTTTGCTAAGTAAGCAAAGCAAGCGACTATTTTCTCGCTTGTTTTGTTGCAAGTAAAAATATGGCGCACAAATTCAAATATCATTTGTAATATTTGAATATATTTTCAATGAAAATTAATGAATTACGTAAAAGTAACATAAAATATTTGTACTTGAGTTTACTTGCGTGGAATATCCTAATAAAATTAAATTATGCATGTAATTAATACCATTGAGAGTTTATTTTCTATTTATTATTTATCTGACACTGCATTCAATATATCAGTGTTCTATTCTATGCAAAAATTCAATATTTGAAAGTTTTCAATTTTCGTAACCTCACTGACTGACAGTCATCTGACAGTTCGATCGTAGCAAAACAAGCAGATCGTTCAATGCACGCTCTAGCAGATAGCAAATGCTAAGTAAGCATTTGCTCGATTTGCTAGCTTCATTGAACGCACCTAGTATCTTCGGAAATAATGACGTAACATCAAAGCTCACTGGAAGATCTTCTGATGAGATATATTGGTTCTTTATAATTTCAATAAAATGTTTGGAATAATTCTTGATATAGGTTGATGAATTTGCAATGTATGGTCTAATGAGATTAACCAATTAATTAGATAAATCATACTGTAACGTTTTATTTATATGGGTGAAGTGTAAAAAAATAACAGAAATAATATTATTTAAAATAATACGTTTATTAAACGATAAATAATTAAGGATAAATATTAAAAAGTTAATAAAAGTAACTAACACTATGATTAATTAATTATAAACACTAAGAATATTATTGAATACTTAAACATTAAGATTATTTATTTAAACAATATTTATATCACTATATTTATTTATATAACTACATTTATTTATGTTAACAACACGTAGAATGTTTATTTATATCACCCCGTGTTCATTGCTCGTTGCTTGTATATATCAGACTATTTCTTCACTGTCATTCCGACGGTATTTATACAGCCCAGGGTCCTTTTAGAACCCTTTGGCGCCACAGTGATACCGAGTACAAAAGAATTAGGTCACCAGTGCAATTAAACGTCTAACCGGTCCGTCGCTGGGGATTGCAACATCTGGGAAATTCCGGCGAAGGGATTACGTCATCGCTCTGGTACATTCTTTCAGTAGCGGCGCTCGTATACTCTTCTCTCAGGGGCGCACGTCACACTGCCCCCTCCTTAAGACTGTTTCGTCCCTGTATTATGCATATAATTAAATTAACTAATTATATCTTTTATAAATATATTTTATTATACTTCTGACATTACATTATTTTCTGCTATAAACAAAAACTATTCTACTGTCTAATCTTATTCATAGTCTACTTTATTATTTATATAATATATGGTACTTAAACATACATCTCCCTCTTTTACAAAATTTATAACTATAAATTAACAATCCTATATTACAAATATTTTTTATTTAAACTAACTAATCGACCACCCTTGTTTTATAATTATTTAATTTTTTAAGAAATTCTTGTTCACCATTTTTTAATTTCTTTATTGATTCACTTTCATCAATTTCAGCATTAATTATTTCATCTGAATATTTAAAAAAATTAATAGGTGAAATGTATATTTCATTTCTTCTATATCCTTTCCCCCATCATCAGCTATAATATAAGATCTAGGTTCTGCATATATATATATATAAATACCATGTAACCAAATAGAACATTTACTATCTTTTTTGAACATAACTTCTTGTCCAATATTGTAACTAGGTCGTTTTTAAGCAGTTTTATTATAGTATAAATTTGTTTTAACTTTATTGTTTTGAATTAATTTTGTCTTTTTTATAAGTTAAGTTTGGCTCTAACGATTTAAAATTACATGGTATATTTGTTCTGATAGATTTTCCCATTAATAATTGTGCTGGAGAATGTACATTGCCTTTTGGTGTATTTCTGTAGTTTAGTAAAGCTAAGAAAGGATCTTCGTTACTATCAAAACATATTTTAAATATTTTCTTAATAATTTTTACAGCCGATTCTACTAAACCGTTTGATTTGGGGTACTGCGGACTGGACATTATATGTTTGAATCCCCATTTACTCGAGAAATCTTTAAATAATTCAGAACTATAACATGTTCCACCATCTGTGAATAATTTAAGAGGTATACCATATCTCGCAAAATTAGATTTAATTGTATTTATTACAGTAATACTTTTTAAATTATTCAAAGTAGATACTTCAATGAAATTTGAAAGAGAATCAATTAGAACAATGTAATATTTGTTATTTAATTTAAAAATATCCGTAAAATAGGAACAGTTTTACTAATTAATTCATTTTTTACCTTATTATCTTGATATTTTAAACAGGTTTTACATGACTGTACAAACTTCTTTATATCTTGTTTTATTTTCTGGGGGTGCTCACCTATGGCAAAACGCATTTTTTAAACTACAAAAAACAGCTGTGCGTAACATATATCAACTTGACAGAAGGGCATCTTGTAAAGATATTTTTAAAAAAGAAAATATTATAAACATCCCTTGCCTTTATATTTATATTGTTATCTTATATATTTACAATAACAAGAATAACTTCCCGACACATGGTGATATACACAATCATGATACTCGCGGTAAAACCAATTTCACCGTTCCTAATATAAAATTGAACAAAGCCAGAAATAATCCCAATTACTTCGGTTTAAAATTCTATAATAATTTGCCGCCGAAATTAAAAGACATTAAATCTAAGCTACAGTTTAAACAAGGTTTAAAAACTTATCTTCTTAAAAAATGTTATTATAATATAGACGAGTTTCTTAATGATAAGCCTTAATTATTAATGAAATAGGTTATTCTGATTATTGTGTATTTTTTTTTAATATGTATTTTATGACTTTTCCTATGCCATGTACTTTTTTTTGGTCCCTGGAATAAATATTATTATTATTATTCCGAGCCAAAATAGACATTGTTTAGCCCTGTCAATCATTCTACATATTCCTGGATGTCCTGAATGTAGTTTTATTAACATTTCTCTTTTTAAAGTATCGGGTATTAAAATTTTATTTTCTATAAAGATTAAATCTTTCATTATACATAAATTTTAGTTAAATTGAATATAACATTTTAAATTATCATCGGCATTTTTATAAAATTTAAGCCATCCCTAAATAATATAATGTTTCAGTTTTTGAATATTAGAGCTTTAAAAGCAGACAAAGGTAACGCAGTGGTAATACTAGAAAAAACAGAATATATTAACCAGGTTCATAATTTATTAGATAACGGTCCTTATGAAAAATTGGCCAAAAATCCCATTACCAAGTATACGAACAAAGTAAACAAAGTTCTGGATAGTTGTAAAAATACAATAAACATCAATCTAAAACGAAAATTGAAACTACCCAACCCGAATTTATCAAAATTATATTGTCTGCCCAAAATCCACAAAAAAGATAATAGTTTCAGACCAATAGTATCGAACATCAATTCTCCAACATATCTGCTAGCTAAACATTTGGTAAAAGTATTTAGCGATTTAAACATAGACATGGAATTCTGTTTAAAGAATTCCCAACATTTAGTTAACATATTAAAAGAGTTCAAAATCAATCCTGGTGACAAACTCATATCTTTTGATGTAACCGCCCTATTTCCAAATGTTCCCATTCCAGAAACAATAGAAATTCTTAAAGAGAAACTGTTACAATGTAATTTAGAAGAAAACATCGTTGAGGAATACATTTTGTTGACTAAAACTTTTATGGAACTGAATGCATTCAGCTTTAATAACAATTATTACCAACAAACGTTTGGTACCGCTATGGAAAACCCTCTATCTCCTTTTCTAGCAAATATATTCCTCAACAACTTGGACAAAACACTGGAATCTCAATCTGAAATATTTCCCCGAATTTGGCTTAGATATGTCGACGATGTCTTTGCCGTAATAGATTCAGATTTCGATTTAGACAAATTCTTGGAAATTATTAATTCACAATACCCCACAATTAAATTCACCCATGAAATAGAAGTCGATAACGTCCTACCATTTTTAGATTTAAAATTAATAAAATCCCAAGAATCAATAGAATTTGACATTTATAGAAAACCCACTAATACCGAAAATTATGTACATGCCTCATCGAACGCTCCTTTCAAATACAAAATTGCAGCATATCAAAGTCTCATCCACAGACTATTAAACGTGCCACTCAACAAAGCTAGATTCCAAAAAGAACTAAACTACATAATACATTTAGCTGAAATAAATGGCTTCAAAGAAAAAACAATTAGAAATTTGCTCAAAAAACAAAAGCTCAAGAATTTGATTAAGAATAACACTACTTTAAAAATAGAACATAAGACTAAGAAGTACCATAAATTTACATACAACAACTTGCATCATAAATTCTCCAATTTTTTCCACAAAATAGATATTGATTTAGCATACTGTAACAATTTTACCACAAAAAACCTCTTGAACACAAAATTAGAAACAAGAAATAGATTAGAGTCATCGGGTATATATTCCATAGAGTGCAAAATTTGTAAATCTAAATACATCGGGCAAACCAAACGTAAAATCAAAACACGTTTCAAGGAACACATGTACCATCTTAAGAACAAAAATATATTTAATTCAGCGTTAGCATTACACCATCATAACACAGGCCATAATTTCAGTTTAGATGATGTAAAATGTGAAAAATCATGTAATAATTATAAACTAAATATGTTAGAAGCCATAGCCATGAAGAAAAATTGTAAACAACTGTTAAACACCGACCTTTCTCGTTTAGATAATCCTCTACTGAAATTTGTAAAACCCATTGGTTAATAAATCCCCCAATTATGTACCGCTATAATCTTAGGTATACCATTCTTTTGTATAAATCCTGGCTGTTTTTAATTTTAAGATTACTGTACAACTGATGATGGCTACAGAGTAGCCGAAATGTACATTTTGTAGAAAATAAACATTTTGTGAAGAAAAGGACAAGTTACATTCCTCATTAGAGCTTTTATTATAGTGATTTCGGAATAAATCGTAGTTTTGTTCAGTCACTGGTAAATTATCAATTAATAAATTAACTTGTAATTCTAAATCACTGTCAAATTCAGATTCACTATTACATCCTTCTAAATTAAATTCTCTGGATAAAGTATCAGCTATAAACAAATATTTACCGGGTTTATGCGTTAATATTAAATTAAATGGTTGTAACTTCAGTAACATTCTCTGTAATCTGACAGTAACTTTATTAAGAGGTTTGTTATATAAACCTAACAATGGTTTGTGATCAGTTTCTACAATTACATTTCTGCCGTACATAAATTGTTTAAAACGTTCACAACCGAAAACTATAGCTAACAATTCTTTTTCTATTTGTGCATATTTGCACTGAACTTCTATGAGCGCTCTAGAAGCATAAGCTATAGGTTTATTTGATTGCATTAAGCACGCACCTAAACCTTTAGAACTTGCATCAACTGATAAAGTTCAATTTTTATTTGTAGCATACGATCCTAATACTGGCGCTTCGGTTAACTTTTTTTTTGAAATCATTAAAATACTTATCATGATTAGAAGTTAACGAAAATATAACGTCCTTCTTTAATAATTGTCTTAGAGGCTCATAAAGTTAAGCGTATTAGGTATGAATTTTGACACATAATTAAACATTCCTAAGATTCTCATCAAAGATTTCTTATTTGTTGGGTTTTTTTAAATGTATCATAGCTTTGACTTTATCATTATCTACGTCAATTCCTTTTTCGCTAAATATATGTCCAAGAAACTTTATTTTATTTATAAAAAATTCACATTTTGTCTTGTTAAATTTAATACCTTTTTGTTGAGCTGTTTCTAATACTTCTGTCAAAATTTTCTCCAATTCATTTTTATTTTTCGCCCAACAAATTAAGTCATCTTGATAAGTCATTACATTTTTTATATTTTAAAAACTTTGTCGTACAACTCTATGAAATATTTCACCTGAATTTTTTAAACCAAATGGTAATCTAAGGTAACGATATCTTCCCCAAGGGGTTTGAAAACAACATAGTTTTGAACTTCCTGTAGTTAGTGGTAACATCCAGTAGCCTGATTGAGCGTTCAATTTACAAAACCATTTGGCTCCGTTCATTTGAGAATAAATTTCATCAATGCTAGGATATGGATAATGAGCTTTTGATAGCTACATTAAGTGGTCTAGGATCAAGTACAATTCTCAATGTTTTGTTTGGCTTTTGTACAACAATCATTTGGCTTACCCAATCACACGGTTCTACTACTATTTCTATTATACCTTTTCAACCATTTTATCTAATTCTATTTTAACATTATTCCTTAAACTAAAAGGTATTTTTCTACAAGGTAATATTACTGGTTTAACATTACGGTCAATTTCAATATGAACTGGATCATTAATGTAACCTATTTCCACATCAAATAATTTTGAATACTTTCCTAAAATTATTGTTTTTTAAAAATGAATTTTTCTGATGATTGGATATGGATAGAATTCATATTTGTAACTATTAATAATAATAATAATATAATTTATTTTGTATTGTTACGTTTTTATTTATATGGGTGAAGTGTAAAACATAGACAATTATTATTAACTAAAAGAATACGTTTATTAAACGGTAAATAAATATTAGAAATATAATTAAAAGATTATAAAAGTAACTAACACTATGATGAACAAATATTAACACTAATTTAAAGACTAAGATTATTATAACACAATTAAACACTAAGATTATTTATTTAAACAATTAACACTACTCTTTATGTCACTAATTTATGTTTATTTATGTTCACTTGTCGACTGTTCTTTATATCACTAACTATTCACTACACTTATTTATATCAGACTTCTGCACTCGTTGCTTGTATATTACAGAGTGTGTTTGGTGGCTTTGGGGACGGGTTATATACCTGGCGGCATTATTTCTAGGCTCTTCTGGAAGCTACTAGAGAACATCTAGAGGTAAACAACATCACACAATAGATTACTGCCGACCAGTCCTAACGAGTGAGTGGCGGCCAGACACTGAGGCGCCTGGTAGCGCGGCGGCGGCGGCCGCGGGGGTTACGTTACACTGCCCCCTCCTTAAGACTGTTTCGTCCCGGAACAGTCCGTGGTGACGAAACCTGCATGTACTATCCTTGGTGCATTTCGAGTTCTTAAAGAAGTGACAGTCGATGGTCCGCTCGACTTCTTCTTTCTGTCCGTTAGGGTTAAAGTTGCAGACGAGAATTTCAACGCCGGTGAAACGGAAGAGGATCTGTAACATGTTCCTTACAATCCTCCAATCCAAACCGTCTAGACCACAACCCAACTTCGGTACTGCTAGCTTCAAAATGTCATTCTCCAGTAGATGATCCCTCAAATCGCACAGCGAGTTCCATAGCCTTTGATACGACGGCTTCTGGTACGAGCGTGGTTTTGTAACAAGGTAGTAGATGTACCGCTGATGGTCGGAATTGCTATCTCTCAGTCGTAGCGTTTTCCCAACAGATGGACGTTGGTTGGCCAGTTCTTGTAGTCGTCCATATTTCGCCTTAAAGACTGAGGCTATACCGCGGGACATCTTTAAGTCTTCTGATACGCAGTGGCCGAGGGAATAATCTGAAGACACGGTAAACAGATCTCGACGTTCTTCTTTTATCACGCCGTACCGCGCCTTGCGCCCAAAGGAATAGTTCTCCATGAAATCTTCAAAAGTCGGTTCTTGAGCTATGATCCGACGAACTGCTGCTCCATTATGGTCTTCGTGGTTGTCTCCAGCAAAAGGGGCTAGCCGATTAAAGTGTACCACCCTCGGCTTCCCGGTAGGTCGTTTCTTAATTCTATATACCACGTCGTTTATTCTTTTGACTACCTCATAGGGGCCCTCCCAATTCTTTTGCAGCTTTGGTGATAACCCGCGGCGCCTTTGTGGGTTGTAAATCCCCAGGTTGATATCCACCTTTTTCGGCTTTGATGTCATACCGGTCCTTCATTCGGTCGCTGGCAGTTTGAATGTTCGTACGGACTTGTTCATGAATGTCATCCATTCTTCTCCGTAAGCCCGTAACGTAATCTTCTCCGGCCAGGTCTTCCCCAGGTTTGCTGCCGAACACTAAGTCGCATGGTAAACGCAACTCACGTCCGAATAAGATGTGCGCAGGAGTTTGCCCTGTTGTCTCATGCACGGATGAACGATAAGCCATCAGGAACAGATGAAGATGTCGGTCCCAGTCTCTTTGGTGGTTGGAGACTACCTTCGACAAATATCGGTTGATCGTTCTGTTCATTCGTTCAACCATGCCATCGGACTGCGGATGTAATGCAGTTGTCCTTGTTTTATTAATTCCTAATATCTTACAGATATTTTGGAAAACGGCAGACTCGAAATTTCTTCCCTGGTCGGAATGAAGTTCACGTGGTACCCCGAATCGGCATATACATTCTTTAACTAAGGTTTCAGCGACCGTGGTGGCTTCTTGATTGGGTAATGGATAAGCTTCAACCCACTTGGTGAAGTAGTCCATGACAACCACGATATATTTATGTCCGTCGTCACTTTCTGGGAATGGTCCGGCCACATCAATCGCAATGCGCTCAAATGGACTGCCAACGTTGTATTGACGCATTGGAGCTTTTCGTCGTCTATGAGGGCCGTTGCTTCCAGCGCAAACCACACATTTCTTGCACCAGTCTTTAGCATCTTCAGTGAAGTTAACCCAGTAAAACCGCTGGCGCAATCTTTCTAGAGTTTTAGTGACTCCAAAATGGCCTCCAGATCCGTCATGGATCTCTTTCAACACGTCTGGTATTCTACTCTTAGGAATGACCAACTGAGCTTTCTTCTCAGTTCCATCGGCGTTCTCTACCACGCGCTTCAACAGGCCATCCTCAATCACCATGGAGTCCCATTGCGCCCAGTACGCTTTTACACTCTGTGAGTATGGTGCAACGTCTTCCCATATTGGTTTGCATTCTTCTGCTTTCCACTCCAATATAATTTTCAAATTTGGGTCATTTTCTTGGTCTTCGCGTAGTACATCGGGCTGCCAATTATCATCGACTACTGTTGTCCTGGAAACGGTAAACTGTTTCTCTTCAAGTCGACTACAATGTTTGCAGTCACCTTGGCAAGGCCTTCTGGACAATGCATCGGCATTACGATGACTGGTACCTATCCTGTGTTCGATTTTGAAATCGTATTCCTGTAGTCTTTCAATCCATCTAGCCACCTGACCTTCAGGATTCTTGAATTGTAGCAGCCATTTTAATGCAGCATGGTCAGTTCTAATCAAAAATATTCTACCGTACAAATATTTGTAGAAATGTTCCACGGATTTGACGACCGCCAAGAGTTCTTTTCTGGTCACACAGTAATTCCTTTCTGGTTTTGACAAGGTCTTACTAAAGTAGGCAATAACCTTCTCATGCCCATTTTGTGTCTGGGAAAGAACGCCACCAATTCCGACGTTGCTAGCATCTGTGTCTAGAATGAATTCTCCTTCAGGTAAAGGATAACTCAAGACGGGTGCGCTTGTCAAAGCATGTTTTAGTTCTTTAAATGCAACTGTACAGTCCGTTTCCCAGATAAATCTTCTTCCTTCTTCAGTAAGCCTTGTCAGTAGCTTGGCTATGTTGGCAAATCCAGGTACATATCGTCGATAATAGGTACACAAACCAAGGAAACTTCTGAGTTCGTGTTTGTCCCTAGGTGCTGGCCAGTCTCTCACAGCCTTTATCTTCTCCTGGTCAACTGCAATACCCTTACCGGAAACCACGTGTCCAAGGTAATGAACTTCTCTTTGAAACAGGTGACACTTCTTCGGGCTAAGTTTCAGGTTAGCCTTCCTCAATCTCTGGAAAACCTCTTCCAAATTCTTCATGTGGTCCTCGAATGTCTTACCTACCACAATAATATCGTCGAGGTACACTAAACAGGTTTTCCAAGATAGCCCAGCCAATACTGTTTCCATGAGTTGTTCAAACGTTGCAGGAGCATTGCAGAGCCCAAACGGCATTACGGTAAATTGCCAGAGTCCTGTACCAATGGTGAAGGCTGTCTTCTCCTTGTCTTTTGGATCCAAATCCACTTGCCTGTAGCCGTTCGTTAGATCCAAAATGGAGAACATTTTTGAGCCAGCCAAAGTATCTAATGTGTCGTCTATTCGAGGTAGCGGGTAGCTATCCTTCTTCGTCACGTTGTTAAGTTGACGATAATCGACGCAAAATCGTGTAGAGCCATCCTTCTTCTTCACCAACACCACTGGTGAAGCCCATGGACTGCTTGAAGGTTCAATCACACCTTCCATCTTCATGTCCTCGATTATTCTTTCTGCTTCTTCACGCTTCGCCAGTGGTAGTCTTCTTGCTGGTTGACGGATGGGTCTTGCGTCTCCGGTGTCTATTTTATGGTGAACTACATTAGTTCTCCCTTTGGTTTTCTCATCAAATTGGAACACATCTTTAAAATTTCCAATTAGATTCTTTGCCTTTGTTCTCTGGTCGGCGGTCAATTCTTCAAATGATGTTGTCAATTGATTGATTAACGTGTCCGGAACTTTCTGAGATGTGTTCCCTTTGGCCTTTACAGTTCGGATAATCGAGGATACTGCCATGCATTCTCCCACAATTGTTCCTCTCTTCAGAACAACAGGATAAAAATTTACGTTCATTATCCGAACTGGTATTACCTGGCTGGCTTTGACCAGTGATTTTCCGACAACAACTCCAGTGCCGGTTTTGGCATCATCATTCTTGGGCTCCAGCATAACGATACTTCCCTCACAGAAACTACCATCTAAATGCGCTTCCAGGATAGTTTCACTTCGTTCTGGGAGGGTAACGTCCTCGGCCATTAGTACGCGCATAGCTTTGTCATCTCGTGGATTTAATACGAGTTCTTCTTCATTGACCATCATCACGCCCTTCTTCAGGTCAAGTTTAAAACCATGCTTTGTCATTGCGTCCATTCCGAGTATTAATTCATCTTCAACTTCAGCTACCAGCGCACGATGTTTAAAGGAGGTGTTTCCAATAGAGATGGTGACATCTACTTCTCCTAATGCGGTAGCTTGTTCTCCCGTTGCTGTGCGTAACCGCCACTTAGTTGGTTGAAGATGCGTCTTTCCAGTTTTCCTTATGAAGTCGGGTCTAATTATAGTTTTTGTCGCACCCGTATCCAGTAGCATTTTCATTGGCCTTCCATTAATAGAGCCATCCACATAGATGCTATTGGCTTTATGATGAAGAGATGCGACATAACTGATGGATTGTGGAGCTACTAGATTACGGGTCGACAGTTGCCCCTTCGCATCAACCCGATTTAGTTTTCCGACTCCTTTTCTTCCTTTGTCGATTCCGTCTTCTTTTGAGAGTTTCTTTCTTCCGGTAAACACTTCACTTGCAATTCGTCGCACTGTCTCTTCTAGATCTTCAGTGTTTTCTTTTCTCTCAGCATCCATATTTCTCACTCGCAATTGGTTACGTGAAGTGCCAGCTTCATGCTCCAATGCATATGAGAGTGCATCAATTAAAGTTTTTGGACGGGCCAATCGCAGTGCTTGTTGAGTTTCGCTGTCTCGAACTCCGTAGATAAATGATTGAGTGGCCAAGCACTCCAAAACGCTGTCAGGAGCTGTAGGATGTGCGAGATGAACTAAACGAGCTACGTCAACTTCAAATTCTTGAAGGCTTTCTTTTGAACTCTGATACCGGTTCCTCAGTTGCGTCTGGTACACCTGCTCCAGATGCGCATTTCCATACCGCATATCCAATCGCTTGACTAGCTGGTCGTAGTCCTCTTGTTCTTCTTCTTTCAGCGTTTGCAGGATGTCGATAGCTTCTCCGCGCAACGAGACAGTCAACGCCGTAGCCTTCTCCTCGGACGTCCAATTATTCGCTTTTGCGGCCGCTTCAAATTGTTTTAAATAATTCGGCCACGAAGACTTCCCATCAAATTCCGGTGTCTTTATGTGCATTTTTGAAGTAGTATCAGGTTTTACTACTTTTCTTCCTTCTATCAGACTTGACTCAGCCACACCAGAATTCGGAATTGACGACGGTGTAATTTTAGTGAATTTTTCTCGTAATTCTTCTATCTTCCTGTCATACTTTTCTTCTAAATTCTTCAGACCTTCTTCATTATTTCTAGAATTTTCTTCTAATTTCTCTTCTAAACTTCTAGAATTATCCTCTAATTTTTGTTCTAAAGTTCTAGAATTTTCTTCTAATTTTTGTTCTAATGTTCTAGAAATTTCTTGTGCTTTTCTAGAACTCTCCTCCAATTTATGTTCTAACGTTCCTGTCAATTCTTCTTTTAATGTTCGAGAATTTTCTTCTAATTTATTTTCTAATGTTCTAGAATTTTCATCTAATTTTTCTGTCAATTCTCCTTTTAATATTCGAGAATTTTCTGCCATAAGATTTAATTCTTCTTTTAGTGTTCTAGAACTTTCTTCTGCTTTTCTAGTACTTTCTGCCATTTCCTGTTTTAATTCTTCTTTTAATTTACTAGAAGTTTGTTCTATCTGTTTACTAATATCGGATACGTCACCCGGAATTTCGAATAAGTAATCTTCAGGATATTCACCAGCATCGGTTAATGCTTCCCGCAGACGAGATTGTAGAACGCTTTTCAGTCCTGTCGTATCTAATTCTCGTTCTTCCAGTTCTCTCTTGAGATCACTTACTTTTAATTCACTTAATTTTAATTGTTTAGTCGCCATTTTATTTATTTTTATTTATTTACACTTCACTGTTTAACAACCCCACACCTGACACCAATTGTAACGTTTTTATTTATATGGGTGAAGTGTAAAACATAGACAATTATTATTAACTAAAAGAATACGTATATTAAACGGTAAATAAATATTAGAAACATAATTAAAAGATTATAAAAGTAACTAACACTATGATGAACAAATATTAACACTAATTTAAAGACTAAGATTATTATAACACAATTAAACACTAAGATTATTTATTTAAACAATTAACACTACTCTTTATGTCACTAATTTATGTTTATTTATGTTCACTTGTCGACTGTTCTTTATATCACTAACTATTCACTACACTTATTTATATCAGACTTCTGCACTCGTTGCTTGTATATTACAGAGTGTGTTTGCTGGCTTTGGGGACGGGTTATATACCTGGCGGCATTATTTCTAGGCTCTTCTGGAAGCTACTAGAGAACATCTAGAGGTAAACAACATCACACAATAGATTACTGCCGACCAGTCCTAACGAGTGAGTGGCGGCCAGACACTGAGGCGCCTGGTAGCGCGGCGGCGGCGGCCGCGGGGGTTACGTTACAGTATGTAAGATGTACAATCTTTTACAAAAGGTTGGTGACAGCATATTTAATTCATTAATTCAGCACAATAAACAAATAATAAAATTAATAAACAATATAAACATACCCATATTACCATATTACAAATTGCAAACTTTTGTAAAGTTGCTAACACACTTTTTACTCATATACATAAACAAAGAATAATGACAAAATAAATTGTAGTTTAATTGACAAACAGTAAAAGCAAAATACACATATTTACCAACTAAATTTTATCGTTTATTTAAAATAAAATAAAGTGCCTTTTAATAAATGGAAATTTGCAATATAATATATCATTCATTTAAGATAAAACTTCTAATTTTTAAAATGTTAGTTATGTAATAGAAAATATTATTGAGCTTTATTATTGATAAGTTTTCTAATATTTTATATATTTCGTTATCGTTATTAATTTCAGACATTATGGAGTTTAAATAAATATTTCTGAAAAATATATAAATGGGACATTCTATGAACAAATGATATAAGTTCTCGGGTTTGTGGAGATTGCAAAGTGTACATTCGTTTTCTAAGTCTATTTTGTATTTAATATTTTTGTAGTTGATTATTAATAATTTTTTATTCATTAATCTCATCTGAATAATAATCCGTATTTTGTGGATAGAAACATTGAAATTTAAATAATTTTCAGTTTCCCCATTAGGATTCAATAATTTATAGTGCTGATTAAAATTTGAATGTTTTGCCTGGTCAATATCTTTATTTATAAGAATTGATTTATATTTATCCAAAATATCTACCATTTGTGTGTTAGATATTGTTTGTGCATCCCACAACCCCTTAAAATCCAATTCAATCAAAAAATGTTTGATTTGGGAAGCCCAGTTATAAATAATTTTATTTGATTTTAATTTATCTAGTTCCACTAACCTATTAAAAATTATTTTTGTGAGTTTTTCATCATCCATAAATGTAATTTTTTTCCAATAGTTTAAAGCCCGCCCCCATATATCTACAGCTATAGACGGTACACCCGTTTCAAGTCTAAGTAAAAAGTTTGGTGTATTTCTTGGACAAAGAAAAATTGATTTTAAATAATTAAGTTGACATTTTTCCAAACAATGTTCTAAGTTAAGTCCCCAAATTTCCGATGCATAAAGAACTGTGGCATTCACTACCGTTTTCATAAGCTTTAATTTTTCTGCACAGCCTGAGGATTTTCCTCTGGCCAAAATAGTTTTAGTTTTTTGTACTGCAACTAATCCTTTTTTAACATTGTCTAAAGCTGCATTATTAAAGCGCCCTGACGTGGAAAATGTTATTCCAAGATAATTAAAGCTTCTAACTATTTCAATTTTTTTATTATCATAAATAAAAGTAGGGTCTGTTCTCGGTTTACCGCCTTTATGAAAAATCATAATTTTTGTTTTGTCTGTGTTCACGTGTAACTTGTTTACCTCGCAATATTTATTTAGTATTTGGAGCTTTTTTCTGATATCAATAACTGAGTGTCCTAAAATTGCCAGATCGTCTGCATAGGCTAATATCAATAGATCGTTTTTACTGTCTATACTAACTCCATTAAGCCCATATGACCTAAAATAATCATCTATGTCATTAATGAACACCGCGAATAAAAGTGGACTTAATAATTCTCCCTAAAGCACACCCTCAGATATCTTTATTTTATCGGACAAATTATTTTGTATTTTTATTTGTAGTTCTGCTTTATTATATATAATGAAATTTCATTTGTAATTGATTTTTTCGGCTTTAATAAATTTACAATATTCCAAAATTGCTGGGTGTTATTAATTAGACTTAATTTTTCTTTTATATCTTGATGATAAATTTCCTTATTTTGTTTTATTGTTTTTAAGTAAGTTTTCTTACAGACTGAATAGTTATTTAGATTTTCCATTGAAGGGTTAGACTGATACAATTTTAGGGCCCTTTTAGCTATTTTTTTGTTAATGAGGCATTCATTATTAAACCAGGGCTTTTCATATTTAAAATTACTTTTATTCAGCGTTTTAGCAGAATATTTCATATTAGCAGAGTCTGCCGCGTTTTTTATAGCATTTATTAGATTAAAGTTTAAATTGTCTACTGAATTACTATTAAACTAAATATTTTGCGATAATTCTAAATTATACTGAAATTTTTCTGCATTTTCTTTAGTAAATTTATAATTTTCTGTTATTTTCTGATAATTTTCAAGTAATTGTACATTTACATTAGTTAAATAATTCTCTCTTGTTTTTACTACACATAAAAAGTTATTTGATGATGACAAACTAGGTATAATACAGAATTCGTTAACTATTTTTAGAAAATTATAGTTTACCCACGCTAAATCTATGGTGCTGGAACCATTTTTATTAGTGAATGTATATTTACCTGGGGTGTCACCCGTTACTCGTCCATTTAATACATAATAGCCTAATTCTTGCATACAGTCTGTCAGTTTCCTTCCTCTATCATTGATTAACTTATGTAAAGATTCCCTTAATTCCCTTATATGTGGCATGTGGCATGTAAAATAATTCACCTTGTACTTGGTTCAAGTCACCTATTATATGCGTTAAAATCCCCTACAATAATAATTTTGTGATTTCGATATCTTTCAGTAATTGAAGCTAATGATTCATATAATAAATTGATGCATTCATTATTATCTAAATTGGGCCTAAGGTAAACACAGCCTACTATTAATAGGATTTATTTAAATTAATTTCAAGTACTATCCACAAATTACTTATTTCGACTATATTTACTTTAATATTAACTTTATGTTTTATTAATACCATTAAACCTCCACTTCCCCTTCCCTTATCTCGTTCCGTTGTCGCTACACTATCAAAAATAAATTTTGAGTAATTATCTAAAAATGAAGGCACTTTACTTATTTTACTCAATGACCAAGTTTCATATAAACAAATAGCATCCCCGCATAGTAATTCGTTAATAGTTTCGTCTTCTAAATTATATAAATTATTTATACCTTGTATATTCCAAAATACTATTTTGAGATGCCTCTTGTTTAGCGTATCATTAATTGTATTACTTAACTTATTACTTAAATTATCTTCTTCATAGTTCATGACCACATTTGAGTCCTTCAATACATCTTCGGGGTCGTTTCTAAAAAACCATCGAGTGTGCTGTTGTATTTCTTGGGTGGTTGTGGGTTTGGCTTTAAATTTTTTCTGTTGCACTGGGTTTGATGGTAAGTCGCTTGATGAACTGACACTGTCTCGTCCCCTTTTACCAATTACTTTTATACCCTTCTTTGTAAGTTTGACTTGCATGCCTTGGTTTATGTATGTTCTACGCAGTTTTAGATTTTCTTTGAGAGATTCTCGGTCTCGCGTAGTTAAATCTTCATTTATGAATATTTTTCTTCCTTTTAATTTGAATTTATTTGTTAGAATTCGATTTCTTGTTGAAATTGAATCGAAAATTAGCAAAATTGGTCTATTATAGCCCGTAGATAGTTTATTTTTTCCAAGTCTGTAGCATTCTGTAATGTCTTCGTTGGAAATATCAATATTTCTGGTTTACTACATCTCGTACTATAGTAGATAGATCTATAACATTGTCTTTTTCTTCTGAAATACCATACATGACTAAATTTCGTTTTTTTAACCTGCTTTTCGAGATAGTTGATGGTTTGATCCCTTTTGTCAAATTTATTCGACAAATGCTCTATAGCTGTTGAATTCTTATTACATTGTGTCTTGAGATCTTTAATATCGACCTTAATTTCATCCAACTTACGAAGAATTTTATCGATTTTTTCTTCCATCACCATGTGCTCGATATAGGTTATGTTTATCCTTTTGCTTTTTCACGAATAAAACAAATGTTTTATTTAGCTGGAAATAGTAATTTTGTTAACTTCAAACTTTGTACTTCCTACTAATATTGTATTCTCCAATATTTAATTCAAATTTTATAAATTTTATAACTTTTTTAAGAGTTAGTAATTTTAAATGTCTTTTCTTTTTAGCACAATGTTGCCAACCATCTTGTGAAGTATTAGCGTCATATTTTTGAAAAAAATTATTATTTTGATTTTTGGCCTTGAAATGACGTAATACATCAATATTTACTTCTTGTTTGATTTCTTTTACTTGTTGCGATACTAATGATTTCGTTCTGCATATATCAATTGCCTTTTGTAGCGTTACGTCTTTAATTCTTAATAGAGTTTATTTAAGGTCTTTATCTATTATTGCACTTATGAAAATATCTCGAACTAGACTTTCTTGTAAAGTAGAGAATTCACAATTTATGCTTAAATTTTTCAACGATGCTAAATATTGTTCATATGTCTCGTCTTCTTGTTGTTTCCGATTAAAAAATATATGACTTTTATAAGCGACATTTGTAGCAGGAATATTATTATTATTATTATCTTTTAAATCTCATATACCCTTTCGGGTGTCGAGATTATACTTCTTATTTTATTTTGCTTATTATTTCCTTCCACGACTTTCGGTGTGTTGCTTTTTTTCTTGCCTCTTGAAAATTGATGTTGTTTCTTCTTAGTATTTCTTCCACACTGCTTTCCCAACTCTTTCTTGGCCTTCCTCTTTTATTTTTCTTCTTTACTTTTGCATTCGACACTTGTTTGGATTGTCTGTCTTCTGGCATTCTTATTAAATGACCGTACCATCCTAGTTTCTTTTTGTCTATTGTATTTTGAACGCTTTCAATTTGCAGATTTTTCCTTATTTCTTCATTCCTAACTTTGTCTATTCTTCGTTTTCCTTCTACTCGTCTTAGGTATCTCATTTCTGCTGCTTGTAACTTACTCTTGTTCCTTTGATCTACTACCCATGTTTCGCTTCCGTATAGTAATGTTGGTCGGTAAATTGTTTTGTAAATGGTCATTTTTGTTGACTTGGATATTTGTGTATTATTTAGAACTATCTTGTTTATTGCATGGTAAGTTCTATTCGCTGAATGGATTCTCTTGTTAATTTCGCTTTCCATATCACCCTTACTGTTTATTGTTGCTCCTAAGTATGAAAACTCATCCACTTGTTCTATTACTTTTCCATTTAATTTTATTGTTGCATCTGTTTGTTCCTTCGATATTACCATTATCTTTGTTTTTTCTGTATTTATGTTCATGTTGTATTTCTGTAATACTTCATGCCAAACGTTTAAATTATATTGCAAGTCTTCTCCATTTTTTGCAAATATTGCCAGATCGTCTGCAAATGCACATTCTGCTATACTGATTTTTTCTAATTTGTAGTATCCTATTTCAACTTTCCTTGTCTTGTTTTTAATCTTCTTCATGATGTAGTCTAGAAATGTGATAAAAAGTATTGGACTCAAAGCCCCTCCTTGTCGTAGTCCTTGGGTGGTGGTAAATTGTTCTGTTTCCTCATTTCCTGTTCTTACATAATTTGTTGTTGTACTGTAGACGCTTTTAATTGCACGTAATAGTTGCTTGTTTATTTGTTTTTCTTTTAAAATTTTCCACATTTGATTTCTCGAAACTCTGTCGAATGCTTTCTCTATGTCAATAAATGCTATGTATAGTTTGCCCTCTTGCTTTATAGTCTTCTCTGTAAGTTTTCTAAGGGTGAATATATGGTCTTGCGTCGAGTGTCCTTTTCTAAATCCACTTTGTGCCTTATCAATTGTTATTTCTATTGCTTGTCTGAGTTTAATCTCTAGTATAGCTTCATAAATTTTGGCCGTGGTACATAGTAGCGATATTCCTCTGTAGTTATTGCAATTTCTAGTATCTCCCTTTTTGTATACAGGGAATATAACAGCTTTTTCCCAGTCTGCGGGTATTTTACCTACTCTCCATATATTGTTTAATATCTCTAATAGCTTTTCTTCTCCTTCTTCCCCCAAGTATTTTATTTGTTCTGGTCTAATCTTATCGTGTCCTGGTGCTTTACAGTTACTTAGTTTTTTTATAACTATTTTTAATTCTTCTCTGGTTATTTCCTCAGCTGGAGAACGTACATCATCGTTCGTGTATTGTTCGTCAATTTGTTCTTCCATATAATTTTGAGTATTATTTTCTTCTAACAATTCCTCGAAATGTTCTTTCCATCTTGCCATTGTTTCACACTTTCCTTTTATTATATTTCCCTGTTTGTCTTTCAGTTGGCTTAAGTGTACCTGATTTCCCATTCTATATTTCTTAATTACTTTATAAAACAATTTTTGATTATCCTTAAAATTTTCTTCCATTGTTCTTCCAAATTCTTCCCAACTTTTCGACTTTGACTTTTTTATTGCTTCTTTTACTCTTTTCCTTTGGTATTTATAATCCACATAGTCCTTATCTTGTTTAGTATTCAGGAATTTTTTCCATTTTTGTTTTTTCTTTTTGACTTCTTCCTTTACTTCGTCATTCCACCAGTGTGTTTGTTTGTTGTGGTGAGTGTTTTTATATACGCCACACGCCCGTTTTGTTGCTTCTGCTATTATGTATTTAAATTTACTCCACATTTCTTCAATATTATTGGGATCTGGTTTTGTTGTACTTATTATCAATTCTTTTACAATTTCCTGATATTTTTCTCTTGTTTTTGGATCTTTTAATTTGTCTATTTTAAATCTTATTATTTCCGTGTTTACTGCGATTGTGTCTTCCTTCTTATTAACCACTCCTGTCGTTTTTAATTTCATTATTGTAAGAAAGTGGTCGCTGCCAATTTCATAACCTCTCTTGACTCTAACGTCATTCACTTTTTTTGATTCTAAGTTTTTTGTTAAAAAATAATCTATTATAGATCTTTCATTTCTACTTTTGACCTCCCTTGTATACTTGTGGATATCTTTGTGCGTGTAGAGTGAATTTAATATTTTCATATCATTGATAATGCAGAAATCTATCAGCCTGTTACCGTTGTTATTCCTAGTTCATTCTCCATTGGTCCCCATTATGTTCTCGAGTCCTTTGTGTTGCGATACTAATGATTTCGTTCTGCATATATCAATTGCCTTTTGTAGCGTTACGTCTTTAATTCTTAATAGAGTTTATTTAAGGTCTTTATCTATTATTGCACTTATGAAAATATCTCGAACTAGACTTTCTTGTAAAGTAGAGAATTCACAATTTATGCTTAAATTTTTCAACGATGCTAAATATTGTTCATATGTCTCGTCTTCTTGTTGTTTCCGATTAAAAAATATATGACTTTTATAAGCGACATTTGTAGCAGGAATATAATGTTCATTAAAACTTTTTCAGGACGACATCTAATTTTCTTTTTTCTTTAGTTTTTAATTGAAAAGATTCAAATATATCGTGCCCTTCATCCCCCATTGCATGAAGTAACATTGCGACCTTTTTAGAATCTTCTGCATCTTCATAGTACGCTGCTATATAAGTATCAAAATTCCTTTTAAATTTCTTCCAATTTGTAGTCATATTTCCTTCTAAACATAATTTAAGTGGCGTTCCAAATGTGAAATTTGCCATTTTTTTTTCGTTTTTCTTCTATATCAGTTTTTCTTTACTGTTTACCGCTGTCACCATGTAGTATTATGCATATAATTAAATTAACTAATTATATCTTTTATAAATATATTTTATTATAACATGTTCTTCTGACATTACATTATTTTCTGCTATAAACAAAAACTATTCTATTGTCTAATCTTATTCATAGTCTACTTTATTATTTATATAATATATGCTACTTAAACATACAACAGTCCCGGAACAGTTCTTGATGACGAAATCTACATGTATTACCCTTGGTACATTTATTTGGACATACACTGTCCAACAGGAAAAAAAATCCCAATTGAGGACAGGAAAAAAATAATACATAAAATAGCATAAATTAACATAAATTAATATTGTTCAAAATAGAAAATATTATATGCGAAACATTTCGTATTACATTATAAAAAGATTTAGGTTTCAAATGAAAAATGTCAACATTAGAATATTTAGTATTATAAGTTGAGCACATTCTGTATATGGGACAAGAATAATCTATGTTTGTACGAGGGGTAGGAAGATAGAAGGTACTGAAGTTCCGTGAGTGAAAGGATGGGATGTGGAAATTAAGGAGACTCAACCAAGACGAGTCGTTAAGTTCATCATGAATTAACTTACTGAGATGAAAAACAGAAGTCAATTCACGGCGATGACATAGACTGGGCATATTAAAGATGTGCAGTAAGGTGTGGTAAGATACTGAATACTCCGGGTAAATTTTATTTATTTTGAAATACAGGTATTTCAGAAACTTCTTTTGAATTCTTTCGAGATGGTCTTGATGACTCTCATAAGTTGGGTTCCATATTAATGAACAATATTCCAATTTGGAACGAATGAAACTGTAACATAGTGTTATGATGGGCGAGATACTGATAAAATCTTTGGTATTACGGATAATAAAACCTAGCAATCGAATGGACTCATTATAAATATTATTAATATGTTGTGAAAAACTAAATTTAGTGTTAAAAGTCACTCCGAGGTCTTTAGTATTTTCTTTGCGATTTAGAACTGTATTATTAATACTATAATTAAAAGTTATAGGAGATAATTTGCGAGTATAAGTCATCACGTTCCATTTATTTATGTTAAGAGCAAGTTTATTTACAAAGCACCATTCTGAAAGAATATTTAGGTCGTCTTGCATTACAAAGCAATCGTCAAAAGATAAAATGGGGTAAATTTTTTTAAGGTTGTCGGCAAATAAAAGTTTATCACAGTTGAGATTTTGTGGTAAGTCATTAATAAAAAGAATAAATAATAGGGGCCCTAGGTTTGATCCTTGGGGAACTCCAGATGTGGCAATATAAGTATCAGAATTAAAACCGCGATATTGAACAAAGAGTTTTCTTTGGCATAAATAGGAGGACAGAAGGGAGATAAGTGAAGAGGAGAAAGAAAATTTGCGAAGTTTGTTCAATAAAATATTATGATCTAATTTATCGAAGGCTTTGGTAAAGTCTGTATACACACAATCTATCTGCCCTTTGTTATACAGTGTTTTAGTTACAACGTGCGAGAAATAGCATAAATTAGTAGATGTAGATCGTTTTTCGGTGAAGCCATGTTGAGTATGTGATATTAAGTGTTTGATTTCAGGACAAATTTTAAGGTACAAAATTGTTGGACAAGATAGCTATAGGCCTGTAATTCTCAGTATTATTTATGTTACCGGATTTATGTATAGGTGTTATTTTTGTCATTTTCCATAAGTCGGGAAATGACCCGGTTTTTAAAGCAAGGTTAAATATATGATGAAGTGCAATTGACATCGGATAGTAACAGTCTTTATTAATGAGCAGGCTAGGAACTAAATCGGCACCACTTGAAAGAGAATATTTTAATTTTTTTATAGACAATTCAATATCAGAGTGGGAAATATAAGGAACAGTAACATGATTGGATGAAGGATCATAATTAATAGCAGGTGTATCAGAAAGAGGTGAAAAAACTGATTTAAAAAACAAGCAAAAGAGTTTGCAATTTCATTTGGAGTAGTTAAATCTTCGTCATTGTAAGACATAACAGACATTTTTCATTTGCTATTGATAAAGTACCAGAATTTATTAGAATCATCTTTAATAGAGGATTCACATTTGTTCACATAGCTACAATAGGCAGTTTTGATTTCCAGTTTAATTTGTGACCGAATATTTTTAAAATTATGTGAATAAATATTATTACTAGGAAATTTCTTATGTAGTTTTCTGAATTTCTCCATTTTCTTAAGCAATGTGATAATATGTTTAGAGAACCAGGGCAGAAAACGGTGTTTTTAAGTCGATTTGCGTGGTACACATTGATCAAAAAATGAATATATAGTTTTATAAAAATAGTCACAAGCTAGGTTAACATCTATAAAATTTTGAAGTTAATCCCAATCAAATTGATTTATTAAACTATATAGTGTTTGAAAATTGGCTTTTTTAAAATTATATTGAAAGTTCTTAACATCGTACATCTTGGCAGAGCGATGAGTGTTAGAAATCATAATCACTAACTCAAGAGCGGGATGGTGAGCATATTCTTTTTCAAAAAGACAATCATCAGAATGGGACACCGAACACATTACTGAATTGTGTGCAGTTATGAAAAGCGAGAAAATTATTAAAAATTGTGACTTTAGGAGAATCTACACCAGCGGCAAGTTCTGTAATATTAAAGTCGCTAATAATGATGAAATTGTTTGAATGTAAAAATGGAAGATGTTCAAAGAAATCGTAAATACTCTTATAGTCACTAACATTAGCTTTCGGAGGAATATAAATAACAAAGACATAAAGTGGTTTATTATAACAGACAATTTTGGCACACATGATGTCGACATTTGAAGGCAGAATGCTGCAGTAGTCACTAAGGTCAATTTTGAATGACATAAGGTTCTTGTTCACCATTAACATAACACCACCACCACGAGATAAGTTACATGCATCAAAATTGCGATCACAGCGATATATAGTAAACAAGTCATTACATAATTCAGAATCTATAACAGTATCATTTAGCCAAGTTTCCCACAATGCTATTAGATCATAATTAGCGGTATGAGTGAGTGAGTGAGTAAAGATCATCGATTTTATTTTTTAAACTTTGAATATTTTGATAATAGCAATTTACTGTGGAACCTTGTTTAATGAATGGGGTGGAGGTCTGTAGTTGCTATTTGTCGAGAATGTTAGCTTTAAACTTTTTGAGAGCATCTATATAAACTGGTCAGGAAGTACTCCACACATTGTGGGAAACATCGTGATTAGTATTAAGGGACAAGTTTACACGAATACAGTTTGTACATTTGGATGACGATGATTTACACTCGTTAACTTGATGATTCTCAGCGCAGTTGGGACAGGAAACTTGATTACTGCATTTATTGGCGAAATGGTGGAAGCCACAACATTTGAAGCAGCGTCTCAGTTCGATGGCATTAAAAACCGCGCAGTAATCATAGCCAATGAATAAATTTTCACTTTGCATTATTTTAGAATAAGTTATGCAATCAATCTGGATTAACGCCTGGTATTTATTACTATTTTTCTTTAGTGGCTTAATATCAAGGAGTTTTAAAGTCGAATTATCCGTAAAACAAGAATAATTTTGTTTACTGAGGTAGGTTATAAATTGGTCTTCGTTTAACTTTTCGGTAAAACCGACTACTCTAATCCGCGGATTTAGAACAGGTAGTTGACGAACATCGTATTTGTCGGAAAGATTGTCCTATTAGATGTAACAGGATCAACGCTTTTTAAAACATCTGACTTGGTTTGGGTAGTATTTTGTGATAAATCTTTAGGCTTGATGAGTATTGGAGGATCTGTAAGCTGTACTACATTAGCATAACATGGTGCAGAAGTTGATTTATTAAGGTGGGCAGTAACTTTATTGTCGATTAAATCGTTTACTGTTGTAGTAATAATTGTATTTATTATAAGATTTTTAAGATTCATACTGATACTTTCAATCAATTTTTTAGAAAAATATTCATGATTTAGTTGAGTAGCCATGTTGGAAATGTTGTCGTTAACGTCTGTTATTAATGATTTAATGTTCATATTATCTGTTTTATTAATAATTTCACATTTAATTTTACAATTTGGACAGAGAAAGAAAATGTTGTTTGAAGTTTTTAGAGCTGTTGATTCATCTTCACTTAAATTTACACAGATTTGGTGGAACCATTGATTGCATTTTCCTTCGCAGCCGATTAACTTGTCCGCACACCGAGATTTGCATTTATTACACTTGTTCATTTTATAAGATTATTGACAAAACCATAATAAAAATGTTGAGCACCACTGGTTAGATAATGAACAGTAGTGACAGCACGCACTTTAGAATTCTATCAAATGAGGCATTTGTTTTCGCTTTTCGCCACGAAGCGAAAATTTGGTAGCATGCGTGTCTCAAAATATTCGCCTGCAAGCGTACGACTCGGGGCGAAAGTATTAAACTAACGTCATTATTTTGTCGCATTTAAATTCAAATCCAATTTATATATTTATTATATACAACTGTCATAATATTTTCTATTTTAATAGTATAAAACCCGAAAATTCCCAAAATAAAAAGCGAATATAGAATTCTAAAGTGCATGCTACCAAGATTCGTAAAAGTAAAATCGCATTCGCCTGTTTTCTATAATAGAATTCTAACGTGCGTGCTGCCACTACAGGTCGAATATGTGAGTAAAAAATCGAAAACAATAGTTCGTTGACACTCGAACACTGTGTCAAGGCGAGATTAATAATTAATTTAAGCAAGTTTTTGTCAGGTTTAAAGTGTTGTTAAAAATCACATGTTAAAATGGAACAGATTGAAGAATAAAAACACAGAATTAGGTCAAACGACAGTTAAAAATTAAACTAACATTTAAGCACCACACTAAGCGTCACTTCACACACATGATGATATTAATCACAACAATTAAAAATAGTTAGAAATCAGTTAAAACAGTTAGGAAACACAGAGCTAACTTTTCACAGTATAACTTCTCAATGTGCAACACACATTTGGAAGTCTTGAAGAAGTGACAGTCGATGGTCCGCTGGATTTCTTCTTTCTCTCCGTTAGGGTTAAAGCTGCAGACGAGAATTTCTATACCGGTATAGCGGAAGAGGATCTCTATCATGTTCCTAACAATCCTCCAATCCAAACCATCTAATCTACAGCCTAACTTCGGTATTGCTAGCTTCAAAATGTCATTCTCTAGCAGATGATCCTTCAAGTCGCGCAGCGAGTTCCATAGATTGCGATACGACGGCTTCTGGTACGAGCGTGGTTTTGTGACCAGGTAGTAGATATACCGCTGATGTTCTGTATTGTTATCCCTCAGTCGTAGCGTTTTCCCGACGGATGGACGTTGGTTGGCCAGTTCTTGTAGTCGTCCAAATTTTGTCTTAAAGACTGACGCTATGCCGCGTGACATCTTTAAGTCTTCCGATACGCAGTGGCCGAGGGAATAATCTGAGGACACGGTGAACAGGTCTCTATGTTCTTCTGTCGTCAGGCCATACCGCGCCTTGTGTCGATTCCTGAGCTATGATCCGACGAACCATTGCTCCATGCTGGTCTTCACTGTTGTCACCGGCGAAAGGAGCTAGCCGTTTAAAGTGTACTACTCTCCGCTTCCCGGTAGGTGCTTTCCTAATTCTGTATATCACGTCGTTTATTCTTTTGACTACCTCATAGGGGCCTTCCCAATTCTTTTGTGGCTTTGGTGATAACTCGCGGCACCTTTGTGCGTTGTAAAGCCACACTAAATCCCCAGGTTGGTATCCACCTTTTTATAATTATATGGAAAGAAACTTAATACAATTTCCAGCATAAGTAAATATGTAGGAATATAAGATAATAAAAATATATCATCACGGCATATTACCCATTGCAAGATGAGCCAATCTGCTTTGTACACAGATGTCAGTAATAATGATGACATATTTGTACCGTGCGGGCGTTTACCAGGCGTCACTTCACAATTATTCTCTCGGTACGCTAAAGAGAGATTTCGCGGCCTTGATATACAATACTATTTGAGCTGACCACGTTGGAGCTTTACTGAAAATATAAATGTTAGCGAAAATTCGGGGAAATTATTTCAATTAATAAACGAAATATAGGTTCCAGAGTCTGCAATTTTTTTTGTGATGTTAAATATACAACCATTCATTCTCAACTATCTGGAATTGGAACTAACATACCTATATACAGTGTGTAACAGAAATAAGTACATTAAATTTAACCAGTGATAGAACTCATCGAGTGCAACAATATTTCTTAATATTTTTTTCTTTATAAACCTTCTAGATATTGAGTTAAAATTCTTCAAAGTTTTGTCACAAATTTCATTACCCACCTATGGTTGATAAAATAAATAAATGCATTGAGCAAAAGTAGAACGCGTGTGCGTCTACAAACAGCTGAGTCCGTTGTGATATTGACTTGTTGCGAACGTGCGCCGTGCACCAGAAGATGAAACTATACACGTATCGGAGAAGATAAAAGATACATTAGAATACCTCGACTAAGGTAACATAAAAATCATACGTCAAATATTTATGTTACAACAGGTTAGACAATCCAAAAATGGTAAGATTAGAATATTTATAGGATGAAGTCGACCAAGAACAACTCTACAATTGACGGAACAAGAAAACGCATAAAGATGATTAAACGTAATGCAGGCATAAATTAAATCACAATAAATGTTCAAAATGGTTACCGTCATTGTCAATGAAGGCGACGACGAAATGAATCCTCTTTCCAGCATCTGCCTGTTGAGTATGCTTCTAGCTTAATTTTCAAGGATGTAACTGTTGTTTTTTCAATATCCTCCAAATTGTCATATGTGACACTTTGTGTTGTAGTGCTATTCTTCGTGTACTATACCGTGGGCGTGTTCTACCACGATCTAGAGCAGTAGGCTAAAAGGACCCATGATCTCGGAGATGCTGAACAACATGTACAAAGATACTGTAACGTTTATTTATATGGGTGAAGTGTAAAAATCAAAGGAACATTATTAATTAAAATAAAGGTTTATTAAATGATAAATAATTATAAGATAAAGATAATAAAAGTAATTAACATTATGATTAAATAATTATAAGTACTAATTTAAGACTCAGAATAATAGTAAATACTTAAACACTAAGATTACTTATTTAAACAATATTTATTTCACTATATTTATTTATATAACTGTATTATTTTCACCACTCGTAGACTATTTATTTATATCACCAACTGTTCATTCACGATACGTGTTTTATAACAGAATCCTCTGGCTGGTTTTGGCGACGGGTTTATATAGCGCGATGATCTTCTGGAACTTTCCGACGCGACAATAACATCGAATACAACGAATCAGCCCACCGGATGTAATTATGCATGTCTAGACGGATGTGTGTACCATGTCGAGGATTACGTCATCGCTCGAGAACATTCTACCAGTGGTGGCGGTCGAATTCGGGCGCGCGCTTTACTGCCTCCTCCTTAAGACTCTTTCGTCCAGGAACAGTTCTCGATGACGAAATCTGCACGTATTACCCTGGGTGCATTTAGAAGTTTTGAAGAAGTGACAGTCGATGGTCTGCAGGAGTTCTTCTTTCTGTCCGTTAAGGTTAAAGCTGCAGACGAGACTTTCAATGCCGGTATAGAGGACGAGAATCTCTACCATGTTTCTAACAATCCTCCAATCCAAACGATCTGGTCCACAGCCTATCTTCGGGACTGCTAGCTTCAAAATGTCATTCTCTAGTAGATGATCCTTCATATCGCACAGTGAGTTCCATAGATTGCGATACGATGGCTTCTGGTACGAGCGTGGTTTTTGTAACCAGGTAGTAGATATGCCGCTGATGTTCTGTAATGCTGTCTCTCAGTTGTAGCGTTTTCCCGACGGATGAACCTTGGTTGACCAATTCTTGTAGTCATCCAAATTTCGTCTTGAAGACTGGAGATATGCCGCGTGACATATTTAAGTCTTCTGATACGCAGTGGCCGAGGGAATAATCTGAAAACACGGTGAACAGGTCTCGATGATCATCTTTCGTCATTACTATGATCCGATGAACCGTTGCTCCACGGTGGTCTTCATTGTTGTCACCGTCGAAAGGGGCTAACCGATTAAAGTGTACTACTCTCAACTTCCCGGTAGGTGCTTTTCTAATTCTATACATTACGTCGTTTATCCTTTTAATGAACTCAAGAGGACCTTCCCAATTTTTTTGCAGCTTTGGTGATAAACCGCGACGCTGTTGTGGATTGTAAAGCCACACTAAATCCCCAGGTTTGTATCCACGTTTTTCTGCCTTGATGTTATACTGATCACTCATTCGGCCGCTGGCAACTTGAATGTTCGTGCGGACTTGTTCTTGAATGTCATCCATTATTCTCCGTCAGTTCGTAATGTAATCTTCCGCGGCTGTGTCTTCCCCAGGTTTATCTCCGAACACAAGTTACATGGCAAGCGCAACTCACGCCTGAATAAGATGTTCGCAGGAGTTTGCTCTTTGGTTTCATGCACGGATGAACGATAAGCCATCAGGAACAGATAAAGATGTCGGTTCCAGTCTCTTGGGTAGTTGGAGACTACCTTCAACAAGTATCGGTTGATCGTTCTGTTCATTCGTTTAACCATGCCATCGGACTGCGGATGTAATGCAGTCGTTCTCGTTTTATTAATGCCTAATATCTTACAGATATTTTGGAAAACGGTAGACGCAAAATTTCTACCCTGGTCGGAGTAAAGTTCACATGGTGCACCAAACCGGAATACACATTCTTTGACTAATGTTTCAGCGACCGTGGTGGCTTCTTGGTTGGGTAATGGATAGGCTTCAACCCATTTGGTGAAGTAGTCCATGACAACCACGATATATTTATTTCCGTTTTCACTTCCTGAAAACGGTCCGGCCACGTCAATCGCAATGCGTTTAAATGGAATGCCAAGGTTGTATTGACGAATTGGAGCTCTTCGTCGTCTATGCGGTCCGTTGCTTTTAGCGCATACCACAAATTTATTGCACCAGTCTTTAACATCTTCCTTGCAGTTAACCCAGTAAAATCGATGGCGCAATTTTTCTAATGATTTTTTGACTCCAAAATGGCCTGCTCTAGATCCGTCATGGATCTCTGTCAATACGTCTGGTAGTCTACTCTTAGGAATAGCCAACTGAGTTTTCTTCTCAGTTCCATCAGCATTCTCTTGTTCGTTGCGTAGTTCATCGGGCTGCCAATTATCGTCGACCACTGTTATCCTTGCGATGGTGAAATGCTTCTCTTCCAGTCGACTACAATTCTTGACTCCATCTTGACATGGCCGTCTAGACAATGCATCGACATTACTTCCCTTTCTTTCAAGTTTCTTTCTCTGTCTTTCTGTATGTCTACCAGGCGTCTTCAGTCTTCTTGAAGGCATCGGCATTACTTTCCTTTCTTTCAAGTTCCTTTCTCTTTCGTCCTGCATGGCATATGTTTTCTTTTGCAGTTTTCTGCAAAGTCTCTGCGGATGATCTAGTTCAACGTTATTCCAACCACGGAGTTTCTTTCAGCAAACACTTCACTTTCAATTCGTCGTAAACTCTCATCCAGATCTTCAGTGTTTTCATTTTTTTCAGCCTCATTCTCTCGCACTCGCAATTGGTTACATGATGCTTGTTTGGCAACTTCATGGTCTAATGCATATGAGAGTGCGTCAATTAAAGTTTTTGGGTGAGGCAATATTAGTGCTTGCTGATTTTCGCTGTCTCGAACTCCGTATGTGAATGATTGAGTGGCCAGGCACTCCAAAACGCTGTTGGGAGCTGTAGGTTATGCAAGACAAACCAAACGAGCTACGTTGGCTTTAAAGTCTTGAAGGCTTTCTTCTGAACTCTGATACCGGTACCTCAGATGCGTCTGGTAACCTGCTCCAGATGCGCATTGTCATATCGCATATCCAACCGCTTGACTAGTTGGTCGTAGTCCACCTGTTCTTCTTCCTTCAGCGTTTGTACGATGTCGATAACTCCTCCACGCAACGAGACAGTCAACGCTGTAGTCTTCCCCGTGGTCGTCCAGTTATGTGCTTTCGCAGCTGCTTCAAATTGTTTTAAACAATTTGGCTACGAAGATTTTCCAGCACATCCCGATGTTTTTATGTGTATTGTTGAAGTAGTATCCGGTTTTGCTACTTTTTTTCCTTCCATTGGATCTGTTATACCTACTTCGGAATTTGACATTAGCGACAATGTAATTCTAGTGATTTTTTCTTGTAATTCTTCGATCTTCTTCCGTTTTTTCTATAAGATTCCTCTAATTTCTGTTCTAAATTTGTGGAATTTTCTTCTGCTTTTCTAGAACTCGCCTCCAATTTTTGTTCTAATGCTCTAGAATGTTCCGTTAATTCTTCATTTAGGGTTCTGGATTTTTTTGTTTATTCTTCTTTTAAGGTTCTGGAATTCTCTGTTAATTCTTTTAATGTTCTAGAATTTTCTTCTGCCTTTCTAGAACTTTCTATTATTTTTTATTAGTGTTTCGGTCAATTCTTCTTTTAATGTTCTTGGATTTTCTACGGCTTTTCTAGAACTTTCTATTAATTTTTGTTCTAGTTTACCAATATCGGATGGGTTAAATAAGTAATCCTCGGGATTTTCACCAGTGTGTTTGAAGTACTGACTTCTTTCCTGTTGTTTCCAAATCTCGTTCTTTCAATTCTCTCTTATCACTTTTAATTTACTTAATTTTACTTTTTTAGTCGCCATTTTATTTATTTTTATTTACACTTTATATTTTATTAACAACCCTATTCCTGACACCAATTGTAACGTATGTTCACAACTCCGTAGACTATTTATTTATATCACTATCTATTCATTTCGTGATGAGTGTCTATGTGTATCATATATCAGATATCCCGGCTGTCCTCCCTGGCGATATTTATACAGTCCGGGGTCCCTTTTCCATTCCATCGAATAAAAAGGAATCAGCCGACCATACGTAATTAAGCAGGTCGAGACCTATGCGTGGCGCAATCGTGGTGATTACGTCATCGTTCGAGAAACGTTTTACCAACGGCGTCGGTCGCATTCTCGCGTCGGGTGCACGCACGCTACAATACGCATGTGAAACAAGGCAGTGAAGTGGATACGCATGATCATTATTTGGTTGTATCGCGAATGCGGTTGAATAAATTTTGGAATTCCGGGCAAAATTTTCACGTAAAATCCTTTACTCTTTTGAATGAAGATGTTAGAATATGTTGAATAAATCCTTGCCCGAATCTAATTTTGATTGTAATATAAATGAAGTTTGGATGATATTTAAGGATTTAATTTATTTATTTAGAGTTTCTTTGGAACGTTATATGGATCCTGAAGATTGGAAGAAACCTGTTATTTGCCCATTATTCAAAGGCAAAGGCTGTTCGAATGAATGTATGAATTTTCGCGTGATAAGTTTGTTGAAGTTTCTTTGGAACGTTATGTGGTTCCTGAAGATTGGAAGAAAGCTGTAATTTGCCCATTATTCAAAAGCAAAGGCAGTTCGAGTGAATGTATGAATTTTCGCGTGATAAGTTTGTTGAGTGCATTATTAGGTAAACTTTTTGGTAAGGTTTTAATTCATAAGGTGCGAACCTTAACAATTTCAAAAATTAGTGACGTTATGGGTGGTTTTTTGCCTGAGAGGGGATGTGTTGATCAATTGTTTGCTCTTCATATGATTATTGAGAAGTCGCTTGACAAGAACATAAAGATATTCTGTGACTTTGTGGGATGTACTCAGAGAGTACGGCGTAAATGGAAACTGGTTTGGGGTGACTCGAGCGTTGTATGAGGGCAGTGAGGCTGCTGTGAGAATAAATGGTACGTTGAGTGATTTATTTCGTATAAATATTGGTGTGAAACAGGGCTGTGGTATGTCTCCGTGTTTGTTTAACTTGTACGTATTGTTGTGGAGAGCGTTGAGTGAAATAGATGGTGTACATATTGATGAAACTATTGTGCCTGCGTTAGTGTATGCGAATGATGTAATTGTTTTAGGTGAAAATTAAAAGCAACTCAGAAGAATGATACAGAGAATACATGTAATTGGAAGAAGTATGAATCGTGTTGAATGTTGATAAATCCAAGGTGTTAGTGTTTGAAAGGAGTAAATTGGTGATTGAGTGCAATGTATTGGTGGATTGAGTGAAACTGGTGCAGATGAGTGAGTTTGTATATTTGGGTAGGTAGTATGATGTGAAGGGATGGTCGAATTAATCGAGAAATTGAAAGGAGAGTGAATGCGGTATGTAAGTAATGGGTGCTCTGAGTACGTTTGTGTAAGACTAGGTCACCACACAATTGAGGTCATTATCACTCAGTAGTAGTAATCACTAATATTGCAGAATAAGCAATATGGAGCAATTATAATATTGTTTCTTTATTTGGTAATTAGGTGACACCTCAATTGTTTGTTGACTTAGCATTACAGTAATATAAAAGACTGTATGGACGATGGAGAGACAGAGTCTGGTGAGAGTCCATCGAGAGTTCCATTAAGAGAGAGACTAGAAGAATACCATTCCTCCATACAGTCGGATCCATCAATTGTAAATATCAACTCATCATTTTTATACTAGTCAATAAACCCTTTTATAATAAACATTATTATTATTTCGAACCTTTATTCTTCTACGAGCAACGTCGCAACGGTAAGCATATTTATTATTATTTATTATACTTTTGGCAATTACTAATTTGTACCTCCAGTCTGGCAAGAACCCATCTTAAATATTATTTGTTAATTCGCCTCATAAAGGCGGGTTACATTTGCTCGACACGTTAACGTATCTAGAGATGCTCGGTTAAGTGTATATAAAGGAGTACTAGTTCCTGCTTTGATGTATGGAAGCGAATGTTGGGCATGGACGGGAAAGCATAAAAGTAGAGTGACTGCCTTACAAATGAGGTATTTACGTGGTGCACGTGGGTATGTAATACGCGATCGCGTGAGAAATAATTTGGTGTATGAAGAATGTATGGTTACGAACAATGTTGTTAAAAGAAACAGTTGAGATGGTTTGGTAATGTCGAGAGAATGACGAGTTAACGGCTTGTAAAGCGTATATATGAAGTTGAGGGTGTTTGATTGCGTGGTCGTCCAGTGTGTACGTGGATGGATGTAGTTGGTAGGGTGCTAAAAGAGAAAAAGTTTCCGAGTGGAAAGAGAAGAAGAGCATGTATGAATGCTATTATGAGTTTGGCCGAGGCGAAAGAAATATGCTTAGACAGGAACGTGTGACGATGGATGATTGTTTCGTAACTATTATTGTGGTCCGGATGCAGTATCTCGCAACCGAAAATCGGTCACTTTAATATGTTAAGAGTGAGGAATTGTTGTATGATGTTTGGTTACTGAGATTGTTGTTGAAAACGTGAGTGATTATTGTTGTTGTTAAGTGCGACCTGCGTGATTTTATATATGTATGTTTGAATTTATAAATCATGAACGAGCATTAAAAATCTAAATATATAAATTAAATCCATCATTAACAAGCCTTTAGCCATGCACCGTTGCTCTGCTTTTTTAACTTGCCTCGAACCAGTACATTTAATACAGGAATCTCATTTTGTGCACTTAACAAAGTAGTTTTATTAGAAAACTAAGTAATTTCTGTTGGTAACAGGATGAATATTTTATGTAAATCAAAAATGGAATGAGGCTGAGAACAGAGCCTTGTGGAACTTTAAGTATTAGTGACAGAAATTCAGAATTATTTGTTGTAACATAACGTATTGTAACGTCGCCGCTCCGTAGCCCTCGCCGCCGCCGCGCCATGGCTGGCGCCTCTGTGTCTGCGCGCAGCGCACTCGTTAGGACAGGTCGCGACGTGACGTAATCTATTGTGTATAATGTTTACCTGTAGAAGTTCTCCAGGAGGTTCTAGAAATAAAGTCGCCAGGTATATAGCCCGTCGCCAAAGCCAGCGAAGGCACTCTGTATTATACAAGCAACGAGTACAGAAGTCTGATATAAATAAGTGTCGTGAGTAGTTGGTGATATAAACAAAAGTCGACAAGTGAACATAAATAAATGTAATTAGTGATACAAAGAGTAGTGTTAATTGTTTAAATAAATAATCTTAGTGTTTAATTGTCTTATAATATTCTTAGTCTTTAAATTAGTGTTAATATTTGTTTATCATAGTGTTAGTTACTTTTATACACCTTTAATTATCTTTTTAATATTTATTTATCGTTTAATAAACGTATTCTTTTAGTTAATAATATTTGTCTACGTTTTACACTTCACCCATATAAATAAAAACGTTACAATTGGTGTCAGGTGTGGGGTTGTTAATAACTGTGAAGTGTAAATAAAAATAAATAAAATGGCGACTAGACAAATAAAATTAAATGAATTAAAAGTAGGTGATCTCAAAGAGAGAAATAGAAGAACGGGATGTGGAAACAACAGGAAGGAAATCAACACTTCAAGAAAGACTGCGGCAGGCATTAAACGGTGCTGGTGAAAGATTACCTATTCGAAATTCCGGATGACATATCCGACATTGGTAAACAGATACAACAAAGCTTAAAACAGGAAATAGCAGAAAGGTCTAGAACATTGGAACAAAAATTAATAGAAAGTTGTAGAACATTAGAACAAAAACTGGAGGAGAGTTCTAGACAAGCAGAAGAAAATTCTAGAACATTAGAAAATAAATTGGAAGAAAATTCTCGAACATTAAAAGAAGAATTGACAGAAGCATTAGAACAAAAATTAAAAGAAATTTAGAAGAAAATTCTAGAAGTTTAGAAGAAAAATTGGAAGAAAATTCTAGAAATTTAGAACAAAAATTAATGGAAAATGCTGAAGAACGCCTGAAGAATTTAGAAGATAAGTATGACAAGAAGTTCGAAGAACTACGAGAAACATTCACTAAAATGACATCGTCGTCAGTGTCAAATTACAATGTAGTAAAGGCAGGTCTATTAGAAGAAAGGAAAGTAGTAAAATCTGATACTACTTCAAAAATGCACATAAAGACACCGGAATTTGATGGGAAGTCTTCGTGGCCGAATTATTTAAAACAATTTGAAGCGGCCGCAAAAGCGAATAATTGGACGTCCGAGGAGAAGGCTACGGCGTTGACTGTCTCGTTGCGCGGAGAGGCTATCGACATCCTGCTAACGCTGAAAGAAGAAGAACAAGAAGACTACGACCAGCTAGTCAAGCAATTGGATATGCGGTATGGAAATGCGCATCTGGAGCAGGTGTACCAGACGCAACTGAGGAACCAGTATCAGAGTTCAAAAGAAAGCCTTCAAGAATTCGAAGTTGACGTAGCTCGTTTGGTTCATCTCGCACATCCTACGGCTCCGGACAGCGTTTTGGAGTGCCTGGCAACTCAATCATTCATTTACGGGGTTCGAGACAGCGAAACTCAGCAAGCACTACGATTGGCTCGGCCAAAAACTTTAATTGACGCACTCTCATATGCATTGGATCATGAAGCTGCCAAACAAGCTTCACGTAACCAATCGCGAGTACGAAATATTGATGCTGAGAGTAATGAAAACACAGAATATTTAGATGAGAGGTTACGGCGAATTTAAAATAAAATGTTTGCTGGAAGAAAGAAACTCTCAAAAGAAGGCGGAATCGACAAAAGAAGAAAAGGAGTCGGAAAACTAAATCGGGTTGATGCGAAGGGGCAACTGTCGACCCGTAATCTAGTAGCTCCACAGTCCATCAGTTATGTCGCATCTCTTCATCATTAAGCCAATAGCATCTATGTGGATGGTTCTATTAACGGAAGGCCACTGAAAATGATACTGGATACGGGTGCGACAAAAACTATAATTAGACCCGACTTTATAAGGAAAACAGGCAAGACGCATCTTCAACCAACTAAGTGGCGATTACGCACAGCGACGGGAGAACAAGCTACCGCATTAGGAGAAGTAGATGTCACCATCTCTATTGGAAACGCCTCCTTTAAACATCGTGCGCTGGTAGCTGAAGTTGAAGATGAATTAATACTCGGAATGGACGCAATGACAAAGTATGGTTTTAAACTTGACCTGAAGAAGGGCGTGATGATGGTCAATGAAGAAGAACTCGTATTAAATCCACGAGATGACAAAGCTGTGCGCGTACTAATGGCCGAGGACGTTACTCTCCCAGAACGAAGTGAAACTATCCTGGAAGCACATTTAGATGGTAGTTTCTGTGAGGGAAGTATCGTTATGCTGGAGCCCAAGAATGATGATGCCAAAACTGGTACTGGAGTTGTTGTCGGAAAATCACTGATCAAAGCCAGCCGGGTAATACCAGTTCGAATAATGAACGTAAATTTTTATCCTGTTGTTCTGAAGAGAAGAACAATTGTAGGAGAATGCTCGGCAGTATCCTCGATTATCCGAACTATAAAGGCCAAAGGGAACACATCTCAGAAAGTACCGGACACTTTAATGAATCAATTGACAACATCGCTTGAAGAATTGACCGCCGACCAGAGAACAAAGGCAAAGAATCTAATTGTAAATTTTAAAGATGTGTTCCAATTTGATGAATAAACCAAAGGGAGAACTAATATAGTTCATCATAAAATAGACAACGGAGACGCAAGACCCATCCGTCAACCAGCAAGAAGACTACCACTGGCGAAGCGTGAGGAAGCGGAAAGAATAATCGAAGACATGAAGATGGAAGGTGTGATTGAACCTTCAAGCAGTCCATGGGCTTCACCAGTGGTGTTGGTGAAGAAGAAGGATGGCTCTACACGATTTTGCGTCGATTATCGTCAACTTAACAACGTGACGAAGAAGGATAGCTACCCGCTACCTCGAATAGACGACACATTAGACACTTTGGCTGACTCAAAGATTTTCTCCTCTTTGGATCTAAAGAGCGGCTACTGGCAAGTAGATTTGGATCCAAAAGACAATGAGAAGTCAGCCTTCACCATTGGTACAGGACTCTGGCAATTTACCGTAATGCCGTTTGGGCTCTGCAATGCTCCTGCAACGTTTGAACGACTCATGGAAACAGTATTGGCTGGGCTATCTTGGAAAACCTGTTTAGTGTACCTCGACGATATTATTGTGGTAGGTAAGACATTCGAGGACCACATGAAGAATTTGAAAGAGGTTTTCCAGAGATTGAGGAAGGCTAACCTGAAACTTAGCCCGAAGAAGTGTCACCTATTTCAGAGAGAAGTTCATTACCTGGGACACGTGGTTTCCGGTAAGGGTGTTGCAGTCGACCAGGAGAAGATAAAGGCTGTGAGAGACTGGCCAGCACCTAGGGACAAACACGAACTTAGAAGTTTCCTTGGTTTGTGTACCTATTATCAACGATATGTACCTGGATTTGCCAACATAGCCAAGCCACTGACAAGGCTTACTGAAGAAGGAAGAAGATTTATCTGGGAAATGGACTGTAAAGTTGCATTTAAAGAACTAAAACATGCTTTCACAAGCGCACCCGTCTTGAGTTATCCTTTACCCGAAGGAAACTTCATACTAGACACAGATGCCAGCAACGTCGGAATTGGCGGCGTTCTTTCCCAGATACAAGACGGACATGAGAAGGTTATTGCCTACTTTAGTAAGACCTTGTCAAAACCAGAAAGGAATTACTGTGTGACCAGAAAAGAACTCTTGGCGGTCGTCAAATCCGTGGAACATTTCTACAAATATTTGTACGGAAGAAGATTTTTGATTAGAACTGACCATGCTGCATTAAAATGGCTGCTACAATTCAAGAATCCTGAAGATCAGGTGGCTAGATGGATTGAAAGACTGCAGGAATACGATTTCAAAATCGATCATAGTACGGGTACCAGCCTTCGTAATGCCGACGCATTGTCCAGAAGGCCATGCCAAGATGAATGCAAGCATTGTAGTCGACTGGACGAGAAACATTTCACCGTCGCCAGGACAACAGTAGTCGATGATAATTGGCAGCCCGATGGACTACGTGAAGACCAAGAAAATGACCCGAATTGGAAAATTATACTGAAATGGAAAGCAGAAGAATGCAAACCAATATGGGAAGACGTTACACCACACTCACAGAGTGTAAAAGCGTACTGGGCGCAATGGGACTCCATGGTGATTGAGGATGGCCTGTTGAAGCGTGTGGTAGAGAATGCTGATGGAACTGAGAAGAAAACTCAGTTGGTCATTCTTAAGAGTAGAATACCAGACGTGTTGAAAGAGATCCATGACGGATCTGGATGCCATTTTGGAATCACCAAAACTCTAGAAAGATTACGCCAGTGGTTTTACTGGGTTAACTTCACTGAAAATGCTAAAGACTGGTGCAAGATGTGCAATGTGTGGTTTGCGCTGGAAGCAACAACCCTCATAGACGACGAAAAGCTCCAATGCGTCAATACAACGTTGGCAGTCCATTTGAGCGCATTGCGATTGATGTGGCCGGACCATTCGCAGAAAGTAACGACGGAAATAAATATATCGTGGTTGTCATGGACTACTTCACCAAGTGGGTTGAAGCCTATCCATTACCTAATCAAGAAGCCACCACGGTCGCTGAAACGTTAGTTAAAGAATGTGTATGCCGATTCGGGGTACCACGTGAACTTCATTCCGACCAGGGAAGAAATTTCGGGTCTGCTGTTTTCCAAAATATCTGTAAGATATTAGGAATTACTAAAACAAGGACAACTGCATTACATCCGCAGTCCGATGGCATGGTTGAACGAATGAACAGAACGATCAACCGATATTTGTCGAAGGTAGTTTCCAACGACCAAAGAGACTGGGACCGACATCTTCATCTGTTCCTGATGGCTTGTCGTTCATCCGTGCATGAAACAACAGGGCAAACTCCGGCGAACATCTTATTATTCATCATGCGACTTGGTGTTCGGCAGCAAACCTGGGGAAGACCTGGCCGGAGAAGACTACGTTACGGGCTTACGAAGAAGAATGGATGACATTCATGAACAAATTCGTACGAACATTCAAACTGCCAGCGACCGAATGAAGGACCGGTATGACATCAAAGCCGAAAAAGGTGGATATCAACTTTGGGATTTAGTTGTTACTGTTAATATAAGAACAATATTTAGTTACTATTTATCTGCAATGGCGATTGCGTAAAACATCTGTTACACATGTGTGTCCTGTGTCCCTCTCTCTAGGAGGTAACGAGACAAAGGCCCATTAGTTAAGGCGACACAATGCCGGCCCTTGTGACGGCGTCACCGGCCTCGTCCGAAGATCTGCCGGCCACATGTGCTAAGTATCAATGGCAAATTTATGGTGTTCTAGAACTGGGGAAGACCTGGCCGGAGAAGACTACGTTACGGGCTTACGGAGAAGAATGGATGACATTCATGAACAAATCCGTACGAACATTCAAACTGCCAGCGACCGAATGAAGGACCGGTATGACATCAAAGCCGAAAAAGGTGGATATCAACTTTGGGATTTAGTGTGGCTTTACAACCCACAAAGGCGTCGCGGGTTATCACCAAAGCTGCAAAAGAATTGGGAGGGCCCCTATGAGGTAGTCAAAAGAATAAACGACGTGGTATATAGAATTAAGAAACGACCTACCGGGGAGTACACTTTAATCGGCTAGCCCCTTTTGCCGGAGACAACCACGAAGATCATAATGGAGCAACAGTTCGTCGGATCATAGTTCAAGAACCGACTTTTGAAGATTTCATGGAGAACTACTCCTTTGGGCGCAAGGCGCGGTACGGCGTGATAAAAGAAGAACACCGAGATCTGTTCACCGTGTCTTCAGATTATTCCCTCGGCCACTGCGTATCAGAAAACTTAAAGATGTCCCGCGGCATAGCCTCAGTCTTTAAGGCGAAATATGGAAGACTACAAGAACTGGCCAACCAACGTCCATCTGTTGGGAAAACGCTACGATTGAGAGATATCAATGCAGACCATCAGCGGTACATCTTGTACCTTGTTATAAAACTACACTCGTACCAGAAGCCGTCGTATCACAGCCTATGGAACTCGCTATGCGATTTGAGGGATCATTTACTGGAGAATGACATTTTGAAGCTAGCGGTACCGAAGTTAGGTTGTGGTCTAGACGGTCTGGATTGGAGGATTGTAAGGAACATGTTAGAGATCCTCTTCCGTTTCACCGGCGTTGAAATTCTCGTCTGCAGCTTTAATTCTAACGGACAGAAAGAAGAAGTCGAGCGGACCATCGACTGTCACTTCTTCAAGAATTCGAAATGCACCAAGGGTAGTACATGCAGGTTTCGTCATCACGGACTGTTCCGGGACGAAACAGTCTTAAGGAGGGGGCAGTGTATCGTCGCCGCTCCGTAGCCCTCGCCGCCACCGCGCCATAGCTGGCTCCTCTGTGTCTGCGCGTAGCGCACTCGTTAGGACAGGTCGCGACGTGACGTAATCTATTGTGTATACTGTTTACCTCTAGAAGTTCTCCAGGAGGTTCTAGAAATAAAGTCGCCAGGTATATAACCCGTCGCCAAAGCCAGCGAAGGCACTCTGTATTATACAAGCAACGAGTACAGAAGTCTGATATAAATAAGTGTCGTGAGTAGTTGGTGATATAAACAACAGTCGACAAGTGAACATAAATAAATGTAATTAGTGATATAAAGAGTAGTGTTAATTGTTTAAATAAATAATCTTAGTGTTTAATTGTCTTATAATATCCTTAGTCTTTAAATTAGTGTTAATATTTGTTTATCATAGTGTTAGTTACTTTTATAAACCTTTAATTATCTTTTTAATATTTATTTATCGTTTAATAAACGTATTCTTTAGTTAATAATATTTGTCTATGTTTTACACTTCACTCATATAAATAAAAACGTTACAGTATGTAGGTTCTTACGTAGGGTGTTTTATTAAGGGTTTATAATTATTACCGTGTATCTTTTAAAATGAAGTATATTAATATAATAATAATACAATAAAATCTTAAATAGATGGTTAAGCTGTCTACTATCACTCTCTAACTTGAGATAGCACGGTATGCTAATATTATTATTGTTAATATAGAGATAATATTTAGTTGTTACTGTTAATATACGAACAATATTGAGTTACTATTTATCTGCAATGGCCATTGCGTAAAACATCTGTTACACATGTGTGTCCTGTGTCCCTCTCTCTAGGAGGTAACGAGACAAAGGCCCATTAGTTAAGGCGACACAATGCCGGCCCTTGTGACGGCGTCACCGGCCTCGTCCGAAGATCTGCCGGCCACATGTGCTAAGTATCAATGGCAAATTTATGGTGTTCTAGAACTTGCGATAGTCCACCCATGCACCCACCCACACCGGTGACAGACAGGGTAAATCTTACCCCCGAAACACCCTAGATCCGGTAGGGACAAAAGGGATATTTTGGTTTAAATACTGGGACAGAAACTGTAGTCGTCAGTCTTGTTTAGGCGAGACTCACAGATACCGGACCTCTGGCGTGGTTCACACGTTGAGTAACCTGGGATTCTGACATCACCGACTTTTTACCTCTGGCGTGGTTCACACGTTGAGTAAGTTTGGACTCAACAAAATTTTACACTTGGCTTGTCCGAGGTAAGTTCTTCAAGTTTAAACTCGACCACGCATTTAATACCTTATCCTACTTTCCCCCACTCAGCTGCTATGGCTATGCCAGGCACGTTTGGAATCCTAATTTCCCCCACTCAGCTGCTATGGCTGTCAGGCACGTTTGGGACTCCCCATCTTTCCTCCACTCAGCTGCTATGGCTATGTCAGGCACGTTTGGAATCCTACTTTCTCCCACTCAGCTGCTATGGCTATGTCAGGCACGTTTGGGACTCCCCATTTTTCCTCCACTCAGCTGCTATGGCTATGTCAGGCACGTTTGGAATCCTACTTTCCCCCACTCAGCTGCTATGGCTATGTCAGGCACGTTTGGGACTCCCCATTCTTCCTCCACTCAGCTGCTATGGCTATGTCAGGCACGTTTGAAATCCTACTTTCCCCCATCCAGCTGCTATGGCTATGTCAGACACGTTTGGGACTCCCCATTTTTTTTTCACTCACCTGTTATGACTCTGTCAGACCATACCCCTCCACCTGTGTCATCCACTTTCTACGAAGAACTTATCTTAGACAAGTAATAAACCATTCAATTTCCTGTACAGATTCACAGTATACATCCTGGTATATGCCGGCACAGAATACAGACAATATTATAGTTGGTGAAATATAATTCAGCCTACGGTAATCACACGAATCTATTATAATTTATTGTTGTCACAATGATATAATGAATTTATATCTATATGATCTGATATTGGTTGACAATCAAACGTAATTTTGCGGGTGGTTGCTTGGCAACCACTCAAGCTCAAGATGTGTGCCGTATCAGCACCGAGTGCTGGCCTGTCCACGTTCACTTGGGTATCACTTAACAAAACACCCCCGACGAGTGCGACACAGGTACTTGTCGGATCAGACAGCGTGGCAACTCAGTTGCACACTCTACAGCCGTCTCGGTGGCGCCGAGCGTCCTGTGAAAGGGTGAGGCAGCTCAGCTGCGAACCTAGATAGTGTTGCTCACCCCACGCTGTCCATACAAAGAACGGCCCGTCGGCTCAGCCGAGCGCCATGGCAGTTCGGGAAACCGAACTTACCAAACTTACACATGCACAAACATGCACTCACACAAATGCGTTTGTAATTGTCTATCAATATACAAGGTCTAATTAACGCACTATTTTCAATGTTGCTAATATCAAATCGTTGGGACAACCGTTATGTGTTTTTATTAATTTGTTATAAAATCATTTGTTTAAATTGTGTCTAGATGACTCTCTGTGCGAGGTTTTAGCTGTGGTTTCCCTCGTACGTAAGGCGTGTGCCAGAGAGCGGACCATTCCGCAGCAGGGTGTCATGTTCAAATCATTACACCCAATATTATTTCTCATATCATTTATTATTTGCTTTCATTATTCATTTTCAATAAATGCACAAAGATAGACATATTCTGTCTGCTTTTTGGAGAGAACATTATTCTTTAATTATATCAAATACCTATCCCGATTCCCCCACTTTTGACAGCTACTTTGTATTACGAACGAAGTAAGGGTTACTTATTAATTATAAACACAACGTAGGGTAAGTACAACCTTGAGATAGACGAGGCCAGGTATGTTGCGTTACAAACTCCAACCCTTACTCTTACTCTAACTTCCACACTAATTTCCAGACTAACTCTAATTACATACTGACTCTGTTTGCACCGGAGCAGTAGCCCTTTTCCATTCCCCCACTCCCTTGATAGATTAGTAAATGCAATGATGCACTTAGCCACACAACGACTTCATATATCTGGTGAAATCCGGTTTACAACATTCCTCCCCCCTTAAAAGATTTGACTATAAGGAAAAATCTTACATTTTAGATGAACGTCTTCCACAAATTTTAAAAGTAGGTACTCATAGGCCTAATAGATGCTCTAGCTTCGCTACTTTCAGAGGTTTCTTTGTCAATTTTCAGATCTACAGGTTGTGAATGAGCAGTATAATGAAATAAAGGGCCAGGAGTTCTTTCTCTTGAAGTATTAAAATTTTGACTTATTTTTATGCAAACACCTGCACAACATCCACAAGCTGTTTTCCCGAAACATCGTTTACAACAGTTTATACATAAGAATATTACACATATACCTATTACATAAACAATAAATAAATAATAACTATGTGAAGTATCTTTGTTAATATTCTTCTCTATTTGTTCAGCTAATTCGTTTATTTGAGATAATTTATGACTAGCTAAATTTAAATCTTCCAAATTGGTATGGACTGACTTAAAATTTGGGTTCAAATTTATATTACTTAAATTTATATGTTTCTGTGTTAATTCTTCACAGCAATCTAATTTTATGTCCAAAGGTGGGGCAAAACCCATTATATTTTCCGAAGAATAAACTTTTCTGGCCATCAAGATTACATTTTTAGAATATGCTTTAAACTGTCATTTAATTGTAATGTACCAGTACCAGATATTTTTAAATCATAAATTTCTTTTTATTTGTACATGATACGATTAAACTTTCTTTTTCTGGTAGTACGTAAATCCAAGAATTTGAATTTAGTATATGCGTTTAAATACTTAACTCTAATTGTATTATTCTTTCATCACAACTTTCTGGCAATTTTGGACTAAGCTGAAATACTTTTACTTCACATATTTCATGTTGATGCGTTAAATAAATAGCTTGAGTTTGTTTACAAATAAAATATACATTATCATATACCTTACACATTAAGAAATCTATATCAGAAATTAAAAAGTAATTTTGTTTTATTTTATCTATGGCTAAATACTTAGCACTAGGTTGTATAAATATAAATTTTTGCTGACTGAACATTACATCATAACGATTTACATCTACTAAAGGTATATTGATTACATAAACTAAATAATTATTCTTATAATACACTACCACATTCACTGTTTTTAACAAGGTATGCACTGTTTTAATTGATAAAGGTACAACGAAATCTGTGTTTAATGGCAAGTAAGATACAATGTTTTGCAACTCAGTCACCATTCTAAACGGTGTAATTATAGATGGATGTAGCTGACCTTTCTCAGCGAACAACAATGCATTGATTAAAGAATTTATCTTATCTTCATACTGTTCTATTAACAAAGTGAATATAGATATGTGTTCCTCAAGTTGGGTATGGAACTGGACCGTATTCAAAATTTCTGTTTCATTAGTAATAAATAATTTCAGAGATCTTAAACTGTCACCTAAAATTCTCTCATTATAATCTAAACTGGATATTGTTGCGTTAAAATTTTACATTGTTGATCGTACTGTTCTTTTATTAACTTAACTAAATTATGTTCATTTTTACTGAACTCTTCAATTTTTGAATTATAATAATCGGCATCATCTTCGTCAAGTGTGCCAAACAGAAATTTAGAAACTTTTTCCACTAAATCTATTAAACCTCTTTTTTTTCCGATAAGTTGTTTCATGAACGACAAAATCATAAATGATTTTATTTTTCTCATTTAAATCATAAGTCATTTTAGTTGCTATTTTCATAAAATTATCACATAATTGATCTGAGTGTTTAAAATTTTGCAGTACAGAGTCTAGAAGTTCTTTCATAATAGGTCTGTAAACTTTCTGAATTTTTATAATGTTCTTTCATGTCTAAATAAATAATTAACATTCATTTCACTTGCACCAAGCCTAATCTTTGAAAATATATACCAACCGAATTATCAAATGGAGTGGCTTCATATGGAGGAATCTGCTGACTCATAGAGACGACAGCGATTGTTATTATCCACGAGATTATACCAATATATCCTGCAATAATATTTACATTTTAGAAAATTGTACTTTACAAATTTTCGTTATACTTCTTTAATCTATTTGTATGCACTCGAACTAATTTTCTACCTACTTTAATCGTATAATTTACGTTTGAATTTTGTGAAATTATTTTATATGGATCGTTCCATATAGATTTTAATTTTTTACTTTTCCCTGGCGTTATAGTGCGATTATCTAAAAGAACTTTTTCTCCTATCTCAAATTTTACTTTCATCGATTCTTCATTTATATTTTTGTTAATCTTTTCCTTTCGATCTACTAAATGTTCACGAGCTAATTTTCTCAGCGTCTGTGATTTATATTTTATATCATCAATGTAATTATCGTATGTATACCCTGGTTCCGGTTCACGTTCTAATGCTGATGGTATATTTGCTTCTCTAGCAAAAACTAAACTAAAAGGAGTGAAATTTGTTGCGGTATGAGGTGTAGTATTGTAAGTAAACATCCAAAATGGTAACCAATTGTCCCAATCTGATTGATCGGCTTTTATGTAATGTCGCAAATATTCTGCTAATGTTCGATGACTCCTACCTCTCCAAACTACTATTGCTCTGCGGATGGAAACTTGTAGTTTTTATCTTTTTAATTTGAAATAATTTACACATATTTTCAAATAAATTACTTAGAAAATTTGTTCCTTGATCGGAAACAATAACTACAGGTGCCCCAAAACGACATATGAACTGTGTGATTAGGGCTTGAGCTCCGGTACTCGCCTCTTGATTCGGTACAGGATAGGCTTCGCTATATTTTGTTAAATCATCCTGAACCGTGAGTATATACTTATTACCGTTTTCCGATAATTGTAAATGTCCGACAATGTCTATAAATATCTTTTCAAAACAATTGCGTGACGTAATTTATTTTTTTGACAACTAGAATAGTTTTTTATGTAGTCTTTAATATCACGTTTCATATTTTTCACCAATGTTTTATTTTTATTCGTTTATAAGTTCTATTTATACCTTCATGTCCTCCGATTGCCTTATCATGATATTCCGCTAATATTTGTTTCTTTTGCTCATCGTCATATTTAATGTTATTGTGATATATTGAAATATCAATTTGCGTACCTTTAAATATATATCTAATTATCTAATTATTGTCCATTATAATTTATTTAGTACACACGACAAAATCGGCATACTTAATTTATTCAAATTATTTTCTAAACAATATATTCTTAAATTTATTAAACTTTGCCAAAGATTTTCATAATTTTGATTATCGAAATATCTATCTTTAGTTATCAAATTTAATATTAATCTATCATCTTTCGTTTGAAATGGAACGACTTCATGTAAAGTATAATTTTTATCATTATCAAAGGTAATGTTGTATGTTTCTCTTAACAGTTTCGCTATTCCTTTTCCTAATTTTAAATCACGAGATACACAATGTACAATAGTGTATTCCGGACTGGTTACTTTTGTTCTCGGTACTAATGTGAATACGACTTAGGGCGTCGGCGTTACAATTATTTTTTCCAGCTTTATGCACAATTTTGTAATTATATTCTTTAAGTTTTAACCTGAACCTCATTAATCTACTACCTGGATCCTTTACATTAAACAGCCAAATTAATGGTCGATGATCCGTAACTATCGTAAATTCACGACCATACAAATAATGTCGAAATTTTTTTGTAGCCCAACATATTGCTAATAACTCTTTCTCAGTGGTGCTGTAATTTTGTTCTGCATTATTTAAAGTTCTACTAGCGTATGCTATGGGTAAATCATATTATTTTCAATGAAAACACATTACTGTTCATTAAAAAGGTATGAACGGAAACAGCTCTTTATAAAATATTACTGACATTGACAAATGTATAAGCAAAATATGTCACTAATACAAATGGAGAAAGTTCAACTATTTCATTCACACACACTAAAAAATTAACATGTACATTTTTGTTGGATACGTTTATACAATGACAATAAAAATGTACATAAATGTTGACCGTGTCAACAAGCACGGCTTATAAAATTGAATTTTTAAACACTAGATACACCCTGATTGCAAATGAATTCATTATTTTTCTAGTTTTACATTTTAGTTGAATTTACTACTCTGATCCACCTAGACCTAGACGCCTATTGCATAATCAACATTATTATTATGTTATTCAATCAGTGCATGTGCAATAACCGGTTTATTTATGTAAGTATTATATTATTAAATCTAAGTCTATTCACTGCAGTCAGTATAATTTCTGTGCATGTTTCGTATATGAAGTTATTTAATTATCTGCTTCATACAGACTGTGCATATAGTACACCGTATGAATACAAATTTAACGAGATTAAAGCGGAAGCTTGGGGTTGAAATGGGCAAGAATATTATTCTCGGCTGACAAAAAACTTCCGAGCATGTAATATGTCCATTTGAAACATTGGTTTAATTTCATTTACATGTTCATCTTGCCTACGGTACGCCTACTGGCGGTAGTGCGGTTATGAAAATATTGATTTCTTGGAAACAAAAACTGGATATAAATTTTCTTTGTTGTTATACGTTATTGTAATGTCGAGATAAGTAAATAAATCAACAGTAGAATGATATATGAAAACATACTGCTTTCCTTCTTTAATGAATAAAAAAATTTATAGCGACTTTATATCAAACGTTATATGAATTTAATTTTAATAAATGTGTAAAGTACTCGTATATTTATTTATTTTTGAAATTTTCTGTGAATCGACTCTACCGTTTTATAATATATAAAGTGAGCCAAAAAGAAATCCTACGTTTCAAACCTTTATTTTGCAAAAACAGTAAAAGATACAAATATTTTAATGGTGCTCAAGAAAATGTATATAATGCACTTTTTAAAATAATATTTTCCATGTGGTGTCCGACATCAGCAAAGGGAAAACTATGTGCTCGCATGACTCATTCGGTCATTTCTCGGGTAATATCGGCGATATCCCGGCGAATAGTGTCCGTGAGAGTAGTACTCATGCTACAATATTCGTATGAACAAAAATTAACACTAGATTAAATGCATTAAAGTTTGCATAATTTGCTTGAAGTAAATATTACCGGTGGAGCGCCTAGTCTGACTGAAAATGACTAGAGCTGTACAATATAACGCAACAAAGTAAACAATGCGCAGCTTTGAAATCTATTCGGTCACATAAAAAATATTCACCTGCAGGAGCGATCTGCACGACTTCCACAAGAATGGTGTGCTCTAGGAGTGAAAGGAGTATAAAGGTTGCTCCACAATTGATTTATAGGAATACGAAGCTAAAAATCTTAACCTAACAGGGAAATATAAGAAATGACTAAATAGAGTAAATGCGCAATATTTCAAATAGTTAGTTGAAAGGTTTGCGATAATATGGTACAAAATGTTAATACAAATACGAGTTGTTATGTAACAAATGCGTGTAAATTCAGTTAATGAATAATGTAGTAGATTCATGCAGGGGTGTAACGAATAACTTGGAAATGACAAGTATAAATGTAATTTACATAAAAGTATTTCAATTTACTAACCATTCGCAGAATAATTATAAGCTATTTATAATTAAATTATCATTACATGACAAGTATAAATTTATTTTATATAAAAAGAATTTAATCTACAAACTATTCCCAAAAGAATGGAATTAATAAACTAAACACTTCCAAAAAGTGTGCAGAGCGATACAAAAAGCGTGAAGACAAAGCACAGCACGAGGTCTGGGCGTCGTGGCAAAATGTTGGGTTATATTGCAAATATTATTGAGTATGCAAAATGGCAAATAAGCATATAAAATTGTACTTACTGCGTGCCAGATGCGTAAAGTGATAGCTAAAAGCTACGTAGTGGCATGCAAAGAGATAATAAAGCAGGATTAGCTAGAGTACTCCTGTGCAACAATTCAACTGCTGTATAAAGCGACTCCAACAAGTAATGATACTGGAACCAGGCTGTGATACTCCAATACATGTATAATAGTGTCAAAATGAGGTGCTGAAAAGAAATGTATTACAATAATTGCGTTTTAGATGTGCAGTGTGCAGCAAGCACATGTATAGATTTTTAGTATTTAATGGTGTTTAAATAAATTAAAGAGCACTGAATGCATAATTATGAATTATCACTAAAGAAAATTAGAGCATTAATGCCTCTTAATACTAAAAAACTTATAATAAAGAACAGCTGGCTTCGCCGAATACTGTACGTATGTATAAGCGATGAATACTTTAGCGATAACAGAGATGAAACTTGTGTCTTGTGCTTTAAGCGAAACGGAAAGTCTGGCCAAATCTCATAGAAGGCAGTTGAGGTCCCAATATGCTAGGTACTCAAAAACGGAGTTTTTCAGGATTACGGTAATGGACAAACCTTGACTACTAGTCCGGTCAACACTCCGTAAGTATTTCGAACGTGGGCTACGATGTTGTCATCCCCGGCATGAATTTTGATGACTCGGCGTAATTTCCACTGAAGTGGAGGCAATTGATCGTTCTTAATGACAACCAGCTGATCGAGTTTTGAGTTGAGTGTAGGGCATGTCCATATAGCCACTGTTGGAGCGTGTTGAGGTTTTCGGAGTGCAACCTTTTCCAAAAATCCTGAATAACTGCCAACGATTGAGTAATGTGGCTGATTCCAAGCACGTGCGATCTGGTAAACAAACAGCATAATAAAACGTTATGGTGTTAGTGCATGTATGTCATTAGGATCAAAAATTCGTGCAATGTCTGATAAGATTATGCATTTTGTGATGCCGTGGTTTGGCAAGCTAATTTTATATGTTCGAGACCAGGTGTGCCAAGGAGTTTAATGAGATCTTGTTGGAGATCAAAAGCGTCAGCCATTGACTATATAATGTTGTATTATACAACATTATATAGTCAATGCTTCAGCCAATTAATTAGCTCCTTTTTATGTCGTCAACATTGGTATCAGACTTGAGAATTTTTGTTGCTCGTAGAAATTTTAATTCATCAATAGCTAATTAAAGCACGAATATTTAGAAACGGGGCATAAGTCGTGCCATATATCACCGTGTGAGGATGTAAGATTCCGCTGGCAGAGTGGGGTCAAAATCACATCATATTTTTAAATAAATACGGTGTTCGTCGGACACAAGGATTCGACGACATATATGCCTAATATCTGCGGTGAACATTATTTTGTGAAGACGTTATCTCTGGAAAATTGATTTGAGATATGTATGAAGAGCGGGACCAGATAACAGATAATCGTTGAGTGATTTATTTGACGAAATCTTTTTTGATCCATTGAAAAAACTCTTGAGTTTTGTTTTAGCATTAATTTCACGTAGTACTTCGTGATGCGATAAATAGAACCCTTCACATTTATGGTCAAGATCTGAAGGTAAATCGGTCATGAAGTTATGATATTCCATTTTGTGAAGACTTGATCTCTGGAAAATTGATATGAGATCTGTCTGAAGAGCGGGACCAGATAATTGTTGAGTGATTTATTTGACGAAATCGTTTTTGATCCATTGAAAAAACTCGAGTTTTGTTTTAGTATTAGTTTCACATAGTAGGTACTTCGTGATGCGATAAATAGAACCCCTCACATTTATGGTCAAGATCTGAAGATAATCCGCAATGAAGTTATGATATTACATTTTTAGCTTGAAAAGCAGCGTTGTAAGACATTGAAACATCGAATGGGATTTGCGTGGAAATTCCATAATTCCTTAAATACGAAAAGAACAATGTAGCGCACAGAATCTAATCTTTTATACTGAGATTCGAAAATATTATTAGCTAATCAGTCTTCATCAGACGCAACAGTGTTTTTAGGAATGTTTTCGAGTTCTCAGAATTTCGATAACGATGCAGATAATGGATCTTGGACAATTGATACAGTATTAACAGTTTTTGTAGAATACCATCCTAAAGATGCTTCGAGTGCGATTTGGCTACTAGAAGTAGTGCGCTTGTGACCATTAAGTTGAAATAGAGATCAGCACTAATTAAGAGTTCAGTAGGTGCCGGAGTGATAAAATCTGGATTCGCTAATTGCAAGTAGCGGAATTGATTAAGCCATTTAGATGGAAGCTGCGTTTTTCGTAAATTTAGAATGATTTGAGATACTATAATTACTGAGAGCGTGTATCTTGAAGGAGCTTTATAGTGCCTCGAACAATATTTGTACCGGTGGTGTTTCCAAATCCAGAAATTTGAATATCAGAGGAATGCCTTGATAGATTCAAACAGCATGAACATTCGTCAGTGATATACGAAGATTCACTTGTACTGTATAAGATTGCGCGACCTGGTTTCCATGAACCAAAGGAATCTTGCATTTTAATGATTTCAGTACCTAAAAGGACTATAAAAGTGAAAGCAGAGAAGTGCTTTTTGTAGCTTCAGCTATGAGAGCTGGCGGGACTGCAATTATTTGTTTCATTTGTACTTAGTGCATTTGTGACAATTTATTTTTAACAACAGTTGTTGCTGCGAACAATATTGAGACGCTTAGATGGTTCCATGGATTGAAAAGTAATACATCTGAATGAAGCATGTGATAAAGCATTTGACAGGATTCGTGGTCGATAGGAAGGTTGAAGTGTTGTCTTGCTTAAGTTTGGAATAACCCAGTTTGGGTCTAAATTCGTTTTCTACAAAAAAGGTTTGGTGGACGCTTTTCTATTGTTGCGATTGTATGAAAGTATTCAGATAATCTTTTTCAGCTGGAGTTGGCAACTTATCTTAGGGCAATAAGTGTTCAAAATTATTTCGAGTTTGAGTATCAATCTTATTGATAATGATGGATGCTAGTAATGAGCTTCAGTCATCTATTGGTTCGTGATTACCTTGCAGGGCTTCAAATATGCTCATTAATGGCGGCTACGAATTTTGTGGCACTGTTTTAAGTTGTCATAATATGGTGAATAATTATATAATTAAAAGTATATTTTTACCTCTCGCTAAGAGAGCACGTTTTAAGGTCCCTACAATCCGATTTTAATATTTTTACGATGATGTCTGTGTGTGTGTGTGTATGTGTGTATGTAGATACGATATCTTAAAAACTATAATACTTAATATCTGTTTCACTACGTATTTCTCAATCGGATATTATTGGGAAGAGCTGAAAAGATTTTGGTAATAATTGGACAACCGGAAGTAGCAGATTTTTAACAAAAAATCTTCTAAATATTATTTTTTGAAAAACATTGTTCTTGCTTTTATTAAGGAAGAGTTAATTCTCTATCTGATACATATAAATATTTTATTATATCTTTTATAGATTTAGCAATAAAGAAATAATAATAAATCTCACAGCCCAAATAATGTAATGGAAACCAATTGAATTTTTTTTGTAACTGACAGCTAAATGTCAGTGTCAAAAATCTAGAGACATTACTGAAGTTTTTTTCTGGGAAGTACGTATATTATATTATTTCTTATTGTATTAATAGTTAAATATTTAAAATTATACTTATAAGTATATTACACATACCCTTCAGAAATACTGTTAAGAGTAGGACAAAATTTCTTCATAGAATGGATTTAAATTTAAAAAATCTAAATATAAAGAATAGATGTAAGCGAGAATACAGGCCGAAGGAAGACGATATTTAAATGTTATACACACAAGATGAAAGTGAAAATGGTCTCCACTCTGCAACGTAAAATACAGAAAAATTGTATCTCATCGAAATAATTAGTAATGAAAGAAAAACGTACTTGGAGAATCTCTTAATTCTTGATCTGTGACTATTATGGAGGTGACAAGTCTACGTTGAAGGACTTAAATTTGTTTCAAACATTATGGGACAATGTACACGAGCACTTTCGACTAGAGTAATATTGAACTGCAAAAAAGGTATCAAATTCTTCTCAAGTAAATTGTAAATATTAACAAAATTACACATCGATATAAGAATAATCGGAGTGCAATCTATACATCACTTTATGAAAGGAAATCAATGTGTTATTTAGATACATGTATGAAAAAATAAAATATAAAAGAAGATATGTAAGAATAGATGCTCATATCCAGATATGAACATTTTAGACCGTCCAATATTAATATTTTTACTAGAAGAATACGAAAAGAAAGTAAACAACAACGTTATTCAAATTGAAAATCCCTGTTACCAGCCTAAAATTTATATATGGTAAACTCTACTTTGTAATTTATTGTACATAATTTATGGTAAAATATGCTATAGGTTTTGCAAATATATGTGAAAATTGTTTTGTGTTGAGACATGCTCTTATTGAATAATAAAGAAGTTTATACGTCATAGACTTATATGAATATATTATTTGTGTTTCTTAAAATATTCTTTGTTTTACGCTTACAGCCAGGTAAAATAAACGGCGAAAGGTTATGTGCTGGCCACATCAGATTTTTGTGTATATGAAGTTTACACTAAAAAAAGACATAAAAATATCCCCAAATAAAACTACAAGAGATATACAAAAAACAAGTTTCTTGCCGGTGTATTTTGAGATAGTTAAATATAACTTTGTAACAGTAATTTTGTGTATTATTGAAGTTGAAACATTACATGGAGACAGCGATGAGGTCTAACTAACCAAATACAGAGTGGAGAGTAGTAATACACTAACCAGAAAGATGTCAACGGATAGCTGCACGTTAAGGTTAGATTGGGAGAACAAAGACATGTCAGCAACGTTGGAGCTATTCAGGCAGAAATGTTCATTATATCTCTCAGTAAAGGACACAAGGAAGGAAAAACAAGTAGATCACATACTTCTTTTCGCCGAAGATCAAGGTATTCGAACTTTTTATTCATGGGGACTCACTACAGAGGAGATAAAATACCCAGAGAAGTTCAACACACATTTTGAACCGTCCACGAATTTTAGAATGTCGTTTCTACGTACAAAAAATGTCCCAATTAGAAGACAAAACTTTTGATGATTTTGTAGCATGATGCAGACTACAAGCTCTTCAGTGCGACTTCAACGAACAAGAGAAGACGGCGAGGATTATTGAACAAATAATAATACAAACTCGTCACACAGAAGTTCAAAAAAGTCTATTCCAAAAGGACAAAATGCTTACTTTACAAAAGGCAGTAGATGTCGGACGGGCTCATGAGGCATCAATAAGTTACATGAGATCACTGGTCGATGCCACGTCTACGAACGCAACAGTAGCCCCAATTAAAGTAAATGAAAACCAAAATAAACAGTCATGCATGTTTAGATGTAACAAATGCTGAAGAGAACACGTAAAAGTGTATGTCCAGAGTACGGTACGAAATGCTCAAGCTGCAACAAAATAAACCACTGGAAGATATGCTGCAAATCAAGAAAACCGTAAATGAAAACAGAAGATACAGGGTCAAAAACTGTGGAAGGTAAATCAGGTGAACAAGGAAAACATGAAAAAAAGGTTCACGAACTAGAAGAATACACAGAGGATGGTTTCCATTGTCATCGCATTGATAGTATACGCCAGGAAAATAACAGCTTATCGGAAGTAAACGTCGAAATACAAATCAAAATGAACAAGTCCGTTGCGATAATAAAGGCGACAGTTGAAACCGGATCACAAAGAATACGATTAAAATTAGAATATATAGGAAAATATTTCCACAAAATGTGGACATAGACGGTATTCCGAAAAGTGACCATATAAATAATAGCCAAACAAAATTAACGGCATATTAATAAAGCACTCCGTGATAAACAAAGCACGAATACCCCACAATATGGGTACCTGGAACGAAACACTTCTACATAGTAGAAACAGATGATCCTTGCATTGTAGGTCTCCGAACATCACTGGAATTAGGTTTGGTATCGTTTCACAATGAATTGCAAGAACAGAATAAGACATCGGAACGCAAACCCATATATTTCAACAAAGTGTCCGATAATGTCGACGACATAGGAACAGCGGAATTAGTAAAAAAAATATCCTAACTAGTTTGACAGAATCGGACGATTTCCAGGGGAATATCACATTGTAATTGATCCACAGGTACCACCATGTGTACATGCGCCCCGAAAATTTCCAATCCACATGAAAGATAAACTGAAAGAAGAGTCTGACCCGATGGAAACTCAAGGAGAAATAAAACGAGTTATGGAACCAACCGATTGGGTGAATAGCCTAGTTACCGCACCTAAAAAAGATGGTGGCATACGAATATGCTTAGATTCAAAAGATCTCAATAAAGCTATAAAGAAATCCTATCACAAGACTCCAACTATAAAAGAAATAACCTATAAGCTACATGGAGCCACAGTACTCAGTAAACTAGATATCAAAAACGGGTATTGGGCCTGTATTCTTGAGCGTTCTTCAGTTCGTTCGTATTCGTATTCGCAGTGTCAACTGTATTGCAGCATTTATTCACATCATTTACAAGGTAAAAAAAATATTTATTAATCGTTAATAAATATATGATAAAAGTGAACTCTTAACTTGTAAGTGATCTGAATAAATGTGATAATACAATTGACACTGACATATATAATATTATTTTTGAAACACAGACTACTATCACTATTAACATGAAAACGAAAGCGAATATGAATGTAATTACGAACGCTCAAGAATAAGGGCCCTGGTCAGTATTACTAGACCAAGAAAGCAGTCTACTTACTACCTTCAATACGCCATTTGGAAAATACGCATACCAGAGAATGCCTATAGGTTTAAAAATGTCAAGATGTTTTCCAGCAAAAAATGGGTTTCATTTTGGAGAAATGCCCTGCTACTATTGATATCGCTGACGACATAATGTTTCGGAAAGACGCTACAAGAACATGATAAAAACTTACATCTATTAATGCAAGCCGCAAAAGGGAACGAAAAGTGTGAGATTCGAAAACACAGTGTGAAGTTTTTCGGAGCGAACTATGATAAACACGGCATACGAGTCGATGAAGATAAAATAGAGATTATTAGAGCATTGCCGGAGAAACAAGAAAGACCTACAGTATATTTTAGGAATTCTAAACTATATGTCTCCATTCACACCCAATCTATCAGCCGTTGTAGCTAATCTTAGAAATATACTGAGTAAAGACGCTGAATTCATTTGGACTAGATCGCACGCAAAAGCATTAGAAAAAGCGAAAGAGGCAGTATGCCAGCAAACTACATTGGCATACTTTGATCCGGAGGCAGAATCAATATTACAGGTAGATGTATCATCTACAGGTATAGGTGCCGTGCTAACACAAAATGGTCGACCTATCATGTTCGCATCGAAATCATTAACCGACACCGAACGAAGGTACGCAAACATCGAACGCGAAATGCTTCCGGTAGTATTCGGATGCAAAAGATTCGATACATTTCTATTTGCAAAAGAATTTGTTGTAGAATCAGACTACCACCACGCCTCTTGCGTATGTTACTCCGTCTGCAACAATACGACATGACAATACGTTATAAGCCCGGAAAAGACATGATAGTACCAGACAGCCGGTCAAGATTATCAGTCGGAAAAGCGGATCACATAGATCTAGATCTTAATATAAATTTTATGTATTTCAGCCACAAGAAAATTAACCAGTTACGGCATAGTACCGAATGCGACTACATCCTACGATATTTGGCAAAAGTTATAATCAAGAGTTGGCCAAATAGTAAAAAAGAATTATCCTTCCAACTCAGACCATATTGGGCGTTGGGCGTTCCGTGATGAACTCGCAGTCGAGGACGGAGTTATCCTCAATGGTGATCGTGATACCCACAGATATGAGACAGGATATAATCAAAAAATTACATTCTGGGCACCAAGGCATAGAGAAAACAAAATTACGCGCTCGCGACTGTGTGTACTGACCTGATATGAACGAAGAAATTCAGAAAACCATCGAAAAATGCGGGATGTCAGGAATTCAAAAAAACGCAAAGTAAAAAGCCTATGCACTTGTATGAAATCTCGGTAAGACCATAGCAGTGGGTACACAGCGATTTATTCAGCATAGGGGAAGAAAACTACTTACTAATTACGGATGCATACTCAAAGTTTTCTTTCGTTAGACATCTGAAGAATAAAACGGATAGTTTAACCGTTATCAACCAGATAAAGGACATTTTGCTGAACAAGATATTCCAAAAAGAGTATATGGCGATAATGGATCGTAATATATATCAAACAATTTAAAAACTTTACTAGATCTTGGAACATTGAGCACATAACCAGTTCGCCACACCTACCGAGATCCAGTGGCTTCATAGAAAGGTTTGTGCAAACAATTAAACGTACAATCAAGAAAACAACAACCATTCAAGCAGACGTACATCTAGCTTCATTGTCTCTAAGGTCAACTCCAATAGATAGCGTAATTCCAAGTCCTGGTTAGTTTTTATTCGGCAGAAAATTTCGTACTGATATCCCAACGAAAATAAGAAATAAACTGAATAACAAAGGTTTAAGCTACGAGCGATATGAGCAGTACCAAAACCAAAATGCTAAGTTCTACAACCAACACAGCAGGGAATTAGAACCTCTAAAAGACGGCGAAATCGTAAGAGTACACGCGCAGGTGGACAGATATCAGAACTATAAAAGGAAAAAAAATACAGAACCTAGTGTTAATGTTGTACGCTGACAAAATATTATAATTATGTATTGTTAAATAGATATTTTTATTTATCTTAAAAAAAACATTTGTCATCTCATATCAAAAAACTGTCATCTCGAACTAACTAGATTCAGAATTTATACTTTAATGTTATTTATTTCAACACCTTCCCTCATTAATTAAGTTCTAAACCTTTAGTATTTTTAAATAATTCCATTTCTTTGCAAAGTCCTTGCAGTCTCGGCTTATGCAGAGGTTTAGTCAAGATGTCTACTATTTGAAATTCTGTTGTTGCTTTACTAATTTCAACTTCTCCATTTGTGACTAATTCTCTGACGAAAAAATGCCTCGCTTGAATATGTTTGGTTCGTCTGTGATATTCTGGAGTTTGAGTTAATTTAATGGCAGCCTCATTATCCACGTACAGTACTTCCTTTTCAGTAATACCGTTAAATAAACATTTCAACCAAACTAGTTCATTAGCAGCTTCGCTAGTAGCTACTATTTCTGCCTCGGTGGTAGATATTCCAACTGTAGATTTGAAATTACTTAACCATGAAATCACACCACCTGCATACATACATAGTACACCAGATGTAGATCGTTCAGCTTGATCGTATCCAGCTCAAAACGGAAGGGGGGGGGGGGGGGGGGCAGGTTTCTAAATTCAACTTTTTTCATAGGGGGGTTCATATGGGATGACATGCTATAATACACAAAAATCTGATGTGGCCAGCACAATACCTTCCGTCAATCCTGTGCATTATGTCCAAATTTCATACATAAATTTTCTTGCACAAGATTCTAAATTTTTGGTATTTTATGATTCCCTTTCTCGCCAACTGAATTCCATACTCCTGATAAAGAAAACAATACAAATATAATAAATTCATAAATATGGTAAAATAATTAATTATCTTCAACTGGATCAGCTGGATTACTTTCCAACTGATCCATTAATTTTGACGTCTCTTCCTCAAGCCAGTTGTCTTGTCGCCCTTCTTTACAGTCTATCAAAATGCTTTCACATGTTCTCTTAAGCACTACTGAAATAATAAAATCATGAAATTTTGAATGAAAAATTATGACACTTGTCAGTTATGGACATAATTAATTGCTGTCATTTTGACACGGGTCCCCATATCTGCTTGCCAAAGTCAGCAAAGTCACGTCACTGCACGCGCCCTATACATAAATTTTCTTGCAAAAGATCTTATATTTCCAGTAAAATTATTTCATAAACAAACTATGCAAATTGCACTTGACACTGACATCTTCTTCTTTAGTTTTACCCATTCGTTAGGGGTCGCTATTTTTTATTTTCTTCTTCCACTAATTTTTATTTTGCGTGTCGTCCTCATTCAGTTCCTCTTCTCTCAAGTATTCTGCAATACAGTCCTTCTATCTTATATTTGTGCTTCCTCTGTTTCTTCCACGTTCTATTACTAAGCTATTCATTTTTCTTCCAATATATTCTTACTCATGACATGTTCAAACCAATTTAATCGTCTCTCTTATATCTTTCTAGAAACATTAGAGTTATTTCCTTTATTCTTTCATTCATTTACTTTTTATTGATACTGACATCTGTCAATTTGAATTTTCTGAATGTATTAGCAGTTTCCATGGTTAAGTTAGCATAGCTGGCTGATTTATGAAATTTACTATCTATATAATTCTTTAACTCTATATTTGTTGAATATGAAATATAAAATGCAATCAAATCGTATAGAGAATAATACATTCTTTAAGTTAAATGACATTTAACTGAGTTTTTTCAAGAAAAACTGTTAAAATCTTCAAATGAGGATACTTCCGGTTGACCAATTATAACCAAAATCTAATCAAGTCTGCATATGGTTGTAAGGAAGAAGAATACGTAAGAATTGTAATTTTTGGAATTCTAGTATTGGATATATCGCGGCCGAAATCTCGGTCACATACACGCACACACACACACACACACACACATACACACACACACACACACACACACACACACACACACATACAGACATCATCGTAAAAATAGTAAATTCGTATTGTAAAGACGCTAAAACATACTTATCCATTGAAAACTCACCACTGAATTTTTTGACCAAAGACAATACCTTCCTTACCTATAGGTGGCGGAAGGTAAAAAACAACACCATTTAATAAAAATATATTAATTTATTAACTACTGCTTCGACTAATTATTCCTTGTTCGCGAAAACCCACTGACGGTGAATGCTTAGCATGGCTAACCCATAACCTATTTGTTGTTTTGTCAGAAAAATTGAAATTGAATTTATCCCAACATATGGCGCAACGTAAGAAAATAGTAGATGACGCTTGAGAGCGGACCGTTTTTACATGCATAAATGAGTAATTTAAATTCGTAAAACCAAATTTTGAGAATAATAAATATTTTTATTTGTAAAAATGAACAAGGCTTAAATATTAAGAATTACAACACAACATGATTAAACATCACTCAATGCTGTAGATTTTAATTGATAACTGACAACTGACAGGTGATATTTTTCTCGTTTTTGTGAAATAGGTTTTCATTCTGACCAATCAAAGGACAGAATTTAGATCCCTATCTAAACCAATAACATTTTCTTAAGTGAAATTAAATATAGCTTCTTTAATTATTTTTAAAGAACAACAAACCTATTAATCAGTTTTTCAATAATTTGTTATTTATATTTCTAATTTTTTTTTTATTTTTTTTTCTGCTTTGGACGGGGGGCAAGGGGAGGGGGCTGCTGCCCCCCTTCCAAAGGTACGCCCTATCGTCCAGTGACATTATCACCTGCATGATTTGCGTCACTGTAACTCTTCAAAACTTCTTTCTTGAAATTTTGACGGTAAATTATTGCATAGTCAGTAGTTCCTTTTAGATAACGAAATATTCATTTAACGCGAGTCTAATCATTTATTGTCGGATTTTCTAACTCCGACGGCAGTAGCTATATCCGGTCTTGTTCCTGTCATAAGGTACAAAAGTGCTCCAACAGCCTGTCGGTATTGAAAAATTTTCAACACCATCTTTTATAATAGGAGTTGCTACAGGTCGACAATTATTCATCCCAAATCTCTCAAGTATCTTTTCTGTGTAACCTTTCTGACTAACGTTTAAAGATCCGTTTTCTGTTTCTCTATTTCTAGACCTAAAACGTAAGATGCTGCCTTTGTAGTTATCTTGAATTCTTTCTTTAAATTTTCAATAAATTTGTGTGGTTGATTTTGATTAGTCGCAGGTACCAAACCATCAACGTACAAAGGAATTAATAGTTTGCCGATGCCTTCTTAATATATAAACAAGAATCAGCTTCACTCTCTTTAAAACCTTTATTAATTAAAAATTAACCAAAATGTTCATACCAGCAATGTAGTCGTTGTTTCAAACCGTATAGGTTTCTTTTCAGTAGGCAAACTCTTTCTGGTCCATCATTATATCCCTTTGGCTGTTGCATGTATGTTTCTTCCTCTAACTCTCCATATAAAAAGGCAGTTGATACATCAAATTGAATTGTAAACATATTCTCACTTACAGTGACAATAAGCAATTCTCGGATTGTTCCAGCTTTGGCAACTGGACTGAAAGTTTGATCATAATCTATGCCTTTACGTTAAGAATATCCCTTTATTACAAGTCTTGCTTTTAATTTTTCAATTGAGCCATCAGAATTCTTCTTGATTTTATAAACCCACATGCAAGGGATAGCCTTTTTATTTTTTGGTAAAAGTTTCAGAATCCATTTTTCATTTTTTTTAATGAATTGATCTCCTTGTCCATTGCTTCTTTCCAATCTGCTCTCTGCTCGCTTTGAACAGCTCCTTCATAAGACTCAGGTACTTTCCATTGAGCTGTAGTAATACAAGAGCTTATAATTCCGTATCTGTCTGGGGCTTGAATTTTTGAACGATCTCTTAAATATCTTTCATAAAATTGATCTTCCTTTTCAGCACTTTCAACTTCGCTCACATTTTTATCATCAGTGTTTCCATTATTCTCATTAGAAGTTGGTTTTTCATTTTCTTCGCAATTTTCTCGTAGAACAGAACCAGAATCTTTATTTTGAGGTTCTTCTTTGAAGATAATATCCCGAGAACGAGTCAGTTTATTTCCGGAAAGCCAAATTCTATATACACCATCGTTATCATAGCCAATTAGCACTCCTTTTATTGCTTTCTTGTCCAACTTTTCCCTCTTTTTATCTGGTACATGAGCATAACAAGTGCTACCTATGATACGCAAATGCTTTAATCTAGGTTTCTTACCTATCCATAAATCATACGGTGTCTTATCTTTGATTCTGGATACTACCATTCTGTTAAGAATGTAACCTGCAGTTGTTATCATTTCTGCCCATAATTCTTGCGGTAGTTGTCCATGTGCATGCATAATCCCTCGAGCCATTTCAACTACGGTCCTGTTGTCACGCTCACAATAACCGTTTTGTTGAGGTGTATAAGGCATGATCAAACGTTGTGTCACACCATAATGTTGAAGAATCTTTCTTACTGAACCATTATCAAATTCACCGCCATTATCGCTCAACAATTCTTTCACAACATGGCCGGAGGTACTAACTTCAGCTAACATTATTTGTAACATTTCAGTAACTTTAGATTTCTCTATAAAGTAACGATAGCCAGACATTAATTTTTGAAAAGGGCCACAAACATCAGCATGTATTAGCTCTTCAGGTACTGTAGACCGCTGTCTTGTACCAAATTTAAGTCTGTGGGCTTTTCCAAATAAACAACCCTCACATAATTCACTGTCTAATTCTAGTTTAACACCAAGTTCTCTAGCAACTATATCTCGAACATGTCTTTTATTTTGGTGACCTAATCTGTCATGGTATATTTGCAAATCACGAATATGTTAAGTAGATGTAAGTTGGAATACCTTTGTAGAACTTGAATCCTCTGTCAAATTCAACTTGTAGAGTCCTCCGTTCTTGATTCTACTACACCATCAACCACTACTACTCGTTCACCAACTTTAGTTGACATTTCTCTGCAGTAGAATTTGCTGTCTGAATGTTTATCTTGAGCAGCCAGAATGGAGAATAAATTCTTTTTAATTTTAGGAATATACCACACGTCGGACAGTGTAATATTCTGTTTCTTTCCATTTACATCAGCCGTTATTTCTACTCTACCTTTTTCCGTAGCATTTATTCTATCACCATTTGTTGTAATAACTGTATGATAAAAGTCAAATTCTTCATACGTCTGAAATATATCCCTTCTATTTGTGATGTAATTCGTAGCACTGTTGTCTACAAATCAGCAATTTTGGTCTGACAGATAATATTATGCTTCTTAAATTTCTTGCCATATTTTGTCTGATTCTTTGAAACTTACATAAGTATTTCTTTGGTGTTCTCTCGTTCATTATTTTTAAAATTCAGTCAAACCTGACGAATCTTCTTTGATGGTTAAGTTATTGGATACTTTACCTCATGAATTTGAAAGTTTCCGTCAAGCTTGGTGGGCGAGACCCTATAATCAGCGAAATTTTGCGAATTTAGTAAACCTTTTGACATCGGAAGATAAACGTCGTCAGCAGCGAGTTGTCAAGCAAGAAGAAATTGCTGCTTTACTAGCAAAGAAAGTAAAATTTTGTCAGAAACGAGAGCTTTCTCAAAGTAAGTAGGCAGAGAAATTTTCAGAAAAAATCAAAGAAACAGAAGCAATTGCAATACTACAAATATCATGGGATAGGTCACTTTCGCAAAGACTGTCCTTCATATGGAACAGGTAACTTTCGTAGAGACTGTCCTTCAATGAAGGAACACAAAAATAAAAATCTGGACAAATCAAAATGAAGCAATGACCAAACATTTATTTCGGAATTTTTTTAATTCAGAATTAGATGATGACATATGGGATAATTGACTCTGGTGCAACAGTCTTATAACTCATCATCGTGAATGGTTTAATTCTTTTGAAATGTTTGACAAGCCACTGAAGGTATACATAGGAAATAAGTCAAGCAAGGATGCAGTTGGACGAGATCGCATCATCTTTAAATCTTTGGTCGATGGCGAATGGTTGCAATGTCATATGGAGAATGTTTTATATATTCCAAGTGCACACAGGAACTTATTTTCTGTGACATCTACGCTACATCTAGATGGAACGCACATTTGTCAACAATGGAATCATCAAGATCCGTGGTGTTCAATACGGTCAGTTACTTAAAATGATGATTAAAGTGTAATTATTGAGAATAGGAGGAGTCTAAGGTTAAATTATAACTAAAACTAATACAATTATCCGTTAACCTTAAAAGTATACAATAAGCTATATACGTATTTCGGGAACTAAGTTCTCATCATCAGTAGTACAAATTTAAATAGTTAAGATTACTCAACATGTAAAGCCAGAGGTCCTAACAACTCTGGAAAAATAAGGGAGAGAACTGGGATTATATAGGGATGGGAGTCATATGTGAATGAATATCAATTATAAACTAAGATTTAGCGTCCAATGATATTTGAGATTTAAAACGTCATATAAAATTTAAGTTATGTTAAATAGAAAAGTTTAGAATTTGGTATGGGACCAAGATCTGCGTTCATCAAATTATTTTTAAATTTATTTATTATTAAGCTCTCGTATGCATCTAAATATCTATCATTATTAATATGTTTTAAAAGTTTAATATTAGAATTCTTAATTTTGTTATTATTAAGACCCATTCGTAGCTAAGTTCCAATTTTGGAACATGAATTGTTTTTAACAATTATCGACAGATGGCACTATTTGTACTATTCCTTTTTATTTTTTGTATTGTTGAATGTCACATGAGCATATTCTAACCTTCAAAAACGTGATTCATATAATGTACTGTCATTTGTAAGTAATTAAAAATTATTTCTTTTTAATTTACACTATTCGTAATTAAAACATTTCTAAAAATTTACAATGATACTTTTTCCTAACATTTTGCCCATTATTTTATAGTTTGATATTTATATTTGTTATTTGTTACGTCAATAATAAATATTTATTTGCCATAAAATAAAAATAATATAATTTATTAGTGTTCCTATTTTGGAACATGGCTTTTCTTATGTATTTTTTTTAAATTTTTGTTACAAATTCTGTTATTAATTTCTTCTAGAAATTATGGATCCCAAAAGCTTTTACGGTAAAAAAGCAAACTAGTACAGCAAATAGCCTCAATTTACTGTTGGACAAAATATCTGAAAAAGCACTTGATTCAGCCGACATTTTTATTTCGCCACCAGAGGATCCGGATGGAGATTCAGATATTTCTAATGACGAATATACTGCAGAAAATATTGCAGATAAATTTTCTTCAAAAATATTAGCTGGACCAGCTGAAGCAAATATCTATGTAGGAAATCATCACTGTTGAGAGAACGACAGCAATGATGAAAGCAAAATTATTGAACGACCAATAAAGAGAAAACGGCGGTATTTCAGCAGCAGCGATGAAGAGATTCAAGCTTCTACATCTAAGGCAACACCAGGTCCAAAAAGACTGACCATATCAAAAAAGGGTGAAACATGGATAAAAACTGATTTTGTGTCACATCTGCTACCAACGCAAAAAGAAAATAATTCTGTAACCTTGGTATCTCCAAGTTCACTAAAACAGCCTGTGGAACTTTTTGAATTGTTTTGGGATAAGCATTTGTTTGAATATATTCAAAAACAAACATTGTTGCACGCGAGAGAAAAAGATCCAAATAGTGTATTTCAAGTTACAGTTGATGAAATCAAATTATTTTTTTCTATATTGATGATATTGGGATATAACGGAAGACCTCGCAGAGATATGCATTGGAGTTTAGACGCAGATCTTCAGAACATTGCTGTATCGTCAGCTATGTCTCGTCAAAGATTCAGAGACATACTGAAAAATCTACATTTTGTAGATAACTCTACATTGAAAAAGGAAGATAAATTTTCGAAAATAAGGCCTCTTATTCAACATCTTAACAAAAAAATTATACAGCATGTACGAAACCAAGAAAACGTCGATGTAGATGAATCAATGGTACCATATTACAGTCACCATTCATGTAAGCAAAGGATTCAAGGAAAGCCAATAAGATTTGGATTCAAGTTTTGGTCCATGAATTTATCAAATGCATATTTGATTTGGACCGAGCCATACCAAGGAAAAGGAACCCATTTAGATCATGGAGAACTTGGATTAGGTGCTTCGGTGGTTACAACTTTTGCAGATAAATTGAAAAAACAATTTCCTAATCGGCATTACAATTTCTTTATCGACAACTTTTTTACAGGATTACCTTTAGTCCGAAAAATTACTGAATATGGATATGGGTGTACTGGTACTGTTAGAAATACTAGAATTGAAAACTGTCCCCTAAATATAAATAGCATGAAAAAAGATGTAAGGGGTTTTGTTGACAGCTATTCTAGTAACGAATTAATTGAAATTCAATGGAAAGATAATGCTGTCGTTCAGGTTGTTTCCAACTGTTACGGCGTAGCTCCGAGCTCTAAATCTACACGTAGATATTCAGCTGCAGAAAAAAAGCATATCACAGTTGAAATGCCACATGCCATCAACATGTATAATTCACACATGGGTGGAACTGATCTTATGGATCGAAATGTAGCAAATTACCGTATCACAATTCGGAATAACAAATGGTATTGGCAAATATTTTCACACCTTCTTTCTGCTTCATTGTCTAATGCTTGGATTCTTTATCGAATTCAACTAGAGAATCAAAAAGCTGTTGAATCTGCCAGCGATAATTATAGTGAACCTATTCAAAATTTAGACTTCTTGGCATTTATAAGAAGTATTGTTGCCACATACCAGCTGTCTAGTAGAACTGGAGCAAATCCAGGACGACGGAACTCTCGTACTGTATTATTTAGGAACGTTCCTAAAGTGGTATGTGAAAATACATCATTGCTGCATTACCCTGATTCATTCAAGCAAAATCGTTGTGTAAAAAAATACATTTGGTTATGGTGTGTGCTCTGTAAACTTGCACCACGTGGAATGTTTCAAAAAAATTCACAGCTTTTAGTATTATTTACTAATGCCATAAGTACATTATTCTAATATATTATAACTTTATCATTTCTAAATAAAACATTTTTGTGTTCTTGATTTAGTGTGTAATTGTAGCCAAGTTCCAATTTTGGAACATTTTTTATTTCCCCTCCACTGTCCCCATATATTAATAATTTTTAAGATTGATTCAAATTCAGTGTTTAAATACGTTATATAAATAATAAACAATAGCAAATTTTAAAATTAAAATTTCGGCCAAGAATGGGTTAATGAACATATGTAGAGCTACGCAAGATTTTTCAGGATTACCGCTTTTTAGATGATAAAAATCTTCTTTAAACCGAGTGTCAATTTGTCTTTTAGTTTGCCCGATGTAAACTTTATTACTATCATTACCGCTAATTTTATAAATGCCGGATTTTTTGTTAGTATCTATCTTATCTTTAGGATTACCTAATAAAGATTTAATGGTATTACTTGATTTGTAAGTTACGGTTAAATTTTGATTTTATTTTTTTTGTTTAAATTAAGAAGCGTTATCGTACGGTCGTTTTATGTATTTATTATTATTTTTATTATTAAATGGTGTTGATTGTAAAATTAGAAACGAATTGGCGATGTTTAAATTTATGAATTAATTTATCGATACTTGTAACCGGGAAACCGTTATACTTAGCTATGTATTTAATATAGTTTAATTCAATATTAAATCGTTTTTTGTTGTTGAACGATGCTAATTTACGTTGCCAGAAATGATTGGAGTCTGCAGTTATAAATCTGTTAGTGTGAGTGGATTTTCTGTAAATATCAAACTCTAGTTTATTTTTGTTTCGAATAACCAGTACGTCCGGAAATGGTAGTTGTTTATTGGTTTCTTTTTCAATAGTAAATTTAATTGATGGGAAAACTGAATTTAAACTGTCTAGAAACATTTTGAAATCACAATTTTTGGTATTAACTATGGCAAAAATATCATCTACATATCTAATCTAAACTCTAGGAAAATATTTGTTGTTTTTCTTAAATTCAATTTCGAAATTACTCATGAATAAATCAGCCAAAAATGGTGAGAAATTATTTCCCATAACTGTACCTTCATTTTGACGGAAAATTTTATTATTTACTTGAAAATAATTTTGATTCATACAAAGTTCAGTAGATTCTAAATATTCATTAATTTGTGTCAGAGTTGTTAGGCCCTCTGGCTTGGTTTACATATTGAGTAATCTTAACTACTCCGCTTAAATTTGTACTACTGATGAGAACTTAGTTCTCGAAACACGTATATAGCTTATTTTATAATTTTAAGGATAAGGGGTAATTGTTTTAGTTTTAGTTAAAGTGGAATTACCTAAAACACGTGTCAATGAAATTCCTGTGATATGTCTCAACGAAACTAATGTCACGTCAAAAGATTCGTTGCAGCTGTGACATGAGAAGCTTGGACGCCAAAATAAGCAGCATGTTATTAAAAGTAAATACATATTTTCAAATTATATCTTGACCGTCCAATAATCGAACTCAAATTTATTAGTTTGATTTAAAAATTTAGGTAATTTGACATTACAAGAAAATAATTATACCGGTATCACTCGTAGGGCGTCTGAATCTCACGAGACAGTGAAGGCCTTCACACACTGTTTAGAACCGACCGGCAGCGATCGATCAGCATAAATAAGTTTGCATAGTTTCTTAAGGAGCATGCAGACGCGCCGTCATGCCGACAAGTGTACGTACCAGAAACTTTGCAAACTTAGTGTGCGATGGCCTTAAGACAAAGGAGAGACTTCTAGACTAGAACGGAAAACTCGCACGGAGAGCCCAAGAAACGGAAAATTTTGCTCACCTGGAGGTTGGTTTCGGAATTTGACGGATTAGACTGTCAGACTGTTGAAAGGAATACTCGCAATTATCTGTCTTCTGCAATCTCGGGCCCTGCTTTTATACAGATTTGCTAATTAAACCAGCTTAGGTTTACTTATTGATAGCAACACCTGCATAAAAGACTAGAGCAAAAGGTACAAACTGGAACACGATCGTGACTTCTCTTTACTCTGCTTATTTCCCGGTCAAACTACGCGTTTGTCGCTTAAACGTTAAATTTTACTACTTTTTCTAAAATATATTACTCATTATAGCATTATATAAAAATATTGTCACACTACTATCAGTTTGAAGATACAGAGTAGGCTCGCATTTGCCACGGATTGGTCTTTGAGTCCCATATGTAGTTGTTTTTGTATGTTTGCATGTGCAAACTTGCAAAAAATTCATATCTGTTTTTATAATTCCTTTCTGCATGTTGAAAGCTGCACATACGTAATGCACTCATTGCTTATTATTTCTTAGCGTTTGTGGCACTTTCGTATCTGTAATATCATGGGTCGTATTGTTCGTACTTCGGTAATTTTATTATTTATTTAATTACATATCTTCTTGAGAATGACTGATTCAAATAAAATAATAATAATTTCAGTGTACTGAAGTAGTCGAAGAGGACGAGACTCAAGGTGATGTTGAGCTCTCTGAGAACATAAAAGATCATATGGACGCTTCTGTTGAATCAAATTTATTCTTTCCCAAAAACATATATGAAATTTAGTCAGCAACTTCTGTCTCTATATCTGCTGGAAGACAGTAAAAAGGACGTATTAAATGAGAATAAAGGACTTTTATTTAAAACCTGGGAGGACGAAATGTCTGGTTTCATTTTTACCTTTCGTCACCTTTAGGTAAGGAAGGTATTGCCTTTGGTCGAAAAAATCAATGACGAGTTTTTAGTGAATAAGCATGTTTTAGGGTCCCTATAATACGATTTTACCATTTTTACGATGATGTCTGTATGTATGTATGTATGTACGAGGGTCATTAAATAAATAAAGAGACAAATAGCTATAGCTCAAAAACGGTTTATTTCAATCTTTCAAAATTAAGGCTATTTTTCAACATAATCACCCCCCACAGTTATGCACTTGTCCCATCTTTCTTGCAGCTTCCTAATTTCCTTGGCGAAGAATTCTTTCGATTTACCCCGAAGCCACTTTTGCACCGCTTCCTTAACTTCCTCATTGTTAGCAAATCTTTTTCCACGTAGGGCGTCTTTGAGTGGTCCAAACAGGTAAAAATCAGATGGGGCGAGGTCGGGACTGTAGGCAGGATGAGGTAAGACCTCCCAACCCAATTCTTGAAGCTTATCACGGGTCAGCTGGGCTGTATGAGGGCGGGCGTTATCGTGCTGAAGAATGACTACTTTTGACAAGAGTCCACGACGTTTGCTCCTGATAGCTGGTTTAACTTTGTGTTCTAGCATCTCAGAGTAGTATTGGATATTGATAGTTCGCTGATCTTCAAGGAAATCGCAATAGACTGGACCCTATGAGTCCCAAAAGATGGACGTCCACATCGGGGTTCATCACCTACACTTGTTCGGCCACTTTTAAATCGATCACCCACAAAATTCGCACGGTTCATACAACTTTTACCGTACTGTATCAACATTCCAGAAAAAAATTCACTTGGCTTTACTATTACTATTTTTTCGTATTCCTCAAGTTTACATCCAGAAGAACAAGTGATTAGATTTTGGTTATAATTGGTGAACCGGAAGTAGCCTCATTTGAAGATTTAACAGTTAAATTTGATTTATTGACATTTAACGTTATTATAAATTAAAGAATATATTATTCTCTATACGATATGATTACATTTTATACTTCATATTCGATAGATACAGAGTTAAAGAATTTTAAAGAAATTAAATTTTATAATTCAGCCAGTTATGCTAAACATGGAAACTGCTAATATATTCATATAATTCAAATTGACAGATGTCAGTATCAATAAAAAGTAAATTAATGTGGCAGAGATGAGGATGTTGAAGTAGATGTTGGGGAAGACACGGAAAGATACGGTAAGAAAATAACTCTGTGTTACAAGTTTCTAGAAAGATACAAGACAGACGATTACATTGGTTTGAACATGTCATGAGGAGAAATGAAGAATTATATTGGAACAAGGAGGGGGTGGAGTGGCAACACTGAGGTGATGAGAACGTATCTTAACTATAAAATAACAATTGTGCGAAATATAAAAATCAAACAGCGGAAAAATATCAAGTACACAGGATTTCTATTACTGCAGAGCTGGAGACAAAACGTGAGTAATTTTTATTACTTCTAATTACACACACACAACATATTCGAATATAATCTAAAACATATTTCGCTTAACCTTGGAAATATCTACTTAACATCTAATTAAACTTACTCAGCGCGCGTCTCAGTCAAGCAGTGTCGCACAACCAAGAAACACAAAACTATATTTCGTTCTCAGTGTTGCCAAACTAAGCAAAAATAAAATAATAATAAAATGACAAACAATACAGATTTAATCCTAAAAACAATTCAAGAAAGCAAAGATGAAACAATGAAAGCTATTAATGATACTAAAACAGAAATACTTCTTTCAATCGAGCAAACAAACGAGAAAGTAGCGGCTATTGAGAACGACATAATAATACTTAAGGAAGAAAATAAAGCACTTAAGTTGGCTCTAGAAGAAAAAGACAATAAAATAGAACATCTTGAAAAATTTAGTAAGATAAAAAATCTGGCTTTACACGGTATTCCAGAACATGGAAATGACACAAAATTCAATCTCCAAGAACATGTAATTAATTTGATTAAAACCAATCTAAAAATAGAGATAAAAAATCTAGATGTCGACAATATATACAGAATAGGTTCAAGAAATACTCAGAAGAATCGCGCAGTTATTATGACTCTATGTAACCATGAAAACCGAAATATTAAAACATAAAAAACTATTAAAGGGTACATATATATATATATATATATATATATATATATATATATATATATATATATATATATATATATATATATATCGAAGATGAACTTACCAAAAGACAGATAATTATAAGGAATAAATTACAGCCTCACCTCAAAGAAGCACTAAAATTAGGCAATAAGGCATATATTCCTACCTATATATATATATATATATATATATATATATATATATATATATATATATATATATATATATATATATATATAATGGCGAAAAATTCACGCCGAATCAACTCGAAGACATTACTCCAGAATTGTCAAATAGAAAATTGCTTCCAAACCTAAATACGACCATGAGGGAGGAAAATCGTAAAACGAATAAAGAAGTTTTTGAAACTCAAGATGCAACGTCTGAACACGGTAATGAGATAATCCAATTAAATAACAATGATGGCAATCTACAACAAGACAAAATAACGAAACCAGACAAAATAAAGAAGGCCCAAAAGAAGATCGAATGACCAATGGACAGACTTTTACGCCCAAGAGCATAAGCAACTCCATCAAAAAACTAAGAAAAACAAATCACACAATCCTCTGTAAACAACATTGTAAAGAAGACCTAGTTTCAATTGCTTTCTGGAATATGCAAGGGTATAAAAACTTCGGCGAACTAGATAATAAACAAGTAGAATATATATAAAATATGGACATCATTTGTGTATGTGAGACTTGGGTAGAAGAATCATATTATAGAAAGCCTAGCTTCCTAAATAATTACAATGACTACTTCAGCGGTGCTGTGAGAGATGCAAGTAATGGTAGAGCTAAGGGTGGCCTAAAAATTTACATAAAGAAAGATACATGTAATATTATGCTTATCGATAAATCTGTCCATTGGATAATACTAAAAATAACATTTAGCGCCAGCAACACAGAAATAATATTGTGCCTTATATACTTTTCGCAAAGCTACGATTATAGCTCTACCTTGGAATTATTCTCAGACACATTAAGTGACATTAATTATAAATTCATAAATATGCCTATAATCGGAGTCGACTTCAATGCCCAGATCGGAAATCTAAACCAGGCAGAAGAAATTATTTTTGAAGCTTCAGAGCTTAGCCATGAACGAAGAGCAGACGACAAGGTTAACCCAAAAGGTAAAGCATTAACTGAAATCATGGAAACAGAAGGCTTCTATGCATTAAACGGAAGAAGTCAGAGCGATTCTCCAGCCAAATATACATATATAAGCAATGTAGGCCAAAGAATTATTGATTATGTGTGGATAAATACGAACTGTATTAATTTAATAAAAGATTTTGAAGTTGATAACATTATTCTTATCTCAGATCACCTTCTTTGTCACTTAAAAATACATGACACTAAAAATATCGAACACATAGGAAACAATTACGACAATCCAAAATATAAAACCCGGACCAAAATTAAATGGGACTCTAACAAAACGTTTGAATTTATAGAAATGATGGAAACAGAAGGCACACGGGCCGAACTAAATACGGTACACACTACCTTAAACCTATATGAAAAAATCTTGGAATCATGTTATAAAATTGCTGATAATTTGGAAATAAAATGTACAATTAAGACAAATCACAAACAATACAAAAACAAGCCCTGGTATGACAGGCAGTGCAAAGATGCAAAGAAGCAAATGAGGAATAGTTACCTCAAGTTCCAAAAAGAGAGAACAAATAAAACTAGACTTAACTTATATTTGGAGGACAAAAAGATATATAAATCTTCTATATCACAGAAAAAATAAAATATACGAGGCACACCTGCAAGAAACAATGAATAATATTAGAGATTGCAAACAATTCTGGACACTTTACAATAAACTTAAACCAAAAAAAACATGAAGCGAACCCAATAAACATCATGGAATGGGAAACCTTCTACATAAATCATTTTAGGAGGAATGAGATAGTTTATATACAGTGTGCGATTAAAGTGTGGAATATCAAAAAAAAAGCCGAACTCAGCCGGTTTTTATAAAAACGCTGAAACACGTCGATTTTAATTTCTAAAAATACATATTAATATGTACGATTCATCTTCCGACTTTCATTTGGTTTTCAGTTATGACGTCATCATAAAAAAATTTAAATGACAACATAGATTTTTAGTAGTGAAATCCGATAGTGTTTTTTCTTCTCTTTATGATCATGTAAATAAATCATAACGTTGCATAACAAAAATTCTGAGTAAAATCGAGTTGAACATTTAATAATAATGAAAAATCAAGATACCCTGATAAAAAAAATTAAAGTTGATTATGGAACTTATAACTTATAAATCATGAAAAACGAAAAGTTTTAAACTGAAAAATGAAAAATAAAGCAAACAAAATTAACACTATTAAATTAAATGAATGTAAATGTAAATTTTTATCGAGGTAGGTATCTTGATTATTCATTATTATTAAATGTTCAACTCGATTTTTCTCAGAATTTTTGTTATGCAACGTTATGATTTATTTACATGATCATAAAGAGAAGAAAAAACTCTATCGGATTTCACTACTAAAAATCTATGTTGTCATTTAATTTTTTTTGTGATGACGTCATAACTGAAAAACAAATGAAAGTCGGAAGATGAATCGTACATATTAATGTGTATTTTTAAAAATTAAAATCGACGTGTTTCAGCGTTTTTATAAAAACCAGCTGAGTTCGGCTTTTTTTTGATATTCCACACTTTAATCGCACATTGTAGAATATACTGATGTTATGCACTCATATCTTGACACAACTATCTCTGAATACGAACTACGCCACACGTTGAGATGCCTCAAAATTAACAAATCTTGAAATCTTTCACAAATTATTGGTTTACAACTCTACTGGCATTCTTAAATGAATGTATGAACTCAGAACATGTACCACCAAAACTTACACACAGAAATCTAATACACATTCATAAAAAATCTGTTGTGGTCAGCACAATACTTCTTGCTACTTCCTTTTTTGGTTACATAAGTATAGGGCGCGAACAGTCATGTTACATTGTTGGCCTTGACAAGCAAATGTGGGGGCCTGTTTCAGGATGATAATTAGTAATTATGTACATGGATGTCAATTGTCAATTTTCATTCAGAATTTCAAGACTTTCTAAATACACGTAGTTAATTTGTCACCAGGAGTGTGGAATTTACTTATCGAGGAAAATAAACCACATGGAATTGGAAAATCACTAAATTTAGAATGAGAAATTTTGATACTTGACATCTATATATATATATATATATATATATATATATATATATATATATATATATATATATATATATATATATATATATATATATATATTATATATATATATATATATATATATATATATATATATATATATATATATATAATTACTAGCTATCATTCTGACATGGGCCCCCATATCTGCTTGTCAAGGCCAAGAAAATCACATGACTGCTCGCGCCCTATTGTATTTAACATTTCTTGTATACCTTCACTCTCTATACCAAAAATTCTACTTACATATATCTATTCCTTATATTTAGATTCTTTAATTTTAAATTCATTTTATGAAGAAATTTTGTCCTCTTCTAATTTTTCGAAATGTTTCCAAATCATTGTCAGGATTGACAGTATTTTTGAAGGATATATGTAATATACCTATAATTTTAAATATTTAACTATTAATACATTAAGAAATAATATAATGTATGTACTTCCCAGAAAAAGTCTTCGGTAATGTCTCCGGATTTCTGACACTGACATGTATCTGTCATTTACAAACAATTTAAATTTTCAACTATTTTCCATGGCCAATCTTTCGGTTGTAAAATTTATTATAACAGATTATTTTATATATTATATTTCTTTTATCTCTAAATCTATAGAATATATTATAAAATATTTAAATGTATCAGATAGAGAATTTAATTTTCTTTAATAATACCAAGAAAAAAATTCAAAAAATATTATTTAGAAGATTTTTTTTTAAGAATCTTCTACTTCCGGTTGTCCAATTGTTACCAAAACCTTTTCAGATCTTCCCATGAATGTCCGATTGGGAAATACGTAGTTAAACAAATTTAAAGTCTTATAGTTTTTGAGTAATCATCCTTCCAATATCCTACATACATACACACACACACACACACACACACACACACACACACACACACACATACATACACACACACACAGACATCATCGTAAAAATGTTAAAATCGGATTGTAGGGACCTTAAAACGTGCTTATTCAATAAAATCTGGATATGCGGTTTTTAGCATGAATTCAATACCTCTCTTAGCGAGTGGTAAAAAGGAGACAAAAACAATATTCTTAAGTAGAGAGGTATAGCCCTATCAAACACTATCTTGAAAGTTCTCACATAAATTATTTGTAAACGTCTGGAAACTTGGGCAGAAAGTTTTGACATCATGCCGGAAGCCCAAAGCGGCTTTAGAAAAGGAAGATCTTGCCTAGACAACATTTTCACATTAAATGCAGTCATACAGACACGCTTATTGGAAAAAAGGGACACATACGCAATCTTTGTAGACTTCAAACAGGCGTTTGATTTCATAGATCATACTAAATTGTGGAATAAACTATTTGACCTTGGAGTGAGCGCTAAACTAATCAGATTATTAAGGAATATCTACACTGAATCAAAAATTATTCTGAATATTAACAACGAATTCTCAAATCCAATTAATATTACGAAAGGCGTACTACAAGGAGATTCTCTAAGTCCTTTATTGTTCAACCTATTTATATCTGATATCGAAAAATTCTTCAAAGAACAAGCAGCCGCAGAAGTCTATATCAATCCCTCCACAGACATTCTTTTACTACTTTACGCAGATGACCTCGTCATTCTCTGTAACTCAGTGCCAGATATACACAGAAAACTTCGTATCCTAGAGTACAGCAACCTAAATGAACTAAAGATTAACCCTCAAAAAACCAAAGTCATGAGATTTTACACAGGACGACCACGCCGAATAAATGATAATTTCACATGTCAAAATGCAAAGATAGAGACCACAACTGAATATATCTATCTAGGCATCCCATTTGTAAGCTCAGGTCAACAGAGGAGATCAAAAGAACTAATGATCAGCAAGGGAAGATGTGCAGCTGGTAATCTAAAAAATCTTATGATCAAAACGAAACTGACATCCAGGGAAGCACGGATTAAATTGTACAAAACAATAGTACTTCCTACAATACTATACGCCGCAGAAGTTTACAGTCTACAGTACATAGATGAAATAGAAAGAGTTCAGACAGGGTTCTTCAAAAATATGTTCAACTGGTCTAAATTTACACCTTACTATATAGTTCGCACAGAAATGAATCAAGCCAAACTAGAAGTACATATTTTGAAAGCAATTATAAACTATACCAAGAAACTTCTTTTAATGAACTCTCAACGATATCCAATGTTATGTTATAATAAATTAATGAAAATAGACAAGAATAACGCTAATAAATCTAAACTTAACTGGGTAACACAGGTTAAAAACATATTTGACAAAGCCGATAGTTTAGAAATTTGGAACCAACAAAATTATACAGCTATGGACAAATTCTCCGATCAAATGATTGAGAATCTAGACCTCAAACTAAAAGAAGAAGACCAAGCCAGAATAATTAATTCAACATATAACATACTTTTCAAGGATATAACGCTGCCCGTCGAAGGATTCAACTACTTAAGAGCAGAAGTCAACTTCAAAATAACAAAAATTATAAGTCAAATCCGAGTTGCCTCAACATGAGATACCGCTCAGATTTACATCAACGGCAAAGTCCACAAATTTAATAATACTAACATTTGTACCATCTGTAATTCTTTAGAGATCGACAATTTCCACCATTTCTTCGTAACCTGTCCATTCTACACCCCATTGAGAGTCCACTACATTGCCAAATACTTACAGGGAGTAGCAGATGACAGACATCATACCGCCCTTTTCAACTTCAAATCACGAAATCAAATGATCGATATATATAATTTTACAATCAGAATGTTTGCAATGAATGAGTAATTTGATATGTTTATTACTGTCCGCCTCTAGAAAACTATATCTAAAATGAAATATGTTAAGCGCTTGTATAATGTCTAGAAATTGTTAATATCTATCTATTTATAAATATGTGTATACAAATATTACCCACTCTTTTGTATAGGCTAAGCCTGCTCACAAATAAATTATTTAGTATTATTATTATTATATTATTGGAACAAGGATGAATAGTTTAGTAATAGGAGGTTGAAGAAACAGTGGAAGACCAAAGATAAGATGGAAGGACTATATTGCGGAAGACTTGAGAGAAAAGGAACTGAATCAGAACGACACGCAAAAATAGCGACCCCTAACGAATGGGAAAAGCTAAAGAAGAAGAATGTCATTGTCAAGTGCAATTTGAAAAGTTTGTTTATGAAATAATTCTACTGGAAATTTAGAATCTTTTGCAAGAAAAACTATGTATGGAATTTATACATTATATACAGGATTGACGGAAGGTATTGTGCTGGCCGCAACAGTTTTTATTTTATTTTTATTTCATCTATAACTTTACAAGATATAACAGTCATTTTATATAAATAACCCATAATCATCACGTAGGCCTTAGGCCCGACCAAGGGGAAACGTATGCCGTAATTTCAAGCAAACATGGGATTGTACTTGTCAAACAGTACCCTGCATTTTATCAGCATTTTCATGTAATGTACGTGTACTCTGACAGTTGCGCATATACTACGAAACAAAAATTCCGAACCCATGGTTATGGCTACGTTGAAATTCTATAGCTTTAATGGAATTAAATTTAAGTTTTGATATTGTCTGACACATTTTTTAATTACCTACATAAAAATATTAGTTATTACAAAATCTCTTATTTTAAACTCAAAATTACCATGATAGGTAAACACATCCTGAGATGTTACTTTAAAATAAAATTGCTATGCGAAACAATCAGTAACAGATGGCTTCGTATTTTTTATTTATTCATGAATAATTATAATAATAATAATAATACTTTATTAAATAGCGTTAGCTAATACATACATAAATGTTACAAAAAATATATTATATTCAATGGGTTAAACATCTATAAATACAATTTTAATTTAGATTTGAATTCATTTGTAGTTTTATCTACTATTAACCTTTAGAATATAAATTAATCTTTCTTTCCAAATAATGATTTTAATGAATTTAAAATGATAATTTTATTATGAATTTAAATTGCAAAATCCTTTGAGAAATATGTAATTTAAATTTGGTTTTCAAATTAAATTAGTTGAAGTAAGAGCATTAATTAATGTGTTCATTTAATGTTTCGTTTTCTTTTTTGTGTAAATGAGTGAACATGAAAGCAAAGATGATAAATATATACAGGCTGTTATATTTTAATGGACCCGGCAAATATCCCGTATTTATTAAGTTAGTAATTTCTTTCATATAACATGATTTATACAGCAACATGTAAGCTACTTGATGACGGATGTACATTCATGATACCTCTTCCGGTTTATTAGTAATTAATATCAACTTAGAAATTTCAAATGGAACATACTATATTTTTTTACAAATTTGAAAAGTACATCAAATTTTCTTTAAAAACATGTAAAATATTCCATAAGTTGCATTATTAAAAAGTAAAATTGCGGGCACTTTTTTATACACCTAGTCGAAAAGAGAATAGTGAGCCATGACTGTGGCTCATTCTTCATCCAATATTCATTTCTCCTCATGACATTTTCAAACCAATGTAATCATCTCGCTTGTATCTTTCTAGAAACTTGTAAAACTAGAGTTATTTCCGTGTCTTCCCCAACATCTACTTCAACATCCTCATCTCTACCACATTAATTTACTTTTTATTTATACTGGCATCTGTCAATTTGAATTATATGAATATATTAATAGTTTCCATGTTTAGCAAAGCTGGCTGATTTATAAAATTTAATTTCTTTAAAATTCATTAACTCTATATCTATTGAATATGAAGTATAAAATGCAATCAAATCGTATAGAGAATAATATATTCTTTAAGTTATAATAACATTAAATGTCAATAAATCAAATTTAACTGTTAAATCTTTAAACCAATTATAACCAAAATCTAATCAGTTGTTCTTCTGGATGTACACTTATAATTTTTGGAATCGTGGTATTGAAGTTATGCGATCACACACACACACACACACACACACACACACACACACACACACACACACACACACACACACACACACACACACACACACACACACACACACACACACACACACACACACACACACACACACACACACACACACACACACACACACACACACACACACACACACACACACACACACACACACACACACACACACACACACACACACACACACACACACACACACACACACACACACACACACACACACACACACACACACACACACACACACACACACACACACACACACACACATACACACACATAGACACACACACACACACACACACACACACACACACACACACACACACACACACACACACACACACACACACACACACACACACACACACACACACACACACACACACACACATAGACACACACACACACACACATACATACATACATACACACACACACACACACACACACACACACACACACACACACACACACACACACACACACACACACACACACACACACACACACACACACACACACACACACACACACACACACACACACACACACACACACACACACACACACACACACACACACACACACACACACACACACACACACACACACACACACACACACACACACACACACACACACACACACACACACACACACACACACACACACACACACACATAGACACACATAGACACATAGACACACAGACACACACACACATAGACACACATAGACACATAGACACACAGACACACACACACACACACACACACACACACACACACACACATACATACATACATACATACATACATACATACATACATACATACAGACAGCATCGTAAAAATGGTAAAATCGTATTATACGGACCCTAAAACATGCTTATTCACTAAAAACTCATCATTGAATTCTTTGCCCAAAGACAATACCTTCCTTACCTAAGGGTGACGGAAGGTAAAAATCTAAATATGTATAAAGAATAGATGTAAGTAGAATTTTTGGTGTAGAGTGTAGGTATACAGGAAATGTTAAATACAATTGGCCGCGAGCGGTCATGTCACTTTGTTGGCCTTGACAAGCAGATATGGGGGCCCGTGTCAGAATGATATAAACAACGAAGCACAATTTGAAATACAGTTACTGTTTGTACTGAAAACTACAGAATTGATACGCAACCAGGCAAAAGTAATGAAATTCTAAGAAAAATTAACGAACAACGTAAATAAATGTTAATCACACGAAAAGGTCAAGACGAATGACAGAACACTACATAGCCATTCAGCAAGAAACGTGTCATGAAAACGTGTAAATATTGAAATCCAGTAGTGCCAACATGTGGTGAAGACATGAACTACAATTATTTTAAATAAATTAAAAATGCATTAAAAACATTGCACCGTATTCCGAGCGCACTTTTATGATAAAAGCGCTTTTACATTATTTTCTTATGAGGAGTGTGCTCCATAAAAGCACTTTTATTATAAAAGTGCGCTCTGAATATGTGCCATTATGTTCGACTTTAAAATAATTTTAAATTTAATTAAAATATACTTTTCTTATAGTATGCAAAATATAATTTTGTTTTCTTCGTTTTCTTACACATAAACATCACGCGGTCATTACTACAGTGTTTTTTTTATTTATTTATTTTGTAATGTTTTGATGACGTGCCTCCTCTGCATAAATATTTTTAGTATATCAACTTGATAAAACGAATTAGAATTAGAATAGGGCCCCTGGTTAGGGAGGTCACAGTAAAGATAAGCACTAATTACCAAATGTCAACAAATAACTAAAATAAAACTGAAAACTAAAGTAATGAATTGAAAATGGACTATTTAATATTAAAACCAATGAAGCTACAGAATTTTAAAAGAAAAGTTAAATAAGTGAATTTAATATAACTACGAAATGATTAATTATAAATTTTACTATAACAATGTATGTTATTAAGGTTATGAAGGTACATGAAGGAATGGAATGTATAAAATAAAGAAATTGGAATACAGGTCAAAATTAGAACGTAACAATGTTTCGTTTGAAATGCGCTACGCACGTATTGTAAAAAGTAGTGCTGGACATGACGTCATTGCCTGCACTTAATGCAAAACTAAATATATAAACGGAAAACGCTTTAAGTAAGTGAATTTAACTTAAGTATCAAATGATTTTAAGGTTAGGAAGAGAAGCAAAGGCATGGAATATAATAAAATAAGGAAATTGGAAAGAAGACTAAATTAGAATGTTACAAATTCCTACCCAACTTCCTTAAACAAAAACTTAAAAAAAATTACTTGTACGAGATGTAATCGTTATTCTATAACAGCGTCAATAATACCAAAAACAAATAGATGAAATTAGCCAACATAGCCCAAATATTTTAATTCTGGCACTATAAAAAACCATTTATCCTCATTCAAAATAAGTCCCACATCAATAAGTCTTTTTAATACCTCTTCTAATACTTCCATATGTTTTTCGAAGGATTCTGCAATAACGATGATGTCATCTAAATACTTAAGACATACGGTTCAAATTCTGGACCTAACACCTTATCAACGAATTTCTGAAAAGTAGTAGGAGCTCCATGAAGGCCAAAACCGAGATGAGTAAACTCGCACAATCCTCTCCCAGGAACAGTAAAAGCTGTAATTTATTTTTTTGATTCGGAAGATAACGAAATATTCCAGTAAGCAAATTTTATATCTAAACTCCATATATAGGTACTTTGTATTCATTAAACGATCCAATATGCCGACATATAAGGTAATAGGTACGCGTCACGCTACGTTAACGGCGTTTACCTTGTGCAAGTCCACACAAAAGCGCCAAGAACCATCCTTTTTGGGACCATAAGTATAAGTGATGCCCAATCAGAATCTGATTTTTCGATAACTCCAAGAGCTTTCACTACTGCAAGCTGTTTATCTATTTCCGCTTGAACTACTAGTGACAATGGATAATATCTTTACTTATAAGGGACCTGTTTCGGCTCTATTAACCTAATATTCTTAGCGTACCCTATTTTATCGCGCATATTCAAAAAATATGCGTTCACGTGAAAATCCAGAACTGCTCTCTGTGACTCATTCATTAGAAAAGTTTTAACGTCTATGGATAATAATAACTGTGACGAAGCTTCTGATTCTATTGTAATAAATTTCCATCTATCACTATGTAGGTCAGGGGTTATTCCCAGTTGTCTAAAAAAATAGACGCCAAAAATATGAGTATGATGTAACTCGGGGACGACTATAACTTTTATCCAATATGTTTTATCCGCAACAGTAAATGATATTTGTACTGAACCTTCGGACACAACTCTTTGACCATTAACTATGGTATAGTAAGATTTACTAGAAGAGCTTAAGCCAAAATCGAGACTGTAAAATATTCCATCATTACCACCAATAAGAGTACGGTCTATCATCGTCTCTGACATGCGCTAAAATAAAATTATGGACCGGATTTAAATGAGAATTCTCGGCTGATATCCGACCTGCTAATGTCCGTGATTTACTTTTCCCAAAGTTTTACATTTCGAACAGGTATTTCTAATTACATCGAACGTACCACAACCATAACATTTCCTAACGCGAGTTTTCTTATATTCCTTTATAATATGACCTAACTTACTAGAATTAAAACATTTAATCTTTTCCACACTACGAGAAGGTTTGCGGTGACTGTCGTCCATATTATCTCCACTTTTAATATAACAAAGATCGGGTTCCACGAGTCGTTTATTTTTGACATTTGAAGGGGACCCGTCATAGATTAAGGAAAATATATAGTAGAAGATTGGGTATCTCCCTTATAAACCGTGATAACAAGTTTAGTGACGTCTATGAAAAGGCCAGAGAACTAAATTTGACAGCCGACAAGGTGGCGGGAAATATAAATTCATTTCGAATTGTTCTAAACTTTAAATTTTATTTCTTCATAATGTAATTAATAAAAAATCTATCGAAAATAGATACTTTATTAAAGACATTATCAAGAAATGTGAAATATATCTTGCACTATAAAAAATAATTAAAATAATTAATATGTTAATGTCTTTATTTAAAAAAGTATACATTACACTATTTACATCAAATAAATAATTACAAATCTCAAACAACGCGGCAACAACTATACTAAAATTTAAGCTCATACTATTCAAGGAACCAAAAATTTGAAATATTATTATTACAAGAGATATTTTTATTTCAAAAAAGGGATGTTAATTTCAATGTCTGCCAGATATGCACTGCTTCTATGACCTCGTCATCGACGTTCGTCCACTTTTTAACTAATTATCCTATTTTTACACTTTTTTTATGAAAACTGGCAACACCATACTATTCCAACATTCTCTGATGAATCTTATGAAGCTTTATGTCATTTCGCCAAAGAATCGTTATATCTTGCTGCTCTCCTACAACCAAACTTCTAAGAACACCGCCATGATGTACATTGTCGTAGTCCACTTATACACACCATTTCTTCTACTCGGCACTATCAACTTCTTCTGCAGGAATGTCTCTTCACTACACAAAAGTTACAAATATTTCATGTGATCTTTTTCTGAAATATTATTAATAATGCTAATATGAAAGATAATATATTTACCGAAAATATATTGTATGATAAAATACTGTATTGCTTTAAAGATACCAATTCACAAATAATAGTTTTAAATGTCAAAGTATTTCGAACGATGCAATAGAGAAATGTGTGAAATTTACAGCAGTTGTCAAACATTATGTTACTTTTTTTATATAATTTTGACATTAAAGTTTGAGAATCACTGTAAAAGCTGTACTACTTATGACATCTATGAAAGGGTCAGGAAGTATTTCCAAAGGCTACTAGATTGAAAACTTGTTATCACGTTTCTGAATGCAGATTCATCCCCCTGGGACACGTATTATCTTATTCGTTCTTGTCTCTCTTCCAATCGCCGACCTAGTTTAATCAAATGGTCAACCAATTCTATATCTATAAGATACAACTGATTTTGAAAATCTGGACGGTGTTACTTAAAAGAATTTTTAGTTTAATCTTCTTTGACACAAGTATACTCAACCGATTAAACATAGTTTCCATAACAGCAACATAAATATCTATAGACTCGTCACGACCTTGACAACGCGACATAATCTCGTCAACAATTTATCGTCAATTTATACGGGGAAAAACTTATAGCACAGATTGGTGTATATCCATATAGCCTGAACCAAGGAGGCTAAAAATACAATTAAAAATTACCACTCAAAACTATATGTACATGTCCACTACCAGTTTATGTTTATACTAACATGGTAAAATCTGTCATTTTCGGGCAATTTACCGGTGTTTGCTCTATTTTTACACAGGCCGTAAAATTACACATGCACTCGCGCAATTATATTCAATAGTTATAAGGAATTGCAATTAAATGATTTCAGGATAAATTTAATAAATGAGTACCCTAACGTGTTAAAACGTGTTATCTTGTTTTGCTTCCATTTATAACGACATGTTTATGTAAGACGGGATTTTAATTATGTATGCTGCAATCATATCAAAGTACAGAAACTGACTCGACTGCCTAATATTCTGCCTGACATCAAAAAAATATGTATATCAAAGACCCAAAGACATCCAAGTTATTAAAACTCTTTTTACTCTTTTTATGTATTTTGTTGTAGTTTAATCAATAATAATTCGATTTGATTTTTGTACGTTTAATTTGTTTTTGACTGATAATAATTAAGTAAAAATGTTAGTATCTAAAGTATTTGTAGAAAAAAACATTTTGAAAATATCTTAATATTTGTCGCTCCTTTTTCGACCATTACGTTATTTTAGAACTAAAATATAATAGATATAGGAGTATAATAAAATTTAAACTGAAAATAAAAACAATTGAATATTGAAGCATTTCATTTATCTCGTTACAAATATTAGGCTCCGTGAAGAAATTTTAATTTTCTGTTCATTACATACAAATTTCAATAATCACTATTTATGTATTTATTTACAATCTACATTAGTAATTACATTGTTATTAATTCGTTCATCTTTAGTTTACACATATAACCTTTATGTTCTATAGTCTGTTTTTCCATTAAAATATTCTCACAATTTTATGTGTAATTTCCTTTTGAAAACCGCCGCTAGTAAGAAATATCATTCATTTAACGTTTCCATATTATTATTTTTGTCGTTATTTCCAAACCCAAGCCTATCTTTTCACGAAGTAGTATTGATTCTTTTATTTTTACAGGCTTATTCTGTAAAAATATCGTTATATAACAACTATTGTTATTTATATATATATAACAATGTGATCCCGAACGACATTTTGTAAATATCGTATTCCCCTGGTCCTGGTAATATCGTAATAAATGTCCTCGTACATTTGTCATAACGACAGCCAATTTTTTGAGGAAAGAGTAACTATTACTGAAAATTAAATTGTCATTGTCCTGTCATTTTGCAAAAAATATTGACATGTTTTAATTATTAATTTTTTATTGAGTGAAGAATATGTGTAAAAAAATATCAAATGGATTATTATCCCATAAAAGACTGCTGACCACAAACATTTCTTCTAAAATATAATAATTGTTAATAATTATATATCTGTTGACTAACTAGTTTGTTATCTATTTTCAATTTCTTCCTATTCAAATATAAATAATAAATTAATTAACCCTTCCATTTTCAAACATTTGACATCATCGGATTGAAATATAAGTGAATACTCATCGTTCACGAACTACTGAAAATAACGACAATACGATTTCAGTATAACTACATTGGTTTAACAGAATACGCTTTTTGAAAATTATCATTATTTAGCAACGTTACGTTATGGAATAACGACATTCTTTCAGAATAAGCCTCTTAATAATATTTTTATATTCTAAAACAATTGTAATTAAACTCCAAATTTGCATCCTTTCTTTGTAAAATTAATAGATCTCTATCGCTTATGTTTATTGTTATCCAGTTATACTTTAGTTTAAAAATATCATCGGGAGTTTAACCTTGACTTTGACAGTGATAAGTAGTGTTACTTTGATTGCGACTTACATTGTTAAATCTCATTGTTCCATCAACGAGTACCACTGCACAGAAGCATTCACTCAACAACTAAGGTAGAGCTTTCCTCCACAACATATTGGGGCACTCCCAATATGCCCAAATTTCGCATTTTTCAAATAAATCACTCAAAATATTACTCAGCATATTTTTTTCAATCAGCACCATCTTATAAATAATAGACAAAACATCGTCTACTAACAAACGAACAACTACAAACCAAACATCTACCGACACTAACAAACAAACATGAACCGGCAGATGGAGATACCTGGCTATAAGCAACGCCAGACAAACTTCACAGAACAAACCGAAGGCCACAACAATTCCAAAACAATGACAAACTTAAACAATTTGAGCCAAAATTCATTTGCAAATATTGCTAGAAAACAACCCCAATCCAACTATTTCCCAAAAAAAGATACAGCAATTCTCTTACAAGGCATTGAAGACATAAAAATACGGGACTATATTCTAAGTATAGGACATATAATCGGCGCAAAAAACGTACTCTTTGCTTCGCGCATATCAAACAACAGAATATGCATGTACCTAAAATCAAAAAACATTGTAGACCAACTAATTAGTGAACATGAAACTGTAACAATAAATAATAAAATAATTAATATCAGAAGACTAAGCACTCCAGCAAAAAGAATCATTCTTTCAAATGTTTGTCCATCAATACCCCATGTACAAATAGAACAAGCTTTAAAACAAAAAAATATAAAAATTGTCTCCCCTATTAATTTTCTGCGAGTAGGCATGGCTGAAGAAGAATATTCCCATGTACTTAGTTTCCGAAGATCACTTTACATTACACCAGATGAAAAACAACCCATTCCAGATTCTATACTTATAGATTATGAAGATATACAATACAGAATATTCATAACAGACGAAATTACCACCTGCTATATATGTAAAAAACCTGGTCATAACACTAACCAATGTACTCTACAACTACAAAATAAACAACAAGTACAACCAGAACAACAACCACAACTACCAGAACAACAACTACAAGAACCAGAACAAGTACAACAACTAGAACTACAACTACAACAACCAGAACAACAAGACATGCAAAATACAAATATAATTGAAGATACAAATATACAAATGCACACTGACAACAAACCCACCCCAACGCCAACCCCAGGAACTAGCAAAAATTCCCAAAACCTATCAAAATCTGCAAAAAGAACACGACAAGATATAAATGAAGGTACAAACAGCGAACCTGACCTCGACAACACTCTTCCAGAAATAATCACAGATACGAACACTCAAAAAGAGCTTTTATTATTACAAAGTAGCCAAACTAATAAGAGAAACACCAACAAAAAGCCTAAAACAATGCAAGATGCACTCGAACCATTAGAAATTGAAATAAACAAAAACCCTGATAAATACATTTTAAATTATATTCAACTGAAAGATTTCCTGGAAAACGTGCACGGATCGAACGAAAAATTAAATATTGCAGAAGAATACACTGATGACCCCAAAGAACTATTGACTACACTTGGCCAACTATACCCATTTTTAACGGACCCTAATATGAAAAGAAAATTCACAAGACTTCAGGGAAAACTTAAAGAACAACTAGCTAAAAGACTGCGTAAGGCAAACGACCTTACACACGACATAGATACCTAAAACACGCCATGTCTATAATACAATGGAACCCAAACGGGTTTTATGCCCACATAGAGGATATCCAAATATTAATTAATAAATATCAACCTGAATATTTATGTATACAGGAAACCAGATTCAAACCAAATCAAAACGTTTCACTAAAAAATTACAACTTCCATAGAAAAGACAGACATAACGATCATGCAAGTGGTGGTGTAGCAATCCTAGTTAAAAAAAACGTACATGCCGAAGAAATTAATTTAAATACAAACATAGAAGCAGTGGCAATAAAAACTTCTTACCCACAAAAGTTAACAATATGTTGCATCTACATCCCTCCAAACGAAAATCCCGATAAAAACAGCATAACTCAATTAATACAACAATTACCTACACCAAGAATTATCCTAGGAGATTTCAATGCCCATAGTTATAGTTGGGGCTCAACATATGAAAATAACAAAGGGAAAACAATTACAGAAACGATGGACAAATTCGTACTACTAAATGATGACAGCCCAACACATTTCTGTACAAGAACAGGCACAGGATCAATTATCGATCTTACCTTCTTCGAACCTGACATCGCAGCTAACTTTACATGGGAGTGCACTAAATTTTGGCACAACGCTGGTCACTATCCGATAATAATAAAACACGTCGACATAATATCATACACAACAGTTAATTGTGTAACACATAAATGGAATCTAAACAATGCAGACTGGACATCATACTCAGGAAAAATGGAAAACATGGATACAACTTGGAATTACAACGATTGTGACACAGCTTTACATATACTCCAAGAACACATTATATCAGCAGCAGAAGAAACCATAGGATATGTAAACACAAACAAGAAAAGAATTCCTGTGCCTTGGTGGAACGACGAATGCAAAAACGCGATAAAAGAAAACAAAAAGGCCTTCTATACATTCAAAAATAATAAAACAACAGAAAACCTTATCCATTTCAAAAGAACCAGGGCTATAGCACGAAGAACAATAAAATCTAGTAAAAGGAATTCATGGAGAAAGTATGTTTCTGAAATCAATACGTCAACTCCAATAAACGAGATCTGGAATAAAATTAGGAAGATTAATGGGAAAAAAACAACCCTGCCAATAACTACAATCATAGATAACCAAATACCAATTACCAATCCAGAAGATATTGCAAACAAATTAGCAGAAAAATTTGAGAAACATTCCAGTGACGACTATTATTCCCATGAATTCAAAAATTACAAAACTCAGGAGGAACAAATTAATCTCAGCCCAAAATCTGATGTCCACCTGCCATTGAACAATGAAATAACCGAAGAAGAACTAAAATCAACAATAAAAGAATTAAAGAAAAAAAGTAGTCCCGGACCTGACAACATTCCCTTCGAATTAATCCAGCACCTCCCTGATAAAATCCTTACATTCATCCTTAACACTTTCAACTTCATATGGACCTCTAATACCTTCCCTAAACAATGGAGAAATGTAATAATAATTCCAATACCCAAACCCGGCAAAACTCAAACTGAACCAGAAAGCTACAGACCCATTGCTCTGTCAAATAGTTTATGTAAAATATTTGAAAAAATTGTTAACAAGAGACTAACCTGGCATCTGGAAAAAAATAATATGCTCATGAACATGCAATGTGGATTCCGACAAGGACGATCCACAATTGATCATATAGTGCACCTGACATCTGAAGTACAAAAAGCTTTTAAGAACAAACAACATCTCATTGCAGTCCTATTTGATCTCCATAAAGCTTACGATACAGTCTGGAAACAATTAATCCTAAAATCTCTTACAGACAAAGATATCAACGGAAATATTTTTTATTTCATTAAAAACTTCTTGAGTGATCGAATGTTCAATGTCAGAGTAAATGGATCCATATCAGAAACAAAACACCAAAAAAATGGTCTTCCACAGGGTGCAGTACTTTCGGTTACGCTATTTTTACTAGCTATAAACTCCATCCAAGAGGAGGTGCAAAGCCCTACCAAAGTTCTACTGTTTGCAGATGACATAATAATATTTTGCAAAGGAAAAAACATCAATAGCATGTTTGAAAACTTGCAAGCAACCATAGGAAAACTAGAACACTGGTCTCACAAAACAGGATTCATTTTCTCACCAGAAAAAACAAAAGCAATTCACTTCACCAAACTAAGGAAAACAAACCATCCTCTCCAACTAAAAATTCAGAACAAGAACATTGAATTCAAACAGAAAGTAAAATTTCTAGGAATGACAATAGATAACAAACTTACCTGGAAACAACATCTTACGCAACTAAAAAGTGAATGCTATAGAAGAATCAATCTATTAAAAACATTATCAAACCACAATTGGGGTGCTGAAAAAGAGTCTTTAATGAACTTATATAAAACAACAATCAGGTCAAAATTAGACTACGGCTGCGTCGTATACGGAACCGCAAAGAAAACACATCTAAAATACATTGACACTATTCAATCACAAGCGCTTCGAACTATAACAGGTGCATTCAGAACCAGCCCTGTAGACAGCATCCTCAACATAGCAGGTGAACCTCCACTGGAAATTCGTCGAGTACAACTGACAGCGAATTACATATACAAAATAAAAAGTAACAAATCCCACCCAACACACAAACATGTCAACACAAACATCCCACCAGACACCGAACACACTCCACTGCAATCTCACATCCAAAACACTAGCACACTTTTAAACCTGACGATACCTGATTACAGCTTCACCTACCCCCAAATCCCACCCTGGAACCCTGCAACACACATATTCAATCTAGAGCTCACTCAATTCCCGAAAGAGACCACGCCCACAACCAAATACAAAGAACTCTTCAACAACATCATCCAAAACAACAACCACCGGAAAACCATCTACACCGACGGGTCTTGTGCCAACAACACAACCGGAGCCGCACTGGTCACCGAATATGAAACATACAAATATCGACTGCCATCCCTGACAAACATTCTCTCCGCTGAGCTGTTCGCCATCAACCAAGCACTGCAATTAATAATCGAACACCACCCTTACACTCCTCACATCGTATGCACAGACTCATTAAATTCGCTACTCACTATACAACCCCCTTTCCCAAAACATCCAATAGCTAAAAATATCCGCCAGCAATTACAACTCTTATCATCCCACAACAATCCCATCATATTCCTATGGATCCCATCCCATGCGAACATCCAGGGTAACGAAAAAGCGGATATCGCAGCGAAAGAAGCCTTACAACTTAACAACATCACCAATGTGCCCATAACGAACGACGAATTAAAAAGCCACATAAAGGAACAAACATCCCACTACTGGTTTAATAAATGGCTCCAAACAACAAATAACAAATTACGAACAATCAAAACTGATACAAAACGTTGGACAACACAGGGATCAAGAAAGGACCAAATAATACTAACAAGAATGCGCATCGGCCACACGAAACTCTCCCACGGCCACATACTATCCAGAACACCCCCCAAGCTCTGCGACAACTGCAACACAATACTGACAGTCCAACACATCATAGAAAACTGCCCAAAATACGACCAAGAACGCATCCAGTACAACATCCCCACCGACACAAGGAGAGCACTAGCCAACATTAAACAACAGGAGGAAAACACCATATCATTTCTTAAAGAAATAAATTTATATATTGAAATATAAAACCTACTTATTGATATGTACATATATGTAATAATATAATGAAATGTAAAGTAACATCATAATAACTACACAATGTACCAGGGTTCAAATAACCATGTAGATGTTGAAGAATCCTTAAATATATACAATAAAAAAAAAAAAAAAAATATCATCTTAATTTTTTTCTGAGAATACAATTCTTAAGAAAATCAGCCAATTACAACGCTTGAAAATTCTGTACCAATAAGTGGATATAATATATTGCCACAATAATATTTTGTTATTTCTAATAACACATAATACCCAAATAAACACTGAAAGTAATAAAATATATGGAGACAATACAGTGAGTAATCATTGTATTCTCTTCCTAAATATAACTTGTGATTCGCTTAAAAATCGATAATATTTAGAAAATGCCACTCATGTTAATCCCAATCTTTGGACTCCCGCTTCGCAGTCGTTGCATTTTCGTCGTTGGGATTAACATTCGTGACTTTTTAAAATATCAACAATAAGCTCATCAGTTGATAATAATTCCTTCTGACTTGTGAAACACAATATAAAACCATAAATATTTTGGAAGACCTCCCCAAAGATATTGAAAGCATTCTGTATAGTAGAAAGACTCGCGTGCTCTTCTGATCTTTCAAGCTATGCCAGCGATAATGTCAACTATCTGAAGGGTCACTCATACGAGTAGATACGGAAATTGCTAATGATAGGCAAACTGTAAACTAGGATGGTACAAGGCTATAGAAATAAATATAACAAGTTACTAAGAGAAGTCGATAAATTTAACTTTGATATTATTTTACGTATAATAAAAAGAAGAGAAAGGATAAGGGAAATAACAAAACTATAATACATATCTAAACGAAAGAACTATTAAATTGAAACAATATTTGTTTGGGATCATTATTACGTGACGTGGTTAACTGTTTACGCACCAAGTGATAATGGAAGTTATGAACTCAAGGAGAGATTAATATTAGATAACGTCAGGTCTCATCAAGAATATTAATCGGAAATATAAATGTGAAAGTAGACAAGGTTCGAACGTCACTGCTAGGAAATGAAGTAGAATACAAAATAGAAAAAGGCTATTTGAAAATTCTAAAGGATACGAACTTTATAGGCATAGAAACATCTCAAATGAACGTGAAGTTGGTCAACAAGAGAAAGTAAATCAATTATTTATAAATTTATAACAAAGACTACTATGAAAGTCGATGACATGCAAGTATACTGAAATACAAAAATTTGATATCGATTACCAATTACTGACCGTGAGTTTATAGCATTTTCCTGGATTAATAGTAGGTCATAACATAACGTGAAAGATCACGAAGCAGAAATCCGTGAAAACCCTGAATAAATAGAAAAATACATCTATTTAAATATCAGAGTAAACAAATGATGTACTCACACAGGTTGAATACAAAAATAAATTAAAATATTTAATTATTAAAAAATCTTACAGAACCCATACTGCAATAAAAAAAATAACATAAATGAATTTATTTATGTATTTTTTGCCTGAAGAAGGCAGTAGTGTATGCTGCCGTAACATTGGGTATTTAATAAATACGAGGGCTGTTTGATAAGTCCGTGACTTTTTGAATAAAAAATATTTTTTTCAACAAATAAGCGTTTTATTTCTCTACATAATTTCCTTTTAGCTCGATACATTTAGTCCAACGTTTTTCCAATTTTTTTATTCCTTCCAAAAAATAGCTTTTCTCAAGGCTCTCAAAGTAGGCGTTTGTTTCAGTGATGACCTCTTCATTCGACCCAAATATCTTACCTCCCAGCCATTTCTTCAGGTTTGGAAACAGGAAATAGTCGCAGGGAGCTAAATCTGGAGAATATGCTGGATGGGGTAGCAGTTTGTAGCCCAATTTATGATTTTTTCCCCGTGGCGACTACACACGTGTGCACCCGTGCATTGTCTTGATGAAACAGTACTTTTTTCTTCGCTAAATGCGGACGTTTCTGCTTCAAATCAATATTAAATCGGTCCAAAAGCTCGGAATAATAATCGCCGGTGATCGTTTTACCCTTTTCAAGGTAATCGATGTGAATGACACCGCGTGCATCCCAAAAAACTATGGCCATAACCTTGTTGGCTGAAAGACCCACCTTGGCCTTCTTTGGTGCACGTTCACCCGAACAAACCCACTGTTTTGATTGTTCCTTGGTCTCTGGTGTGGTGTGATGGATCCAAGTTTCGTCTACGGTAACGAAACGACGCAAAAACTCTTTCGCATTGCGGTTAAACATCGTCAAACACTCCTTTGAAATGGTCACACGGTTGCGCTTATGGCCGAGTGTGAGTAATCGCGGCACCCAGCGCGCGGATACCTTTCTCATGTCCAAATATTCATACAAAACGTGATGCACCCGTTCAGTTGAGATGCCTACGGCCTCAGCCACCTCACGCACTTTCATTCTCCGATCGTCCATTATCATTCCATGAATTTTATCTACGATTTCTGCCGTGACGACTTCTTTTGGGCGACCTAAACGTTTGGCTTCACTTGTGCTGGTACCACCACAACGGAACTCGGTAAACCACTTCTTAACCATTGAAATTGATGGAGCTGAGTCCCCATAGTACTTATCAAGCTTTTCCTTGGTTTCGGTGATGGTTTTTTTACGCAAAAAATAATGCTTAATCAACACACGAAATTCACTTTTTTTCCATTTTCAATGAAATTAACGAAGTTGTCTAATATAAATAGCTGTCAAACATAAACTAAATGGCGCAGCTTATTCAAAAATTTTCAGTAGCCTACTAATAGATGGCAGTTGATGGAAGCAGTGTTTAGGGTACCTTTATATACAGGGTATGGCCATGGGGCAAGATCGCCGCCATAAGCGAGCCAATGTCAAATATATTGATAATTCATTTCCCTATTTATTTGTGAGAAATGTGATATTATATTACACAGGAATATTAAATAATCACACTATGACTCTAAAAAGGTAATAAAAATTCATTTATTTAAGAGATACACAATTATTATTATGACACAGATTTAGAGGTTAAGTAGCGCATAGGATATAGGTTGATGTGATAATCAACTTTAATAACTGTGGTTATTATTTACATAATAAGTATATATTTTAAACTTACCTTTTAAAAATTTAAATGTTTGTGCTTAATATTGGTAATTTTTATGTGTTTTCAATATTGCCAGTCATCGTAGTCAGTATCTCAAGAAAATACACATATAAATAAAGTAACAGTATTACTTACACTTTAAATAAATTTTAGAAGTATATTTAAATGTGTTTTGCATTAAAATAAAACAAGTAGCCACGAAAATACATAATAATTTGCGCAACAACAACGAATATGACAGTGGCCCTCTAATGGCGGACGAAACGCGAGTCACGTCATGGCCATACCCTGAGTATATAGGTACCCTAGCAGTGTTGTATTTAAAGTTACTGCGCGGGCAATTCAAAAAGTCACGGACTTATCAAACAGCCCTCGTATACAGCACATAAACTAAAATGTATTATTTTTAGTAAAAGATTGAAGTACTAGTGAAATACAACTTCATAAAAAGTGTCTTAAAGAAACTGTAGTAGTAATAATCAGTAAAACGAAATATGACAACTCAATCTTTAAAAAGAATATAAAAGAAAAAAATAGAGAAACAAGTACTCTCGTGAAAAAATTTCAAAATGAAAACTCGTCAGAAATGTGTAGAACTTAATCAGTAACAGAAGGAGTTAAATCCTAAGAAATGAAAGAAAAGTAATTCACGCACTAACGTATCTCATGAACTGTTATAATTCATGCATGGTATATTCTTCATTACCCTTTGTAAAGTACATCACTCTAGTCATTTTAGCATTTATTGTAACCTAGTATTAATGAGACTCTTGGTAGTCGATATTGAACCTTTTTTGAAAATTAATGCGAGTGAAGGCGACCAGTTACAGTTGGCAGACGAGCGATTTTTCTTTTAGAGCAGACAATACTATAAATTTACAATGACAGTTGTCAAACCTTTGGTATCTTATAATTCACTTTACTCCCAGCTCTTGGACTATAAAGAACTATTTTGTTATTCAATAAATAGATAGTTTAGAGTAAATATAACGCATGTAACCATGTACTAACGTATCCCATCACTTCATGTGAACTGTTATTACCATTATGTAATTACCTTCGAGAGTACATATTTTACTTTTAATATAAACAGGTATTATCAGTGGCACGTTATCTTATGGACAAAATTGGCAATTGCCTGGGGCCCCATCAACAGTAAGAATATCGAAATAAAATTTAACGCCCTTTGAAGTTGGGGTCCCAAACAAATCTTGTTTAAACACACTGTACTAATAATATCGACTATTTCCACTATTTTCTTTCTTTTATACTGCACAGAGCTTGGACCAGTATTCAAAAAAGTATTTGAAATACTAAGTACTTCAAGTAATTTTTTCCCGACTTACAGTACAAGTACTAAATATTTTTTTATTAAATCAATTAGAATAAGAAAAAATACTGAATTTAAGACTACCATTCACATTCAATAAACTAGTTAGTTAAAGTAGTACTAATTTTAAAGGCATAATATACCTATTTAAAAAACAGTATATTATGGAAGAAGTGCTAACACATGAAGCTATGCGTGTCAAACAGGCTTTACTCATATAAAGTGGTTTAAATATGTTGATTTCACAGTTCACAATCAAGAAAAAAACAACAGGGGCGTAGTGTTTAAATGTTTAAAATAAACTCCATAACATATTGCGATCAATATGTTTAACTACTACATTACACATTCGAACAGGAAATACCCTTTAATAAACAAGCTGTTCAAAATGTTCACTTAGTGCATGACATCTTCATTTACCTATTTACCTTTATTTCCGTATTTGACTACTAATCGATTCGATTATAAACTGTAGATATCGAAAACTATATTACCGATACTTGTTCAATCATAAAACACAAAGCAATGTTCTTGCACATACGTAAAGTATTTCATATTTAAGTTACTTTGAATACTTTTGGATAACAGCGGTAATAATAAACAAATTCCTATTTCCAGATTAGCTATTCCGAGAATAACTTTTAACCCTGTGTTAACATAAACTTGTTATTAATAAACATATTTTATTTTAAAAATAACAAATCCTTGTTTGACACATATTATGCCATTGTTTGAGTGATTCTGATAAGTGTGAATATAGCATAGTATAGAATTTGACAGTTCCCGAAAAGGTTAAATGTAAGTAGCTGCAATGGAAAAGAAAAAACGCGATAAAAATTTCACGGAAAGAGAAAAAAATGATTTAATAGAGATTGCTGGAAAATTTAAATCTATTTTGGAGGACAAAAAAACAAACTCACAAAGTGTTACACGGAAAAATGAAGTATGGGAACAAATAACCTGTACATTTAATAGTACCCATGAAATTTCAAGATCGCAAGACCAGTTGAGGAATTTATATAAATATTTAAAAAGAAAATGCAGAAAAGATGTGGCGCACGATAGATTAGAAACTTATAAAACCGGTGGTGGTGAATATGTTAAACATGTCGATGATATCTCGGAAAAGATGTTGTCAGTTTTGGACAAACAAATTGAACCATTACATAATCCGTTTGACTCGAGTGCTTCACTATATATGGTAATTTATTAATTATTGTAATAATTTTTAACAAAACATACAAATATTTTTTATAGGTTTCAAACGAAACCACAGCTCGTGCACGAACATACAAAAATGTAAATGTTGATGTAAGTGGCGGCATAATAATTTTAAATAAAAAATACTAATTATTACATTTTTTAGAATTATGAAGAATTTACAATACTCGATGCGCCAGAAATAGAACACTTTGTAAATATTGAGGTACAATAACAATAATAATATTAATACCGAAGTGATTTTGTAAGGCGGCCCCGGACCCCCGGGCAATTATAATTATGAATGCGCGCACCTTCAAAAATACGTATTTATAATTTCCATCACAAATTAATTTCAAATATTTTTTTTTGTCTCCGCAAAATGCTAGTTGTTCATAATATACGATATTTTCCTTGTTGAAATCATTGTTGTAATCAATGTTATTGGGCTACAATCAAAATATTCTTTGTTGTAATCAATAGTTTTATAGTTATATTTTTCATTTTAACATTGCCGGAGAAATATCCATTTGGAAGAATATTTCATTTACTTTTTTCTACTAAAATTTAATAATAAATTAGAGGAATATCGGTAGAAAATGAATAAATGATATCACTCAAATGTGATAGTAAATTATAAGCATTCTCTGCAAGTGCTAGTATTAAAATACGTTTTTTTTTGTGGATTCATTTGTGTAGAGTGTAAGAGGCGATAATCAAAATGTCGTTTGTAATCAATAAAATAATAATAATAATAGTAAGGCCTCAATAGAATATTATGCCTCGCTGCCTCTATAATTAATTAAAACTAGAAAATATTTTAAATGATTCTTTCTTAAATATTATTTTTCTGTGTTTGGAAAATTTTGGGTACATTTTATATTGTTACGAATATTTTTTTATTTTATTTTCAATTTTTTTAGAATGGGTTTAATTTCTCTTTTATTAATAATTTTAATGAATTCTTCCTAAACAATGTCTTTATTAACCGCGATGCCGTTTAGATACGACGCCCCGGGCAAGTGTCCCGGTTGCCCGAGTCCTAACTCTAACAGCAACAGCGGTAAAGTATATTGAATTCTTTTTTCAGAACTATGAAGAAAATTCAGTGCGAGAAAATGGTGATAGTAATTCAAGCAAATTTATTGTTGAAGAAGAAAAATTAGAGATACCCGTTCATGAAAAAAAAGGACTAAGAGAAAAATTGTTAAACAAGATATTTTAAATGATATGAAAGAAAATTTAAAAATGAAAACCAATAAAATGAAATCAGAAAATGATATAGCAGAATTTAAAAAGAAAAATGTAGTATTAAAAAATGAAATATTAAACAATGAATTAGAGATTGTGAAAAAGAAGAAGAGATTGCTCGACATTGAAATAGAAATGAAAGAAATAGAATTAGCCGAAATTAGAAAAAAACATAAAATAGAATAATAAAAAATATTAATTACTTAATTGTTATATTAAATTAATAAATATGTACATGTTTTTTTTAATAAATTAGCTACTTTAGAAAGCAGCTTCAGTAAGATAGTGTCTTTCATTCCTATTCTCATCATTTATATTTTCATAATGAAATATTTCCTCTTCCAAATTATTGTCTTCAAATATGAAGGGATCTTGTTTTTTTAGAGCTATATTATGCAGCACTGCTATTGCAATTATAACAGCTAAAGTTGTATCCACTTTCAGTCGCATTCCTAAATGAAGACAAGGGAATCTTCGTTTCCATACTCCTATGCATCTTTCAACAGTATTTCGTGTTTTAATATGTGATCTATTATAGTTCATTTCTTGACGTGTATTAGGATTTAAATATGGTGTTAGTAAATATTTACTACACGCATAGCCGCTGTCACCAAGAATGTAACAGTTTGGAAACTGATCCAATTCAAACTGAGCCCGCAAGAGAGAATCGTTAAAAACTGTTGCATCATGAGTAGAACCTGGATGACGTGCAACTATGTCCCTTATATTCAAATTCGCGTCGCAGATAATTTGACAATTTATAGAAAAATATCCTTTCCTATTTCTAAACGTTTCCGCAAAATTACCGCCAACAGAATTAATTTTGATGTGGGTTCCATCCACAGCTCCAATTATACATGGAAATCTACATATTTGATAAAATTCGTTTTTAATCTTTACTCTTTCGTCTAAGGTAGTTGGCATTTTTATAAAATCTTCTCTTAAGGAAGCAATAGCGTGCGTGACTTTTTTAATTATATTCGATACAGTGGTCTGATGAACAAAGAATAAATCTCCAACTGCTTGCTGGAATGTACCTTTTATTTAGCAGTGAAGAAAAGGTAAATACATATATTGGTTGTATTTAAAGTCTTTATTCAAATAAACTTTTGACAGCGTGCCCAAACAATAATTTAATACAATTGACAGATGTCACACTACTAACTTGATTTTATATATGTTACATAATAACAAAATGAGACTCAGAGCTATCTAAGAAATAATTAAAGATAAATGAAGAGCACTCTAAAATATCAACACGCCCTCTTGCTCTGAATTTCATTTTATCGTAATTACATTGAAATTAAATTTAAACAATGTTTAAAGCGAACACCGTGAAGCGGTTTAGTTAAAATATCAGCTAACTGTTCTATCGTTTGTAGATACTTGACGTTGATCTTCCCTTCTTTGTCTGCTTCTGTGACGAAATTGTACAGATTCACTTGTAGATTCTTTAGTTTTGCTGAACTTCACATTTGCATCAACCGGTGTGGCCATGATTTTACATTCTGTCATATTGAATCTATGTAAAATTCTTTTGGCATAGGTATTTTGATGAATCTTCATGGTTGTTTTCTCTTCGTCTCGTTCGATTTCCAGGCCTACAAAACAATTTGCTTCTTCGACTTGAATCTCAAGATGTGTCTTTAGGTAGGTAAGTATTTGTTCTGTTTCCAATCTTGAGTTGCAGCATAGTAAACCGTCATCAACGTAGATTCCCAGGTAAACTATTATTTCATTCCTTTTAAGGAAATAAACGCAGTTATCAGACATTAGTTGTTTGAAGCCATAATCAGTTAAGATTCCATGCAACTTCTTATTCCATGTCCTCGATGCCTGCTTCAGTCCATAGAGTCCTTTTCTTAGTCGACATACTTTGCTGCTTCCATCAGTGAAACCTTCAGGCTGTTCTAGAAATATTTCTTCCTCCAATTCGCCATATAAGAAAGCCGTCTTTACGTCGAAGTGTGCAATATCTAGTTTATAGTATGTAGCTAATGACAGGATTAATCTAATGGAGTCCATTTTCATGACTGGTGAAAAAATTTCTCCATAATCCTCACCTTGTTTTTGTAAAAACCCTTTAGCTACTAATCTAGCCTTATATCGTGGTTGTGCTTTTGGCCTTTCTTTTATTGTAAATACCCACTTTGATGTTATTGCTTTTCTTCCTTCAGGAAGTTCTGTCAATTCCCAGGTTTTGTTCTGAATAAGACTGCTATATTCGTCATTCATCGCCTTTGTCCACTCTTCGGAATCTTCAGAATTGATTGCTTCAGTGTAGTTCGTCGGTGAAGTTTTCATCAAACAACATTGTTCACAATATCTTCTTGGTGCTTTGATTCCAGTTCGATCACGTAAACCTTTTGCTTGTTCTTCATACACTTTATTCTTCGCACCTGGTGGTCTTCCAGCTTTATTATTCATCGTAGGTTCATCTTTTTCTTCATTAATGTGGTTGACAGGTTCTTCTTGTTCATGGTCTTGATATGGTTTTTCATTGTCTTTTCGTACGTCCATATCTAGTGATATGGTGACTCCGTCGCATATTTCAGTCGATTTGTCAAACTTAACATCTCTAACAATGTCAATTCTTCGTTTATCTACATCCCATACACGATAGTTTTTGTCAGTGTCTGTGTATCCAACCAGTTTGCATTTTCTGGATTTTGGTTCCCACTTTTTTCGTTGTTGTTTCGGAATTAAAGCGTAACATGTGGTCCCAAAAACTCTTAAGTGTTGTACAGAAGGCTTTTTGTTGAACCATACCTCATATGGAGTGACGTTGCTACCAGAAACAGGAACTCTATTCAACACATATGCCGCGGTATTCACCGCCTCCGCCCAAAGACTTTTTGGCAGTCTTTTAGCATGTATCATACATTTAGGATGTTCAACTAAAGTTCGATTTTCTCTTTCAGCCCGTCCATTTTGCTGTGGGTTGTAAGCAGCACTCATATGATGTTTTATACCATGATTCATCAAAAAATTTCTCACCTCTTCATTATCAAACTCGGTACCTTTATCACTGAAGAAAGTTTTCATTGTTTTCCCAGTTTCAGATCGCTGATCAGCAACAAATTGTTTTAACTTACTCAAAACTTGATTCTTAGATTTCATGAAGTAAACCTTTGTGTAATTACTTGCTTCATCTTTAAATTCAATGTAGTATAAGGAACCATTTAAGGACTCAACTTCCATTTTTCCACACACATCTGCATGTATCACTGCACCAATTTCTTCGCATTTCTTGTCTTTGGACTTGTAAGGCTTCTTACACATTTTTCCGAAAGCACAGCCTTCGCAGAAAAATTCATCCTTTGTGTTGATTTTATCCAAGCCTTCAACGATGTTTAGATTTTCCATCTTCCTGATCGTTACTGGAGAAATGTGTGCAAGTCGTTCGTGCCATAGTTTCATATTCGCAACAGCTACATGTGCATACTGTTCTACTGACCGTATTTTCAAATTGTACAAATTGCTGTTGTTCCTGTAACCTATTAAAATTATTTTTTTATTGTCCAAAACTCTCAGTTCTCTTCCTTCCATTTCCACTTTGAAGCCCCGTTCAGTGAGGACTCCGAGACTTATAAGACCTTCCTCACATAAATTTGGGACCCAGAGAACATTAGCCAGTTTTCTTTTCATCCACGAAAAACCATTGAACAGTTCTGCATTCATTGTTCCTCGACCTCTTGCTTCCATTTTTCTTCCATCACCAACCTTGATGCTCATGGCGTGGTCAAATAAAGTCAAGTCCTCGAAAGAATCTTTATTTCTTGTCATATGACTGGAACTACCGGAATCACCTTTCCAGTCTGTCATGTAGTTGTTTTCTTCGTTCAACATCAGTGCTTTGTGATGAAAATTCTTGGTATAATCGCCCCGTTCAACCCCACAATTTGCTCGAAGGTGCCCTTGCAAACCGCATTTCCAACAGATTCGTTTTCCTTTGTTTTTAGGGGGTATCTTTTTGTCTTGAATTCTTCTTCTGCCAGGATGCTTTATCACAAGAGCTTCGCCTGAAGCACCGTCAGTCGCATCGTCACCAGTTTTCAAGATGTCCCGTTCCACCACCATCAGTTGCGCTTGTATATCTTGTAACTTAAGAGCAGTTCCTGCCGCAGCAGCAATGCGATAAGATTGTCGAAAGAAATCATATTCCTTTGGCAAATCATTTACTACTTTTGCAATTAGAGAAGCATCAGTTACTTTTTCACCAATTGCCTCTAAATTTTGCTTGATTATTAATAAACCAGAGAAATAAGCGGATATTGTCATACCTCTGGTAAACTTGTATTGATGAAATTCTTGCTGTGCAAGATATTTGTTTGTATATGAACTTTGCTCTCTCAGGGTAATTATTGTATCCCACATATCTTTCGCACTTATACATGAACGTATTGCAGCATGATGTTCATCATCTAGACTGGATGAAATAATTAGACGCGCTTTTGCATCACTCTTTTTCCAATCAGTTATAGCTACAGCATTTGTATTGTCTGCAAGAAGAGCTGGTTGTGGCTTCAATCCATCTATAAATCCATATAGATCATTTGATTCTAAGGCTGCACGGATGTCAAATTTCCATCGTTGATACGACTCTTTCGTTAGAGTTGGGAGATTAAAATACATCTTGTCCGACATTTTCCGTCTTGTTTGTTCCCGCACGTATAAAGGTAGTTAATGAATCCAACTTTAACTTGCTCTCACTGGCAATCACAAACCAAAATATAAGTTACAAGAACCTTTTCAAGCCTCTTACTGGGCCCATAACCTTTTATTTAGCAGTAAAGAAAAGGTAAATACATATATTGGTTGTATTTAAAGTCTTTATTCAAATAAACTTTTGACAGCGTGCCCAAACAATAATTTAATACAATTGACAGATGTCACACTACTAACTTGATTTTATATATGTTACATAATAACAAAATGAGACTCAGAGCTATCTAAGAAATAATTAAAGATAAATGAAGAGCACTCTAAAATATCAACAGTACCAGTTGCATAATATCTATAAAAATGGAAAACCAATATTCATCAAATATGTTTTATTTATTTGTCATGTTCCAGTGGCGAATTTCCTATTAGGCCAAGTAGGCTGAAGCCTACGACAGCAAATTTCCGGTGAATAATTTTCAACAAATAAAAATAATTTTAAATGAATCAAAATTGCCGCGTGTACATTCGCAAATACAAAAAGATGAATTTGAACATAGAGCCAAAAATTAAGAATTTATAGTTTATGGAATATAAATGTTGCTTTAATTATATCCCCTTAGGATTTTTTTTAAAAAAAAGGTTTTTAATTGTAACAAAGAAATGCTTGATTACAATAATGAGAATGTGATTCCAACAAAGAAAATGACCAATCACACAAAAAAATATTATAATAATTGTTCTTGTATGTGTTTAACAGAAATTTTTGATTACAATAAAGAAAATTTGATTGTAATCGTTGTTGGGTGAACTAATAACAGAGTAGGTATACGCGGCAAAATCGTAAATCCGCCAGTGGCCATGTTCCTGTTCCAGTAAATATTAAAATTACCTTAAACAAATAAGAAGTTGAAGCATATCTGAAATCGGTAATCCTCTGTTATCAACAGATTCTGCCAGTTGTGGTTTAATTAAATTTAAAATATAAGTTACTGTTATCTTACTAAACCGAAATCGTCTTTTAAATTCATCATCGTCAAATGAAGTAAAAGGATTGCTTCGTTTTTTATAAACTTTGGTTTTATTAAATATAGTTAATATATTTAAAATTTCTTCTTCAGAGGATACTGAGTCTGTATCTGACGAACAAGATGTAGACGAATCTTCCATAGAATTCATATTGTCAGTTCACAATGGTAGATTACAAATTATGACAATATAGGTTAACTTATTGTTTTTGTCTAACCCACGTCTAACCCGTCAAAATTGGCGAACTAATTTATGCCGAGTTTATTCTCGAGTTAAGTCTTATTCCATGTTTATTATTATACAATCGTGGGTTAAGCTCGTGATAAACTATTCTTGTGTTAAAAAGAAGCTATTCTGAACTTAACCCTTGTTTATTATTACCGCTGTAAGTATTTTAAGTACAATACTAAATACTAATTTTGAAAAGTATTTTAAGTAAAGTATTGTAAATACTGAAAGTATTTAAAGTAATACTTTCAGTATCTTTACTTTAAGTAGTTCCCAGCTCTGATAATGCATACATCCATTTAACAAAATTATATACTATAATTATATGAAAATAATGACTGCAACTATGAGACCTTTAGCGCAAAGCTTAGCATAGATTGGAACGGGCAGATATTCTCCTAAGTACGTATTACAAGGTACAAACTTTTGTAAGAATGAAGACGAAGTAAACACATACACTTAAGTCATGAATTTTATATTTGTGGCACAATATATATATATATATATATATATATATATATATATATATATATATATATATATATATATATATATATATATATATATATATATATATATATATATATATATATATATATATATATATATATATATATATATATATATATATATATATATATATATATATATATATATATATATATATATATATATATATATATATATATATATATATATATATATATATATATATATATATATATATATATATATATATATATATATATATATATATATATATATATATATATATATATATATATATATATATATATATATATATATATATATATATATATATATATATATATATATATATATATATATATATATATATATATATATATATATATATATATATATATATATATATATATATATATATATATATATATATATATATATATATATATATATATATACAGTGGTGGCCAAACAAATAAGACACTTGTAGAAAATCAAAAACTTTTTTTTTACTACACTTTTATTTAAACCTAGAAATAAAACAAAAACAATATTGAATTATAGTTCTTGTGTAGAACTAAATTAGCGAAACATATTTGTATATAACTAACACTAATTTAAAATATTGTAACTTTTTGAATTTTAACAATAAATATAGTGGACACCGAAAGAAGACAAGTAGATTGTTTAAATTATGAAATTATAATTATTAGTTTTATATCTAATATTTAGTTGGAAAACCGTTGTTTTTTATCACAGCTTCGCATCTTTTACTCATAGTCTCAATGAAAATACGACATCTGTCAACTGATATACTTTTCCAAGTTTCGTGTATGATTGCCCATAATTCATTTAAATTTGAAGGGTTCTTGTCTGCTATTTTGACTTTCACGTCATTCCATAAATTTTCTATCGGATTTAAATCCGGACTTTGTGCTGGCCAATCTAGAACAGTAATTTGGCGGTCCTGGAGCCATTGTTTCACCAATCGGGAAGAGTGTTTTGGGTCATTGTCGTGCATAAATATCCAAGTTATGGGTAAATTGTCATCAGCGTATGGTTCCATATGGTTTTCAAGAATACTTTTATAATAGTTCTTATCCATTTTTCCATTTATTTTGGTCAACGGACCCATACCGTGCCAAGACATTGCGCCCCACACAAGAATGTTACCTCCGCCGTGTTTAACAGTTTTTTTTGTATACCGTGGATCTAATGATTTATTCTTCGGCCGGCGTACATAGGTTTTACCATCAGAACAAAAGAGATTAAACTTGGATTCGTCACTCCATAACACATTTTTCCAAAATTGAAGAGGTTTGTGAAGGTGAAGTTTCGCAAATGACAAACGTTTTTTTCGGTTTTTTGAAGAAACTAGTGGTTTCTTTACAGCGATACATCCACGCAGTGAAAAATCAGTTAAACGCCGACGTACAGTTCTTGCTGATATATTGACATCATATTCCGAACTCATTTTATGTTTGATTTGCCGAGATGTTAAAAATGGATCAGACTTACTTATTCGAGCAATAATTCTGTCTTCTTTCCTAGATGTTTTTCTTGGTGGGTTCTTCCTTGTTTTGGGTTCTATGGATTTATACCGTTCAAAATGTCGAATAGCATTGCGAACCATACATCGTGAGCAATTTAAAGTTCTTGCAATATGAGAAATAGAGAAGTTCTGGTTTTTCAATTGTATTATTAAAGGCCTTGATTCGCGAGTACAGTGTTTACCCTTGCCCATGTTTTATTTTGCTGTAAAATATTTAAATTAATTTCTAATATTAATAAAATTAATTTAAATGTCACCTGTAAAGTGTATTAGGAAAATTTAAGGAAACTGTAAAGTGTCTTATTTCTGTGACCAGATGTAAATATCTCGCAAATATATTTTCGTACCGACTATCAACAAAATCACATTCAAACTGAAACATTATACTGTTTAACACAATTAATATAAAAGTTTGAACATGCACAGCGATGATGGTTTTATGTATGTAGCCAGTATTTCAAACTGGTCTGGCAAAAAATATAAGTACGGAGAGTGTCTTATTTCTTTGGCCACCACTGTATATATATACAGTATTGGACAAAATAAATCATACACCTAACATTAATTTCAAATTTCTGTTGTATTTTTTTTATATTATATGCAAATTTATTAATACATACAAAATGTAAAGGCATTTTAATGTACTTCAGTTAAATATATAATATAGAATAAAAATATTGTTAAATTATTTTAATATATTATTTCTTCTTAAAAAATAATTTGCCTTGGACAGAATAAATCATACACTTTATAAAACTATTTATTTAATTATTCTGTTATCATTCATTATTCAGAAATTTATGTTATAATAAAACTCTGGAATCTATCTTTTTGGTAATGTGCTCTGGGTAAGTATTAGTCGTTAAAACAATGTGAGTAAGTCATTTTTTCATTGATTTTCGCAACTTGGTCATTCGTGATCGACAGAATGGAGTATCTATTAGAAAAATTGCTGAAAAATATTCCATTTCCATTGGAGTAGTTCAGCATATTTGGAAGAACTTTGAAATTCATGGAATTGTGACGAATTTTTGTGGTAAAGGTCGAAAGCAGGCTACAACTCCTTGCAATGATAACAATCGTAAGAATATGGTTAAATAAAATCCAAGTTTATCATCACCAAATATTTATGGGCCTGACTATTGGTAGTTAACAGTGCGTCGTCGACTTCGGTAATCTGGGCTAAAAAACTGTTTAGCTTCAAAACGTCCCTTCATAAGAAAAAATAAATAAAAAGAAACGACTCGAGTTCGCAAAGAAGTAGGCAGCGATGTCTTTAGACTTTTGGAAAACAATAGTATGGTCGGATGAAAGTAAATTTGAATTATTTGGACATAAACGGCGGTGTAGGGTGTGGCGAAAATCGAATGAATCTCTAAAAGAAATCAATATTCAAAATACAGTAAAACACGGCGACGGTAATGTAATATTTTGAGGGTGTTTTTCATGGTCCGGTGTTGTCCGGAATTGTAGGCAATATGAAGGCTGAAGATTACATTAATATTTTGTGCGAAAATTTGGAGGAATCTGTTTTAAAATTGGGCGTAGAAAATAATTTTATCTTCCAGCAAGACAATGATCAAAACATACAGCAAAGAAAACTGCTGCCTTTTTCAAGTCGAACCGAAAAAAACTGTTCGAATGGCCACCACAGTAATCGATTCTAAACCCAATTGAATATATATGGGGTTATTTTGATCAAAATATTAACAAATCAAATGTGACGAACAAAACGTCATACCTTGCAGCACTTCAACAGACGTGGGAGGAAATGGATCGGAAATATATGAAAAAAATAAGTAGAAAGTATGCCTCGATGACTGGAAGTAAAATGTATTATTATTGGGAAAATAAAATATTAAAAAAAAATCAGCAACAATTTTTTCATTTCATACATACATTATAGAAGTATTTTAAAATGACTTTATTTTCCTTATATACCAATGTTTTTTTCTTCTAAGGTTAAATAGATATAAGGAGAAGTTGAAATTAATTCTAGGTGTATGATTTATTTTGTCCAGTACTGTATATATATATATATATATATATATATATATATATATATATATATATATATATATATATATATATATATCCTCTTCTGCCCGTAGGGTGTTGAGGTTATTTATTCCTGTTTTTAATGTTCTTCTATAAACGTCTTCCACTTTTTCCTGTCCCTTGCTAAATGATGTGCTTCTCGATTTGTAGTTTTCTTCTCGTTCAGTATTTGGTTTAATGTATCTTCCCACGTTTTTCTAGGTCTTCCTCTCGTTCTTTTCCCTGTTGTTCGAGCTTTCCATATAGTTTTTGTTTGTTATCTTCGTTTCTTATTTTGTTCATTTTAGTCACTCCTTCTATCTGTCTGAGGCACTTCATTTCCACCGCCTGTATTTTGCTGTATTCTCTTTGGTTTAATATCCACGATTCACTTCCATATATCAGTACTGGTAATAGTATAGTTTTGTAAACAGTTAGTTTAGTTCTTTTGCTTACATTTCTGTGGTTAAATATCGCTGTTCTCAGAGAGTGATAAGTTCTGGATGCCGCTTGTACCCTATTGTTTATGTCTGCATTACATCCTCCTTTACTCTCAATCATGCTTCCTAGATATTTAAAACTTTCAACTTGTTGGATTATTATTCCGTTCAGTTTTATCGTTATTGTTTTGTCTTCTCTGGATATTGCCATTACTTTCGTTTTTTCTACGTAAATTGTCATGTTAGCTTTCATCAATTCTTCTTTCCACACGTCCACATTTGTTTGTAGATGGTTTTCTGTTGTTCCGAGTATGGCCATGTCATCGGCAAATAAGGCTTCCGATATTTTAATGTTCTTAATGTTTAAGTTTCCCACTGGTGTTGTCCTTATTCTTGGATTAACATTTTTTGCTATTTCATCCATATATATTATAAATAGCAATGGACTTAGGTTTCCTCCTTGTTTTAGGCCTTGGGTCGTTACAAATTCTTCTGATATAGAATTACCGGTACGTACATAGTTCCTGCTGGTTTTGTAAAGGCTTTTAGTAGTTTATAACTTATTCCTCTTCTTTTAAGAATATCCCATAGTATTTCTCTGTTTACTCTATCAAACGCCTTTTCTATATCAATGAAGCATATATAGAGTTCCCTGCTAAATTGTAGCGTTCTCTCTATTAGTTGTCGGATGCTAAATATGTGGTCCTGTGTGCAATAGCCTGACCTGAATCCACTTTGTGATTTTCCGATATTTTCTCCTATTTCTCCTCTTAATTTATTTTCTATTATTGCCTCGTACATTTTAGCCGTTACGCACAAGAGTGATATTCCTCTGTAATTTTTACAACTTCTGTTATCGCCTTTCTTGTAAACTGACATTATTATTGTCTTCTCCCAGTCTTGTGGTATGTTATCTCCTTTCCAAATTTTGTTGAACAAAACATGCAGCATCTCTACCCCTGTTGGTCCTATATATTTGTTCTGGCTTAATTTCGTCGTAGCCTGCTGCTTTACCGACTTTAATCTTTTTGATTGCATCTGTTATTTCTTTCATTGTAATCTCTTCTTCTCTATTTATTTCTTCATTGTATATTACTGTATCCCTTTCTTGTCTGCTGTTTGTTACTTCTAGTAATTCCTCAAAGTGTTCTTTCCATAATTTCTTTGTTGTTTACTAGAATCCGACCGTTTTTATCTCTTACTTGTTTTAAGGGTAGTTCTTTTCCTTTCTTTAAATTTTTTGTAATTTTGAAAAATAGTTTTTTATTTTGTGTGTAGTTTTTTTCCACTTGGCTACCAAAATCGTCCCACTCCTTTCTCTTTTCTATTTGTATTATTTCCTTTACTTTTTTCCTCTGTTGTTTATATATTTCGTAGTTTACTTGGTTCTTGTTGTTGATATATTCTTTCCATTTTTGTTTTTTGACTCTAATTTCTTCTTTAATCTCTTGATTCCACCAATGTGTTCGTTTTTTGTTTACATTTGTTATTGTACCACAAGTTTCCTTCGCAGCTTCTTTGACAATGTTTTTAAAATGATTCCATATTACTTCTACAGTTAATCGTCCATCATCTTCTAATTTTAAGACTTTTTCTTCTACCTTTTGTTGGTACTTTTCTTGATATTCGTTTTTTAATTTATAGGCTTTTATCGTTTCTTTACTGGTTTTTATATTACCTTGGGATTCGTAATTTTCAGTCCAGTTTTCAATTTTAGTTTTTGATTCAACCAAGTAATGATCGCTTCCGATTTCCCTTCCTCTTTTTACTCTAACGTCTTAAATTTGTTGTCTGTACCTCTGCCCAACTATCACATAATCGATTATTGATTTTTCTTTCCTGCTTTCTACTTCCCTAGTATATTTATGTATGTCTCTGTGTGTGAACATTGTATTCATTATTCCTAAGTCATTGACTATGCAAAAATCGATTAGTCTGTTTCCGTTGTTGTTTATTGTTTCCTCTCCATTCTTCCCCATCACATGCTCAATTCCTAGATTTTTATTTCCCACACGAGCATTAAAATCTCCCAATAAGATAACTGTTTCAAATTGTTCTTCAATTATTTGCTGCATTTCTTCCCAAAATTTATCTTTGATTGTACTTCTTTCATCTTCATTTGGTTCATATACTACTATTACAGTTGTTTTTATTTTATCTATTTCTAAGGTTACAGAAAGAATACGTTCTGTGTAGAATTTCCATTTGGAAACTCTATTTACATAATCCTCTCTTATTAAACAGCCTACTCCTTCCCTTGCGTTCTCTTGTTGTTCCACTCCACTGTATATTAGCATATGTCCTTTAATTTTTTGTATTCCGTTCCCTTTTTTTGTTTCAGTAATGCCTAAAATACATAAGTTACTTTTTTCAAATTCTTCTACTAGTTCTAGTTCTTTCCCTTTTATACTTCTTATGTTCCATGTGCCTATTTTTATTGTTTCGTGCTGTGATTTTGTAATTATCCTGTTATTTACAATTCCATCTTGTTTCATTTCCATTGCCGTTTCCGTCCTCAGAAGTCCAGTCCGTTCTTGCTTTAATCGTTTTTTGAAGAGTTAATTGGAGTAACTTCTTCTAGTTTCCCACTTTCATTGTTCCACACTGATGTTTTGTCATTTATAGTAATTTTTAGGTGGCCAATTTTTACTATTTTTCCAGCTTGTCTTTCTTCCTTTGCTTTTTTCCTAATTTCAGCTTGAATTTTCCTTTCTTCTTTCGTTAGATCATTTTCTATGTATATACGCTTATTCCCAAGTTTATTTTTATTTTTCATTATTTCCATCTTATCATTCCATTCATTTAATTCCGCTATAACAATTATTTTCTGATCTTTTGTGTTTATCCTATTTGTTTTATAAATTTCTGACTCTAGTTTTAACTCCTCTGAAAAATTTCTTGACTAGTCCTTTCAAATCGCGTTCTTTTTCCTCTATCTTTAGTCCTTTTATTACTATGTTATTCTTCCTTTCTTTCTTATTCTTTGCTCCGACTTTTTGTTCTAAGTCTCTTATTTTTTGATAAATTTGTTGTTTTTCATTTTCCCATTTTCTTTCTCTTTCTTGCATCTCCTTTTGCATTTTTCCAATTAGGATATTATTTTGGTCTATATGTTTCTTTAGTTCTTCTTTATTTGTTTTCATTTCAGCCTTTAGGTCTTGTGATAATTTGTCTATTAACACTTTTATTCCCTCCATTTCAGTATCCGCTAGTTTTTTACTTTCAATTATGTTTTTGGGAGGTGTTCTTTGCGTGGTTTTGCTTCTCTTGAAGCCTTCTTCTTGTTCTTCTAAATATCTTTTCCTTTTTGAGTCTGAGTCGCTCCTACTTCTAAAATTTTCACTCATTTATTTTGTTTTCTCTACTACGCTGGTTATTCCTTTGTTGTTACACAAATTTATTCGTAACCAAACCTATTAAAATTTTAAAATTATAGTTTCAAATCAAATTAGAATATAATAAATTGCCCTTCCTAATCGCTATGTCTATGGCTGCTTCTCTGTGCTCCGCACTGCTCCCCGGGTCGACCACTCGTAAGTTACAGTGCGACCTTCAGCCTTCAGCCAATTTTTATAACCCTACTAAGCGAGATTTTAAATATTTGCTTACCCTTCTCAGTCACTTATTAGATGAAAGATTTTATAGAAACAATTACTTGACACCTTTACCTTTAACTATATCACACACTTTAATATAAATAATACTCCAAATTGCCCAAAAAATGAGTTTAATATTGGAGCATGAATTTACACTACAACTTATCAGAGTGAACCTAGCGGCCGATTCGCAGCGGCCGATTCGATTTAAAGCAAGTGTTGCATAGCCCAGACAGTAAATGTACTACGGACATCAAAAGTATTGTTATTTTATGAAAAACAAGAAATTAACGAAAAAAAAACTTTTTTTCTGTTTTTAACATGTTTTTATATATATATTTTATCAAAAAAGTAGTTCATATACCAACAAATATTGTAAATAATATATTTTATTTTGGATAATTAGCAATATTACCCTAATTCATATAAATATTTATCTACAAGATAATGAGAAATGAATTTGAAGGGGTAGCCGTATCACGTACATATTTGGTGGGGTAGTTACCATAGCTCCTCTGAGTAATATGATGTATATTTTGTTTAAATAATAAAAGGATGAATATATATTTTTGAGTTTAGAGTGTTAAAATATTATTGGCACATGTAACATCCGCTATCAATTTAAGAACAAGCCGTATCACAACTATATTTGGTAGGGTACTTAAGACAACTCCCCTGAGTAAGTTAAAGTACATTTTGTTTAAATATTCAGGGGATGAGATATATACATTTTTGAGAATTTAGAATATCAAAATATTATTTGAATATGTAACATCCCCTATCAATTTAAGGAGAAGCCGTATCCCAACTATATTTGGTAGGGTACTTAAGACAACCCCCCTGAGTAATTTAAAGTACATTTTGTTTAAATATTCAGGGGACGAGATATACATTTTGGAGAATTTAGAATATCAAATTTATTATTTGAATATGTAACATCCCCTATCAATTTAAGGAGAAGCCGTATCACAACCATATTTGGTAGGGTACTTAAAACAACCCTCCTGAGTAATTTAATGTACATTTTGTTTAAATATTCAGGGGATAAGATATACATTTTTAAGAGTTTAGATTTAGAATATCAAAATATTATTTGAATATGTAACATCCCCTATCAATTTAAGGAGAAGCCGTATCACAACCATATTTGGTAGGGTACTTAAGACAACCCCCCTGAGTAATTTAAAGTACATTTTGTTTAAATATTCAGAGGGTGAGATATACATTTTTGAGAGTTTAGATTTACAATATCAAAATAATATTTTAATATGTAACATCCCCTATCAATTTAAGGAGAAGCCGTATCACAACCATATTTGGTAGGGTACTTAAGAGAACTCCCCTGAGTAATTTAAAATACATTTTGTTTAAATATTCAGGGGATGAGATATACATTTTTGAGAGTTTAGAATATCAAAATATTATTTGAATATGTAACATCCCCTATCAATTTAAGGAGAAGCCGTATCACAACCATATTTGGTAGGGTACTTAAGACAACCCCCCTGAGTAATTTAAAATACATTTTGTTTAAATATTCAGGGGATGAGATATACATATTCGAGAGTTTAGATTTACAATATCAAAATAATACTTGAATATGTAACATCCCCTATCAATTTAAGGAGAAGCCGTATCACAACCATATTTGGTAAGGTACTTAAGAAAACCCCCCTGAGTAATTTAAAATACATTTTGTTTAAATATTCAGGGGATGAGATATACATTTTTGAGAGTTTAGAATATCAAAATATTATTTGAATATGTAACATCCCCTATTAATTTAAGGAGAAGCCGTATCACAACTATATTTGGTAGGGTACTTAAGTCAGCCCCCCTGAGTAATTTAAAATACATTTTGTTTAAATATTCAGGGGATGAGATATACATTTTTGAGAGTTTAGAATATCAAAATATTATTTGAATATGTAACATCCCCTATCAATTTAAGGAGAAGCCGTATCACAACTATATTTGGTAGGGTACTTAAGACAACCCCCCTTAGTAATATAATGTACATTTTGTTTAAATAGACAGGGGATAAGATATAAATTTTTGAGAGTTTAGAATATCAAAATATTATTTGAATATGTAACATCCCCTATCAATTTAAGGAGAAGCCGTATCACAACCATATTTGGTACGGTAGTTAACACAACCCAACTGAGTAATTTAAAGTACATTTTGTTTAAATATTCAGGGGAGGAGATATACATTTTTGAGAGTTTAGAATATCAAAATATTATTTGAATATGTAACATCCCCTATTAATTTAAGGAGAAGCCGTATCACAACCATATTTGGTACAGTACTTAAGACAACCCCCCTTAGTAATTTAATGTACATTTTGTTTAAATATTCAGGGGATGAGATATACATTTTTGAGAGTTTAGAATATCAAAATATTATTTGAATATGTAACATCCCCTATCAATTTAAGGAGAAGCCGTATCACAACCATATTTGGTACCGTACTTAAGACAACCCCCCTTAGTAATATAATGTACATTTTGTTTAAATAGACAGGGGATAAGATATAAATTTTTGAGAGTTTAGAATATCAAAATATTATTTGAATATGTAACATCCCCTATCAATTTAAGGAGAAGCCGTATCACAACCATATTTGGTACGGTAGTTAACACAACCCAACTGAGTAATTTAAAGTACATTTTGTTTAAATATTCAGGGGAGGAGATATACATTTTTGAGAGTTTAGAATATCAAAATATTATTTGAATATGTAACATCCCCTATCAATTTAAGGAGAAGCCGTATCACAACCATATTTGGTAGGGTACTTAAGACAACCCCCCTGAGTAATTTAAAATACATTTTGTTTAAATATTCAGGGGATGAGATATACATATTCGAGAGTTTAGATTTACAATATCAAAATAATACTTGAATATGTAACATCCCCTATCAATTTAAGGAGAAGCCGTATCACAACCATATTTGGTAAGGTACTTAAGAAAACCCCCCTGAGTAATTTAAAATACATTTTGTTTAAATATTCAGGGGATAAGATATAAATTTTAGAGGGTTTAGAATATCAAAATATTATTTGAATATGTAACAACCCCTATCAATTTAAGGAGAAACCGTATCACAACCATATTTTGTCGGGTACTTAAGACAACCCCCCTGAGTAATTTAAAGTACATTTTGTTTAAATATTCAGGGGATAAGATATACATTTTTGAGAATTTAGAATATCGAATTTATTATTTGAATATGTAACATCCCCTATCAATTTAAGGAGAAGCCGTATCACAACCATATTTGGTAGGGTACTTAAAAGAACCCTCCTGAGCAATTTAATGTACATTTTGTTTAAATATTCAGGGGATAAGATATACATTTTTAAGAGTTTAGATTTAGAATATCAAAATATTATTTGAATATGTAACATCCCCTATCAATTTAAGGAGAAGCCGTATCACAAGCATATTTGGTAGGGTACTTAAGACAATCCCCCTGAGTAATTTAAAGTACATTTTGTTTAAATATTCAGAGGGTGAGATATACATTTTTGAGAGTTTAGATTTACAATATCAAAATAATATTTTAATATGTAACATCCCCTATCAATTTAAGGAGAAGCCGTATCACAACCATATTTGGTAGGGTACTTAAGAGAACTCCCCTGAGTAATTTAAAATACATTTTGTTTAAATATTCAGGGGATGAGATATACATTTTTGAGAGTTTAGAATATCAAAATATTATTTGAATATGTAACATCCCCTATCAATTTAACGAGAAGCCGTATCACAACTATATTTGGTAGGGTACTTAAGACAACCCCCCTGAGTAATTTAAAGTACATTTTGTTTAAATATTCAGGGGATGAGATATACATTTTTGAGAGTTTATATTTAGAATATCAAAATATTATTTGAATATGTAACATCCCCTATCAATTTAAGGAGAAGCCGTATCACAACCATATTTGGTAGGGTACTTAAAACAACCCCCCTGAGTAATTTAAAATACATTTTGTTTAAATATTCAGGGGATGAGATATACATATTCGAGAGTTTAGATTTACAATATCAAAATAATATTTGAATATGTAACATCCCCTATCAATTTAAGGAGAAGCCGTATCACAACCATATTTGGTAGGGTACTTAAGACAACCCCCCTGAGTAATTTAAAATACATTTTGTTTAAATATTCAGGGGATGACATATACATTTTTGAGAGTTTAGAATATCAAAATATTATTTGAATATGTAACACCCCCTATCAATTTAAGGAGAAGCCGTATCACAACGATATTTGGTAGGGTACTTAAGACAACCCCCCTGAGTAATTTAAAGTACATTTTGTTTAAGTATTCAGGGGATGAGATATACATTTTTGAGAGTTTAGAATATCAAAATATTATTTGAATATGTAACATCCCCTATCAATTTAAGGAGAAGCCATATCACGACCATATTTGGTAGGGTACTTAAGACAACCCCCCCCCCCTGTGTATTTTAATATACATTTTGTTTCAATATTCAGGGGATGAGATAAAAAAAAATGAGTTTTGAATATCAAAATATTATTTGAATATGTAACATCCCCTATCAATTTAAGGAGAAGCCGTATCACAACTATATTTGGTAGGGTACTTAAGTCAGCTCCACTGAGTAATATAATGTACATTTTGTTTAAATAGTCAGGGGATAAAATATAAATTTTGGAGAGTTTAGAATATCAAAATATTATTTGAATATGTAACAGGGGATGTTACATGTTCAAATAATATGTTAACATTCTAAACTCTCATCCCCTGAATATTTATACAAATTTACATTATATTACTCAGGGGGTTTTCTTAAGTACCACACCAAATATGGTTGTGATATGGCTTCTCCTTAAATTGAGAGGGGACGTTACATATTCATATAATATTTCACTACTCAAATCTCTCAAAAAATTATATCTTATCCCCTGAATATTTAAACAAAATGTACATTAAATTACTCAGGGGGGTTGTCTTAAGTACAGTGCCAAATATGGTTGTGATACGTCTTCTCCTTAAATTGATAGGGGATGTTACATATTCAAATAATATTTTAATATTCTAAACTCTCAAAAATGTATATCTCATTCCCTGAATATTTAAACAAAATGTACATGAAATTATTCAGGGGGGTTGTCTTAAGTACCGTATCAAATATGGTTGTGATACGGGTTTTCCTTAAATTGATAAGGGATGTTACATATTCAAATAATATTTTGATATTCTTAATCTAAACTCTCAAAAATGTATATCTCATCCCCTGAATATTTAAACAAAATGTACTTTAAATTACTCAGGGGGGTTGTCTTAAGTACCCTACCAAATATGGTTGTGATACGGCTTCTCCTTAAATTAATAGGGGATGTTACATATTCAAATAATATTTTGATATTCTAAACTCTTAAATATGTATATCTTATCCCCTGAATATTTAAACAAAATGTACATTAAATTACTCAAGGGGGTTGTCTTAAGTACCCTACCAAATATGGTTGTGGTACGGCTTCTCCTTAAATTGATAGGGGATGTTACATATTCAAATAATATTTTGATATTGTAAATCTAAACTCTCAAAAATGTATATCTCATCCCCTGAATATTTAAACAAAATGTACTTTAAATTACTCAGGGGGGTTGTATTAAGTACCCTACCAAATATGGTTGTGATACGGCTTCTCCTTAATTTGATAGGGGATGTTACATATTCAAATAATATTTTGATATTATAAACTCTCAAAAATGTATATCTCATCCCCTGAAAATTTAAACAAAATGTACTTTAAATTACTCAGGGGGGTTGTCTTAAGTACCCTTCCAAATATGGTTGTGATACGGCTTCTCCTTAAATTGATAGGGGATGTTACATATTCAAATAATATTTTGATATTCTAAATCTAAACTCTCAAAAATGTATATCTCATCCCCTGAATATTTAAACAAAATGTACTTTAAATTACTCAGGGGGGTTGTCTTAAGTACCCTACCAAATATGGTTGTGATACGGCTTCTCCTTAAATTGATAGGGGATGTTACATATTCAAATAATATTTTGATAATCTAAACTCTCAAAAATGTATATTTCATCCCCTGAATATTTAAACAAAATGTACTTTAAATTACTCAGGGGGGTTGTGTTAAGTACCCTACCAAATATGGTTGTGATACGGCTTCTGCTTAAATTGATAGGGGATGTTACATATTCAAATAATATTTTGATATTCTAAATCTAAACTCTTAAAAATGTATATCTTATCCCCTGAATATTTAAACAAAATGTACATAAAATTACTCAGGGGGTTGTCTTAAGTACCCTACCAAATATGGTTGTGATACGGCTTCTCCTTAAATTGATAGGGGATGTTACATATTCAAATAATATTTTGATATTCTAAATCTAAACTCTCAAAAATGTATATCTCATCCCCTGAATATTTAAACAAAATGTACTTTAAATTACTCAGGGGGGTTGTCTTAAGTACCCTACCAAACATGGTTGTGATACGGCTTCTCCTTAAATTGATAGGGGATGTTACATATTCAAATAATATTTTGATATTCTAAACTCTCAAAAATGTATATCTCATCCCCTGAATATTTAAACAAAATGTACTTTAAATTACTCAGGGGGGTTGTCTTAAGTACCCTTCCAAATATGATTGTGATACGGCTTCTCCTTAAATTGATAGGGGATGTTACATATTCAAATAATATTTTGATATTCTAAATCTAAACTCTTAAAAATGTATATCTTATCCCCTGAATATTTAAACAAAATGTACATAAAATTACTCAAGAGGGTTGTCTTAAGTACCCTACCAAATATGGTTGTGATACGGCTTCTCCTTAAATTGATAGGGGATGTTACATATTCAAATAATATTTTGATATTCTAAACTCTCAAAAATGTATATTTCATCCCCTGAATATTTAAACAAAATGTACTTTAAATTACTCAGGAGGGTTGTCTTAAGTACCCTACCAAATATGGTTGTGATACGGCTTCTCCTTAAATTGATAGGGGATGTTACATATTCAAATAATATTTTGATATTCTAAACTCTCAAAAATGTATATCTCATCCCCTGAATATTTAAACAAAATGTACTTTAAATTACTCAGGGGGGTTGTCTTAAGTACCCTTCCAAATATGGTTGTGATACGGCTTCTCCTTAAATTGATAGGGGATGTTACATATTCAAATAATATTTTGATATTCTAAATCTAAACTCTTAAAAATGTATATCTTATCCCCTGAATATTTAAACAAAATGTACATAAAATTACTCAAGGGGGTTATCTTAAGTACCCTACCAAATATGGTTGTGATACGGCTTCTCCTTAAATTGATAGGGGATGTTACATATTCAAATAATATTTTGATATTCTAAACTCTCAAAAATGTATATTTCATCCCCTGAATATTTAAACAAAATGTACTTTAAATTACTCAGGAGGGTTGTCTTAAGTACCCTACCAAATATGGTTGTGATACGGCTTCTCCTTAAATTGATAGGGGATGTTACATATTCAAATAATATTTTGATATTCTAAATCTAAACTCTCAAAAATGTATATCTCATCCCCTGAATATTTAAACAAAATGTACTTTAAATTACTCAGGGGGGTTATCTTAAGTACCCTACCAAATATGGTTGTGATACGGCTTCTCCTTAAATTGATAGGGGATGTTACATATTCAAATAATATTTTTATTATCTAAACTCTCAAAAATGTATATTTCATCCCCTGAATATTTAAACAAAATGTACTTTAAATTACTCAGGGGGGTTGTGTTAAGTACCCTACCAAATATGGTTGTGATACGGCTTCTGCTTAAATTGATAGGGGATGTTACATATTCAAATAATATTTTGATATTCTAAATCTAAACTCTTAAAAATGTATATCTTATCCCCTGAATATTTAAACAAAATGTACATAAAATTACTCAGGGGGTTGTCTTAAGTACCCTACCAAATATGGTTGTGATACGGCTTCTCCTTAAATTGATAGGGGATGTTACATATTCAAATAATATTTTGATATTCTAAATCTAAACTCTCAAAAATGTATATCTCATCCCCTGAATATTTAAACAAAATGTACTTTAAATTACTCAGGGGGGTTATCTTAAGTACCCTACCAAATATGGTTGTGATACGGCTTCTCCTTAAATTGATAGGGGATGTTACATATTCAAATAATATTTTTATTATCTAAACTCTCAAAAATGTATATTTCATCCCCTGAATATTTAAACAAAATGTACTTTAAATTACTCAGGGGGGTTGTGTTAAGTACCCTACCAAATATGGTTGTGATACGGCTTCTGCTTAAATTGATAGGGGATGTTACATATTCAAATAATATTTTGATATTCTAAATCTAAACTCTTAAAAATGTATATCTTATCCCCTGAATATTTAAACAAAATGTACATAAAATTACTCAAGGGGGTTGTCTTAAGTACCCTACCAAATATGGTTGTGATACGGCTTCTCTTTAAATTGATAGATAGATGTTAGATAGAATTAAAACCTTTTTAATGTAAAATTTAACTTTTAACAATTTTGTATTTTTGTAGTTTTGCTCTAATAGTTATGAGAGAGCCAATTAAAAACCCCATGTTAAACTCCTAAGTTCCAGATTTCTGGGCTCACCGTGTAAAAAAAAAATTCAAATGGAACAGAATAATTATGTAATTTGATAATATTACACATCGAGAATAATATTTCAAACAGGATGGATGAACTAATAGACAATATTATAGCTTATGAAAATTTAAAATATAATAAATTTTGTTTATTCATCCCTGTAATCTGTTTTGTAATTATTCTTTAAATTTTCGTCATAATTACGAATTTCTTTCGAAATTTTTATTTTTATGAAGGATTTTTAGAAAATATAAATTGTTCTTTAATTTTGTTGCAACGGTAATGTTGAATCCAAAAGGATACCAAGGGGGTTCTAACCCTTCTCTAAATTATGGGGGGGCGAAGGGGGCTATCATGCCCCAGACGCCACTCGCGGAAGGGCGCCAGACTGCCCTCAAGACAAACAAGATTTTCCGGAAAATTTGAATTTTTATTTTGATCAGTTTTGGGGAAACAATATTTGAGTTTCGAGAATTTTGTTTATTTAAAAAATATTTTTTAAATTAATAATTGTTGTAATATAATTATTATTTCTTTTCTTGATTTATCTGATAAAATATCTTATAAATAGTGTTGGCAGTAAATAAATCAAATACCTCGGTATTTACAACGTTCTTTCTTCTTCCTGAACACTTTATTCTTCTAATATAGTGATAATATTTATTTTTTAAACAAAAAGCATGCACAGCTAACGCTTGTTATTTTAAACCGATAACAAACAATAGTTTTTTATTATATTAGAAGATGATGATGTTGCTGATACTGGTAAGTCGCTGAGGCTAAGGTAGGATATAAAAGTTGACTATCTAGCTGTGTCCGCTGCGGCAGCAACCAACCACTACGTCCAACTATAAATTGACACATTGGCCACGTTCAGCACGTCACAGCGCTGGCAGCGCTGAGCATCGAAGTTTGCCGAACACAGTTGCTGGACCAATCGCATTCGTCATTCGTCCATTCATTGGGTTCGGCACTCAGCGCTACCAGCGCAGTGAAGTGCTGAACGCGGACATTGCATTGTACATATTCAACTTGCTACCACTACCGCAGCCTCAGCCGCAGCGACACAATCTATAAATACGATTTAATATTTTTATGACAAATTTATTTTTGAAATAAAAATTCATTTTCTCTAATACCAAAATTTATTTGGCCTACTGTAATAGATTTTCCGTTCTACCCTTATTTCATAGCTAGGCCACAGCCTTCCCTAATATACAAGCCATGCTGTTCGAATGGCAACAGCGCAAAATCTGTTCTCGGTGGTCATACCGTCATACTGAATTACCGCTCTATCGCTTACACTTGTATATTGAAACAAATACACATAATTATGTTACATATATTTATTATGTACTAAATCCTACATTTAATTTTAATAATGTAGTGTACAGAAATATATTATTTGTATTAAAATTGCAATTATTTTTTAAAAATATCTAGTTTCCTTTTCTTATTTTTTGGACATGATTCTATATTTTTTCGTTGCTCATGTTTTGCAATTATTTTTATTTTTTACATAAAACACAAATATTGCGAAAACGTCAGAGAAGGAATCATTTTCAGACTGAGAATGTGCAGTTCACATAATAAATTTTGTTGATGCTTACATCTAAGAAATTTATATTCTAAATCATTATTATTAATAATGTATTGCAAGATAACATACATCTATATAAATATTATCATTACAATTAGAAGATGAGGTGAGGGGGAACATGTCTGGTACGGCCCACTTCTTACCTCACCCTTTACACTTGCAAAACCTTAGATGGTTTGAAGACTAGCAGTGCACCCCCTTAATTATTGTTCTGAATCTCGCAGTGAACAGTGTGTTGGAGTGAAATTGTTAATAGTGTATTATATGTAATAAAATAATTGAAGAAAGAACACAGAAGACATAGAGAATATTGTAATTTTATTAATATATTCCTTGCGTTTGCTATTTGCAATAAAGTAAGTTCTCCTTTTTGTATTTTATTTACTTTTGTTGTTCAAAAGTACTATATATCTAAAGATTATATATTACCATATATTTTTCAATTTCATTGTTTCTTTGTTCTTGTATTGATCAAAACTTAATCAAATACAATTAATAGTCATGTAATTAATTATAAGACTAATATAATTATTCAAAAAAAAAAAAATTATATAATTTTTTTAACTAAATTTAATTTTTTATTAAATTTAATATAATGTAATTGAAAATTGAACACAAATGTATAATACAAGAAAATTAAGAGTTTTAATTTTTTTATGTATTTAGACCATGTCAATGCCAAGAAAAAAACTTAGCGGTTCTCAGAATCGGAAAAGAAGCCTAGAAAGAGAAAAAGAAGCTCAGAAATCTAGAATAATATTGGAAACATATTTAGAAAAAAAAAAGCAAAATCAGATTCAGATTTTACCCCTACTGCTGCTAAACTTTTATGCAATAATACATCACAACAAACACAAGACTCTGAAGATGATGAAGATGGGGGCCCAAGTACATCAGTAGTTTCCAACCTAAATAAAACTACAGAAAATGAAACAGAAACACAAGACTCTGAAGATGATGAAGATGGGGGCCCAAGTACATCAGTAGTTTCCAACCTAAATAAAACTTCAGAAAATAAAACAGAAACACAAGACTCTGAAGATGATGAAAATGGGGGCCCAAGTACATCAGTAGTTTCCAACCTAAATAAAACTTCAGAAAATAAAACAGAAACACAAGACTCTGAAAATGATGAAGATGGGGGCCCAAGTACATCAGTAGTTTCCAACCTAAATAAAACTACAGAAAATGAAACAGAAACACTCGCTGTAATTCCAGACGTTCTGGGGTTCAAAGATGTTGCTCATTTAAAATTTAGTAATAATCTTCCAATAATATCAAAACAACTTCGCACAGAAATGATTATTCGTGGATCCCACATATTTCAAAACGAATCCAGTCTAAATTCGGTAGGAATATCAGGTAAACGTCCAATGCCAAAATCTTGGTTTTCTCGACGGGTCGGTAACGAAGAAGAAGGAACTGAAATTAAACGATCTTGATTATTATACTCACCAAAAAATAATGCAACGTACTGCTTTTGTTGCTTACTGTTTAATACATCAGGATCAAATTTCGCTACACAATCATCTTTCATAACAACATCTGGTTTTAATAAATGGAGGAAAAGAGATAAATTGATTAGCCATGAAAGAAGTTCAAATAATCGAAAATCATTTACTAATTGAAATGAGACAGAAAGAAGATTAATTAATAAAACGGGAATTTATGCATCTTTAGACACAAATATACAGTCCGAAAAAGAACGTTGGCGAAATGTATTATGAATATTAGCTTGTATGAAGTATCTCATTATACAAAATCTTCCTCTACGTGGTCATGTTGAAAATCTAGCTCTTGAAGATGGTACAAATGTTGGAAACCTATTATCTTTAATTAAACTTGTAACTCAGTTTGATCCACTACTAGAAAATCATCTTAAAAATGCTATGGAAACGCCAAAAACTGTCTCATACCTATCACCACAAATTCAAAATGAATTTATTCAACTTCTGGCATCCACAGTTCGAAATCAACTAATGACATCAAAAGAAATAAATATTATGGACTTTTATTTGATTCGACTGCTGATATCTCTCATCGAGAACAAATGTCGCAAGTCTTTAGATTAGTGTCCGATCGAACTTTCGGTTTCGGCCTAGTTTCGGCAAAAAAACGGGTTTCGGTTTAGTTTCGGTTTCGGCTCCCATTCAGCCGAAACTACGGCCAAAACCGAAACTGAATTCGAGTGCCATATAAAATGACCAAAGTTTAGCAGAAGTTATTTTGTGCTTAAGATGAAAGATATTTTTTTTTCTGTACCTAATTCTATTAGGTAAAAAATAATTTTGTTTTGTACCTTTTATTTTGTTATTCGTAAATAATATTAAAAAGAAATAGTAGGTAGTAGGTTCAAATTAACTCCTTATTTCAAAAAGTACAAATAATTTATTTGAAATAAGGTGTGATAATATGTTATGCATATTAATGATTAGTTTAAATATCAAAGACTAAATAAAGACTGACTGATTATGATTGACTATTTATTTTTCTTCCCACGAAAACATGACCTTATATGGTAGTTTCGGTTTCGGTTTCGGCCGAAACTCAAACCGAAGCCGAAATTCGGTTTCGGTTTCGGCCGTAAAAAGTAGTTTCGGTCAGACACTACTTTAGATATGTTGATATTGATATTATCAACAGGAAAGTTTCTATCAAAGAATATTTTTTTGGATTTATTGAAATACATGCTAAAGAAAAATTAAATTCGGATCAAATTTTACTAACAAACTGTAGATTAGAATGTTATGATAATGCTGCCGTGATGTCAGGGCACATATCTGGCGTTCAACAAAGAATTATAGAAAAAAAAAGCATTATTTGTAAATTGTGATAACCACTCATTAAATTTAGTAGGAGGTACTGCAGCTAAACAAGATCCAATCATCGTAACATGTTTTAGAACAATTGAAAACATATATTTCTTTTTCTCACGTTCAATATTACGATGGGAATTATTAAAAAATGTTTTAAAGAAAACTGTTCAACGTGAATCTGAAACTCGATGGAGCGCCAGAGCACAAGCGGTTAGCGTTATTGTCGATGGATTGGAAGAATTAGTTGACTATTAGAAAAACTAGCAGAGGATAGTACTACCACAAGTGACACCAGAAGTGAAGCTACAATTATGTTACAAAATATAATGAATTTTAATTTCATAACTTTAGTTCATTTCTGGCATGAAATCTTGAGGAGAATTAATGTTGTGCACCTCAGATTACAAGATCCTAAAATGAATTTTAGAGATCTTGAATCATTAGCGACTGAACTTGCACAAATTCGAGACGAGGTCTGTGCAGAAGCAATAGAAAAGGCTAAGTCTCTTTGTGAAAAATGGGGTATTGATACAACAATCCGTGTAAGAAGACGCAGAAAAATGCCCGGAGAATTGACTACGGATGCTGGCATTTCCACAGAAAATGAAATTTCTCGCGTCATGAAAAGCGTTGTTGATCGTCTGCAGCAGGAAATAAGTACACGTTTTACCCGACTAAGTGATATTAATTCCAAATTTGGATTTTTACTGGACGTTGACAATTTGTTAAACAAAGATAGTGTTGATACCGATCTTGAAAGAGTTGTGAAAGATTGGGTGAATTCTATGATACAGATTTTAATGGAACAGAACTCTATGTTGAAATATGTGACTGCAAGATGTAACTCCGCAGTAGTAAAGAAATTGTACCAAAAACTCCATTAGAAATTCTTACATTTATAATCTCATATGGAGAAGATGTTTTTCAAAACCTCAGAGTAGCACTGCAAATACTCCTTACCATTTCGGTATCAATTGCTAGCTGTGAACGTTCGTTCAGCAAATTAAAATTAATTTTGGCATGTTTAAGATCGACGATGGGACAAGACCGCTTAAGTGACCTAGCATTTTGAAGTGTGGAAAGAGAAAAAATTGAATTAATTGACTTTGATGAAGTAATTGATAAATTTGCTTCATCAAAGGCAAGAAAAATGTATACATAATAATTAATTGTATTAATGTATGTTATTATTATTATATGTAATATATATATAATACATATACTTTTTTCATTGTATAAAAACTGTATGTATTTTAAAACATTTAAGTGTATAAATATCTAAAATAAATAAATATTTAATATCAATATTTTTAAACTAATTCTACTAGACTGTATGTCTGATATTTTCTCCAACACAGTCACAAATACAATTCCGATTTCAATTCTCTTCTTCATTTTTTAACTCGATTTTTTTCTCAAATTTAAAGCCTAGCTTGAACTTGTGTCCTTATTTGTCCTGAAAAATAGTACCTATAGTGTACTGTAGAAGCGCACTTAGGTAGTGACTATTTATAATGTATTATACAGTATTTTAGATAGGTACTGCACTCTGTTATCGAAATAAAATTAACAAAACTAAAAACTTTTTTCTAAATTTTGGAATAAATTAAAATTTCTTTAATATGTCTATGAAATATATTTGTATTTATATACCTGTTTTTTTGGTCAAATATCTGTAGTAAAATACCCTAAAATGACATTTAAAGATTATTTTATGAAAAAAATTCTTACGGGAAAGGGGCGCCCAATAGGTATCGTACCCCAGACGTCAATTATGCTCGCTACGCCAGTGCATTTTGCCACTATATTCCTTTCAAAATTACATATAAACAGACATGAAAATTGTTCTATTGGAATCGATATGTATCAAATAGATTTCTATATTAGTATCTTTGACAGATATACTCGTACATCATTTTAGATCAAAAGAAATATTTCTTTTACAAACATAAAACAATAAACACTTCCTGTCATGTCTATTTTACAAAAAAAAATGTCAACTTTTCAATTCAGCTTTGAATTTTTTATCACAACGAAAATAGTTGTAGGAAGGAATGTATTATTTCCCTTGTCTGAAACAATATAAAATAAAAGCATATGGAATTATAATATTATTTATGAATCACATTGTATCAATTTGTAATATATATACAGGGTGATCACGCGAGAATGAACCAGCAATTATCTCCCTTATTAAGCGAGATAGCGATTATCTTTAAATAAGAAAATTTACTATAGGCAATATGGACAATAAGATGTATCAAAAACGGTTTTATTACTTCCGCTTCCGAAGTACGTGATACCAATTTTGATATTTAAAATGGAACATACTTTATTTTTTATATTTTTAAAAAGTACACAAAAATCTCTTTACAATGATAGTAAACAATTAGGATGTTATATTATTAAATAGTTAATGACGGACGTTTGAAATATCTTACAAAATAAGTAAAGAAAGTGTGGAATTTTGTTTTATTGGATATGTTGCCTAGGTTACGTCATATAAATGAATTTATCTCAAAAATACCATCATCTATGAACAAAAAATAAAATCTCACACTTGATTTTATTTCATTCAATATATTTATATTTCAAACGTCCGCCATTTTATTTTTTAATAATATAACGTACTAGTAATTTACTAACATTGTAGAGAAAATTTTGTGTATTTTTTAAAAATATAAAAAATATAGTATGTAAAGTCCGTATCACGTACTTCGGAACCGGAAGTAATAAAACCCTTTTTGATACGACATTTTATTGCACATATTACGTGTAGTAAATTTGTTTATTTGAAGATAATCCCTATCTCACTTAATAACGGAAATAATTAATGGTTCATTCTTGCGTGATCAGCCTGTATATACAGGATGTAACAGAAATAAGTACCTAAATTAAATTTAAGCAGTGATAGAACTCGTCGAGTGCAACAATATTTCTTAATAACTTTTTCTTGTAAACCCTCTAGATATTGAATTAAAATTCTTCAAAGTTTTGTCACAAATTTCATTACCTGTCTATGGTTGAATAAAATAACTGCATGTCTGATTACTAGAGCACGTTGATAATGCCAAAATTCTGCACGTGCGCATGGCGTGCGTTTACAAGCAGCTGTTTCTAGTTTGTTTCCGTTGTGACTTGTGAGTGTGACTGAATACAATGAAAGAATGATTACAAACTGGTAAATAGATTGATAGATACATCAGAAGATGAAACTATACACAAATTGGGAAAGATAAGAGATAGAATAGAATATCCGACTAAGGTAACAAAAAATATCATACGTCAAATTTTTATGTTAAAACAAGTTATACAATCCAAAAATGTTGGGTTATTTATAGGATGCAGTCGACCAGGAACAATTGTACAATTGACGGAACAAGAAAAGGCATAAAGATGATGAAAAGTGACGCAGACTTAAATGAAATAATAATAATAATTATTATTTATTGTATTTAAAGTTACATTGAACTTATTACAATTGAAATCACAATATGTTCAAAATGGTCACCGTCATTGTCAATACAATACTGATGGCGTCGATGAAATGTAACTGTTGTTTAAATATCCTCTAAATTGTTATATGTGACACTATGTGTTGTAGTGCTACTCTTGAAGTACTAGACCCTGGTTGAGTCCAAAACATCCTCTTCAATATTCTCTGTGATCAGGGCGAGTTCTACCACGATCTTGAGCAGCAGGCTTAAAGGACTCATGATTTCGGAGATTTATTTATTTTATTTACATACATGTATAAAAGTACGAACGTTTAGAAGATGACGATGCCAATGAAAATTGAGATTTCGAAAAAAAGTATTAAGAAATATTGTTGCTCTCGACGAGTTATATCACTGGTTAAATTTAATGTACTTATTTCTGTTACACCCTGACTGACACTGAAAACGGGCTACTCAAAATAACTTTTTTATTTATAATTACTTTTTAATTCTGTTTCCATATTTGTAAACTAGGATGAGTGGCTCGTAAATCGTAGTATTTGCCATGATGGCAGCGCTTCCAGTTTAACCGGAAATGACATTAACTTTCATATTTGAAATGGGACAACCTATTTTTATGGAATTCAACGATGTAATTGAATTGAATTTTTATTGAAGAAATAAATTACAAAAACCTAAGGCAAAATTATGAATAATTAACCTGGTATGCCATATCAGGTAGGCTGTGATAATAAATTGATGTTTTTTTCATAACAAAGTATAGAGTCTTACAAAAATAACTTATTATTTAAGCATTTAACTAATATTAGTTAATATTATCTCAACTGTTTCACAACCTGCCTGATATCATGGCTTGGCAGGTTAGTTATTCATAATTCCTTTTACGTTTTTGTAATTTATTTGTTCAGTAAAAATGCACTTCAAACATATCGTTGAATTTGTAATTTTATATATATATATATATATATATATATATATATATATATATATATATATATATATATAAATATATAGTGTCCTATTTTAAATATGAAAGTTAATGTCACTATACCGGAAGCGCCACCATCATGAAGAAAATTAAAAAATAATTATAAATAAAAAGTTTTCAGTGGCCCGATTTTTAGTGTGATCCTATATATATATATATATATATATATATATATATATATATATATATATATATATATATATATATATATAAGTTAGATCATCCATTCCCACAGGAACTGCTGATCTCACCAAGTTCCCAAAACCTCATGTTACCTTATCTTTACTTTCTCATGTAACTAGTATAAAACTCTTGCTTCGACCTTATGTCGAGTTCAGTTGTAGTTGAGAGACTGTAGTGTCATTTATAATCATTTATATTATAATCTGAATAAATAATTTTCTTGTTGTAAACTTATAAATAATTTTTTTTAATAAACGTCGATAACGTTTACATAACTGGCGCAGTCGGTAGGATTCCCAAACACATCAATAAAACCAAAAATCGGTAAAAAGATCGTGTTTCGCTTCAACGATTAATTGGGAATCACGAACTTCAACAAGAATCGTCGCGAGGCTCCACGAGTGCACATCGTGAAGAAGAGGCCTGCTGCCCTGCCCTGCTGAATACAGAGCTGCAGAAGTCGACACCAGTCCACGACGACGTCAAAGACGATCCCATGGACATCTGGCTGATAATCCTGTAAGTGCTTTATATGTCTTTCAGTGATAACAGTCAATCAAATTCAGATTCAGAGTCAGACACAAATTCAGTTGCTTCCTACAACTCACTCCTTAACAATCCTATAGATAATATTTTAACACAATTAAATAGTTTAAATATCAACGAAACAATGTCTATTAATCCCCCTGCTGCTGCTGCCACCACTCCTCCAAGGGTAGAAAAAGCTTACCTTGATATGATCCCCGATTTTTACGGAGATCCAAAATTACTTCCCAGATTCATTGAAATTTGCGAAAAGTTATTAACTGTATTTTTTAACAAAAAAGAACTCAATGACTTTCAGAATGAATATCTGATGTCAACGATTCTTGCCAAAATTAAAGGTGATGCGGCCATTCAGTTAGCTGGTTCCGTATTAACTGGGTGGGATGACATAAAACAAATTCTCATTAATTCGTATTCTGATAAAAGGGATTGCTACACGTTAGCTATCGAATTAGCCGAACTTAAACAAGGCAACGAATCCCCGTTTGAATATTATAATAAAATTCAAGAACTTTTAAATTTACAAATATCTTATTTAACCCTTAAAAATTCGGCAGCTGAAGCCGTAATATTAGGCAAATATTTTAGGCAATACGCACTCCGCGTATTATTGCGTGGCCTGAAAGAACCGCTGGGTACGCTTATGCGTACGAAAAATCCGGCAGACATGAACTCTGCGCTAGGAATGCTAACAAACGATTTCCAAATAGAGAGTTGTTCGCGCGCATATAAAACCCATACTAACACTTCACAGAAACCTAAACAATACACTCATCAAAATACACATAATAGATATCCACAATCACAACCACAACCACAAATAAGACAATCATATGCACCACCTGTATATAGACCTGATTTACAACCTAGATATCATCAAAAACCAATCAATCAATCCCAAATCACTAAACAAAACGTTTTTAGGCCCAATGGCAACCAAAATTTCCCTAAACCCGTACCTATGAGTATTAGCACTCGACAATCTACCAATCAGTTTAGACCAGGCCCATCAGGCTACAACAATCGCCCACAACAATTCATATCCAGACAGTACTCTAACACCCAGCCACCCAACCTTATGCTTGAAGAACTTCATAACACAGAAGTCTATGACGACGAGACGTACAATGACAGTAACAATGTAATAATAACATATGAAAACGAACCCGACGAAGAAACTCTCGCGTACGAAACAGAACAAGCAACAAATAATTTTTTAGAACTACCAGCCTCGGAGACCAATTCGAATTAATGTCTTTAACACATAATAATAGTGAACTGCCATTCATTATTTATCCTGAAAATAACTTAAAAGTCCTTATTGATACTGGCAGCACACGCTCATTTATAAATCCGGAAATCGCTCAAAAATATTACAATGAAAAAATTCGACAAGATCCTTTTAAAATCACCACAGCACATGGCACGTCTATAGAAAATTATAGTTTAATTTTACCTTGTTCAAAATTATTTAAAAATTCCGAAATTATGCTCAAATATCATCTTTTCGATTTTCACAATCAATTCGACGTATTGTTAGGACTTGATAATTTGAAAACATTAGAAGCGATCATTGACTTAACAAACGATAAAATTATAACACCGGCATGCGAGATAAGAATTCACTATCATCAGCTAAAGCCGCGTCCACACTACGTAAAATTAAAACCCAACTCTGAAAAAATTATAAAATTTTATACAAACTGTATTGAGAATGGAGAAGTATTCATTCCGGAAACAAAATTAAAAAATCTCATAATACCTGAAGGAATCGCAAAAATTAATAATTATTATTTTCATTACCCCGTAATTAATCCTAATGAAACGGAGGAAATTATAAATACTGTAAACAACGACATAATACTTGAACCATTAGATAATTTCGAAATTAATAACATAAATTTTGACGAAAATTATTCAAAGATTCCCTTTGATATATCACAAATTAGAACGGATCACATGAATTCGGAAGAGAAATTAGCAATTTCAAAATTAATTAAAGAATACGAAAATATATTTCATACGGAAGACAAACCCCTATCATTCACAAACGAAATCAAACACAGTATACGGACTAAGGACGAATTACCAATATACACAAAGACCTACAGATACCCAGAAGTTCATAGACAGGAAGTTTCAAATCAAATAGACAACATGTTGGAACAAAAAATTATTAGGCCCTCGCATTCACCTTGGTCTTCACCCGTATGGATCGTCCCTAAGAAATTAGACGCGTCCGGGAAGAAAAAATGGCGGATGGTCATCGACTACCGCAGGCTCAATGAGAAAACCATTGACGACAAGTATCCCATACCGAATATAAATTCACTATTAGATAAACTCGGCAAATGCCAGTATTTCACCACCTTAGATTTGGCTTCCGGCTTTCACCAAATCGAGATGAATAAAGATGATATACAAAAAACCGCCTTTTCAACAGAAAATGGGCATTACGAATTTGTACGAATGCCATTTGGTTTAAAAAACGCACCTGCTACCTTCCAACGCGTCATGGATAATGTATTAAGAAATTTAATAAATAAAATCTGTTTAGTCTATCTAGACGACGTGATTATCTTCAGTACAAGCCTGCAAGAACATATTGAAAGTCTACGCGCTGTATTTGATAGACTTAAGTCAGCAAATTTAAAAATTCAGACCGACAAATCGGAATTTTTACAGAGAGAAGTGTCATATTTAGGTCATGTGGTTACCCCTGAAGGCGTAAAGCCTAACCCCGATAAAATTTTGGCAATTAAAAACTATCCTATTCCCAAAACAACCACAGAAATAAAAGGCTTCCTGGGTTTATTAGGCTATTACAGAAAATTTATAAACAATTTGGCAGGAATTACAAAACCTTTTACTAAATGTCTCAAAAAGGGAGCCAAAATAAATATTAAAAATCCTGAATACGTTGCATGTTTCAATACGTGCAAAAATCTCCTCATTAACGAACCAATTCTCCAATATCCTGATTTCACTAAACCATTTAACCTAACGACAGATGCTAGCAACTATGCTATCGGCGCTATACTATCTCAAGGACCAATCGGCTCAGATTTACCTATTTCATACGCAAGTAGAACGCTTAACGATACAGAACAAAATTATTCAGCCATAGAAAAAGAGCTACTTGCCATTGTTTGGGCAACTAAATATTTCAGGCATTACCTATTCGGTAGAAAATTCAAAATTTTTACGGACCATAAACCGTTACAATGGTTATTCTCTCTTAAGGAACCAAATTCTAAATTAGTGCGCTGGCGCTTAAAATTGGAAGAATATGATTATGAAATCATTTATAAAAAAGGTAAACTGAATACAAACGCTGATGCATTAAGTCGTAACCCACCATGCATAGAGAATCCTATCCAGAATTCCTCAAAATTTGTAACCAAACCAAATTGGAGTGAATATCAAAATTATTTAGAAAACAAAGATATTATCGATAGTAAATGTAAAATCCTCGAAGTAGAAGGAAATTTATTCGATGCATCTCCTAAAGAAAGTTTGGCACACTGTGTCAGTAAAGACTTAAAAATGTCAGCCGGCATAGCTAAAGAATTCAAAGAAAAATTTCAAAATTTAGGCCTCTTACGACAACAAAATCCTAAATTACACAATTTGGTATATTTAAAAGATAAATACAGATTTATAATTTATTTGATAAACAAAGAATGTTATGCAGATAAACCCACGTACAAAGATATGTTCTATACATTACTAAAATTAAAATCATTCTGTTTAAAGAATAATATAAGAATATTAAACATCCCCAAAATTGGATGCGGTAAAGATTTATTGCAATGGGATGATGTAAAATCAATGTTAAAATTCATTTTCCAAAATACAAACATTACAATCACCGTTTATAAACTGTCCGCGGATCACACACCCTATCTTGAAATGAACGCTAACGAAACAAATGACGCAAACCCTGATACATTTTTTAAATATATGGACGATTTTAACAAACAATTCGAAAACAACAACCAAAAAGACAGCGAATCTCTTGTCGTTGAACTTGACGAAGATAAGACACGAAACGAAGATAACAACCAAGACGACTCTAACGCAACAATACATTCAAACCCTGAGCATCCTATATCCGGCATACCTATTATCGAAAGTCCCGTAAACATAGGAAAAAATCAACTCATATTTTCGGAAGTCCTACACTCCCCTATCAAACCTAAAATTTCTACATTGCACAATGATAAAATGAGACTCCAAATTCAAATTTCTAAAGATAATTTCGAAAACGACATAATTAATTTTATCAAGGAATATATAACACCCAAAGTAAAATATCACTTGTATTTCGAACACCCAACTTACGAGAAATTTAGCGTAACTCTGCAAAAATATTTCAAAAATTCCGAGATTAACTTTGTTAAATGCACTAGTAAATTAATAGATTTAGAAAATAAATCTGATATATCTGAAACCATAAAAAATTACCATGAGGGTAAAACTAATCACAGGGGTATTCAAGAAACCCTTAACCAAATAAAGAAAATATATTATTGGCCCAATCAAATTAAAGACGTTAGTGATTACATAAACCAGTGCGAAATTTGTTTAAAATCAAAATATGAACGAAACCCAATAAAAACTAAATATAATATTACTCCAACCCCTAGTAAACCCTTCGAAACAATTCACGTAGACACATTAAGCTTAGAAAACTGCAAATTCCTAACTATTATCGATGCATTCTCTAAATACGCTCAAGCTTATTCAGTCGAGTCTACAAATGCAATCGAAATATGTAACAAATTAACTAGATTTTTTTCACATCATGGCATTCCTAAATTAGTCATATCAGATAACGGGTTAGAATTTAAAAACAACATTTTAAGAGAATTATTTATAATACACAAAATTGAAATTCATTTTATTAGCTCACAGCATCCAAATTCAAATGGGCTCGTGGAACGCTTCCATTCAACGCTTATTGAACATATTCGGCTATTTAACTTACAAGATAACTTCAAAAACGAAACAATAGAAAATAAAGTGAACTATGCAATATTAGCATATAACAACACGAATCATAGTTCGACCGGTGTTAAACCAATCGAAGTAATAAATGGACATTTCGAAACAAATTCTCCTTTAGATGTTGAACTCGAAAAACAAATCACACAAGACTATGTTCAAAATCACCGCGAAAAAACTAAAGCAGCTTATAAAAATATTAATGCCAAATTACAAAGTAATAAAACTAACTTGATTGAAAAATTAAACGAGACACGCGAAGACTTGCCACAGATTCCAGAAACAGTGTATGTGCACAATAAACAAAAAGTTAATAAAACAAAGAATGCAAAATTCAAAAAAGAAAACATAAAAAGAATTAACCAGAAATTGAAAACCGCTAAAATTCATACAAATCCCAAGGATAATAAAAAACAATCAAAAATTCATTTATCAAACCTAAAAAGACCTAGAAAAATTAATAAAATCACTAACGAAGATTTCAACCTTCCAGGTCCCTCTTGCTCGTATACGCCCACGGACTAGAAATAAAAAACATTACGCAAAACACTGGACTCTTAACACTCGACCTAGGACCAGCAAAAGTACAAAAAACGACTCATACTTTCCTACACTACTATGACCTACAACCAATTCTTAATCAATACAATAATTTAAAAACACAACATAATTTTCTCAAAGAAACTATTCATGTAAATAACAATAGCTTAGAAGATTCTATTAATCATGATAAAATAATTTTCCATATGCAAAATATGATAGACGATAAGTTTAGCCATATTATTAATAATTACGAAAAGCCTCGACGTAAAAGAGGATTAATAGATGGATTAGGCTCTGTAGTAAAGGCAATAACTGGAAATTTAGACGCTGAAGACGAGAAACGATATAACAAAATTTTAAGGCATTTGGAGGAAAATCAACATAAAATAAACGATCAAGTTAAAAATCAATATTCTGTCAATCGTCAATTGATAGAACAATTTAATAAAACTATTGATACCATAAAACAGAATGAACAAGAGCTAAAATCAAAAATTGAGCAGTTACTACACACAGTTATCGATGGAACTCAGCATTTAAACAAATTGGCCATTCATGACATCTATAATCAACTAAATATTTTATTTAGCATGATTTTTAGCATCTTACAAGATGTAGAAAATTCTCTAACCTTTTGCAAATTACACGTAATGCACCCCAGTATTATAAAAATCAAAGACCTCTATTTGGAACTAAACAATATTTATAAATTCTACGGTAACGAATTTCCCCTAGAACCTATCTTCGACAATATGTTAAAATTTGAAAACCTAATCAAAGTCAATTGTAAATTAAATTCAAACAAAATCATGTACTTCCTAGATATCCCTATAAATTACAACATAGATTTCCAATTATTCCGTCTTATTTCCATACCCACAATATATCAAACTGAATTTGTGACTATTATCCCAAATAAAATTTATTTCTTAAAAACTCTTGATGGCCATATCAAATCGCTGAATGACGTATGCACAAAAGGAACCATCTACCAGTGTCCAAATAAAATCGAAAACGTAAACGAAGAAGCCTGCGAGAGAAACATTATATTACACAATAATAATAAAAATTGTGAATATACGAAATTAAATCTAAAGAAAAACCATATTGAAATTATAGAAGAAATTAATCAATTCTTGGCCGTGCTACCACATCCAGAAGAAATCCATGCATCTTGCGAACAAATTAACCAAATCAAGACTTTACAAGGAATATATCTTATAAAAGAAGATCAGTGTAAATTAAAGTTCAGAAATCAAAGCTTAAATTTTAAAGACAGTACATACGGAAAACCAGTTATTCTAGAAGACTTCCAAATACAACTTAACATAAGCCAAATTCCCAAAATGAGCATCGACATCGACAACATTCAAGACTTGAAGATACCCATAAACAAATACGACAACATTGAAGAAAATTACGACGTCGAAAACACAAACTACGCAATAATAATCTTATATGTCATACTAATAATTATTAGTATTATTATTTTCACAGTCCTTGCAAGGAAAAGGCTTCTCCAAAGGAGAGACCGTCCATCCCAGAACCAGGACATAGAGCTTCAACCAAGGGCCTCATCCCTCGACCACCAGCAACCTCAGCTAATCCTCACCGAGGGTGCCCAATTCTTAGGAGGGAGGAGTTAGATCATCCATTCCCACAGGAACTGCTGATCTCACCAAGTTCCCAAAACCTCATGTTACCTTACCTTTACTTTCTCATGTAACTAGCATAAAACTCTTGCTTCGACCTTATGTCGAGTTCAGTTGTAGTTGAGAGACTGTAGTCATTTATAATCATTTATATTATAATCTGAATAAATAATTTTCTTGTTGTAAACTTATAAATAAATTTTTTTAATAAACGTCGATAACGTTTACATAACTTATATATTCAAAATATCTTGTTTTGAAATTTTTGATTGGTCGCCATTTTGTTATTTGATGAAATAGAAAATAATTGTAAATACAAGTGTTTTAGAGAACGGAAAGCAAATGCTGAAAGTTTTTATATTTTTTAAATATTCCTTAAACTAAGGTAGTTATGACAATTTTTCGAAAAACAAGAGAACAATAACTATGAACTGGGGCTCCAAATCAAAAATTTGAGCTAAGAAAAGTTGTTTGTTTTAATGAGTTCTATCTACCAATTTTGGATGTAACGACTTAGTATTAACACCCTGTATATATATATATATATATATATATATATATATATATATATATATATATATATATTATTATTATTTATTTTAATTCGTGCTTTTCACAAAAAAAAATGTACAGTTTATATTGAATGTTAAATTATATCACAAATCCAATTTTATAATACAATATATTATTTTCTTTCTTCCCTCTTCTTCTTAAGCGCCTTTGCCCATGATTCCCCGCTACCCAGTTCGTCAAGGACATGATACGGACTATATGTTTGTCTTGGAAGTTCCCTGCAATTATATAGTAAATGTAATATATTTTCTTGGCCTTCATTGCACAATCGACATGTTCGTTCTTCTTCTTTCTTCCAATATTTATTTTCGTTTTCTTCATTTCCACATCTTAGCCTAGCTACGAGCTTTATTGATTTACCGTTCTTGTTTTCAAGGTATTGAGGCGTTGATATGGGACGAATATTTTTGTATATTTTGTTGTATCTTGAATCTTTTATCTTGTTGTCTTGGTCTTGTTTTTGTGTGTCTTGGTCTCTTCTATATAATTCACTATTAATATCCATGTTTTCTTCTCGTTTTCGTTCTACTTCCAGTGGTGCATAGCCGTTTCTTTCGTAGTACCTTGTCCTATGATTCTCCCAGTTATTTCTTGGAAGTCTGTTTTCTTCTTTTTTCTTTATTTCCATCCAGCATTGGTGCAGAATTCGATTTGGATCGCATCTTCTTATTTTTTCTTCGTATTTTGTCGCTTTTAAACCCGCCGTTATCCGTATTTTATTTCTATTTGTTTCTTCTAGAACAATGTATTGCGGTGTATTTATATCCAGTCCCATAAGGTCCATTTCAGATATTTTAACTGTATTCTTTCTACAGACTCTTGTTCTTTCCATCCCCAAATTTCTGCTCCGTACATAATAATGTTTTTTAAAATATTATCGAAAAGCATTAGTCTAATTTTATAGTTGTTGGTGAATTTTCTTTCCGCTATGCTCCATATTTCTTTTATTGCAAAGTTTGCTTTTTTCGCTAGTTGTTCTATGTGTTTTTCTTCGCTGTTACTTTGTTTAAAAGTGTACCCCAGGTATTTAAATTCTTTCACCCTTTCTATTTTTTGTCCTTTCCAGCTCCAGTTTACTTCTTTCTCTCTTCCTCCTCCTTTTTTAAATTTCATAATCTTCGATTTCTCTACGTTCAGTTGTAATTTTTTCCTTTCTAAGTACTTATCTAGTCTTCTGATCATTGATTTCATTTCGTCTTCTGTTTTGGATAGGAGTACTATGTCGTCTGCATAGGCGAGAGACCAGAATTTTGCCCTCCCTACTGTTACTCCTCCTGTTTGCCCTTTGCTGAAATGCTCTTCTATGTCCGATATATATATTGAGAATAGGGTTGGTCTTAATGGACAGCCTTGTCTCAGTCCTTTTACCGTCCAAAATTCGGGTGTGCAGTTTTCTTCCACTCTGACTACATTCACTGTTTCTGTATATATGTCTTTAATTTTTTGAATTAGATGTGGGTTTATATTTTTCTTTGTCATTATTTTTATTAGTAGGTCTCTGTCGATAGTATCAAAGGCGGCCTTCAAGTCCACAAAAAGGCATATAATTTACCTCTTTCTTTTAGTAATTCTTGTTCCGTTATATAGTTTAATACGTATATGTTGTCCATAGTGCTTCTTTGTTTTCTAAATCCAGCCTGTGTATCTGGTAGTAATTGTTTTAGTTCCAGTTCTTCTTGTAGGCGTTGATTAAGTATTGATGCATATATTTTGTAGGTAGTGTTTAATAGAGTGATGCCTCGGTGATTACTTGCAAGACTTCTATCTCCTTTTTTATAGATTGGAGTTATTACTCCTTTTGTCCATTGCTTGGGGAAATCCTTTCCTTTCCACACTTTGTTCATTATTGATGTTATGACCTGTATTACCTTTTCTCCGCCGTAAATCCATGCTTCATTGGGTACTCCATCTTCGCCAGAAGCTTTATTTTTCTTCAATTTTTTAATTTGTGCCATGACTTCCTCTTCTGAAATTTCTGTTAATTCTTGTGTAGTTAAATGCCTTTCTCCTGTGAATTTCGTTTTTTGTTTTTCTTCTTCACCGCTTAGTAAAGCTTGGAAGTACTGTTTCCATTCCTCCATGGTAATATTCTCCTCTACTTTGGTGTGAGAATTTCTTTCTCTTTTCATGTATTTCCATGCTTCTACTTCTGATGTAACGTTGTAGAGTTCACTCATTACTTTTTGTTTGTAAATATTTTGTTTTTCCTTACAGAGTTTCTTGTATTCTGTAATTTTCTGCCTGTATATTTCTATGGTTATATGCCCTTTTCTTAAATGTCTTAGATATCTTCTTGTTTCTGTTTGTCTTTCTTTGCATTCTTTATCCCACCAATAGTTTTTAACAATTGTCGTGTTTTTGTTTAATTTTAATGTCCTTTTTACTATTGCCTTATTTATATCTCTTATTAAATTATCGATTTGTTTTTCTTGGCTTCGTTCATATGTTTCTAGGTTTTTAATGTTTTCTTTGTATTGTTTTATTGATTCCTCGGTCCATAACATTATTTGTCTTTGTGCGTTGTTGCATGGACTGCTGCAGATTTCGTTTTTTAAGCTAATAGAGAGTAAGTGGTGGTCTGAGTCAGTTTGATCTATTATTTCAAATTTCTTGATATCATATAGTGCCTCATTGTTCACTATCCCGTAGTCTATAACTGATGCTTCGTTTTTTACCTCTCGCTAAGAGAGGTATTGGATTCATGCTAAAAATCGCATATCCAGATTTTATTGAATAAGCACGTTTTAAGGTCCCTACAATCCGATTTTAACATTTTTACGATGATGTCTGTGTGTGTGTGTGTGTGTGTGTGTGTGGATGTGTGTGTGTGTGTGTGTGGGATGTTGGAAGGACGGTTACTCAAAAACTATAAGACTTAAAATTTGTTTAACAACGTATTTCCCAATCGGACATTCATGGGAAGATCTGAAAAGGTTTTGGTAATAATTGGACAACCGGAAGTAGAAGATTCTTGAAAAAAAATCTTCTAAATATTATTTTTTGAAAATTTTAATGGTAATATTAAAGAAAATTAAATTCTCTATCTGATACATTTAAATATTTTATTATATATTCCATAGATTTAGAGATAAAAGAAGTATAATATATAAAATAATCTGTTGTAATAAATTTGACAGCCGAAAGAATGCCATGAAAAATAGTTGATAATTTAAATTATTTGTAACTGACAGATAAATGTCAGTGTCAGAAATAATGAGTAATGAATTAAAAATGTACTTGGAGAATCCCTTAGTTCTTGATCTGTGACTATTATGGAGATGACAAGTCTAGGTTGAAGGACTTAAATTTGTTTCAAACATTATGGAACAATGTACACCAGTACTGTAGACTAGAGTAACTTTGAATTGCGAAAAAGCTATCAAATTCTTCTCAAGTAAGTTGTAAATATTGACAAAATCGGAGTGCAATCTATCCGTCACTTTATTAAAGGGAATTAAGGTTATTTAGATATAACAAGTATGAAAAAATAAAATGTAAAAGAAGATATATAAGAATAGATGCACAATCCAGATATATACATTTTAGACCGCCCAAAATTAATGTTTTTACTAGAAGAATATGAAGAGAAAGTAAACAAAGTTGTTCGAATTGAAAATTGCTGTTACCAGCCTAATATTTATATATGGTAAACTCTACTTTGTAATTTATTGTAACATAATTTATGGTAAAATATCTTCATGTTGAGACATGCTATTATTGAATAATAAAGAAGTTTATACGTCATAGATTTATATGAATATATTATTTGTATTTATAAAAATAATCTTTGCTTTATGCATACAGCCAGGTAAAATATACGGCGAGAGGTTATGTGCTGGCCACATCAGATTTTTGTATTAATGAAAGTGAATTCCCCCAGTTCATCTCCTTCATGGTTTCCATTTAGAATATTCCACCCTCTTTCCTCGCACCATTTGATTAAGGCTGTTCCTTCATAGTTCTTTGTTTTGTCTTTAGAGTTTCGTTTTTCAATTTCCCCGGTGAGTAAATTGCAAATACCCCCTTCATCTGCTATTCTTGCGTTGAAATCTCCGCCGAATATTATTTTACTTTCATTTGTTTCTGCAATATTTTCTTCTATTTCATTAAGTATTTCTTGTATTCTGTTGTTGTTGTAAATTGTTATGATACGCCATTTTTCACTGTCCAAAACTACCTGTCTTTCTTGGATGTTTTCTTTGTAATTTGTGTTTGATTCTATTTCTTCTATATGTTTTTTTACTCCAGTAATAATGCCTCCCATTGCTCTTCCTTTTTTATGAATTCTTTTTGCTTGAACGTACTTCCATTTAAATTCTTTTGGAAGCTTTTGCTTAGTCGTATTCCATTTTTTTTCCTCAACCCATGTTTCTGTTAACCCTATTATATCGTATTCCCTTATATGTTCCCAAAAATCCATGCTTTTACCTTTAATTCCCTTTATATTCCAAAATCCTATTTTTAAATTATTTGTTATGTGTACTTCCCTGCTTTTCACAACTCTCTCTAAAAATTTCCATTTGTTTTCCTTTCCGTAGTTTCTTCTTCTATCCGTGCGTTCATTTCATTCCATGTAAACCATTTATTGTTGATTCTTACTTTCTTATATACGACTGTGGCAGAATTTCCTTTTGATCTCTCATCTCTAGCTAGTTTTCTTAGTTTAGCTTGAATTTCCCGTTCTTGTTGAGTAGAATCATGCTCTATATATATGTTTTCTCCACTTAAATTATTTTTATTTTTCATTATTTTTTGCTTTTCTTCCCAGTTCGACAGTTTTACAATTACTGCTTCCTTTTCCTTATTTTTTATTTTGAATGCTTCTGAGATGACGGGATTTACCTTAATATTATCTTCAAGCCATTGTTTTATTCCTACTTTTACATCTGTGTTTTCAATCTTCACTCCCTTTATTATAATATTATTTTTCTTTTCCCGTTTTTCCCTCGTTTCCTCTTTACTTTCTAGCTTCTCTATTCTTTTCAATAATATTTCTCTCTCTTGTTTCCATTCTTGTTCTTTGTTCTTTAGTTCAGTTTCTAGCATTTTGATCATAGAATTATTCTCTCTGATATCCTTTATCATCTCTACTTTATTTGCTTGAATTTCTGCACTTAATCCCTCAATTGCCTTCAAAATTAGCTATTCTGAGGTCATATTTTCCTTTCTCTGTTGTTTAGTGTCTATTTCTTCCATTTTTGTTGGTGAGCGTTGGATTAGTTTACTTCTTTTAAATATTTTTTGTTCTCTTGTTAGCTCGTTTTCGGTTCGCTTGCGTTTAGAAAATTCTTCTGTGGATCCTATACTATGAGACCTATCTCTGGCAGTGTTGCTCATTTAATGCGCCTATTTGGTGTTTCGTCTTTGCCACTGGTGTTATGAGGGTTATCGCTTCTAGGATGTTTATAAGTTAACTTTTGAGTCGCAAGCTGTCACTACCAGTTTTTAAAATTTATTTGCGTTGCTGTCTTTTTATAAGAGATGTCGCTACTGTGTATGTAAGTGATATCTAAGAATCTGACTTTTTCATGTTTTAATGAAAGACAGTTTTGTTCCGCAATTATTTTATTTACTTTTATCTTCAACTAAGGTCCTATACCTTAATGGGATCAAACTGGCGTCCTTTTCAGGTATTTCTTCTGTTTTAATTTTATCTTCTGTGGATTTCTGTGATATTTCTATTTAATATAGCACTGATTTTCACACGACCTTCACATTCCCACACAGACTACTCTTATACTATACTCTTATATATATATATATATATATATATATATATATATATATATATATATATATATATATATATATATATATATATATATATATATCTTTTTTATACTCCTATTGGTAAAACTTATGATTGATAGTTTGATTATATGTTTACATAGGTTCACGTCTATATACATACTATATGACGTATGGGTGATATATTTTAGTTTAACACTACTTATTTATTTTGTTCTTTGATTGTTAATCGAAATCGCTCTCGTATGAAGAAAAAAAATAAGAGCAGCGTTTGTAATATTTTCGTGATAATTTGGTCAATTTGAGTATTTAAACGATGCCGATGTCATTTCGGAATAATGGTCCTTTTACTGGTAATTTTATAATACATAATCGTTATAGCGGTACAGTGGCAAAACTAGAACTCTTGAGCCCCTATGTAATTTTCTGGGTTTCCTTGTTTTATAACGCTTTTAGTAAAAAAAAAATCTGATGTGGCCAGCACATTACCTTCTGTCACTCCTGTGTATTATGTACAAATTCCATACATATTTTTTCTTGCAAAAAATCCTATTTTCAGTAAAATTATTTCATAAACAAATTGCACTTGGTACCGACATCTTCTTTAGCTTTTCCATTCTTTAGCGGTCGTTATTTTTTATTTTTCTCTTCCATTAATTTCTGTTTTTCATGTCGCCCTCATTCAGTTCCTATTCTCACAAGTCTTCTGCAATACAGTTCCTCCATCATATCTTTGGTCTTCCTCTGTTGGGCACATCAAGCCAAGATGTCGTAGTATTAACATCAACTTTTGAACTTCCAAATGTAACGTAGTCAATTTAAAAAAATATATCATGTACAATTATACATAGCTGATGATGACACACATAGCGGTCGAAACGTCCTATTTATAAATAAAACAATGTACAATTAATACATATGTTATTTAAAACGATCCTACTGCCTTCCTGAAACATGGCAATAATAATAATAATAATCATTTGTACCGTTTAAATAAAAAGCGAGTTTTGGCCCAAGACTATTCTTCCAGCTAACCTGGTACAGTACAAAAATATATGACAATATATGAGATTCATCAAACGCCAGACACCATCTAACAAATATTAAAATATAACTACATTATAATAGACAGATGATCTTAATATAAATTTTTCACTTATAATATGAAAGCAGTTAACGATAGAGAAATTCAAATATCAATTTTTACCTCTCGCTAAGAGAGGTATTGGATTCATGCTAAAAATCGCATATCCAGATTTTATTGAATAAGCACGTTTTAAGGTCCATACAATCCGATTTTAACATTTTTACGATGATCTCTGTGTGTGTGTGTGTGTGGATGTGTGTGTGTGTGTGTATGTGGGATGTTGGAAGAACGATTATTCAAAAACTATAAGACTTTAAATTTGTTTAACTACGTATTTCGCAATCGGACATTCATGGGAAGATCTGAAAAGGTTTTGGTAACAATTGGACAACCGGAAGTAGAAGATTCTTGAAAAAAAATCTTCTAAATATAATTTTTTGAAATTTTTTCTTGGTAATATTAAATTAAATGCTCTATCTGATATATTTAAATATTTTATTATATATTCTATAGATTTAGAGATAAAAGAAATATAATATATAAAATAATTTGTTGAATAAATTTTACAGCCGAAAGACTGCCATGGAAAATAGTTGAAAATTTAAATTATTAGTAACTGACAGATAAATGTCAGTGTCAGAAATCCGTAGACATTACTGAAGACCTTTTCTGGGAAGTACATACATTATATTATTTCTTAATGTATTAATAGTTTAAATATTTAAAATTATAGGTATATATTACACATACCTTTCAGAAATACTTTTACTTTCGACAACGAATTGGAAACATCTCGAAAAATTGGAAGAGTAGAACAAAATATCTTCATAGAATGAATTTAAATTTAAAAAATCTAAATATATGGAATAGATATAAGTAGAATTTTTCGTGTAGAGTGTAGGTATACAAGAAATGTTAAATATAATAGGGCGCGAGCAGTCAAATGACTTTGTTGGCCTTGACAAGCAGATATGGGGGCCCCTGTCAGAATGATAGCTAGTAATTATGTATATAGATGTCAAACATCATAATTTCTCATTCTAAATTTAGTGATTTTCCAATTCCATGTGGTTTATTTTCCTTGACAAGTAAATTCCACACTCCTGGTGACAAAATAACGACGTGAATTTAGAAAATCTTAAAATTTTTAATGAAAAATTCTGACATTTGACATCTTATGTACATAATTACTAATTATCATTCTGAAACGGGCCCCGACATCTGCTTGTCAAGGCTAACAATGTAACGTGACTGTTCGCGCCCTATACTTATGTAACCAAAAAAAAGGAAGTGGCGAGAGGTATTGTGCTGGCCACAACAGATTTTTTTAATTATTTTCACACAAATATATGTCAAATATCATAATTTTTCATTCTAAATCTAGTGACTTTCCAATTCCACGTGGTTTATTTCACTCAAGTAAATTCCACACTCCTGGTGACAAATTAACTACGTGAATTTAGAAAATCTTGAAATTTTTACATTTGACATCTATGTACATAATTACTATTAATAATTTCTACACATATTTTGTCCGTAGCGTACAAAAAAAACTAAAAATAATAAATGTTAAATTTACTTAGAAATCTGGTACGACAAGGACATATCGACCTAATAATAATAAAGAAAATAACAATAACTACTGTATTAGCGAAACCCCGCAGACGTCGATAATGTGTACCGTCTTCGCGTACACTGAAGCGAATTTACATGCAGTAACAATTCAACAGAGTGTTAGATGCACAAACAATTGACGAACTAAAATTGTGCGGGATCAAATTGACACTGATGTACCAGTCTAACAGCCTTATTCTCGTGACACTTGTATTGAAAACAATATTGTTTGTCATAAAATATTGAAAACAATATAGTTTAAGATATTGTATGAAATTAGTATTCCCGTGACTCCTTGTAAACTGTCTCTATACAATTTATTGTATTGTAATGTATACAAGTATGAAGTTAGTTCATTTCCTTATTTGACATTTATTTACCTACTTGATTTTTGACATGGGTGACATTTCGTAAATCCAAAGGAATTATCATATTCGTTATTAATAGTGTTGTGGAAGAAAAACAAGTAGTATAGAAGGCTCAATAACAGTAGAACATTTAAAAACCCGAAGAAAAAAGCCAAATTTAAATGTGTAAATATTTTAGGTATGAAAAGAAATAGTTTTAAATTTAGAACTAGCGAAAACATAAAAATAAAAACAGTTAATATCGTACTACAATTTAATCGAATTAACTAGGCTCTATCTATCAAAATATTCTAGTAATAATAATAATAACTACAAAGATTGGCATATTCTGCATCTGCTTCATCGTTAAGTACAGTAGTACAAACTTGTTGAAATTAATCATAGCCAAATTCTCGAAAGGGTATTAGCTAATACCAAAATGAGTGTTAGCTAACACAGGATGTGCAAAGGGTGCCTAATATTTCTGCGGGACAGGTCGGGTGTGCGGGCAGTAACACGAAAGACGGGGCTTATATTGTGACGTATAACTTTAGCCACTCCTACTGAAGTACAGACCATTGAATAAGTTTGAATTTACCATCTGTAATTATTATCCGCCGCAGTTGGACAGAACTTAGTAGAGAAGCATATTTATTTTATAATAAATATGTATGTAGCGTTTTAAATACCGATATATTAATTTAACAGATCAAAATGAAATTACTTACTCCATTCATTGTGGTAAGGATAACAAATAAAGAAATATATATTAATTTCTTGAGAAAAAAATAAATCACATATTATGCCATGTAATGTAGGTTAACATGGACAAAACAATAAATATTTTATAGTAATTATTTTTCATGTACAAAAAGTTTAGTAGTTTGAAGGAGCATTCACAGCTACGAAAATAAAAATAAAATTATACATAGAAATAAAAATAACGATATGAAAATGTTCACAACTCTCTAAAATAAAAATGAACAAAAGAAATAAACAAGACACAACCTTAACACAATAATACCTATATTATCTATGTACACAATAAAAATAATCTTAAATTAAAAATTTAATTTTTTGCTCGCTTTACTGCGAATTTTTTCTCGCACTGCGGATGTAATGTAATCGGGGTCTCTAATAATGCCATTTCGTGGATACCGAGGGTCAACAAGTTCGGGAATAAGGCAATCCATATAAAAAAATTCAAGTTTTTTGGCCATATTTTGTTTCCAAAATTCTTCTTCTCTTTTAATTTTTGTTATATACATTGGTACATTATCTCCTAACCAAATTCCAAAAATACACTCGTCTCTTTGTGTTACTTCTAACTGACCTTGCATCTGGTAAAACCACGAAGAATGCTTTTTAATTTCTACATTATTATTTCTCCATTTAAGCATGCATATTTTTCGGGCTTTAACAGCATCCTCTATGGTCATACCAAATGCAGATAATGGACATTTAACTTCTACTACTGTTTTTTGTTTGTCTACAGTTCCATCTGGAGTGGCGCCGAGAAAATTAAATTTGGGATGAATAAAAAGTCCGCAACTATTTACTTTAATATTTTCTTCTATTTCCAACCTTTTTATTGCGTCCTTTTCATGACTTTTGCCGTGATTTATTGATTTTATACTGTTTAATTTATAACTGTACAACAAACTTTTAACTAAATTTGCACAAGATGTAGAGGTTTACGAATACATATTTTGTAAAAATTGGAAGCCGTTATTAAATTTCTGCGCATTTCCATCCATTCACCACTATCACTTTGAAGACGAGTAGACATTTCTATTTGTTCCCTTTCTTCTGCAGTTTTTTTCAAGTTTTCTAAAAATACCTTTCGTTTTTCTTCAAATACCTGTTTTGGTAAATCGGGTTTTTCACAATTGTCTCCGTAATCTGGATCTGTAAATATCATTCTTGTGGTCTTTTTATTTTTATTAACTTTTTTCTGGGACCTTTTATAGATAATATTTTTTTGGACTCTTGCTGCTCTATTTTCTTCAATTTTTTTAATTAATTTCTTAGGGCTCTTTCCATACATACTTTTATGTAGTTCCGAATGTGCCCGTTTTGTGTTATAAAACACAACTGCTGCTGAGCAACGTGCTTGATATGAACCTTGTGAACTGTAATTTATTCGTTTCCCTCCTACAAATTTTGCAACAATTGCATTGAATTGTTCTACTGCATTATTGTCAACATCATATAATAAACTTCGCGCATTGTCGCTTATTCTTTCGACGCATTTGTATATATTGTTTAATAACTGCGTATTTTGTTCCAGAAAAGGGTAATAATTTATATCTTTTCTAGTGCAAAAATAATTATCGCAGCTTGTATGTTCGCCAAAAGTATGCCTTACACTGTTCATTATGTTTTTTTTTTTAATAATTTAATTTTTTCTTCATAGTTTTTAATATTTTTTCGGTGTGTTAAACTCCCTATCACAGCTACACGTAGACGCAAAATTCGGTCTTTTAATAGTTTACGCGCTTTTAAATTGAAAGAAGTATTTTCACAAAGTTTATTTAAATTTGTGCAATACCGTCGAAGCAAGTGGTTCCGACATTCTATTTTTTCGATGGTAATATTATTGTATGGTCGTGAATCAGTGGCGTGCAGTCCATATGTGCAAGGTGTGCACTGCACACCCTGCGAATGATTTCAAATGTAATACATTAAAATATAAATTATTTAATTGATTTGATGATATACAAAATATAAAAATATTGATATAATTATGGGACAATAATATAGTGAAGTGTGTTTGGTTGTCTATCATAAGCGAATGTGCGAGTACGAATTGTTCGTACGCGTGCAAGTCCCCACGTTGCACTCTGCGCGCATATTTTTACACAGAGTCATATGGAATGTAGTGTATTTGCGCAGACAGGGATAACATATTAGAAATACGTATCGCTCCATCGCACTCTCCGGCGTGCAGGAAATTTTGTGCACGTAGCGCCTTAAAATTACATTTGAGACAAGTTTAGACACAAAATTTAATTATTTATTTTAGATAAATATTTGGTATATAATTTATATATTATTTATTTAACTTATATTTGTATTTTTGAAAATTTATAGAATAAAAATTGGAACTTATTATGGATTTTACGCCATTTTACTTTTTAATAATGTAACATATGGATTATTTTACATGATTGTAAAGCAAATTTGATGTACTTTTCAAATTTGTAAAATAATATAGTATGTTCCATTTGAAATTTCAAAGTTGATATTAATTACTAATAAACCGGAAGTGGTATCATGAATGTACATCCGTCATCAAGTAGCTTACATGTTGCTGTATAAATTATGTTATATGAAAGAAATTACTAACTTAATAAATAAGCGAGATATTTGCTGGGTCCATTAAAATATAACACCGTGTATTATCGGTTAATATGTATTCATATGTATAAATAAATTTTAAATACTAAAGGAAATAATGATATTGGTACTCTAATTTTATTTTCTCAGTATCTGAATTTTTAACCAAACATTCCACCTATACAATATATTTTTTTTATTTCTGCACACCCAACCCAGAAACGCACCGCACGCCACTGTCGTGAATCTAAAATTTTTTGTAGGTGCTACTGTCACCGTCTGCAATCAATTTATTATATTTTACACCATACATCGATTCACTACATTTGAATCCTTCAGTAATAATGTCGGCTTCCATACTACTTGACGAACCCGTATGGTTTTTGAAGCAACGATGTTTAGGTATATCTTTTCCCATTGTTTCAGACTTTGCACAAATGATGCAAAATTTATTTTTTACCCCAATAAAAAGAACTTCTTTAAATTTATGTCCAATGATTGCAGCCGCACCAGATAAGGCTGTGTGGCCGTATGATCTTTTTGACCAGCAACCGTCAGCAATAACGGTAACTAGAGGAATACCATATTCATCCACATTACCAACTTCTCCAGCATACTGTGCTTCTTTGTCGGCGGCTTCTGCCATTTTTTTTTAGGGCTGTATTTTGCCATGCATCACTGACAGTGTCATGTACGGCTGCAAACTTTTTCCTGCTCATGCAAGGAATGTCAAAGTTCGATAAAAATTCCTGCATATTAGAAAAACCGCCCCCAATTGCCATAATTCCAGATACAGCACATGTATTCAAATCCATACAATCTGGTTTCTGTTCGTTAGTTGAAACTGGGAATTCCAAATTGCACATATTGCATTTGAATATCAAAATAGATTCTAAACCGTTTTTTAATTCCTTATATATAAAAAGATTATTTAATGAACATCCAAAATTTGGCGAATGATTGCATATCTTACGCAGTTCTTTTACAAAATGTAAAATATCTACAATGCGTCTTGAACTTGTCAATGTACAGTCATCGTTTGAACTAAATTTGTTCTCAAGAGATTGATCCTCAAACAATGTGTCGTCAACGTTTAACCCTGCTGTGCTCCTCGGGTCTATATGGACCCAAAATAAAATTTGTGTTTTTATAACTTTTTTATAATTTATACCCATTTTTACCTCCCACTACCCTTGGTAAGGGAGGTATAGGGATCGTGCTAAAAATCGCATGTCGAGATTTTGGTAAATGACCATGTTTTAAGGTCCTTACAATCCAATTTTAATATTTTCACGATGATGTCTGTGTGTACAGTAAAATTTTTGAAAGATGTCCGATCAATGTTGTCTACGAATTGAATGAATTCAGATTTTTGCTCTGCGCATTATGGCAAATTCAGTAGTGTCGTTTATTTAGTTTTCATGAGGGTACATAAGATACTACTGTTATTTTATTATTATAAAAATATATGTTACAATAAAAGCATTTAAAATTCAAAAATAAATCAACTGGTAAGTTTATAAGCAAATGTAAAACCAAATGTGTGAAAAATAAGATAGTGACACAATGTCAGTGTCAGTGACTCTGACACAATATAACGTTATTCGTACGGCTATGAATTAAGGTAATGTATCTGAATTAATAAATAAACTTACGTTATTACGAAAGTATTATCAACAACGAGCATCGTTTTAAAGTGGAATGTCCTAGCTTGGTCGGAACAATATCAATTTTTGAAAGACAAGCGTGTTATATCTATCCTTATCGCACATGCTTATAGTCTCTGCAGAGGAAAGAGATAAATGTATGCCAATGTGTTAATTCGTTCATGATACAGAGGACCTTGATTGGACATCTTTCAAAAATTTTACTATATGTATGTATGTGTGTGTGTGTGGATCCTCTTTATGCTCTAACTCAAATACTATCATTCAGAAAGTTTTGAAACCATGTATTTCTACCTTATTCTACTATGGAAAGAACCCATTAGATTTTGGTGGCAATCGGATAACCGGAAATGGCAGTTTACTTGAAGCTCAAGATAGTTTTTCTTCAAAAAATACCTTTAAATATATTTTTTTCGCAATTTGTTATTACATAAATGAAAGATTATTCCATTTTCTACAGGTTTGCTTTAATACTTTTTCTATATATTTTATGAATAAATTTATAAAGTAATATAAAAATTATATCTCGGAGCTTATGCTTTTTAAACACATCTCTGTGGTTCTGGTTACATAGTTCAGCCCAAATGTATGTAAATAACAGATAAATGTCACTGTCAAAAAAATAATCATTTCAAATTAATAATAGTAACGTTTTAAAAGGAAAATTGTAAATAGAACAATAGTTTTACGGAAAGGAACTTAAAGTACATAATTTCTAGCATTAGTAAATATGCAGGTATGTATTTAAATAAAGAAACAAATAAATATATTATCACGGTATATTATCCATTTCTGGGTGTGCTAATCTGATTTTTATACACATTTCGGTAATGATAATGACATATTTGTATTGTGCGGGCGTTTACCTCAAGGGTTAATTTTATGCCATTTAAAATTCGAATTATTCGGCGTTGATCGGGATTGGATCGGATTTCCCAGATTCGCGACCAGACATCAGGTATGCGGCAACGAGAGCCCGTCGGTAAATGGCGGGAGGTATTGTGTTGGTCACACCAGATTTTTTTACTTTGTCAATTACCTGTTAAGGGTTATAATACTAGTATATTTTTGAAAAGGTATACCTAGTTAACTTTTTAAACGTAATTGTTACAACAAATACTCCTCGGGTTAATTTGACCCGAAATTACAACGTAGTGATAATACATATATAACTTTAATATTATACGTATGCTGGTCCAGAAGATCTTTACATTATTAGAGCTTGTACCAGTAGAGAAGGAAAATACGCAGAGACTAATATTCGTCCAGTCGAGTCCAACTTGAAAAAGAAGGGATGTTACATAGTGTTTACTTGCATGTTCTTAGTATGCGTTGCACATAATCTTTGTAGCCAACATTTGTATGTTTATATAGTACACCTTGTACCTCACGGATTTTTCCCTTCTCAAGCTCTCAAGCTCTATGTAGGTAAGTAGAACGTAACAACTTCCATTTTATCGCATTCATAGCTATTTGGTACTGCAGTTCTGTTTGGTGTATTACAGAAAAAAAATGGCAACAAAATATTTTACTGATGAAGGATCTGGCGAATATATTGGAAAAAAATTGCGACAGTGATGACGAAACTTCCGAAGAAGAAGATCGTATTAGCGAAGACAGTAATTATGAACCAGAATCAGATGATGACATTTTAGAAAATAATGTTTTTCAAAGAAATGATATAGCGCATACGGCACAACCTATTAAATTTGTCCAATCTAAAGATAACACTATAAATTGGAGGATAGAACCTCTATCACAAAAAGGATGAGCCACTAGTGCAAATATTATAAAAGATGCTCCAGGTCCGACTAGATATTGCATTTCTAAAGTTCATGATATAAAATCCGCATTTCAACAAATTTTGAACAGTTCTTTGAAAAATATCATACTCATGTGATAAAACTAATAACATGTTGTAAATGTACTAAATATACAGGGTGTTTCTTAAACATAAGGCAAAAATTGAAGGGATTATTCCCTGGACCATTCTAAGATGATTTTGTCCTTTGATGATTTTTGAAAAGCCGCTTTGTTTCGAAGATACAGGGCAAAAAAAAAATTCGACAAAACCAATTTTGATATTTTTCAAATTATTAATCTAGTAACAGCAGGCAAGTTATGTGTCAAATTTGTTGAGACGTTTGGCTGTTTGACGTGTATTTTCTGACTATAATACTTAAACTTTTGTTAGTGAAGTCCTCTTATCATGAATACGAACGCCGAGATGACTGGATTGGTCGAGGTGGACCTCACTTATGGCCTGCTCGATCCCCGGACTTAAACCCCCTGAGTTTTTTCCTATGGGGCCATCTAAAATCATTAGTATATGCTACTCCATTGGCAAATTTGGAAGATTTAAGACATCGGATAATTGCTGGCTGTAACTGCATAAGAAACGACCCTGGTGTTTTTGAAAGAGTTCGGCAATCAATGAGAAGAAGATTGGATTCTTGCATCGTAGCTGGAGGTAGTCATTTTCAACAGTACTTGTAGATTAAGAAACTTTACATGTAATTTTTGGTATTAAATGTTGTTATTGTCGAAATTTTTTTCGCCCTGTATCTTCGAAACAAAGCGGCTTTTCAAAAATCATCAAAGGACAAAATCATCTTAGAATGGTCCAGGGAATAATCCCTTCAATTTTTGCCCTATGTTTAATAAACACCCTGTATATGTAAAGCAAATGTGACCTATTTTTGTCCAAACTGCAAAAAATAACGCATCATAAAATTCATATAATATTTTGTTTGTTTTTATTTCTTGTAAGGTTTGTTAATTTCTATTATCATTTTATACGTGAAAAAATGTATTGTATTAATAAATAAAGTTATTAATACGCAGAATAGTAATTTATTTGGTCTTATGTATTTCAAAGTTTTGGGTCAATATGACCCAAAGGAATACACGTGTATAGTTAAACTGAGGAGAACAGCAGGGTTAATACATCTTTTTCTATATCCTGCAAAGATAATACAATCCAAATAAATACACATGTTGATATCGTATAAATAATGTAAGAATTCAATGATTAATATATTTCCTAGTTTGTCTTTGTTCTTTAGCACTATCCCGTAAATTTGGTTTCTCATATATAGCATATATACGGCTCGCCGGAATATTCATCGTCGGAAAATTGATCACGAGGAAAAATTATCGCAAGGAGAATTGATCGCCGGTAAATATATCGCGGGGAAAATTGATCGCCAAAAAATTGGTCGCTAGAAAAATTTGTCGCTAAAATAAAATCGCAGAAGTTCGTCGTCCAGAAAATTAATAACTCAATTGATTTGTTATAAACAATATTTTTTATATGCATAAATATCCTGTCGATCAATTTTTTGGCGATCAATTTACGCCGCAATCAATACTTTGACGATTAATTTTTCTAGCGATCAATTTTCTTAGAGATCAATATATGAAAGATTGCAAAATAAATAATAAGAAAATGTATTTATTCATAATTTTTATATTCTTTCGTCTCTCAGATACTACTTTTTAGCCCTAAACAAAATTTGTTATATACATTAGAATCGAAATTTTACAGGGATAGATATAAACAGGGGAGATACTTTCCAGGTAGTAGCTGACGTTTACAACATATTCAGAAAGCAGTGTTGCCAGCACATATTTATTTTTCGTAATAGATGGCGCGACTATTTCGTAATAGATTTGAAAATTTCGTAATAGATTTATTTTAAATTAATTTTAACATGTTTAAATGGAAAAATGAAATAGGTGTTCAATAAATAATACCTTTTATTATTTAAATACATACACATATAATTTCCTCTATACCTTGTTCCATTTAAGCCATTCAGTATTGCAGAGCATAGGGAATAGATTTGATCTCTATGATTGGCTGAAATTGGAGACAAGTTTACCCAATGCAATTTCAGCTACTTCAAATTGGCGCCGCTGCCAGTGCTATCTACTGAATGGCTTAAATGGATCAGCGTATATATTCTGGCTTCCTCTTGTTAAGTCTTTTGGAGGGTTGCCATTGGTAGCAATTGATATTATTTAACAAATCTTTCGCATGTAATATTGCGTCACATGTATCTACATGCAGTCTGTTTCTTTGTTTGGTTTTTAATAAATTAAGTTGTGAGAAAACTCTCTCAGCTGCCGCAGAAGAATGCGGTAAACACAATATACCTTTTGCTAACATACCTAAATTTGGGAATATCAAAGAATTTATATCAGTCTTCATATATATTATATAACTCCAAAATTCTTCAAAATCTTCGTCTTGATATTTTTTTAGTTCTTCACAGTCAGATAATAGTCTCCATTCTGTGTCTAATTTTTCAACTTCTGGAACTAATTGCGGAAAGTATTTCATACTTTCTACTGCAATGGGGGGAACATTTCTTGATAAAGCAACCTTTGGCTCAAAATATGAAACAAACCTTAAAATAGGGCTATCAAAAGTAAAACGGGATTTAATTTGAACACAGAGTTCAACATAAAAGTCAAGTGCCCTTAATTTAAAATTTTGAACTTCTTTAACATCTATACTTTCACCATTTAATGCTATTTCCGTCTTTGCTCCGAAATATACATGATTCAAATCACAAAAATTTCGGGGATTCTTAGGGTCAATATGTTCTAATGCTGTTTTATCTATATAATCCTTTTTCATAAAAAAATTTTATAGTCCTATACAAGGCACTAACCCTGCAGTTTAAAAGATAAATTTTGCATTTTTCGCTTTGAAACTCTAAATTTAATTTGTTGATTATATCTAGTATGTAAGATAAAAAGGTAAAATATATTTTATATATAAGATTTCTTAAATTATTTAAAATTATTTCAACGCTGTGTAGATTATCAGATAATAATGCGCCTTGGAAAACTAAAATTAAACTATCCCAGTTTTGTAATATTCTATTTACCACGGCCTGCATACTACATACATTAGTCTTTAAAAAGAAAATAATAATATAAATAAAAATAATTTATTTCCATTATGATTTGTTAGAACGTATTATCTTGGCTAAATTAATAAATAAAATTGATATTAATAAGTTGTTTATGATATGTAGATTTTAATATTGTTTATCTGTTGTATTTACATGTGAATTTTGAATATTTTAAATTGTCATTGCTCACTTACTGTAATTTATTGTTATTTATATCATGTTTTTAGAGTAATTGTAAACCGGCTTTTAAGCCGAATCTCTCTTCAAAAAATTATTGTTATTATTATTATTATAAATTATTATTAATAATGTCTGATATTTTATTTGTACGGTAAAATATAAAGTAAATACTTACTTCCAGTGACAGCCATCTAGTCTGACTAGGCCTCAACATTTTTTGTGGTTTCTCATTTAAAAAACCTTGGCATTCTTTTAATATATGCATTCGCTTACTGCTGTTTGAAAAATAATTATATATTCCTCTAGCAAATTCTTCAATAGATTTTGGCAATTTATTAGCAGCTGCTGATGAGCATAAGTGGAAAGAATGGCAAACGCATCCTAAGACAAAAATATTCGGTACATCCTGCTTAAAAAGAGCTTGAACCCCTTTTATATTCCCCATCATCACGCTAGCATTATTGTCTGCTGCCAGCCCAATCAATTTTGATAGAGGGAGTTTATGTTTCTTTAAATGTTCCACAGTTACATTGTAAATATTTTGGGCCGTACTAGAATTCATTTCCAAAAGACCAAAAAAATGATCTTTAACTTTACGTCCGTCAAAAAATCTTAAAACCACAGCCAGTGATTTCGTAACAGAAACATCTGTTGTTTCATCTAATATCAAAGAAAACGCTGGAGTTTCATTTATTTTGTCGGTTAAGCATTCTAAAGCTTCTCTAGCAATACAGTCTTTGGTTATAATTGTCGCTTTTGTTCGAGAAATAGCTAATTTGTTTGCTATTTCCGAATCATTACAAACTGACTGCATCAATTTTGGCAGGTGATCCATTAAACTAAAGGGTAAATTATGCTCATGCAGAAACATAACACATTTTAACTCACTTTCATGTACTTTTTTGTTAACTTATGTTCTTTTTGTGACATGAAATCTAGTATTTTTGGAGCATTAATGGCTTTTTTTATTTCTTTGATGAAAATCCCTTTTTTCTTCTCTTTCTATATGAGTTATTCCTCCTTTAATGTTTTTTTGACACACAGAGCAAAATGCCTTGTTTCCGTCTGAAGGTTTTAACCAGTCACCATATTTTTGTAACCATTCTGACTTGAATTTTTGACCATAACTTCTTTTTGTTTTCTTAATCGGTATTTCCTTGGTATGCAAACAATCTGAATCAGAATCATCTACCGATTCAGATTTCTCATTAATGGAGGAAGACGATACAGAAATTTCTGTTTCAGGTGGAATTTTATCATTTTTGGTTAAGAATCTAAAATAAGACGAATATAAAGTTATGCATCAGTTATAAAATTACTAAGTAACTCACTTATCCATTTCTATAAATTGGCATACTGTCCTGGACACAACTAGATATATTTTACTCGAAGATCCTACATCAGTCACACCCAGTGATTCAAGAACCAAGTGAAAATGTAATATAAATAAACACGAACACGTGTGATCAAATCCGCTTGCCAGCATTGGGCGCGTTCACTTACGCTGAAATGTAGCGCTGCGTTCACTGCGCACATCACCTGCACATCACAGTCGCACTGCACTCGCATCGCTGCATACCAAGTGAACGCACCCATGTTATCTCCATCTGTTAAGTGAATAAAGAATTACGAATACGATTACAAATTGTGCCGCGAATATGACGTTCTGTTTGAAATTACAAAAACATACAACGTACCTACCTGCTTAAAATAATTTTTCTTCATATCTTATGAACATTTTTCAAAATAGTAATAAATTTGCTTGCGGCGTAATAGCGTAATAGATTTATGTTAAAAGTAATAGATCTATTACGTTCGTAATAGCACTGGCAACACTGTCAGAAAGTAGTACAGTTGTTGCAAAATTTGGTATTGATTATTTAATCAATAAATATTAAGAGGGGAGATATTTCCAGGTAGTAGCTGACGTTTACAAAATATTCAGAAAGTAGTGCAGTCGTAGCAATACATATTCTTTCCTTTGTTTTTAAAGACTAACAGCCGAATTCTCGAAAGGGTATTAGCTAATACCAAAATGAGTGTTAGCTAACACCGCCTTAACACAGTATTAAAATTTAGCCTAAAACCGAATTCACAAAACAAAAACGATATTAGACTAGTACGGTGCTAGCTTAACACAACATTACCGCATTGTATCAAAATGGCGGGTGACATGGCGGCGAACAAGCGTCAACGAAAATCTAATTTTACTTCCAATGAAGTAGAGGTAATGACTCAGGAAATAAATAAAAGATATAGTATTTTATTTGGCAAACCATCGCCACAAAATACACCCATCAAGAAGGTTCGTGCTTGGGAAGAAGTTTGTGTGGCCGTAAATGCGGTTGCTTCCCAAGCACGAACTGTTACTGAAATTAAAAATAAGTGGAAGCAAGAGAAAGTTAAGATAAAATCAAAACGTAAGTAAAAAGTGACAATTCAATAATTTGTGTACCGTAAAGTGAGGTTACTTTGTGCCGGCTGGTGTAAATATGTGCCTTTGCGTTCGAGACTATACAAATCGAGAACTGGTAAGTTTGTTATGAATACTCATGAGTCGTGAGTTACTACTATGCTATTCCTATAGGTATAGTAGATTTAAATTGATCACTTTTTACTATGAAACATACTGTAAAAGTAACTCCAGCTGGAACAAAAAGTAGCCCCACTTTACGGTAATGTACTTGGTTTCACGTAAGAAAATAGTGATGGGAAGATTGAAGATTGGATAATATCGGGGCACCTATCTTCCCATCACTATATTCTTACGTGAAACCAAGTAGAGTTACTAATAATATTTACTCCTTAGATGCCAATTTGCTAAAAGAAAGGAGGAAGACAGGAGGTGGTCCAGCCGTAATAAACACTATATCTGACTACGAGGATAAATTCTTGTCAATGATAGGTTCGGCTTCTGTTTGTGGTTTGGAGGATGCAATTGATATAGGTTTGCCCTCAGGTAATGTTTTTATAGTTTTTTAGTCTTTATTAAATTCACTGTAGTGTGCGACGCCAATAAAATTTAGATATCAAAGATATCCAAGTTATGATATTGTTCTATTGTATTTCTGACAGTTAATTCATTACTTTGACAATAAATGTTACATATGTTCTTTCGTATTCTTATTCTATTATTCGACATTACCGCGTGCTAAATACCTCTAAAACATAACAAATTTGGCGACGAGGATACAAATCTTACACACAAAAGATGGAAAGTGAACAGTTAAACAAATTATTATATACAATGAATCAAATGATGCAAACCCAACAACTACTTATAGAGAAGCTTCAACAACCACATGAACAGAAACAAACATCAACCCCTTCAACAATAACCTTACTACCAAATTTCGAAAACTTCAATCAGTCAAAGGAAAATTTTAAACAGTATCGACATCGATTCGAAAATTATTTAAAAATGAAAAATATATTTGCAGATAAAGAGATGTGTCTTCATATGCTAATTAATTCAATTGGATCAGATGGGTATAAAATATTATGTTCGGTAGCAGCCCCTAAAGAACCAAGTGCTATTCTTTACGACGAACTAATAGAAAAGCTTGAAAAACATCTCTGCCCTAAACCAAACATCGTGGTAGAACAACACAGATTTTTCAATTGCATACAGCAAGATAAACAATCGATTGCACAATTTGTTGTTACTCTTAAACAACGAGTTACCGACTGCGAATTTAGTAGTGGTTGCACAAATAAATGTGACAAATGTGAATGTAATTCAAAAATAACTGACACATTGTTAAGGGCACAGTTTATTCGAGGATTACTAGATCCATATACACGAGAGCAACTTCTAAAAATTCAAAACTTGACATTTCAAAAAGCAGTCGAAGAAGCGTTAGTGCACGAGGCGTCTAAAGAAGATAATAAAGAATTGGCTATGAGTAAACCAATTTCTAATAAAGAACCAACCGAAATTAATCGAATTTCAAGTAATAAAAATAATACGCATAACAACAAACGATCAAACAGTCAAAATAGATTTAATAACCAAGAAAATGCACGTTATCACTCAAAACAAATCAATTATCACAAATTAGGAATAGCAAACCTATGCTTACGATGTGGCAAAGATAACCACCGTACTCCAGACTGCAAATGTGATAAAAATAGACTAAAATGTAATTCTTGTGGTCGTATGGGTCATATTCAAAAAGTATGCATCCAAACATTATTAAATAAGAACCAGACTAAAAGTTCAAAAGTTTATGGATCAACTAAATTATTAGATTCAATTTCAGCCCAAGATTATTCTGATATCAATTTAATCGTCGATGTGTATAGGAAATGTTCTGTATCAGAACAAGATTTAGAAAAATATTATGTAGATGTCCTTATTGAAGGGAAGAAGCAATCATTTGAAGTCGACTCGGGAGCAGGTTTCACTCTTCTTCCAGAAGCAGATTATAAACAATTAAATCTTAAAACCGAGCTTAAACCAACCAGCGTATTGTTTCGAACCTACACGACAGAAATTTTTAAACCATTGGGAGTAATAGAAGCTAAAGTTCAATATAAGAACCGTGAGTCATCTGAAATATTATTCATCGTTCCATCAGATTATCCTCCACTAATTAGACGAGCATGGATAAGACATCTCAACATAAATCTTGAAGAACTGGACAAGAAAATAACAAATACAATTCAATCAGTATGTTCCATAAATTTAGTTCCAGAATTGAAAAGAAAATATGCTGACATTTTTGAAGCGAAAGTTGGATGTATTCCTGGCATAATATGTTCACTGAAATTAAGAGAAAATGCAAAACCAGTATTTCTAAAAGAACGCGAAATCCCGTATGCCCTGCGAGAAAAAGTTGAATTGGAACTCAATAATTTAGAACGTGATGGTATTATCACAAAAGTGGAAATCAGCGATTGGGGATCACCACTAGTTGTTATACCTAAACCAGATGGAAATGTTCGACTATGTGTAGATTACAAGATCGCTGTCAACCCTCAACTTCAAGGAGCACATTATCCCATTCGTCGAATAGACGAAATTCTAAATAAATTAAGAAATTCACGATACTACTGTCGACTAGATTTGTACAAAGCGTATCTACATGTGAACGTAGATGAAGAAAGTAAGTCTATTCAAACCATATCTACTCATCGTGGCACTTACAAAATGAATCGCTTATCATTTGGGATAAAAACAGCGCCGAGCGAATTTAATCGTATTATTGACCAAATTCTTTCAGGATTAGAAGGAACTATGTCTTATTTTGACGATATCATAATTTATGGGCTACTACGGAACAATGTTATCATCGACTTATTGCTGTGTTAGAAAAACTGAAATCATATGATTTACATCTAAATGAAAACAAATGTGAATTTTTCAAAGAAGAAATAGCATATTTGGGCTACATTGTCAAATTCAATTCAATTCAAAAAGACAAAAGGAAGGTTGAAGCTATATTAAAAGTTCAAACACCAAATTGTGAAAATGAATTGCGACAATTTTTGGGAATGATAACTTATTATAGTCGATTTATACCAAATATGTCAACGTTAACTTATCCACTTCGAAAATTGTTGTGCAAAAATAGTAAATGGCAATGGACTATCTCTTGCGAAGCGGCATTTGTCAAGTTGAAAAATGAAATTGCAAGCGACAGAGTTTTGGTACCTTATGATCCAGAACTACCCATCATACTTGCGTGCGACGCTAGTCCAACTGGAGTCGCAGGAGTCCTTTCACATATCATCAACGATAAAGAAAGACCAATAGCATTCGTTTCTCGATCTCTCACTCAAGCCGAACAAAATTACAGCCAGCTCGATAGAGAAGCGATAGCAATCGTATTTGCAGTGGATAATTTTTTTATGTATCTATTTGGTCAAAAGTTCAAACTTATAACCGACAACAGAGCATTAACACATATTTTTCATCAAAATTCAAAATTACCTGCTATGACAACTAGTCGTTTACTTCGTTATGCTGTGTTTCTAACATCATTTAATTACGAAATTGAACACCGAAAAGCGGAGGAACATGTCAACGTCGATTTCTTGTCAAGAGTCAAGAATAAAATCATATCAAAGGGTGCTGAAGCTAACATTGGAGATGAAGTTAAGGAATTATATGATCAAACGATTAATCAAATCTCATCATCAGATGTCACCTACACCACTATAGCAGAAGAAACTATGAAAGAATTATCAAAAATCAAAAATGATCTCATACACGGTAAGAATACAAACTTCGAATATAGTCTTCATAGTAACATTGTATTCAAAGACAATAGAGTAGTTATACCAAAGTCTTTACAAACGTATGTACTAAACGAATTACATCACACTCATGTTGGTATAGTAAAGATGAAACAATTAGCACGGCGATATTGCTATTGGAAAACAATAGACAAGGACATTGAAAAATTAGTTAAAGCCTGTGAAAACTGCGCCCTCATAAAGAAAAGTCCAGCGAAAGTAACTATACATTCTTGGGATACTCCACGAGAGAATTTTGAGCGAATTCACATCGATTATGCAGGCGAATATTTGGGACATTATTTTTTAATAGTCATCGATTCAAAATCAAAATGGTTAGAAGTCAAAATTCTAAAAGGAGCGCCTACATCTGAATCAACAATTAAACTCCTTCTAGATATATTCAGTTTTCACCGATTCCCAAATGTTATCGTTTCAGATAACGCAACGATATTTACCAGTGAAATTTTCAAACAGTTCTGTTATAGAAATGGAATTTGGCAGAAATTTATTGCACCTGGTCATCCTGCTACTAATGGACTTGCAGAAAGAAGTGTTCAAACTATTAAAAATAAAATTGCAAGTATGTCGACATCCACTTTACCGATTTATGAAAAAGTCAGAGAAATTCTATTCCGTTATCGTGCTACGCCTCTTGCATGTGGAAAATCACCTGCAGAATTATACCTGGGACGAAAAATACGTATTAAATTAGATGCCATGGTACCCAAAGAACAAAATCTTCTTCCCACTAATCATTCAAAAGTACGAAATTTACACATGGGAGAGAGGATACAAGCTAGATGGTATCAGACAAATAAAAATACCTGGAAATTCGGTATCATATTAAAGAAACTGGGACGTCTACATTACCAGGTACGTCTTGATAATGGTTATATTTTGAAACGTCATATTAATCAACTTCGGGGAACTCTGGTGCAGTCAAAAGAGAATCTAACAAACTTAAATTCAGAAAAAGTAGAAAAACATGTAACGTTTGCCGATGAAGCGAGTCTAGCTGAAATGCTAGAAAGGGACGCAACTACTTCTGAAGAGACAGAATTAACGCCTAATGCAACTACAACAGAATCTGATATCAATACCTCATTATCAGATGCAAGAGATGTACCAGATCAAACTTCACCAAGAAGATCTTTACGTGAACGCCGGCCTCCTACCTATTTAAAAGATTACGTGTGGGAGAATTGTAGTGTGCGACGCCAATAAAATTTAGATATCAAAGATATCCAAGTTATGATATTGTTCTATTGTATTTCTGACAGTTAATTCATTACTTTGACAATAAATGTTACATATGTTCTTTCGTATTCTTATTCTATTATTCGACATTACCGCGTGCTAAATACCTCTAAAACATAACATTCACGGTGGCATTGCGTAAGTATCTACGTTAGTTTTTAAAGTGTATTCCTATTATTTATAGGTTCTAACTCTAACTATAACCAAGATCCTCCAATCGAAATTCTTGACATCCTTCCTCCTCCTGCTCCAAATTTTGATGAAACTGTTGACATCCTTCCACCTCCTCCAAATTTTGCTAATTATAATCATTATGTTAATAATATTTCAGTAGAAACCCAGACAGAGTAAGAGGATGCACTATTTACATATTATTATATTAATTAACTATTTATATTTACTACTAGTTTTCATCAACAAGAACAACCCAAGAATATATTTGATCAAAATAATAAATTGCTGGCCCAAGGGGAAGAACTGAATAAAAATATAGCGACCATCGCCTCACATTTGGGTGATATTAAAATCTATTTGCACCAAATTGTAGAAAATTTAAATAATAAAAAATAAATATAACAAATTTGTTTTCATTTTCTCATCACATTGTTTTCATCACCTAACATATTGTTATCAACGGCTGTGTAGTTGTGATCCTAGCGAATAACAATTTAGTCGATGTAAATCACTGCTTACATTAATCATTTTCAGTTAAATTGTTGAATGAATGAATAAAAACATAGTGGTTAATCTAACCACATCTACAGCTGACATTATTCCAAGTTTGTTATATTCTGTCTGTGTGCGTGTGTGTTCCGTTGTAAAATTAAAACCAGAGATGCGCGGAATATCGCCAAATAAAACTAGTATTATTATACATCTGCATGCTTACACCCTCTTAGTTTTTATTAAACACCCCATCCACTCTCCCTCGACGAAATATTGAAGAAAAATATAGGTAAGTACAAAATTTATTCCTTAAAACATCTATTAACTAACATTTCACGTACTTGAGTACCGGATTTATCATTTAAATCATCGGGAGCTATATTTTCCACTTCATTTAATAAATTTATTTGTAAATCCGGTAAAGGAACTTTTCTTAATCTAGAAATATTATGTAACACACAACATGTTACTATTATATTTTTAACGCGTGTTGCGTCATACAATAGTGTGCCACCAGAATGGGGACTTATGATTTTGACGTCATCGGCGGCGGATCGGCAGCGGACCTCCCTCCACAAAATTTAGAATGGGACAAGAAATTTTTAGAAAGAGCGAGGTGATATACCATGGCCCAGTCGATCAAATGCTTTCCCTCTACAGCACCACCCCGTTGATCCCATTATTTGTTATTTAGTCAGCAAAGTTTGGTTAAGTTATTATGTGTAGTGATTGTTATTAATGAAACATTGCGGAATCGAATCTTTCTGATTCTCACGGAGGGAAAACAAATTCGATTTCATCGTTTCAATTTGAAAAAACATGAACTGAATCCATGTAAACACTACAAATTCCACTGTTGAGAGAGACGGAAAAAAATAATGAAATTTCTTTTAGTGTATATCCACGTCTTAATCTTATTAAAGTCATACATAATTTGTCTCTGGATGTTAAATTATTAAATTTAGTTTTCTTTGGTGTTTTTTGGAAATATCAACTTTGGCATAACTGTGGGATTTAACAAATCATATAGAACATTAAAATGTTCTACTGATAAGCCAGTGAAATATATATATTTTACAGCATCATTGCTTAATAAATTATAATTTTGTATTCAATTATTGACAAATTTAGTTTCATTTCTCGGTGTCTCTACAGCACCAAATAACTTTCTTACATAATAATTGTTGACTGTTTGGGTACTACTTTCCTTATTAATCTTTATATCTGTTTGTGTGGAGTTGTTCTGCTTATTATCTATTTTTATATGTGTTTTTATTAATATAAACTTGTGTCTCTTTATTAGTAGACAGCTTTATTAAAGTTGCTGTACTTGTTTTTCCAAATAAGTTTGTTTATGTTTGTCCACTTTACAAACATAGGTTTGCGTCATTTTATTATTATTTTGTACATAATTAAACTTCCTTTTTTATCACATTACTAATTCCTATTCAATTTATATTAATCATATTATTTCAACTTCCGTGTTCAGTCTCAGACATGTTCATGTTCCTTTTCAAACAATGGTTGTTGTGATCACGTGGGACCAAATATGGATCACGTGATAAATGTCAAACTTAAAGCTAAATCTTGCTCACTACATAACTAATTATTAAATACTTTTTTACACACTAGATGGCGACCAAAATATTTGAATTGTATAAGTCCCCATTGTCAAGACATCTAAACCGGCTTTTAAGCACACCAAATGTCCTTTCAATGGTGTTTCTTGTTTTTATATGTGCTGTTTGATATCTTTCTTCAGCCGCATTGGATGGTTCTCTAAAGGGAGTTAATATTCCTTGACCGCAAGGATAGCCACTGTCTCCTAAATTTGTAGTATTTTTAGTTTTTATATAAATTTATTTTAAAATATATGTACCTAGAAGCCAACCTTCACCATTCCAGTTAGCAATATATTCTTTTAGTACACAATTTGTCCATATAAAGGAATCATGAGTACTACCGGGCCATTGCACAACTAAATTAGTAATAATTAAATTACTGTCGCACACAGCCTGTACGTTCAGACTGTGATAGCCCTTTCGGTTGACATAATTTTGAGGATCTGTCTATAAATTGTTAATATTTATAATAAAAGGTACTGTTAAATTTTACAAAAACTTACTCGAGGCGGTTTTATTCTTACATGAACGCAATCGATGCAACCAATTACGTTCGGAAACTTTGCAATTCTGTAAAATCCTGAAATAATAAAATCATATTAAATTTAAATTGAGCGCTATTTTGTTCGTATGGGGGAAAGCTATCTGCGCGTGTACCTGTGCCCGCTCGAAGCGCAAACGCAATGGAAATTGACAGCTGTCTGCTGTCAAATCATTTGAGACATGCCATATATTCAAAGTTAAAGGTAATGTGCTGTAGATTGTTAGTGTTAAAATGTATACCGATTTTTGTTGCAGAAATGTCATCTTCTGTGGTTGGGAATTTTATGTAGTTTCCAGATAAATGTACAATTGCATTGCAAAAGTTTTTTAAAACTCTACTGCAACTAGATTGGCTGATATGGACCACATCTCCCATTATGTTCTGAAAACTTCCACTTGCTAAAAATCGCAAGGCCATCAACACCTGAGTGTGAACAGACAAAGCGTTTGATCTGTTTGTATTTCTTTCTAGAAATGGCCTAACTAAATCGCAAATTTCTAGAATAGACGTACGTGGAAGTCTGTAACGTCTGGTAAATAAATAAATAAAAAAATTAATCATCTACGAATATTTTAATAATAAAATATATCATTACTCTTGCAGGTAATGGTCTGAAATGTCATCGAGGCTAAGATATACTTGATGTATTCTTAGACGATGTATCCTATTTGGACGGTTTAACTCATCATTTGCCTCTATTTCTTCATCGAAAAGTAAAAATCGTCTCATTTTGTTATCTTGATGACGAAAAAGAATTTTTTTAAATAAATATTTAACAAACACCACAACGAATTTTTGCTAAAACTGTTGCCGACTAGTTTTAAGGTTTGGTGCTAAATTTAACCTGCATCAGAAAGTGTTATTCTTTGAGAATAGGATTAGCTTATTTGTTTGTTGTTGTCATGGATACGATGAGTATTAACGATGCTAACACTGGTATTAGATGAGTGCTAAGAGTTTGGTGTTAAATTGTTTTGAGAATAGGGTTAGCGCTAACACTGGCAACTAACACCGGTGTTAGCGCTAATACCCTTTCGAGAATTCGGCTGTAAATTTTTATATATTGATATAGTATATATTAAGAAATACTATAGAAACACGGATAGAAAATTTTTGTAATAAATAATTTACTGAAATTAAATAAATATTCAACCTTTATCATTATATTCCTTTTACCACTTACTTGTGTTTCTGAAGAACAAGCGTTCATAAAAGTATTTTCAAGTATGTTTTCAGTATTCGAAAGATCATTTTCGGGAATATTTCTGTAACAAAATATTTTCGTATAGCCGAGATAACGATTTTTTTATATTCGAGCTTACTTACACATTATCATTTAATATATCCTCATCAAAAGTTATTGATTTACTTAAATATGGTAAGCCAGCACGTTTACATCTGTAAAATATTTTAATTATTATTAGATGAGCCATTTATTTATATTATTTACTTGCCTATAATAATTTTCTAGATGTCTGTTTTTCTTACGACGCGCTGATAATCGCAACTTGGTTTTTTTTCCACGTCGGTAATCCATTTTACCACAATAATTAAGAACCGCAAATAATACTTCACAACACAAGAAATAACACTTTACAAATATTGAATTGAATTTTGATCATACTGTACTAGGGTGGAGCTAAATGTTAGTGCAACGGTCTACCACTAGGGTTGTTAGCTCCTGGAGTAATTCCTTGTAGAAAATTAAGGAACACACGCACTCAAATATACCATAAATTTGTCTCTATTTTTCTAAATATTTTGATAAATTATATACCATTTTAAAGATAGAGTTTATCTAGAGTCGCAAATTATTAGACTTTCAAAATTTGGTTTTATAATACCAATAAAATTACTTCAAAATACTGTATAAAAAATAATAAATTTTCAAAAATATTAATGTACAGCCCCACAATAAACATTTCACTTACCAGAAGTTTTTAAAATTTTACTTTTGAATATGTAGTTTAGAAAATATTGCGTATTTTCGAAACTATGTTTTTGCCCGTATTGGACTGGGTGTTGCACATCCACTTAACACATTATTAAAATTTAGCCTAAAACCGAATTCTCAAAACAAAAACGATATTAGACTAGTACGGTGCTAGCTTAACACCACATTACCGCATTGTATCGAAATGGCGGGTGATATGGCGTCGAACAAGCGTCAACGAAAATTAAATTTTACTTCCAATGAAGTAGAGGTAATGACTCAGGCAATAAATAACAGATATAATATTTTATTTGGCAAACCATCGCCACAAAATACACCCATCAAGAAGATTCGTGCTTGGGAAAAAGTTTGTGTGGCCGTAATTGCGGTTGCTTCCCAAGAACGAACTGTAAAGTATCATTCCCAGCTACGGTTTTAATTTTAGTTTTGGTTTTAATTTAACTGTTTTAGTCGCAAGAATAGTATAGCATGTGGCAGTGTGCGTAATCATTCCCAGCGCATGTTTTAATTTTAATCTAGTTTTATGTTTTAGTTTTACGAGTATGCAAACTCCAAACTTTCTAAAACTAAAAATTAAAACTTGACACAATAGTGGTTATTTTTATCGGCCGGGCTTAACCTAAAATCTATAATAACTAAAACAAATTTGTAAAATAAAGAAAATCGGTATTATAAGTTCAAAAATATTAAAAGTTTATTGTTAAATAATAAAATCTAGTTTAAAATGCTAACGGCAAACCACTGTTGACAGTAATGACGCGTGCGCATTGTGCACCATGTTTGAAATAACAACTAATACTAAAACTCAGCAAGAAACAGCACATCAGTTCTGCGATTAAAACATACAATTAAAATTAAAACATAAAATTAAAACTAAAACCTAAAATTAAAACTGTAGATGGGAATGAGGCTTTACTGAAATTAAAAATAAGTGGAAGCAAGAGAAAGTTAGGATAAAATCAAAACGTAAGTAAAAAGTGACAATTCAATAATTTGTGTACCGTAAAGTGAGGTTACTTTGTGCCGGCTGGTGTAAATATGTGCCTTTGCGTTCGAGACTACATAAATCGAGAACTGGTAATTTTGTTATGAATACTCATGAGTTGTGAGTTCCTATTATGCTATTCCTGTAGGTATAGTAGATTTCATGACATAATTACAAATTGATAATTTTTTACTATGAAACATACTGTAAAAGTAACTCCAGCTGGAACAAAAAGTAGGCCCACTTTACGGTAATGTACTTGGTTTCACGTAAGAAAATAGTGATGGGAAGATAGGTGCAGTTTGGTGTTGTTGTTTGATTGGATAATATCGGGGCATTATCCAATCAAAAAACAAGATCAAACTGCACCTATCTTCCCATCACTATTTTCTTACGTGAAACGAAGAATAGTTACTAATAATATTTATTTACTCCTTAGATGCCAATTTGCTAAAAGAAAGGAGGAAGACAGGAGGTTGTCCAGCCGTAATAAATACTATATCTGACTACGAGGATAAATTTTTGTCAATCATAGGTTCGGCTTCTGTTTGTGGTTTGCAGTGGCGGCTCGTGCACCGCAAGCGAATTTTTTTTTCATTCAACGTCAAATGCCTTATAATTGAAAGTTACATTTTTCAAGGGATGTGCAAGTGCGTATTTTTTTCCTTTCATGTACAAAAATAAATTGCCTGATCACAGAACATTTTAGGAAAGAGCGTCCGGCGCTTACGTCAAAAAACCTATGAATCTTTCTACCATATTCACATTACCGGAATTTAAATTTACATAACGTAAAATTACTGATAATTGTGATTTACAACTAATATCGGTAGTTTCGTCTACTTGCCAAGAAATAAAAGGGGATTTAATAATTTCGTAGTCTATTTTTTATTTATAACAAAATGAATGCAATCTATTAAATCATTTTGAATAGTTTTGGAGGTACCACAAAATACCGATTTATTGATATCTTTCTTCAAAAATATTTTTAATTTATCATCTCTTTACTCATTAGTAAAACTATTTCTTTAAATGACCTTTATTACAAGATTCTTCGGTTTCATTATGACCTCTAAATGGTAATTCTTGTGTACATAAAAAATATGAAATATCAATTACTCTTTTCAGAATTTCCCTATTTTCTTCCACTTTCAAATTTAAATTTTGAATTTCAATTTTTCTTGCACTATCAATAGCGGTAGAAATATTTTGCTTCATATAGTTTATCTTCGTACGATAATTTACTAAATGGATTTTTGTGAATTAAGAAGTTAATAATGTCATCGGAATGCCTTATATTATCAGTATCAGAAGTTCCAGTCAAAGTTGAAGCCATTTTATTTGTTTTAACTAAAATTTAAAATACAAAAACACTACGTACGTAAAACATAAAAACAACGAAAAAAATAAAAGAATTAAATACTTACTGCTGTTGTTTGTTTATTGTTGAATTTGAATTCACAATGCAGTAAATAATATTAGTATTATTTATTATTCAATCTTCAATCTTATTTGCAAGAATATTATAGAATATACAATTGATGCAAAATTAAATAGATGATAGATGTCTTGAACGTATGGTAACGGCCTCTGTAGGATTGCGTGGAAATTAAAGTGGCTATCTTTTATTCTTTACGCACTCATTCCATTTCTCATTTAGGCATGCCGCAAAACCAGCTCTTTCTCTAGCACACGTATTTCTTATCGGAATTACTAACTGTATCAAAAACATTAGGCAGTATACTATCATTTCGAGAAGCACTTTATAGGGTGTAAATTAGGTGAACTGCATTACGTATTAGTTATAGTGGTGGCTTAAATTCTTTTGATATTTATAAAGACAAGCATTAGCGGAATAAGTTAAATTTTAATTTACATACTACTTTACATTATTTACAGCTTTATTTCTTTTCCGGTGAGGCACTGCCTCACCTGCCTACCCTGACAAGCCGCCACTGGTGGTTTGGAGGATGCAGTTGATATAGGTTTGCCCTCAGGTAATGTTTTTAGTCTTTATTAAGTTCATGGTGGCATTGCGTAAGTATCTGGGTTAGTTTTTAAAGTGTATTCCTATTATTCATAGGTTCTAACTCTAACCATAACCAAGGTCCTCCAATCGAAATTCTTGACATCCTTCCTCCTCCTGCTCCAAATTTTGATGAAACTGTTGACATCCTTCCACCTCCTCCAAATTTGAGACATGCCATATATTCAAAGCAGGGGGGTGAAACTGCATTCAGAAACGTGATAACAAGTTTACAATCTAGTAGCATTTGGAAATACTTCTGACCCTTTCATAGATGTCATAAGTAGTACAGTTTTTACAGTGATTCTCAAACTTTAATGTCACAATATTATAAAAAGGTAACATAATGTTTGAGAACTGCTGTAAATTTCCCACAATTCTCTATTGCATCGTTCAAAATACTTTGACATTTAAAATTATTATTTGTGAACTGGTATCTTTATAGCAATACAGTACTTTATCATACAATATATTTTCGGTAAGTATATTATCTTTCATATTAACATTATTATACGGGGGGTGATATTAAAACTTAACGACAAATTAATAATGTTTCAGAAAAAGATCACATGAAATATTTGTAACTTCTGTGTAATAAAGAGACATTCCTGCAGAAGAAGTTGATAGTGTCGAGTAGAAGAAATGGTGTGTATAAGTGGACTAAGATATATATATACATCATGGCGGTGCTCTTAGAAGGTTGGTTGTAGGAGAGCAGCAAGATATCACGATTCTTTGGCAAAATGACATAAAGCTTCATAAGATTCATCAGAGAATGTTGGAATAGTATGGTGTTGCTAGTTTCAATAAAAAAGAGTGTAAAATAATTATAGTTAAAAAGTGGACGACCATCTATGACGAGGTCAAAGAAATAGTGCATTTCTGGCAGGCATTTAAATTAACATCCCTTTTTTGCAATAAAAATATCTCTTGTAATAACAATATTTCAAATTTTTGGTTCCTTGAGTAGTATGAGCTTAAATTTTAGTAGTTGTTGCCGCGTAGTTTGAGATTAGTAACTATTTATTTGATTTAAATAGTGTAATGTATACCTTTTTAAATAAAGACATTAACATATATATAAGTTTAGAACAATTCGAAATGAATTTATATTTCCCGCCACCTTGTCGGCTGTCAAATTTAGTTCTCTGACCTTTTCATAGACGGCACTAAACCTGTTATCACGGTTTATAAGGGAGATACCCAATCTTCTACTATATACACCTGAGTGTTAACAGACAAAGCGTTTGATCTGTTTGTATTTCTTTCTAGAAATGGCCTAACTAAATCGCAAATTTCTAGAATAGACGTACGTGGAAGTCTGTAACGTCTGGTAAATAAATAAATAAAAAATTAGTCATCATACGAATATTTTAATAATAAAATATATCATTACTGTTGCAGGTAATGACATTTCATGTCATCGAGGCTAAGATGTACTTGATGTATTTTTGGACGATGTATCCTATTTGGACGGTTTAACTCATCACTTGCCTCTATTTCTTCATCGAAAAGTAAAAATCGTCTCATTTTGTTATCTTGATGACGAAAAAGAAAATTTTTAAATAAATATTTAACAAACACAACGAATTTTTGCTAAAACTGTTGCCGACTAGTTTTAAGGTTTGGTGCTAAATTTAACCTGCATCAGAAAGTGTTATTCTTTGAGAATAGGATTAGCTTATTTGTTTGTTGTTGTCATGGATACGATGAGTATTAACGATGCTAACACTGGTATTAGATGAGTGCTAAGTTTGGTGTTAAATAGTTTTGAGAATAGGGTTAGCGCTAACACTGGCAACTAACACCGGTGTTAGCGCTAATACCCTTTCGAGAATTCGGCTGATAAAGATTATTAATTACATTTGTTACCAGAAATAAGCATCCAATAACTGATATAAAAAATAACACTATTTAATATCAGTAGATAACTTTTTCATCAAAGAATATACAGTCCAATAAGATACATAGTTTTGTTGTTATAAAACAGAAATTTTATCTCGATCTGGATTTGGATAATTTAGCAGAGATGATACTTAAATTTATTCAATAGCATTTTCAGTTCATTATCTGTAAGTTATTTTTTGTAGAAGTTTGTTGTTTTTTATAAGGATCATACTCATGTTTTTTTTTAATTGAGCACAATGTCTACATTATTTAATTCATAAATGTAAATTACACATATGTAAGTTCATTGATTATATATTACTCTAACATATATTTCCTCTTTTCGAAGTCGATAATAGCACTAATTAATGTGGTAAAAATTGTATTTATCATTAATCACAGTTTAGATAGTATTTTAAAAATTATTGTTTCCGTAACTAGTAGCTCAGTTTCTTGTTCAGAATACAATATTTTAAAACAACTGTTGTTTTCCATACAATACAATTTTGATCATTTGAATACCAACAATTGTATAGTTTACGATAAATTTTTGATACTTCAATTTATTGTTTTGTATACAATATTGTTTCAGAAGCAATGTTCACGTGAATTTCAAAATTACAATTTATTGTATACGGAACAATTATTGTTTTAATTACAATATCGTTTTCTAAACAAGTGTCACGAGAATCAGGCTGTATGGCTAGTAATGGTTAGATTGGGTTACGATTTGTATTCAATATTGTTCAATTCTGATTCATCAATATCAGTTGAAGTCTAAAATTTCGGGTTTGGGCAATTTCAGGTGTTCAAAACTAGTTCTGTGCAATTTTTTCGGACAATGCCGGAATTCAGATATAGAGTGTAACATGTGTATACATAAAAATCTGATGTGACCAACACAATACCTCCCGCCATTTACCTATGGGGTCTCGTTGCCGCGTGCCTGATATCTGGTCGCGAATCTGGGGAATCCGATTCGATCACGATCACCGCCAAATAATTCGAATTTTAAATGGCATAAAATTAACCCTTGTGGTAAACGCCTGCACAATACAAATATGTCATCATCATTACCGAAATGTGTGTATAAAATAGATTAGCACACCCAGAAATGGATAATATGCCGTGATAATATATTTATTTGTTTCTTTATTTAAATACATACCTGCATATTTACTAATTCTAGAAATTATCTATTTTAAATTCCTTTCCATAAAACTATTGTTCTATTTACATTTTCCTTTTAAAACGTTACTAGGGTTTCATCAAGTCAAGTAGCTTGATATTTTTGTAAATTACTTGACTTGACTTGATGAAGTAATTTCAAGCAAATTCAAGCTACTTGATAACGAACCGATTATGTACGAAAACGCACGAATCAGTAGAATCTTAATCTAGCTGTGTGTGGTACGGCGTGGCGCGCCATATGCTGTGCTGATTCACTACTGCAAGTTAAAATTTCTGCAGAGGTTTAAAAAATTCACTCAATATTGAAATATATACTAGAATGAACCGAGAATATGTCGACAAAATTTTAAGTCCTAATCATTATTATTAAGATAACTGTAGATGGTTAAACTATCGCATAAAAGCCCAAAAAGCTATACTCCATTCGAATTAAGAATAATAATTGGGACTTCGGATTTTGTCCACATATTCTCGGGTCATTCTAGTATATATTCCAATAATTAATGGATTTTTGAAACCTCTTAATATCTCAGAGAAAAATAAAGTTCCAAAATGTGCCAAAACCGAATGTTATTTAAATGGGGAAAAATCAAGTGCATTTAGGCACAGTCAAATATTAAAATTAAGCGGAATAATTGCCAGTATAATTTTTTTTTTTATTTGGAATCACTTTAGGGGCCGGCTCGGTTAAAATTCGACTTGCTCCCTTTTAAGGTCCACCATAATACATATACTATAAAATAGTTTGTTAGTCCATATATTATACTTTTAAATCTTTTTTTACCTCTCGCTAAGAGAGGTATTGCATTCATGCTAAAAATCGCATATCCAGATTTTATTGAATAAGCACGTTTTAAGGTCCCTACAATCCAAATTTAACATTTTTACAATGATGTCTGTGTGTGTGTGTGGATGTGTGTATGTGTGTGTGTGTGTGTGGGATGTTGGAAGGACGATTACTCAAAAACTATAAGACTTTATATTTGCTTAACTACGTATTTCCCAATCGGACATTCATGGGAAGATCTGAAAAGGTTTTGGTAACAATTGGACAACCGGAAGTAGAAGATTCTTGAAAAAAAATCTTCGAAATATTATTTTCTGAAATTTTTCTTGGTAATATTAAAGAAAATTAAATTCTCTATCTGATACAATTAAATATTTTATTATATATTCTATTGTGACATTGCATAAAGCGTAATTCTATGGCGTGATATATTGAATATAGACCAGAGGGGGCAGACGGCTAAATTTTGCTAAGTTAGCATAAATGCATAGCTAGATGTTCTGTACCGATGGTAAGATGCGTCAGTCAGATGAAATCTGTCTCAACGGTATGCCACGCACAGTGTCACGCTTACGCGAATAAGAATTCGCACGTTTAGAGTTTGCGAACAATAGTTCGACGTCAAACTACGCTTAGAGTAAGTAAGCAGCAGTAACTCAAATCATTTCGATTTTACCTTTGTCATATTCGCTCCGCGTTTATTCTACGCACGTATTATTGTTTTTATTCATGTTTTGTATTTACTCTTTAATTATTAACTTCAATATATTATTTAATTTAATCTAACTGGCGTTAGAATATTAAATTAAATCCTAAACACCCGGCGAAGTGTTGTGAAGTGGAATCCACAAGGTTCCAGCCAATCAGCCCAGCAGTTCCGTGACGTACGTCTGGTACGGGGTAAGTACCGTTACTCCACATCTCGCCTGCCGCCTGCTCCCATTTCGGTCCAACCTGTCCGCAAACGCAATAGGTGGTTCCTCATCCTTTCGCTAACCACCGGAACAGGTTATAATAATCCTCCCCTTCCCCTAGGCTACTTTGAGAAGTCCAGCCTAATTTGAAAACTGTTACATTTAGGCAATAGACGGTAGTATTACTGTCCGCCTGTTACATTTGGCGGCAGTCGGTAAGACTATCGTTGAATCAGTAGGAATATTATTTCCAACGTTACATTTGGCTAACAGTCAGTAGGATTATTTACGCCCTGTTACCCTATAGATTTAGAAATAAAAGAAATATAATATATAAAATAATCTGTTGTAATAAATTTTACAGCCGAAAGAATGCCATACTGACAGATAAATGTCAGTGTCAGAAATCCGGAGACATTACTAAAGACTTTTTCTGGGAAGTACATAGATTATATTATTTCGTAATGTATTAATAGTTAAATATTAATATTATAGGTGTATTACCCTTCTTACAGGTACATTATAATATACCCTTCAAAAATCCTGTTAATCCCGACAATGAATTGGAAACATTTCGAAAAATTAGAAGAGTAGGAAAAAATTTCTTCATAGAATGAATTTAAAATTAAACAATCTAAATGTAAGGAATAGATGTAAGTAGAATTGTTGGTGTAGGGTGTTGGTATACAAGAAATGTTAAATACAATAAGGCGCGAGCAGTCATGTGACTTTGTTGGTCTTAACAAGAAGATATGGTGTCCCGTGTCAGAATGATAGCTTGTAATTATATACATAGATGTCAAATATCATAATTTCTCATTCTAAATTTAGTGATTTTCCAATTCCATGTAGTTTATTTTCCTCGACAATTCCGCACTTCTGATGACAAATTAATTACGTGAATTTAGAAAATCTTGAAATTTTTGAAGAAATATTCGAACATTTGACATCTACGTACATAATTATTAATTATCATTCTGAAACGGGCTCCCATATCTGCTTGTCAAGGCCAACAATGTCACATGACTGCTCGCACCCTATACTTATGTAAGTAAAAACGTAAGTGGCGAGAGGTATTGTGCCTGGCCACAACAGATTTTTTTATTTTTAAATTTGAATGTATGATTTATTTTTATGAATAAAAGTCTATATTTTAAGGTATACTCGTATTATAGATATTGTTATAAAACATAAGGAAGTATATGAAAATGAAATGTAGTCTTGAAAAACTTCTTGATTTTTCTGGTAATTAAAATAACTACTTGATTTTTTCAAGTAATTGAAAAATAACTACTTGACTTTTCAAGTACTTGACATTTTAACTACTTGACTTGACTTTCGGCTACTTGACTTGAAATCAAGTCAAGTAACTTGAATATCAAGTCAAGCCGTGAAACTCTAAACGTTACTATTATTAATTTGAAATGATTATTTTTTTTGACAGTGACATTTATCTGTCAGTTACATACATTTGAGCTGAACCATGTAACCACGGAGATGTGTTTAAAGCATAAGCTCCGAGATATAATTTTTATATTACTTTATAAATTTATCCATAAAATATATAGAATAAGTATTAAAGCAAACTTGTTGAAAATGGAATAATATTGAGAACAAGTTGAGAAAAAAAATACATTTAAAGGTATTTTTTAAAGAAAAACTATCTTGAGCTTCAAGTAAACTGCCATTTCCGGTTATCCGATTGCCACCAAAATCTAATGGCTTCTATCCATATTAGAATAAGGTAGAAATACATGGTTTCAAAACTTTCTGAATAATAGTATTTGAGTTAGAGCGTAAAGAGGATCCACACACACACACACACACACACGCACGCACGCACACACGCACGCACGCACCCACGCACGCACACACACACACAGACACACACACACACACAGACACACATATACACACACACAGACACACATATACACACAGACATCATCGTGAAAATGTTAAAAATGGATTTTAGGGACCTTAAAACGTGGTCATTTACCAAAATCTCGATATGCGATTTTTAGCACGATCCCTATACCTCCCTTACCAAGGGTAGCGGGAGGTAAAAAGGAATTATGAAATTTGTGCATTACAAAAAAATGAACTAACAATTAATATTTAAATAAATTTAATGAATTACCTATCTTCAACTCTTTTCTAAATTGTAAATACTATATTGTAATGTAAGAATATTACATAAAGTTGATTACATTAATTTTATTTTGTAAAGAGTAATTGGATATTTCATATTTCTTTTATCGTTTAGTAAAATCAATAGGATTCAAACAGCTATCTTGGAAACGTTGAGTTTACGATCTGTAAGAGGAGGGTAAAAAAGGTAAAATAACTTCCACAACCTACACACAGCACAAGATTTCAAAGGATTCGTTTGATGTTGCTTTCATCTATTGCTGCACTATCATATATATGAAGAGTTTTTAAAACATCAGAAGGTTAGACGTAATAAGTATCTACCTTTAAAATTTTTGTGAGGTTAATTATTTCACATCATCTATTATTACACATAACTAATGAATGTACTACTTGCCAAAAAAAGTTTTTCTACAATTGATATAAGAGTAGCCTTTCGAATGTTATTTGGTTGAATAATTATTGCAGATCAAAGAGCTCTTTGCAGACCACTTCTAGCTAATAGTTATGTTGATATTTTACAGACCAGTACATTGTTTCTCTACTCATCTACATTAAAATTATGATATGATGTGATATAAGTGGAAAATTACATTTTCATTACCTTCCTTACCTAAAGGTGACGGAAGGTATTGTCGTCGGTGGTGAGTTTTCAATGAATAAGCACGTTTCACGGTCCCTAGAATACAATTTTACTATATTTACGATGATGGCTGTATGTATGTATGTGTGTATGTATGTATGTATGTATGTATGTGTGTGTATGATGTTTTTTTCGGATCCGATAACTCCAATTCAAAAAATTATAATTTTACCGTATTCCTCTACCTTGCATATGCAGACGTGATTAGATTTTGGTTATAATTGGTTAACCGGAAGTACCCTCATTTGAAGATGTTAACAAAAAAAAAAATTCTATATACGATTTGATTACAATATATTCTGCATATTCAATGGATTTAGATTTAAATCATTATACATAAATTAAATTTCATTAATTAGCCATCTATGCTATAACCATGGAAACAGCTAGGTTACATTACATTAAATGACGTCACTGTTTGTTCCTAGTGACTTTTATGGGGAATTTTGTGCATTAGGTTTTTATGTCGCGAAGTTTAATATTGGTATTAGGTTTGAAATCATCATAGCGTCAATGTCATACAGGCTTTGCTTAATCTAAAAAAAAAATTCTGTATTCCTTATTTCGAAAGGATTTTATACATCCCTCAACTTTCTACGTATTATTCGGGTATCATACCTTTCTTCTAATATCTCCTCCTCAGCTAAAGCTGTAAAAATGCCATCTAAAGCCATTATGAGGAGAACTAGGTATAATCTGAAACAATTTTAACAATATAAACCAAATAATAAGGTAAATTGATAACCTCAAATTATAATACACTTACATTTGTGAATTATTTAATCACTAAAAAGAAACGATAAAAATAAAAACAAATTAAAAATAACAAGAAACAACAAAAGACGTAATATAACAATAAAAATAAAACAACAACATAACGCTCAAAATGACAGCAATACGAGACTACAGAATTAAAGTGAGATAGATAGTCACGCAAGTAAGAAACAGGACCTCTGTAGGTCACGCAACATGCGTGTCTCGCAATGTATGACGTCATAACTAGTAGTTCTTCAGATCTCTAATAGATGGCATACTGTACACATGTGACTAATTTGTGTTAGTATTGGCGTCGTAAATGCTCACGCAAGTTACAGAATCAGGGCCGTGGAAACGGACTTTAGTTTACATTTTCCACAAATTATAAAATCTAAACATATGATTAGAAATTTCTACAAAATTCTTCTGGGCTTCTTTAAATATATACTTAAAACTTTAAAAAACTGTGGGCCAAATGATTGCTGATATTAGTTCGACCGGCGTTTTAAGGGACATCTTCTAGTCCAGATTTAGCTTGTACCGCGACCCTTTACTTTTGGCACAATAAAAACCACTTCGTAAAAATCCAGTGTGTGAAGTAAAACTTACCTTGCAAGGCATACAGGACAACACTCCTGGGAAAATGTGCAGGGTTTAGGGATACAATGCCTAATAGATGTAAAGCTGGTATTACTAATAAAGGCGATGTAACCTAATATTACATGGCGGAATACTTGAATAATATATTCAGTTTTGGTAAGCTAAATTTTACAACTAAGAGTTACTTACTAAAATAGGTTAGTATAATACTAGTGATACTGGTGCTCACAAGTTTACTACTAGCTTATTTTAACTAGTAGTAAAGTATACGAGTATATGGCAAGCCTGTACTACTAATGAAAACGTTCAATGAAGGAGATATACATATACAGAAGTAAACATGTTAGCATGAAATGAAACATCCGTTAATACAGCTTAGAGTACTACTAAGTAGACATAACTGATTTGACAATTGTCAGGTGAGAGGAGTGAATTAGTGAAGCGTGAAGTGAAAAGTGGAGAAAATCCTATTAAAGAAAATGGCAAATAAACGAGAGCGTGATGAAAGTTGGACACAGGAAGATAAAATATTTTTATTAAGTTTAGTTGAGGAAAATCTAAAAATTATAGAAAATAAAAGTCAAAACGGCAAGGTTCTAAAAGAGCGAAAATTTATTTGGTTATCAATAGCCACCAAAATGGCAAGTAGACGGTATTGTTCAAAAGACAGAATTAAGCAGCAGTGGCTACGCATGAAAACTACTGCAAAAAAGAATACTAGCAATTACACGAAACAATTAAAAAAGACGGGTGGTAGACCACCACCTGAGCTGCCAAACTCGATTAATCAAAAAGTCAAAGATATGATTCCAAATGAGTTTTTAAAAGATATAAGTGAATTTGATTGCGATACTGATATGGAAATATCAATGACTCGTCAGACAGAGAATGAGACATTTTCATAAAATATTAAACAATGTAACACAAAAAATGAAAATAGAATGAATCAAGATCAAGTTATAGGTAACGAAATATCACCCGAAATACAAATTATACGATTCGAATATTAGAGATGTTATATATTTAGTTTATTGTTTTATTGCCAGTTGTTTATACATATTACATGTGTGTTTTATACCGACATTATTCTAGCACTTGACAGACATGAACATGATCATGAGTGAACAACTTACGCCATCTAGTGGTAACTAACTTAACATATATACATGACACGCCCTTTTACAAAACACAAAACAAAACTATCTTCAAACAAATAATACATAAATAGCCTGTAAATTTAGTTTAATAACTGGTTTGATCAATCTACCACTTCGTGTCGTCGCTTTTGACTCGATTAACACTTGAGGAGATTTCGGTATTTCAGTCTTGTTTGGGGACTTTACACTTTCGGTTATTTCAGGGTTTTCTTTTTCCATATTGGTAGGATGTTCTTCTTCACCATCTTTTTCTTCTGTCTCGGTACGCAGTTTTCTTATATGAATCCTATTTCGTCTCATGACGGTACCTTTCTCGTTTTCTATCCTGTAACTTCGCTCTCCTTCCTTTGATAATATTTTTCCCGGAATCCAAGATCTTTTTCCATCTTGTATCAATATGTTTTTATTAGGTTGTAGTTCTTCTAAATTTTTAGATGATTTATTATAATATTTTTCTTGTAGCTTTTTGTTTTTGACTAATTGTTGTTTATATTGTTTAATGTTGAAGTTAGGAAGTAATAGTTTAGTTGCTATTGGTATAGTTGTTCTTATTTTTCTACCCATTAATAATTCGCTTGGAGATGGTAAATTTGGTTTAGGAGTTGAATTATAATTTAAAACAGCTAATAATGGATCTTCTGATTTTTTCAACAAACTTTTAGCTGTTTGAACGTGCCGTTCAACCATTCCATTTGACTTTGGGTAAAACGGACTAGATGTTTTTAAGTTTATTTGATATCTTTGAGCAAATTTTTTAAATTCTGCGGAATCGAACGGTGGTCCATTATCCGAAAATATTTCCGAAGGTAATCCGAAACTTGCAAAAACATTTTTCAATGTACTTATAACGGAACTTGCCGTTTTGCTATGTAACTTGTTGACAATTAAATATTTACTAAAATAGTCAATAATAACAATAAAATCATTATTGTTAAGCTTCATGAAGTCAATGGCAATTTTTTGCCATGGGTGTGCTGGAACTTCATGATGAATTATTCCTTCTTTTTGCAGACTTCGCTCATTTCTTTGGCAAGTTAAACAATTTAAAACCAAGTTTTCAATTTCTTTTGACATGCCTGGCCAATAAACTATAGTATTTGCTTTATTTTTACATGAGACTATACCTTGATGAGAATCATGTATAAGTTTCAAAAATTCATTTTTTAGTGATTCGGGTATAATAATTCGCTTCTTATAAAATAAGACGTTTTCATGCAAATAAATGTCACTTCTTACATGCCAAAAGGGTCTAACATTAATTTGTACATCTTTTTTATGGTTAGGCCAACCAATTTTTGTATATAATTTTACTTGATTTAAGACTTGATCTTGATCAATAGCTGTTTGAAGTCTTTTTGCATTCTCTACAGATGTACTAAGTACTGCGTGTACTTTTAACTCATTTAAGTAATCTGTTTTTATAACTGTTTTGGTAGGAGCTCTACTTAATGTATCCGCTACGGTTAGATATTTACCTGGAACGTATTTTAGTGTTGCCTGGTACCTCATTAGACGGACTACCAATCTTTGCAACCTCGGCGACAGGTCATCTATTGATTTTTTGACGATTGCTAGTAGAGGACGATGATCCGTTTCTACTTCAAATTCTTGAGCATATAAATAATAATGGAAACGCTCACATCCGTAGACAATTGCGAGCAGCTCCTTTTCTATTTGGTTGTACCGCTGCTGGGTTTCTGTCAGCGACACTGATGCGAATTCTATGGGGTAACCGTTCTGCATGATCACGGCTCCTATCCCATACTTGCTAGCATCTACTGAAACAGTAATTTTTTCACATGGATTGAAAAATTTAAACATAGTAGAAGATGATACTAAATTTTTTAAATCTTCAAAACACTTTTGTTCAGCCTGTTCCCATTTCCAACAATGTTTTTCGCTCAACAGCTTTCGAATGACAGCTGTTTTTTCGGACATATTTGGTAAAAACTTACTTAAATAAGTAACCATACCCAGGAACCTTTGAAGTTCAATCTTGTTTTTAGGTGGTTCAAATTTATTTATAGCTTCTACTTTGGACTGGTCTGGTTTTACGTCTTCACTGTTTATAACATGTCCCAGGAAACGAACTTCTTCAACTGCTAATTGTAATTTCTCTTTAGACAGCTTTAATCCGCTTCCCTCAATTCTTTTAAGAGCTTGTTGTAGTCTTTGGTTGTGTTCTTCGATTGTAGCTCCATAAATCAATATATCGTCGAAGTATGCAACAACACCAGGTAAACCTTCCACAATGTTGTTCATAATCATCTGAAAAACTTCAGGTGCACACGATATACCATATGGCATTCTAGTAAATCGATATCTTCCAAATGGAGTTGTGATCGTACACAATTTTGAGCTTTCTTCATCTAACGGAACTTGTAGAAACGCTGACGAAGCATCTAGTAGAGTATAGTATCTTGATTTGCTCAATCTTGAAAACACTTCTTCATGGGTTGGTATCTGGAAATGTTGACGCTTGATTTACTTGTTCAGCGGCCTAGGATCCATGCAGATCCTAACGTCTTTATTTTCCTTCTCGATCACCACTATTGGATGGACCCAGTCAGTTGGTTCTTCTATAGGAACAAGGATTCCACTATCTACCATTTTATTTAATTTATTACGTACTCTATCGTGTAGTGCTAATGGTATTTTTCTTGTCGCACTAACTTCTGGTACACTATTTTCCTTAAGCATTATTTTGCAAACTTTAGCAACTTTTCCAACTCCTTCAAAAACTTTAGAGTACTTTCTAATTATATCTTCAGCTGTATCTCTTGATGTTACTTCATCCACACTTGAATCACAAGCATTACTAGGTATTTTTATTATTTTTAATAATCTTGCACCTTCAAGTCCCAAAATTGACTGCGCACTAGAGTTTGACAGCCAATACCTCACTTTGCGTCGGGGTTACATTCCAAAAAAACACGACGCAAATTGAAACGACGCAAAGTGAATTAATATTTTCTATAGCAAACCATGTAAAGATCGAAGATAGGTTCCAGGGTTACGAAAATACTACTTTTAAAAGAAAATTGAACAAAGTAAACATTAAAAAAACAAAAATAATATAAAATTTTATTATATACATACAAAAAACAAAAAAAAAACGTATTCAATTAAAACAAAATAAACTATTCAATTAATTTATGAAAAACAAAATTAAAATTAATCACATTCTGATGAATCCATAATGGGTGTTGTCGTAAGTCGGCTTTCTTTCACAAAAAATTGGTCCAATGTTTGCTGCACAGCTTTTTTTTTCAACGTAAAATAAATTTCCTTGTAGCAATTGATATTCATAGCTACCGCCTGGGACACTTTAAAACACCTTCCGCTGTCAGAATCGTTTTTTAAAAAAATCTCCAGGTTAAATTTTGTTAGAATTAGAAACAAAAGTGGAGCCATCTGTTAGAAAACAAGAAAAAAATTAAAGACTCGAACCCAAAACAACGCAACCTCGAAAACCTTACGACGCACAGTGAAAATTAGTAATAATTAAGCAGCGACGCAACTTCGAAAAAACGCAAAACGAAACGACGCAAAGCGAGGTATTGGTGTACATGAAACTTTATCACTTTTTTACAACTTTTGTATTTACAACTTAAATTCACAGTACCAATAGTTTTAATTACATGTCCAGAGTATGACACTAGTTTTTCACTACTTTCGTGAATATTATCTTGTGAACTAACCTTCAAAAAGTCACTTTTTGTTAAAATATTTACACCCGACCCGGTGTCAATTTTTAGCGGCACTTGCTTTGAATTAATATTTATAGATTCTCGCCACTCAACTGAGCTCACTTCATTAGTAATTGTCCATACAACTTCATTATGTCGCATTTGTTCCTTTGACTGTGATGTGATTGTAGTAATAATTACCCGTTTAATATTAGGCTTTAATGAACTAAATTGACAACACACTGACAGTATTACAAACAGAAAACAATACAATAAATTAACAACCGGTGATATGATATTTTATGCTAAATTAATAAAGTATTTTATGATTATATTATCACATTCTTCCAGCCATTAAATTTCAATGCTGAATGTAGTCTCGCAGATACGTAGGTTGCCGTCGTTGTCTGTTTGATCGTCGAGTTCCTTCATTGGTTAGGTTTTCCGGATCCATTGATGGTTGCTGTATTTGTTGATTTTCTGGAAAATCAAGTCTTTGAGATGGTGTAGATACAGTCTCTTGGTCCGGTACTGGCTGTCGCAATTGTTGTGAGTTTTCTTGTATAGGTGTAGATGTAGTTGTAGGTATAAATTCTGCCTCTTCTCCTCTGTCTGATTCAGTCTATGTTACCTCTGGGAGCCAAATGTCTGTTACTAACAGTTGTTTCACGCCCATCATTATAACGAACAAATGAGTAATTGGGGTTTGATTGTAGGATTTCTACCTCCTCGACGAGATTATTCTTATTTTTAGTATGAGATTTTTGAAAAGCAGTACCACCCTGCGCTAGCCAAGTAGGAATTGAGGTCCCTATAGTAGACTTTCGGTTGTAACGGAATATGCGTTCATGAGGAGTAGTATTGGTAGCTATGCACAGCAGCAATCTAATAGAATGTAGGGCATCTGGAAGTACTAGTTCCCATTTTACAATAGCAAGTTTATTTGTTTTTAGAGCGAGTTGAACCGTTTTCCAAATAATGCCATTGTACCTTTCCACTTGGCCGTTTCCTTGTGGATTATAAGCGGTTGTTCGACTCATGGCTATACCCTTTTCTAGAAGAAAATTTTGAAATTCGACAGACATGAAAGAAGCGCCACGGTCAGAATGAATAAATGATGGCATTCCGAACATAACAAAAATCTGATCCAAACGGCTTACGACAGTAGACGTTGTTATGTCAGGACAAGGAAATGCGAAAGGAAATCGCGAATATTCGTCTACTATAGTTAAGATATATTTGTTTCGTGTATTGGAAGGAAGAGGTCCTTTGAAATCGATGGATAATCGCTCAAAGGGTGAAGTGGCTTTTATGAGTGTCGAAGTATTCCTTCGGCGGTAGAACTGAGGCTTAATTTCAGCGCATATGGGACATCCTTTAGTCATAATTCTTATTTCTTCTGCAGAGAATGGTATATTTTTAGTTCTTACCCAATGTGTCATGCGAGTAATACCAGGATGGCAAAGGGTTTTGTGCAAATGGTAGAGTTCTGTACTTGCGTCAGCTACGCTCGAACAAACTCTGGACAACGTATCAGCTATTATGTTTTCTTTTCCTGACCTGTAAGATATGTCAAACTTGTATTCTGATAATTCTAGCCGCCAACGTTCAATTTTCTCATTTTTAATTTTGCTTGAATGATGTTTATTTAACATAAAAGACACACATTTTTGATCTGTTATCACAGTGAAATGTCTTCCAAGCAGAAATTGACGCCACTTCCTTATAGATTCAATAATGGCGTACGATTCTTTTTCGATTGCTGAATGCCGTCGTTCGCTGTCCGGTAGACTGCGAGAAAAGAATGCGACAGGTCTACCTTCTTGTGACAATGACGCAGCTATAGTATGTTCAGAGGCATCTGTTTCTATAGTAAATGGTATACGATCATCAATAGCTTTTACCATTGATTTAGCTATTTCGGCTTTTAGAGTTTCGTATGCTATTTTAGCCTTTTCATTAATAGGATACGCTTCAATTGTAGTAAGATGTCTGATCTTTTCTGAGAATCCTGGTATCCACTTCGAATAATGAGCGAACATTCCTATGACTCGTGTCATAGACACTGCATCTTGAGGGATAGGTAAATCTAGTAGTGGACGTAAACGATCAACGTCGGGCTTGATTTCATTATTTGATATAGAATATCCCAATAAATTTATTTGAGATTGTCTAAAAGTACTTTTTTTTAAATTGAGAGTGAGATTGAATTCTTTTACTGCTTCCATAAATTGTTTTAGTTTTCTATCATGATCGTCAACATCAACTCCACAAATAGTAATATCGTCTAGATATGGATACACACCTTTCAGATTTTTCGTTTTTATGATTTTATCAATAGTTCTCTGGAAAGCCGCCACACCATTGGTCACGCCAAATGGTATTCTGTTGAACTGGTACAAATTACCATTAGCTTCAAAAGCGGTATACTTTTTATCTTCTTTAGCAATCGGTACTTGATGATAAGCACTACGTAGGTCAATCTTACTGAATACATGATATTGAGCAACTTTATTAACAAGATTTTCGATATTAGGTAGAGGATATGCATCTAGGTCTGTAAATCTATTTATAGTTCTAGAGTAATCTATAACCATTCGCTTTTTGTGATTAGCATTAGATGTAACTAGAACCTGTGCTCTCCACGGCGATGAACTCTCCTCAATGATTCCATTTTCAAGCAAAGCTTGTATTTCTTTACGAATAAATGTTTCGTCATCGTTAGAGTGTCGTCTTGATTTGATAGCTATTGGACGACATTCTTTGTCTAAGTGTTCAAAGAGTCTAACGGATTCTACGTTAGCACTTTTAAAAGCAGCGCACGTAATAATAAGCGGGGATTGGGGTCCATCAAAATCAACTTGCAATGAAGAATGTCGTTCAAAAAGAGAAGTGCCTAATATTACTTCAACACACAATCCCTTCATTACTAACAGTTCTACATTTTCGTGACGATGGCCTCCAACTTTTAAAGTGGCATTACATTTACCTAGTACTTCAGCACGATGATCTTTCGAAGCTAAAGTTATAGTTTCAGTATGAGGTAACATTTTGAGGCAGTATTGTTTCACTACCTTTTCATTAACAAAATTGTTCGTGCTCCCGGTATCAATAAGAGCTCTGACGGGGTATCCATTTATTCGGGCGATAACAGTAGTTTTCCGTAGTAAGGAAGGCGCAGCAGCCGACATTACCATACAGTTCGATAATTGATTCTCTTGAGAGCCTGTCAAGTCCTCCGAGTTTGTAGATGCTGAAGTAGATTGGCTCTTACATACCTTCGCAAAATGCCCTCTTTTGCCACACTTCAAGCACTGGCTATTCCTAGCAGGACATTCTGTTCTTGGATGGCGAGTACCACCACAGAAGTAACATTTTTGTTACTTTGAGACTGAGACAGAGCTTGTTCTAAAGATCTAGCTTGTTTGAATGCTTCATCTAAGGTAACGGTTGTATTTTCGAGGATTCTTTGGCGTATACTAGCCGATGTGAGACCAGAAATGAAAGCATCCCGAATAGCTAAGCTACGGTGTTCATCTGCAGTTACAGATTTGAATTCACATTCCTTCGCTAACAGATTTAATGCTTGGAAATATTTATCTACAGTTTCGTCGGGAAGTTGACGTCTAGAGGCGAGTTGGTGACGAGCGTATACTTCGTTCTTGGGTTTCAAAAATATTTCATCAAGAGTTGATATCGCGGATTGATAGTCTTGACATTCACTGACATGAGTGTATATTTCTGGAGATAAATAATTTATTAGAAGATTTAATTTCGTTTTCTCATCAGGAAGCTTTAATTTAGTTTTATCATCAGGAAAAGGTTCTCCTAAACTCTCAATAAAATTAGAGAAAGTAACTTTCCAATATGACCATTTAGAAGAATTATCTCCACTACAATACTCTTCAAACTTTCTTACTATAACCTCATATTTTGCTTTGTCTTCACCTGCAGCATATTCAAAAGTGTTGTACACTTCTAGGCCTCCATCACCTACTAAATTTAATAGTATAGCTATCTTTTGTTCATCGGACTTCTTATCCTTGCCAGATGCTACTAGATAATTGGTCAATTTCTGTTTCCAAAGTCGCCAATTTTCTGCTACATTACCATTCAGGCTCAACTCACTCGGAACACGAGCTTCCATTTTTAGTTTTTTGTGGAATTATCAATCACCACTTTCACCTTTTAACTCGCTGCCACCATGTTATATATTTAGTTTATTGTTTTATTGCCAGTTGTTTATACATATTACATGTGTGTTTTATACCGACATTATTCTAGCACTTGACAGACATGAACATGATCATGAGTGAACAACTTACGCCATCTAGTGGTAACTAACTTAACATATATACATGACAAGAGAGACAATGAAAATATGCCTGATATGAATGAAATAAACAATACTCTGCAGAACGATATGTGAGTATATTATCTTATAGGTATATAATTATACAAATATTATGGTTGATATAATTTATAAAATTTGTATAATTTTCTTAATATGTATAGAAGAAATCCTGAAATGAAATATATTCACTTCCCAATCCCAATTCTCCCATATCAAATCCCTCGATAAAACCCAAAAAGAGATTTTTTAAAGATATGACGCTATATGGAGAAAAGAGACTGGAACAAGAAGAAAAACGATTGAAATTTGATGAAAAAAATCACAATTTAATGGCTGAAAAAATTAAAAAAGAAACTGAACTTTTAGAATTACAGATTCAAATTTTAAAGAAGAAAATTTGATTGTATTAAAATTGTATGTAATTTAAACATTTAGGTAACAAAATAAAACGATGTGTTAATTTAAAAGTGTGTTTGATATTAAATCATTTGCCCTCGGCTCCCGACAACAATCCCAACAATAGAAATAACGTCTAATATATAATTTGCCTAAACAGATTTTCTTGAATATTCAGTTCATTGTTTTCAAAAACATCTTCATATTCCATATTAATACCATCTTCATCTAAAATGAGTAATTATTTATGTAAAAACAAATAGAAGAGTTCTAGTACGTTATTAACTTACCATCTGAATGTTAATCTAAATAATCGCCAACAGGTATGTTATGTAAAAAGGCTATTGCAATAATACATGCCTTTACAGTATTTAGATTTATTTGAAAAGTATTGTATGCAGCTCGAAATTTCATATTTAACCTGCCAAAGAGCTTTTCTATTATTCGTCTCGTTTTAATATGAGTCCTATTAAATCTTGTTTCCGCACCAGGTTGAGGGTTAAAGAGATGCGTTAATAAATAAGAGGTGCAAGCGTAGCCATTATCAGCTAATAAAATTCCATCAATTTCGCCATTCTAAAAAATCAAGATACGTAAACTATTACGAGAAAATCTGATTTTGTCCTGAACTCCCGCCCAAACTCTATTGAGAAAAGGCACAACCTACAGATGGCAGCACATTTCTTCATCGAACAATGAGGCGAATTAGCGTAAGAATAACTTTCATCGAAATAGGGAAAAGATAACCTTAAAATTTATTTAGGAACATGTACAACATATTCCAATCCAAATGTGGTGAAAATAACTCAAAATAAATGTTTAAACGAAACAGCACTGCATGTTTACTATATAACAATATTCTTATACACAGCAATAATTTTATTTATATTTAATAGAGAATGCCTGCGAGATGTATAAGCGAAAATTAAATATTAAATTAGAGGTAAATACAAGCACACTAATTGACCCTTTAAAATACTCATACTATGAATATAAACGACAGATTTGAAATGTAGTTAGATACCTCAAATTTGGTTTTAATATTATTCTAATTACAAATTCTTGCATCGTGTGCGCTACCCCTCCAAAGTGCTACAATATCTAATTTTGCAGTTAGCATCACAAATAACCTAAAATTATTCTTTTTTTATAAATACAATTTTAAAAATAATTTTATATTACATAATACCTGAACATTTAAAGAATGATACCCTTGACATATATATATATATATATACAGGGTGGAAACGAACTTAATGTCATAAATTTAAGGGTGAGTAGTATGACATGTGTAGATTACGAAACAGAAAGGTGTTTTTAAAAATTCGCATATTTAAGGGTAGTTTTCATGAAGCTAACATTTTTGGTACCACTGGACCACTGGCAACGCATTTGAATTATTTTATCTATTACACGATTATTTTCGTTAAAAATGCTATTTAATTTAATTATTAAGAATAACATCTTATACAACTAATTTTGAATGTATTTTTGATAACCATATTTTTAATGAAATATGAATTAAAACAGCAGTAAAAAAAAGTTTCCTTAAGAAAACCTAACCTAGCCATATTTTTAATGAAATATGAATTAAAACAGCAGTAAAAAAAAGTTTCCTTAAGAAAAATCGAATTTTCGTTTTTCGAATTCTAAAAAAATTCTTTCAGTTTCGTAATCTACACATGTCATACTACTCATCCTTAAATTTATGACACTAAGTTCGTTTCCACCCTGTATATGTACGAGGTGTGTTCAAAAACTATCGCGAATTTTGAATTTTCGCGGGTTACGTATATTCGAATTTCGATCTTTTTGTGGCTTTATGTTAGTACTCATGTCTCTCACTTATGTCGACAAGCTCGGCCATTTTGAATGTTCACTTACTTGTTGACAGCTGCTTTGCTTGCACGTGTTTTGGATCGTTAAAGAAGTTATTTCATTTCTACTCGTAGAAATGAAATAACTTCTTTGATAAAAACATTTTATGACAATGACAAATTTTAAATGAATTATTTTTTTCTACGTTCCGTCGCCTTTAGATAAGAAAGATATTGTCTTGGTCAAAAAATTCATAGTCAGTTTTTAACGAATAAGCACATTAGGTAAAAATCGAAGACGATCCAAAACACGTGCAAGCAAAGCAGCTGTCAACAAGTGAACATTCAAAATGGCCGAGCTTGTCGACATAAGTGAGAGACATGAGTACCAACATAAAGCCACAAAAAGATCGAAATTCGAATATACGTAACCCGCGAAAATTCAAAATTCGAGATAGTTTTTGAACACACCTCGTATGTACAGACGACCTTTTGAAGTCTAAACTTTATCAGCCGTATTCATAGTGACCGAATGCTAGTTTAAACTAGGATTATCTTTGTACCTGCGTAGACCGACAATTTTCCCTATTCATAGTAGCGGTTTAATGGTAGTTCCAGTTTAAACCAGGTCCAGTATTTAAACCTGACATCACCCTAGTTTTACACTGGTCTAAGATAGTAAAACATCAGTACAAACGCGTGTGGTTATATAATTTGAATATCATTTTATGTATGTATACAATTGTAAGTACATATTTACATTATATATTTGTATTACACTTAGTTTCGTTAAAAATATAATAATTTTGAACAAGACAATTAAATATAACCTACTTAATTACAACTTATTTTACAGATATTGGGGTAAAAGTAAATTGATTAAATTATTTATAGAAATACGAGCGTAATGGATGACATACAAGATATGTTGGATAACATTAATGATGTTCGAGATGTAGTTGAACGTCAAAGAAAACAAAAAAAATATTTTCCACAAATCAACCCCTTCGAAAAATATGATGACACAGTTTAGAATAATCTATAGGTAATTCTCATATACATAAATAAAATAATATGTACATAATTCTGTTTTAGATTCAAGAAAGAAACAAATAAAAATTTAATTGAAGAAGACAGGCCTTCAATACACATACGGGATGATAATAAAGAAAGGCAAGTTTCTGCGGAAATTCAAGTTTTAAGTACCATAAAATACTTGGCGAAAGGGAATTACCAGAGTGAGACTGGTAATTATAAGAAACAGTATACAGATGCATTTTTTATATAATAAAAATTATATTACAGCTGATTTACATAACTTCTCTCAAGCCACTATGTCTCGGATTGCTGGAAGAGTAACAAGAGCTATAGCTTCTTTAATAGAACGATACCTCAATTTCCCACAGAACGACAGATAATTATCTGTAATGAAAGAAGAATTTTATATTTGTCAAATGACAAAAATTGTGGGCGCAATTGATTTCTGAAAATTTTATTTATAATAAATATTACATATACTTATATTGCAATAATACATACCAGTATATTATTTTAAAATGTTTTTGTTGTTAAAATGTCTAAACTTAAGACAAAGTTGTCAATTGCTTTCAGTAAACGTCAAAATATTGAGAACTACGCGTGCGCAAACCAAGATCAGCTAGATTCGTCGACTAGAATGGAGCTTAAACCAGGATTACTTGAAGCTGGTTTAAACCAAGTTGAAATATTACTATGAATAGGCTAAATTAAACCACGTCTAAACCAGAACTAGAAAAATACAGTTTAAACCTGGTTTTTCTCATGTACTATGAATACGGCTGTATATAAAGAAGACTGTTTGCGGACATTTGCAGCCGTATTCATAGTACATTAGAAAAACCAGGTTTAAACTGTATTTTTCTAGTTCTGGTTTAGACGTGGTTTAATTTAGCCTATTCATAGTAATATTTCAACTTGGTTTAAACCAGCTTCAAGTAATCCTGGTTTAAGCTCCATTCTAGTCGACGAATCTAGCTGATCTTGGTTTGCGCACGCGTAGTTCTCAATATTTTGACGTTTACTGAAAGCAATTGACAACTTTGTCTTAAGTTTAGACATTTTAACAACAAAAACATTTTAAAATAATATATTGGTATGTATTATTGCAATATAAGTATATGTAATATTTATTATAAATAAAATTTTCAGAAATCAATTGCGCCCACAATATTTGGCATTTGACAAATATAAAATTCTTCTTTCATTACAGATAATTATCTGTCGTTCTGTGGGAAATTGAGGTATCGTTCTATTAAAGTAGCTATAGCTCTTGTTACTCTTCCAGCAATCCGAGACATAGTGGCTTGAGAGAAGTTATGTAAATCAGCTGTAATATAATTTTTATTATATAAAAAATGCATCTGTATACTGTTTCTTATAATTACCAGTCTCACTCTGGTAATTCCCTTTCGCCAAGTATCTTATGGTACTTAAAACTTGAATTTCCGCAGAAACTTGCCTTTATTATCATCCCGTATGTGTATTGAAGGCCTGACTTCTTCAATTAAATTTTTATTTGTTTCTTTCTTGAATCTAAAACAGAATTATGTACATATTATTTTATTTATGTATATGAGAATTACCTATAGATTATTCTAAACTGTGTGTCATCATATTTTTCGAAGGGGTTGATTTGTGGAAAATATTTTTTTTGTTTTCTTTGACGTTCAACTACATCTTGAACATCATTAATGTTATCCAACATATCTTGTATGTCATCCATTACGCCCGTATTTCTTTAAATAAATTAATCAATTTACTTTTACCCCAATTATCTGTAAAATAAGTTGTAATTAAGTAGGTTATATTTAATTGTCTTGTTCAAAATTGTTTTATTTTTAACAAAACTAAGTGTAATACAAATATATAATGTAAATATGTACTTACAATTGTATACATACATAAAATGATATTCAAATTATATAACCACACTCGTTTGTACTGATGTTTCACTATCTTAGACCAGTGTAAAACTAGGGTGATGTCAGGTTTAAATACTGGACCTGGTTTAAACTGGAACTACCGTTAAACCGCTACTATGAATAGGGAAAATTGTCGGTCTACGCAGGTACAAAGATAATCCTAGTTTAAACTAGCATTCGGTCACTATGAATACGGTTGTTGCTCTTTTTGAGGACGTCCTCAAAGAGAGCTTACACATTTTCACTATCGTTTGCGGTCTTGTCGCTAGTATCGTGCGGAATTTCATGGGAAGTACTAAATATCCTAGAGATGGCAATAGTAGTTACATATATTATATCTTTTTCATGAAAATCGCGTTGTTGTTGTAGAGGGCACTGTTCTTTATTTATTGGTCTGTCATGCATGTGTTTTGAAGGTTGCCATGCGTCCGGGTTTTTCTAGGAATCTGGACGCGTCTAGTGCATACAGCATACAGCTGATTACATATATTTAGGTTATTGCCGTAATTATTGTATATTTATAAGGAAATTATAATAAATATCTTATTATTAATATTAAATTCTGATTTTAATATGTTTTTTCTAGGTAAATATGCATTTGTTGGACAAATTATGTTTCATGTCAACAAAATAGTAAAAAAAAATAGAATATAACTGACTGCGTACATTTCGGCTATATTTTGCATATAATTGAATATTTTTACAAGAAGCTTATTAATAACAATCAATTCATGTCAACAAAATAGTAAAAATTTGTAGCACAACATAAATATTGGTAGGTACTATTACCCACCAATATCTTTCGTAAGCGCGAATCCGAACGAAGAAGAGCGGATGTTACCGAGCAGTCATACAACTTGTTTCACAGACTGTACAAATGATTATTTTCATAGAAATCTATTATTTCACTCTTTTCATCGTGCTATCGCAAGTTATCTTTTACGCTACCCAGATGAGTTTCTTTTTTGGGAGACCTATACTGTAATAATTTTACGAAAAGTAAATAGGAATTTGTTAAACAAATTATCTGTTGCATGTCCACAATTATTATTAATAATTCATATTAATATAAATATGTCTATTATGTAAATTGGCTTTTGTTGAACAAATTGTTTATTTCATGTTTACAAAATGTCAATAAAATAGTGAAAATATGTAAGATGAAACTGTTTGCGTGTATATCGGCTGTATTTGCAATAAATTCAAATTTTTACGAAAATTATAATAAAAATCTTATTATTAATATTCAATACCGATTTTAATATGTTTATTCTAAGTAAATAGATATTTGTATGACTTTTTTCGCAACAGAAAAAAAATGTCGATGAGCTCTGTAATAAAAAATACCTAAAACACACGAATCTGCCTACTATAATGCCCTAATATTATCAAATACTTATTTTGCAATACATATGTAGTTTATTAGACTTAATTAACAATTTTATTTAAATCAAAAGAACATCTTCATAAATTGCGATTTAATAAAATAATACGCCCATCTGTATTAAAAAGCTTCAAATTGTATATTAGAATGCACTAATGTTGTCAGATACCTATGTAGCAATATTTATTCTAATTATGGCGTCGCATAGCTGAGTGTACAACGAATCAGGATCACGAATTTATGGTGCCAAGTTCGAGCTCGACCACTGCCGAAAAAAATATTTATAATTTATAAATGGCACAAAATGACACCTGCGGTGCGCTCTTCACGCCAACTTTGGGTGTCCGTACGATGACCTCTGGTAACCGCCCTCCGGATGAAATATGTCATCTCATTACCGATATCTGCTTATTTGCAGATATGACACACCCGACAACGGGTAAAAGCCATGATGACGTCACAGTATAAAAATACTTAAACCAGTAGCGACACTTCGCATATTTCATGATACCAAAATTTGAGTAGGCGTGACCAGTTCTGCTTATGAGAAGATGGCCGCTCGCTCACAGCCACTTGTCTGATTGTTGTTATTGTCAATTTCACGTATAAAATGAGTAGAAAAAAGAGAGGTAAAGTTATGTGTGCTATGAAAGACTGTAAAAACGTTTATAGTGTCGGTGGAATGAGTTTTTTTGGATTTCCTACAGACCCAGAAATGTAATATTTAAGTTTTACATTAATAACCAAGCTTACATTATTTGTATTTCCTCATAAATATTTGATAAAATTGTATTGCCGTATGCGATTATTTTATGCACCAATTTTTATAAATAGAAATTTAAAATCATCCAAAGGGAAACGGAAGCAAATTATAGTAAAACATTTGTAATATTATACAAAATAAAAATACTTGTATTTATAAAATATAGTTTTATTATATTTAATATAATTGTACTTATTTGTAACCAATGAAATAATAAATACCGTACTAATATATCATTCGCAAATGACAGTTGTTCAAATTCCCGCCACGTACCGCTTATACCAAGATGGCCGCTTACTCCATTCGATGCGACATGAAGATCAAAGGTGCCGACAACAAGTGTCGCTACTGGTTTAAGTATTTTTATACTGTGATGACGTGGTGATATTTTTTATTTATTTACTTATTTATATTAAATTCTAATCCTATATAAGTGTACGGGAAAGGTCGCACAATATTTTGATAAAATATTTAATAATAATAGAATAAACAAAATTGTTTAATTATTTGTTCCATGAGTAGTTTATAACGGTATACATACATCTTCACAATGGGCCCATAAACCATTTTTTTAAATGAAAGTTCTCTCGTTCCTCGATTTTTTATAAAAATTTGCAGACTAGACTGTATGGCTAGGTCTGCAAGGCGCGCTGTACAGTGTGTTGTACAGCAGCGACTTAGTTTAATTTTGAAGCAATTCGTGGTATCAAAAAAGTCATACTTGTTTTTTTATAACTACATTTGATTTTTAAAGAAACCTATAGCTATCTTTCTCACACCAGTTTCTGTAGTAGGCTGCGCGAGAAAGATACCAATACCAATGTGACGTCATCCCTGACCCTGGAAATAAATTCAAATGTCTCGAAGTATTTTCAGGATAAAGTGTACATTTTATTATTTTTGTTATGGTTTATGGGCCCATTTTACCAATTACTTTTAAAAAAATTGCTATGGAAATGTTGTTTATATAAGCAATTAAATGCATATTAAAATCAAGACCCTTATGGTGACACTAAAAAACAAATAAGACATTAAATAAACAACAAAATATATATTCAAACAAAGAAGGCACAAATGTCAGGGCAAACTGATAATATACAAAATATAATTTTGAAAAAAATAATGACTGGTTTATTTTCTAATAGTCCAGGAAATCTACGATTTTACTCAAAGAAATTGCAACAAAAGCTTTTTTTACGACTTCGAGTTTCAGGCTGCGATACATGTACGATCGGTGACATGCACTAAAACAGCTGCACGTGCAGTCAGCTAACTAACATTTCATGAAGTTAGAAAAGGAGATTCCGCAAACAAGAGAGATATGAAAGCTGAAGAAGGTGGGGGTCTAACGATACTGGTTAGGCCTGTCTATTATTGGTTGAATGTATTTCGCTATTGGGTATTTAAAATATGACATATTTTGTCAAGTCCACGTGGACACTTGAACAGTTTCAGTCGGTGAATCTTACAAATCTAGAAGATGAAACAATAAATTAAATTATAGGTATCCGATAATTTTTATGTACAGTGTGTTCAATAATGCGTTGTACTTTATCGATAAAAAATAAATGTTAATGATACTTTATGTATATATTGATGAGCCTTTTTTTATGAAAAATAATAAGTAAAAATAAAATATTCTCTACAAAAATTATAAATGTAATATAACTAGAAAATCATTCTTATAAATGCAATTAGTTTATAAAAAAAATCCATCTAAGCAATTTTAATTATTTATTTTCTAATATAGGTACAGGTAAATAAACACAAGTATTTACATAATTTAAAAAAGTATGCATCATTTATTTATACCGCCTACCTCGCAACTTGTATCAAGTTTGAAGTAACTAGATTTAGTCAAACTTTGGACCCGTGTAGTTTTTTTTATTTATTAATCGATTTTATTTTTGCAAAAACCATTGCGTTTGAAAAAAATAATGCCACAACACTGCATCGCAACATTAGAACATTTCAATAAAATATTTTGCTTTTTTGTTGTTATAATTAATTTATTGCAAGAAAGGCTATGCAGGTCGAACAGAAATATAATAATATGTATTGTATCCAAATATGATACATTTCGAACCACAGATAAAGACATGGCATGGGGTAGAAGTTTCAACGGGTGATAGAACAGCCTTAAGGCACGAAATTGTTTAGTTTTTTCAAGTGGGGGGGGGGCTTCTTTAAGAAGCTAAATTTTAATATGCATTTATATGTTCATATAAACAATATTCCCATAGCAAAACAACTGTATCGACAGGTGGAATCGATTCACGTTCCACAATCGAAAAATCAATAAAAAGGATCATGTGCAGTGGATCAAATTGCAATGTCTCCTATATATTTAATTATAAATGTATCTATAGGAATATTTTGACAAAAATTGGTACACATTATGTATTTTGACAAGGGGAATCGATTTTTGATAAAATTAAAACCGTACCTCCCGCCAATTAATCGGTGGTCATTTATTACCCAAAAATTGGTAGAGGTACAAATTTGTCAATAGCACCACTGGATTGTACATACTTTCTTATACAAAAATCCTAATTTTCAAAATATTTACTTTGTGCTGTAACTTGAGCACAACTGGTTTAAAAAAGTATTTTCTATTCTAATCGGATGTCCCCCTTGGTCATCTTTACGACTGCCTTATAGTGTGGATCGGACTATTAGAATGCTGTAATATTGTCAAATACATATTATGCAATATTTATTTTATTAGAATTAGTTAACAATATTGTGTAAATCAAAGCCATATGTTTATAAAATGCAATTCATTCATATCTTCCGCACATGTCCAATGAACTCTGTATTAAAGAAAGAAATTATTATTATTATTATTAAGATTATTATTAAGTATGTATGAATAATTCTAATTAATTTAACCATATTACATATATTCAAAAAAAATTATAAACATACATAATACATATTGGTATATATCTTCACCAAATGAATAGTTTTTTAACTAAAATCATATTCTAAATATGATTATTTAATAATATATGCACAAATAATAATAATAATAATAATAATAATAATAACAATATAAAAACCAAATAAAAACATTTTAATAAAAATGGTAAATATAAATACAAATTATTATACTAAAAATCCTCTCAAAGTCTGACTTGGGATAATAAGGATACACTAGTTCGGGTAACATTTTTTTTTATAAAAGTCTATAAATTTATTCTCCATTTTCTCATTCCAAAAGAACTCGAAAATTTAAAAGAACTCGTTCATGGTGTTGTATAACTCATAATAAACGATCAATGGAAAATAATAATAACATAAAAATTAAATTATAAATATTTCCACAAAAAAATAAAGCAAATAAAACGGAAATTATTGTACTAAAAATTCTCTAAATGACTGACTTTTGGGATAATGAGGATCTACTAGTTCGGGTAGCATAAATGTATTATAAAAATCGTTTAATTTATTCTCCATTTTCTCACTCCAGAAGTTTTCATCATTGTTGATTTTTCTAAAGACATTCCCAAAGGCGTCCATTTACAAAAAAAAAAACAATAATCTTTTTCATTTGATGCAACTGTCCCTGTATTTGAAAATAATAATTGTGATTCTTTTTCAGACTCAATTTTTGGGTATCGGAAAGAATTGTACAGTAACTTATAATTTTATTTTAACTGCTTCATAAGGATTATTTTTTTATTTTTGCCGAAAATGGACATTTTATCTCAATTAAACCTCTTTGTCCGTCAGGTGTCGTTGCCAAAAAAGAATATTTTTTATTTGTCATTAAACCGAATTCTTTTATATTTAAACCACTTCTTTTTGTAAAGTCCCGTTTAGCAATTGAATCCTTTTCAATCCCGTAATCTATTGCCGCATTGCCTTTAAATGGTTTATACATATAAATGATTGGTTACTATATTCATACGTGTTTTAGCTGTTCTTGATTTATAAATTGAGCCAAAATTAGAAGATGAAAGGCGAGTTCTTCTTTCTGAGACCCAAACTTGAGACTGAGTTCGCAGTTTTGTATTTTGAAATAAATTTTCTTGTTCTTCTGCAGATTTACTAAGCTTCGACAAAAACAGATTATTTTTTATAAGAAAAACTTCAGTCAGTCTTTCTTCTTCCAGTTAGGTTTACATGTACAAAGCAATTTTCTTCTGGAACGAGAATTACTTTTATTTGATTTCTGTCTTTGTAATTTTCTTAACTGAATAATTTTTTTGTATATATCCCAGGGCTTTTTTGTTTAAAAGATTTATTAATTGCACTGTGAAGTTCGAAATCTGTATTTTTTGAAAATATAGCACTTGTGACGGACGACGAGGTGAGAGTACTCTTGCATTTCGTCTCGTCTTGTTGCTTTTTACGAGACGAGATCGAGAGCGAGATTACGGTTTAAAATTCGAGGTGTGATTGATATAACAATTGCGATAAAGTTTACTTTTAGTTACAAAAAATATTTTTTTAATGTTTAATTAGTGTTACTGATGACATGAATGAATTAAGAGATGTCCGTGTTCCTATTGAAATAGTTTAGAAATCATAATTTTGTAATAAATTAGTTATTTTAGAGGCAAATTAAATTATTAAATAACTTGTCATATTTTCTGATGATCGTCAATGAATAAACATATGTTCGTATTAAAATAATTTGGTGGCCACAATTTTGTGTTTCTTCTCTTTATTATAACGTAAGTTCTACGACTGAAAATATATGGACAACGGTAAGACTGGTGTGAACTTGTTGTCTCTTGTTTGTATATATAGTTAGTTCTGGGACGTAAATGCGCAGTGCGAAAGCGCTTATTTTTATAGCGAGACTCGCTCGAGAACGAGACGAGGTCCAAAAACGAGATTATAGATCCGAAAACGAGACGAAATCGATATTTTTTATTTGTCGTCTCGTGTCGCGTGCATCACTATGCTCAACAAAATGTACACTTTAGTTGTGCAGGAGATAGCCATAGAATATTATATAAAGGGATAAAGGGTACATTTGTACAGTAAGTGCAATAAGTTGAATTAACCGTAAATATAAAAAAGATCACAATCACTACATGCCATAATATTTTTAAAAATATATACAGGGTGTAACACCAAAACCGACCACCGCCATTATTTTCTTTGTTATTATAGTAAAAAAAAAAAAAAAATTGCAACACAAAGTTATATTTTTTCAAATGGGATCATATATATCTTTATGCCTATTCGATAGCGTATTTTATTCTGAATTCAACCATGTATCAGTTTTATTTACTTACATAATAAAAATATTGAAAAAATGGGATTGAAATTTAAGTAAATTTGATTTTTCTAGTCATTTTTCAGTAGGCAATGTATGTAGAAATCAAATAGAACACTGTTTATAACGTTTTTGACAAATATTTATTTCATTTTAATTTAAGCTCAATTGTTTTTCATTCATAGCCTACTGAAAAAGAATTATAAAAATTAAATTTATTTAAATTTTAATTGAATTTTTCTCAATATTTTTGTTATGTAAGGTTATAAAATAATCTCATGGTTGAATTCAGAAAAAAACACTGTATCGAATAGGCATAAATAATATGTATAATCCCATTTGAAAAAATATAACTTTATGTTGTAACTTAAGAACCACTAGTTTAAAAAAATATTCTCTTCTCTAATGAAATGTCCCCCTTGGTCTCCTACAACTTTGTTCTATAGTATTTTTTTGTAACTATAATAATAAAGAAAATAATAGCGGTGGTCGGTTTTGGTGTTACACCCTGTATAATCTCGTTGGTGATGTACAACAATAACTCTACTCTGCATATTTAAATCTTTCTTTTTACCTCTCGCTAAGAGAGGTATTGCATTCATGCTAAAAATCGCATATCCAGATTTTATTGAATAAGCACGTTTTAAGGTCCCTACAATCCGATTTTAACATTTTTACGATGATGTCTGTGTGTGTGTGTGTGGATGTGTGTGTGTGTGTGTGTGTGTGTGGGATGTTGGAAGGACGGTTACTCAAAAACTATAAGACTTAAAATTTGTTTAACAACGTATTTCCCAATCGGACATTCATGGGAAGATCTGAAAAGGTTTTGGTAATAATTGGACAACCGGAAGTAGAAGATTCTTGAAAAAAAATCTTCTAAATATTATTTTTTGAAAATTTTTCGTGGTAATATTAAAGAAAATTAAATTCTCTATCTGATACATTTAAATATTTTATTATATATTCCATAGATTTAGAGATAAAAGAAGTATAATATATAAAATAATCTGTTGTAATAAATTTGACAGCCGAAAGAATGCCATGAAAAATAGTTGATAATTTAAATTATTTGTAACTGACAGATAAATGTCAGTGTCAGAAATAATGAGTAATGAAAGAAAAATGTACTTGGAGAATCCCTTAGTTCTTGATCTGTGACTATTATGGAGATGACAAGTCTAGGTTGAAGGACTTAAATTTGTTTCAAACATTATGGGACAATGTACACCAGTACTATAGACTAGAGTAACTTTGAATTGCGAAAAAGCTATCAAATTCTTCTCAAGTAAGTTGTAAATATTGACAAAATTACACATCGATATAAGAATAATCGGAGTGCAATCTATCCGTCACTTTATTAAAGGGAATTAGTGTTATTTAGATATAACATGTATGAAAAAATAAAATGTAAAAGAAGATATGTAAGAATAGATGCACAATCCATATATACATTTTAGACCGCCCAAAATTAATGTTTTTACTAGAAGAATATGAAGAGAAAGTAAACAACGTTGTTCGAATTGAAAATTGCAGTTACCAGCCTAATATTTATATATGGTAAACTCTACTTTGTAATTTATTGTAACATAATTTATGGTAAAATATCTTCATGTTGAGACATGCTATTATTGAATAATAAAGAAGTTTATACGTCATAGATTTATATGAATATATTATTTGTATTTATAAAAATATTCTTTGCTTTATGCATACAGCCAGGTAAAATATACGGCGAGAGGTTATGTGCTGGCCACATCAGATTTTTTAATCTCGAGTTAAAAGACAGTCTACGTAGAAAGTAGCCATTTGCGCTGTCTTTTGTCAACGCAAAATGTCACTTTACCGCTCTAGCGCGACAAAGTAGAAAAAACGCTCGCTGTCTAAATTTCTAACTCTAACTATACAATGGTGAGAAATGTCACTTGTCTACATTATTAATGGAAACGTTTAGTCAAGGAACTAACGGCACTATAGTGACACGTCTACCACCTTTACAAATAAATCTGGCATAACTACTCTGTCGGTAGGTATATTACATAACCAAAAAAAAAACTCACTATTGTGAAAATAAAATAGGGCATTCATTTACAAAAACGAAAGTATAAAATGTTTAGATTAGATTGAAGCAATAGGTCAAGAAGAATGGGAAATAACGATAAATTAAAATTGACGTTTTTTTTTCTATATTAATCCTTATTAATTGAGTAATAGTGTAAGTACAAAGTGTACATTTTATTATTTTTTGTTATGGTGGAGGACCCCACTGTGGCGACTGTAGAAAAAATCTTGTGTGTGTTTCGAGCACAAATATGGACATTGTCGATTTCGAGAGAATGCCGCGCTCCTGCGTCGCGCGGCAACAACCTCTCAATCGACAATGTCCTATTTTGCGCTCTTAATACACAAATAGCTATTTTTATTGCCCAAATAATGTCGAGACTACTGCGATTGCGCATCCACTCTTGATGCGTTTACCTAGCTGTACGGAGTTGTGTTGCTGAGCGTGACGTGAGCCTGTAGGTTCACGTATAGCGTATAGCTATCAGACGGTCCGATTCAGACCGTCGGTAGTAGCAATAGAGAAAGAATTTATTGTAACATACTAACAGCGTACGTACATGCAGCGAATCAAACATTTTCCCTCGTCCCACTACACTTCAGTTACGGCAATTCTAAAATCGAACTTTTGCTCTAGGTATACTATCCCCTTAACAACAACACGATAGTGGCCCGCAATAATTGGCGGACGAAACGCGAGGCTACGTCATGGCCATATCCAGTATATACATATATGTACCCTACAAGTACAAGACCCATAACCTGGATTTTATTAACAATACATGACTAGATGGCAGTAATTCGAATGCAAATAATTTTTATTTCAAAATTGGAAAATTACTTATTACATTACTAATAATTATTATTATTTTAGCTTTATAACATACATTCTTATTAAAAAAAATTGTAATAATTTATCGCTCAAGTGTGTGGTGCACTGGTGCAGAGCATCACCATTTAATTATACGAATGGTGCCGGAGAACGTGAAGTTAATTTCAAATTATCCGAAAGTTATAATGAGCAGCAAATTATTTATATTCCATACCGATTTTCACATATTTATTGAAACTGAATAGGCAATTGTTAAACAAATTATCTATTTCATATGTACGAGTATAAAATAGTGAAAACATTTAACATACGTTTGAAATTGTGCATTTTGCATTTTTTTAAGTTAATTTCAAATTTGCCGAAAATTATAACGAGTAGCAAATTATTAATACTCAATACCGATTTTCACATGTTTATTGAAACTAAATTGGCTATTGTTAAACAAATTATCTATTTCATGTGATTAAAATAGTGAAAACATTTAACATATGTCTGAAATCGTATTCTACGGTTCTAGTCTAATCTAGTCTAGGTCAATGCTTAAGATTAATTATTTTTTGAATTTTTAATAACAATTTTATAAATATCAAAACTATATTTTTATCAAATGCGATTTATTAAACTCATACATACTTAATTGGGTCGCTGAGATCTGTAATAAAAAATGTTATTTTCCTGGATTTATGTGTTGTAAGTGCCCTAAATTTATCTAATACTTTTTTTTCATTGCATATTTTTCTAGAATTATTTAATAATTTTGTAAATAGCAAAGCTTTATTTTTATAAAATTTGAATTACTTAACTCAAATGTACAATTACGCTGAGATCTTTAGTACAAGTTATGTACTAAAATCTTGGATCCTTGGTTTATATACGCTATGTATATACATGTATAGGAAGCGCTAGCATCATGCCAAATACCATGATTTGTGAGCCCCTAAGCCTAGTTTACAAATAAATCAAGAAAATTAAAAAAAAAAGTTATTTCGAGTGGCCTGTTTTTCAGTGTCACCCTGTATAGGTAATAGGTATGTACATATATATATATATATATATATATATATATATATATATATATATATATATATATATATATATATATATATATATTTATAATATAAATTTGACGTGGTTTTCAAATCTGTAAAGATTGGCTGAACATTCACTTGAACAAAAATAATATGGTACAGGGTTTTCCAATAAGAGGTGTTATTTTGAATAGCCCGATATTTCGGTAGATGTCGCTTTTGAAGCTGTTATTTTTTGACATTTGACAAGTAGAAACTACGCCATTAATAAAAATGGAACGATACACGCTTCAACAACGCATTGAAATTATTAAAATTCACTATAAAAATGGTGAAAATTTGGCAGAGACGGTTCGTAAAACTCGACAATTTTTGGGTCGTCGTGAAGCACCTTGTCGGACCGCAATACAGAAATTGGTGGAAAAATTCGAGCTGTTGGGACAAGTTAGTGATGTGAAGAATAAAACCCGTGCACGTTGCTCAAGAACAGCCGAAAATATTGCTGCTGTAGCCGGCGGAGTCATTGGACCTTACTTTTTCGAAAATGAGGCTGGAGCAACAGTTACGGTGAATGGATTGCGCTATCGAGAGATGATTAACGATTTTTTATGGCCGGAATTGGATGGTATTGATCTGGACAACGTTTACTTTCAACAAGACGGCGCTACGTGCCACACAAGCAACGAAACCATTGATCTTTTACGGGAAAAGTTTCCGGACCGTGTTATCTCTCGAAGAGGTGATCACAATTGGCCACCGTGATCTTGTGATTTAACACCTTGCGACTTGTTTCTTTGGGGCCACGTGAAAGAGAAGGTCTACGCCAACTGCCCAGCGTCGACTCAAGACCTCAAAGATGGAATTCGTGAGGCTATCGAGGACATAGGACAGCCATTTTGCGATTTGGTTATGGAAAATTTCATGAAAAGGATATTGTCCTGTCAGCGTGGTCGTGGTGGTCATTTGCCTGATGTTATTTTCCACTATTAACGGCATACCTTCCTCTTTATAATGAAATAAACATCCGATCATTTATATTAAAAAATGGCATTTTTCTTTGAATATCAAAATAACACCTCTTATTGGAAAACCCTTTATAATATTAGCTCAATGGTAACTTATCAAACTGCGAAGCTAAGAACCCAGGTTCGAATTCCACAAACGATAAAAAAATTCACCATATTTAAAAATTACCTCTGTGGCTCCGTCGCCACTAATATCTTTAGGGGCCGTTAGTTGACAGTTGTTAACCGCACACATGGTTAAAAATACATCGAATTGATGTCATCAATTAGAGAGATCTGCTTCTATTGGAAGCACCAAAGGGCTGAGTGCGAACCTGTAATTTCAAATCTCCGAGTACGGCAAACAGCACTATGTCCAACCTATACATCGCAAGCCGGTGTCACAGGAAATGCTGGCCGTGCGGCACGCCAGGGGTGGATTAAGGTTCCATTTTTAAAAATATCGCCAGAAAAGTCAATAAAATTGTTGATATTTATTTCATAAAGGAAACTATTTTGTATTTTGTTTTAATTTTAACTTCCTCAATAACACCGCAGCGGGGGCACGTCATAATTGTCAAATGAAATTAACACTCAAAATAATTTGAAATGCCTTCTATCTGATTAGCTAATAATAATATTAACAATTTAGATGATACTTTCGTTTATATTTTAAATATAACGTTGTTACAGTAAACTTGCCTGCCGCAGGTTAGTAATTCGTACATAGGTAGTTTTTAAACATGACCTTCCAATTTTAAAATTATTAATAACAATTACAACTTAATAATTTCAACCATTTGTTACCACGTGCGATTTGCTAATAATTATTGTGTTACTATAACCATATACTGCGCTCTGCACACGGGGTCTGTTTTCACTATTTTAAGAAAACTAATAGATCAATTTGTTTGAAAAATCATAATTTTGGTTAAAAATATATGTAAAAATCGTGATTGGGCAATAAAAATAACCATTTGTTACCACGTGCGATTTGCTAATAATTATTGTGTTCCTATAACCACACTTTTCTAGCTTTTTTTGTGATACTGCGCCCTGTACATGGGTTCTGTTTTCACTATTTTAAGAAAACTAATCGATCAATTTGTTTAAAAAATCATAATTATGGTTAAAAATATATGTACAAAGCGTGATTAGGCAATAAAAAAACCATTTGTTAATATTTATTGTAAAATAACATTTCAAAGACGTGCTTATCAAGTAATAATACTAATATGTTTGTAATATGGTTTTAAAAGATTTTTACCATTGTTTATAGTATAATACCTAGTGGATTTTGTTTATAATTTTTGTGTTACTCTGGAAAAATAAAAGAAAAATTAAACTCAAGAAATTTTATAGTCCAACATGAAGTAAGTAACTACAAAAGAAATTCAATTCATATAAGAAACGTTAACTTTGGAAATAAAGAAAAAGATGACCTAATTTCACAGTTGTAAGAAGAATGAAGAAAGAGAAGAAAGTATAATTGAGAAAGAAGAACACGTCTCTACAAGATCTATCAATGAAGAACCTCAAACCCCAAAGCCAACAAGAGAAAGAAGAATACCCGCGAAATTATAAGACTAATGGCCGGTTCCACAACGCTCAATTAAATTATTTAAGTGGCTGTTAGAAACTTAACAATTGTTAAAACATAATTTGCGTTCCACCAACCTTGATTTATTTAACCAAAATCAATTTAATGGCGTGATTAGAATCACGGGTTCTAATTTGCTGCTAACGTTTGTTTTGCATTCCACCAACCTCTGTTAAACATTAGCATACAATTAAACATACTGTTAAAGTAATTGACAGATTCTCCGCAATTAGTTTAATTTTTGAGGTTGAACTGTCAAAAAAATTCGAATTATAATAAATACATTTACTTGTTTATTGTGAAAAATGTCAGATATTTCTTCATTATCGGAATTGAGTACTAGTGAAGAAGATGTGGAACACATTCCAAAAAAAATATACAGGGACCGGCAGAATCATTTTGAAATGTTTAACGACGCCGAGTTTAAACAGCGGTTCAGATTTGCAAAAGGTACAGTAATGGAACTCCTCCACACTTTTGGCCACGAATTGGAGGCACCTACTAACAAAAATAAACCTTTATCTGCAATGAATCAATTGTTAATTACTCTACGCTTTTATACTACTGGAGCCTTTCAACAACTATTGGGTGACCACAATAACGTCGCTAAATCAACAGTCTGTCGAGTGTTACATAGAGTTTCTTTAAAGATAGCAGTACAAAAACATCAACACATTAGAATGCCTATAGGAGATGAGATTTTTGCCACTAAAAGCGACTTTTATACCATAAGACAATTCCCCAATGTAATAGGTGCTATTGATTGTACGCATATACGAATTCAGTCACCAGGGGGTCCTTATCAGAAGTATACAGGAATAGAAAAGGCTACTTTTCACTAAATATACAAGCAGTGTGTGACGCTCACTTGCGTATACGAAATATTATTGCTCGATGGCCTGGATCTGTGCATGATAGCACAATTTTTAATGACAGTCCCTTACGTGTAGATTTAGAAAATGGGGTTTATGAAAATGGATACCTTTTGGGAGATAATGGTTATCCCTGTAAGAAGTACTTGCTTACCCCAATCCTTCGACCCAACGGCGCTGCCGAAGAGGCGTATAATATTGCGTACATAGGAACGAGAAATACAGTTGAACGATGTTTGGGCTTTTAAAGAGACGTTTCCCATGTCTTCATGCAGAATTAAAAACCAGGATTGATAACACTTTAGTAATTATAATCGCATGTGCAGTGTTACACAATATTGCAATCAATATGAGAGACTTGCCGCCTGAAGATGCTCTGGACATTCCGGAAGCCGAAGTAGATCTTCCAGTTAGGCAACACGAAAATGAAAACACAAGCACCAGGTCTGCTTTGTTACGTACAAGATTTGCTGTTCATCGTGGACATTAATTAGGCATCATATTTATAAAATTTCTATAAATTAAATAAAATAAATATTTCATCACGGCATATTATCCATTGCTGGGTGTGCCAATCTGCTTCGTACACAGATATCGGTAATGATGGAATATTTGTACCGTGTGGGCGCTTACCAGGCGTCACCTCACGGGCACTCATTGCTGGCGTATAACAATCTTAATTACAAACAAAAAACAAAAAATATTTACCAACTTATAATTTAATATTTTAATTTTTTGCTTTTGCATTTAAATATTTAATTTGCTTTCGCCGGTAAATCATTTCTAGGCGACTACACGTCAGTTTATTTATAAAATATCTTTGTTTTATGGGTAGTTTCTTATAATTTTTTTTAATTTTTTATTATTTTTGTTTCTTTTATTTTCTATAGGTACTCTTGGGGTAGGCTGTACAGGCTCTGATAAGGAAGGGGGTTCAAACGAGGGTAAAGATTCTGGGGAAAGTAAGGCTTCTGGTGGGAAAGAAACTTCTTTAGAGGGCACTGGTTCTAAGGACGATGGAATTTCGGGTACAGCTGAAGTGTTTCTGGGTTCATCTTAAAGAAAATTAAAGAATTTTTATCCTACGTATAAGGCCGTTTTTATACTATACGATAACAATGCGATTTGCAATTTGCTTTCATATTATACGATAATATATCGTCGCACACTCGCTACAATAGATTTTATTCTAATTCAAATTATATGAATGCAAGATATACTTACAATCAAATATAAAAAAATCATCGAACTGATTATTAAGGGGTTCGATTTGTTCCCCTATTATAGCTAGAACTTGTGCTCCAGCCTCTGTTAATTGAGGAACGCAAGTGCCTCCTCCAGTTTTAAATAATTCTTTCTAAAATGCAAAATTCAATTGTAAATTAAAATATCTATAATTTTATCTAAACTGTGTTCACTTTATCATCTGCAGCTTGTTTTTTAATTTTTTTAATTTCCTCAGATTGTTGAGCCAGATATTTTCTTTTCTAAATGAAAAAATGAAATAATAATAATAACGAATTTAAATATTTCATAAAATTCTGAAAAATATCCTACATGACTTTCTGCTACATCTCCTCTTACTTTTCTTTTAATATTCTGAAAAAAGATTTTCAATTGTTGGGAAGTTCTTATATCCTCCCCCAGAGAATTTGCATTAAATTCACAAGCAATTTTCTCCCACACATTTGCCTTTTCTTTAAGATATGCCCCATCTGTCTTTTTGTTCTCGATTACGTTAGCTTAATTTATAAAAGAATTCAAGTAAATGTCATTTTTAACATACTTTTGAACAAGTCGCATGAGTTCACATTTGTCTCTCTCAACAAAATTCCTTCCCCTTTCTCTTTTCTTTTGATTTCTACCGGATCATTCATTTTCAAACTCATTTCAAAATGACAGCACAAAGAATAGGCAGTTGTTTTCAAAATTGACGTTATACATTACAGTTTTTTTACCGACATCTCATGCCACCCATATAAAAAAATAACTAAATCATATTAACAGCCTGCTAGTTAATAGAAACATTAATTGTTATCTTTGGAACAGAACTAAATTTAATTGAGATTAAAATTTAACATAGTATTAATTAACAACATGTTAAATTGAAGTTGGTGGAATCGGCCATAATACTAAAATAATAATTCTATTTATTTGCGATTTTTTTTTGTTAATTTGTTTTGTAATCTTTTATATGTTAAAGCAAACGGGATGTAATAGTATTCAAATAAACTGCCACACTGGTCGGCAAAGCAGACAGAAAAAACAAGGACGCAGTTCTCAGCAACTCATTGCAGACATTATTTTGTACAATAAATAAGTTATACATTTTCTGTCCTTTAATGAATGAACCATAAAACACATGCCATTAAAATAGTAAAAGTTTGTATCATATAGAACTGACTGCGTATATCGTCTTATAATTTTGTCGACATGCAACACATAATTTGTTTAACAAATGCATATTTACTTAGACTAAACATATTAAAATCGGTATTGATTATTAATAATAAGTTACCCATACTTGTTCAGATTTTAAAAAGGGCGTTGAATTGGCTTCATAAAATATATTTAATGAATGATCAAAGATACCCAAAAATAATACTCACCAGATTGATGAATCTTGATGTTTCAATAGGCAACAAAATCGATTACAACTGGTTTTCAATTTTAAAACATTTATTAGCTAAATTTCATGCCATTTCATTACCAAATATCCAAACAATTAATAAGCCGAAAATTAACGAGGTATTAAAAACTATAAAATCGAACCTTTTAGAGAATGACATACAATCTCTCAATAATAGTAGGTATAATTTACATTATAAATTAATTAAAACAAATTATAATTTAGAGCCATATTTAACAAATAAAATGACTATACACAAAGCAAGGATTATTGCCAATCTTAGGTTTTCATGTAAACGGTACATCGCTTTTTACGTTAATAATACTCGACATTGCTGGGATCCTACGTCGCTGTGCTCTATATGTAATCTAAATAATCCGGAAAACTTACAACATTTTTTTGTTGATTGCCCGATATACAAACCTTATAGAGACTTTTACATTGCGCAATATTTCCCCAAAGAAAATGTTTTTTTTCATACTTTACTAGAAAATCTTAATCAAGAAAAAGTAAATAACCTAGTATATTATGTTACAAAATGTTTGGCCATAAGAAGCTTCGCCTTGAATGAATAGCAGCTTACTTTATTTTTGTATTCTTTCTGTTAATAATATAAATATATGTATTTTTTTTAAAACTTTTATAATGTAAATTGCTGCTACTTAATTATATAGTAAAAGTTCTATTTAATCTTTTTGATTGTATAGCGTTAAATTTGTTCAAGATATCATTTTCTGTTATATTGAATATGTATTATGTAATCTCCCTAAACCAGTATGATTTATAATTTGTAATTACCGTTACACAACCATATTGAATAAGTTGTACTTAACTTTATGTCAATAAACATTTATTATTATTATTATTAATAAGTTACTTGTTATAATATTCGTAAAAATATGCAATTATTACAGAAATGGCCGAGCTGCGTAGAACAGTTCATGCTATATATTTTCACTATTTTGTCGACATGCAACACATAATTTGTTTAACAAATGCATATTTACTTAGAATAAACATATTAAAATCGGTATTGATTATTAATAATACGTTACTTGTTATAATATTCGTAAAAATATGCAATAATTACAGAAATAGCCGAGCTGCGTAGAACTGTTCATGCTATATATTTTCACTATTTTGTCGACATGCAACACATAATTTGTTTAACAAATGCATATTTACTTAGAATAAATATATTAAAATTGGTATTGATTATTAATAATACGTTACTTGTTATAATATTCGTAAAAATATGCAATAATTACAGAAATAGCCGAGCTGCGTAGAACTGTTCATGCTATATATTTTCACTATTTTGTCGACATGCAACACACAATTTGTTTAACAAATGCATATTTACTTAGACTAAATATATTAAAATTGGTATTGATTATTAATAATACGTTACTTGTTATAATATTCGTAAAAATATGCAATAATTACAGAAATAGCCGAGCTGCGTAGAACTGTTCATGCTATATATTTTCACTATTTTGTCGACATGCAACACTTAATTTGTTTAACAAATGCATATTTACTTAGAATAAACATATTAAAATCGGTATTGATTATTAATAAATAAGTTACTTGTTATAATAATCGTAAAAATATGCAATAATTACAGAAATGGCCGAGCTGCGTAGATAAGTTCATTGCTATATATTAAAATCGGTATTGATTATTAATAATACGTTACTTGTTATAATATTCGTAAAAATATGCAATAATTACAGAAATAGCCGAGCTGCGTAGAGCAGTTTATGCTATATATTTTCACTATTTTGTCGACATGTAACACATAATTTGTTTAACAAATGCATATTTACTTAGAGTAAACATATTAAAATCGGTATTGATTATTAATAATAAGTTACTTGTTATAATATTCGTAAAAATATGCAATAATTACAGAAATAGCCGATCTGCGTAGAATAGTTCATGCTATATATTTTCACTATTTTGTCGACATGCAACACATAATTTGTTTAACAAATGCATATTCACTTAGACTAAACATATTAAAATCGGTATTGATTATTAATAATAAGTTATTTAATAATAATAATAATAATAATAATAATTTATTTGTTCTAAGGTTCTAGACCTCATACAAAGAGAGAGATATACATAAATAATTAAATAACATTAAACAAACCATTATGAAAAATAGATATACAAAATATGAAAGTGCTTAACTACCCATATCTATTACAGATTATTTTCCATAATTAGTACTTGTAAAGTGTTAAAGAGTGACAGAAAAACTATGATATCAAAAAATTGCATAGGTACTTTTTACATTGCTAAATAATAAATATAAAGTCTAAATATTAGTTGCATTTTGTTTTCACTTCAATAATGCTATTCATTATAGCAGAAACTTCTTAAAGCTAGACTTCTGGTTACAAAATAGAACAAATTGTTATATTTTTCTTTATCCAAATTATTTAATAGTAATGCCAGTGGGTTGGAGTTATTTGGTAGGACAATGTATTGAGAGATGTATACATCTCGGTAAGGTTTGTAGGTTGGGCAATGGATAAGAAAATGTTCCATATTTTCTTTAGCATTTAAATTGCATGCGAGACATATAGCATCAGCATCCCATATATATCTAATATTATTATAGAAAAGTGAGACAAATTTATTACCATTTAATCTTAGACCTGCGATTATTCGAGTTTTTGCCCAATTGTTTTTATCTACTAAATAGTTCTCTGTATTGGGACTGGTTTTGATTAATTTGTAATAACTATTATAGTTACTGTTTTCTAAGCTAATAAGATCAAGATTAATGAATTTTTTGGTAGTGCTATCAACTAAATCTTTAATTACTTTTTTTGTTAATGGAGTATTCATATTCCATAAATCCGTTAAATTATATTTACTTAAAAATTCTTTCAATTGAGAAAACCAGTTAAGTTCATTGCAACGTCTAGTGTTCGTATCTAGTTCTTTTAGTCTATTCAGGACAATACAGGGATACCTATTATTATCCATGGTGTTTATTTTATAAAACCAATTTAGAGCTCTATTTAAGATTTTACAGGCTATATGTTGGGTGCCTGTTTCCAACCTTGCCATGTAACCGGGTGTAGTTCTAGGGCACTTAAGGATGATTTTGATGAATTTTAATTGACATTTTTCTAAGTTCTCCCAGTATCTTAACCCCCAAATTTCGGATCCGTAAAGAGTAGTAGCTTTAACTATTGATTCTAAGAGGAGATATTTTTCATTCCAGCTCTTTGATTTCCCTTTATACAATATGTTGTTTACTTTTGCAATGGCTACCGTTGCTTTTTTTTCAGCTGTAGTAGCCATTTCTAAAAATTTCCCCGAGGACGTGAATATTACGCCCAGATAAGAAATTTTTTTGACTACTTCTAAAGGTGTACTATTATAATTAAAAGTAAGAGGAGTGCTAGGTAAACGCCCTCTGTGAAATGGTAGGATTTTTGTCTTATTTGTGTTTACTGTGAGAAAATTTTGTTCACAGTATTTTTCAATAAGGTTTAATTTTAGTTGGAGTGAAATTGGTGAGTCACTAAGAACCACTAAATCGTCAGCATAACATAATAAGATCACGTCAGTGCGGCCGTCAATATTTATGCCTCTTTGTCCATTACTCCTTAAAAAGGTTTCTAAATCATTAATATATAAAGCAAAAAGTATTGGGCTGAGAATTTCGCCCTGTAATACGCCATCTTTAAGATAAATTGGGGTATTTGAGGTTTCAGAACCTGGGCATTTGACAAATATTTGAGCCTTACTATATAAATTTTGTAATATTCTTATGTATTTTGAACTGAAACCGTTTTCATTTGTCGACATGTAACACATAATTTGTTTAACAAATGCATATTTACTTAGAGTAAACATATTAAAATCGGTATTGATTATTAATAATAAGTTACTTGTTATAATATTCATAAAAATATGCAATAATTACAGAAATAGCCGATCTGCGTAGAATAGTTCATGCTATATATTTTCACTATTTTGTCGACATGCAACACACAATTTGTTTAACAAATGCATATTTACTTAGACTAAACATATTAAAATTGGTATTGATTATTAATAATAAGTTACTTGTTATAATATTCGTAAAAATATGCAATAATAATAATTACAGAAATAACCGAGCTGCGTAGAACTGTTCATGCTATATGTTTTCTCTATTTTGTCGACATGCAACACATAATTTGTTTAGCAAATGCATATTTGCTTAGAATAAACATATTAAAATCGGTATTGATTATTAATAATAAGTTACTTGTTATAATATTCGTAAAAATATGCAATAATTACAGAAATGGCCGAGCTGCGTAGAACAGTTCATTGCTATATATTAAAATCGGTATTGATTATTAATAATAAGTTACTTGTTATAATATTCGTAAAAATATGCAATAATTACAGAAATATCCGAGCTGCGTAGAGCAGTTCATGCTATATATTTTCACTATTTTGTCGACATGTAACACATAATTTGTTTAACAAATGCATATTTACTTAGAGTAAACATATTAAAATCGGTATTGATTATTAATAATAAGTTACTTGTTATAATATTCGTAAAAATATGCAATAATTACAGAAATAGCCGAGCTGCGTAGAATAGTTCATGCTATATATTTTCACTATTTTGTCGACATGCAACACACAATTTGTTTAACAAATGCATATTTACTTAGACTAAACATATTAAAATTGGTATTGATTATTAATAATAAGTTACTTGTTATAATATTCGTAAAAATATGCAATAATTACAGAAATAGCCGAGCTGCGTAGAACTGTTCATTCTATATGTTTTCTCTATTTTGTCGACATGCAACACATAATTTGTTTAGCAAATGCATATTTGCTTAGAATAAACATATTAAAATCGGTATTGATTATTAATAATAAGTTACTTGTTATAATATTCGTAAAAATATGCAATAATTACAGAAATGGCCGAGCTGCGTAGAACAGTTCATTGCTATATATTAAAATCGGTATTGATTATTAATAATAAGTTACTTGTTATAATATTCGTAAAAATATGCAATAATTACAGAAATATCCGAGCTGCGTAGAGCAGTTCATGCTATATATTTTCACTATTTTGTCGACATGTAACACATAATTTGTTTAACAAATGCATATTTACTTAGAGTAAACATATTAAAATCGGTATTGATTATTAATAATAAGTTACTTGTTATAATATTCGTAAAAATATGCAATAATTACAGAAATAGCCGAGCTGCGTAGAGTAGTTCATGCTATATATTTTCACTATTTTGTCGACATGTAACACATAATTTGTTTAACAAATGCATATTTACTTAGAATAAACATATTAAAATCGGTATTGATTATTAATAATAAGTTACTTGTTATAATATTCGTAAAAATATGTAATAATTACAGAAATAGCCGAGCTGCGTAGAGTAGTTCATGCTATATATTTTCAGTATTTTGTCGACATGTAACACATAATTTGTTTAACAAATGCATATTTACTTAGAATAAACGTATTAAAATCGGTATTGATTATTAATAATAAGTTACTTGTTATAATATTCGTAAAAATATGCAATAATTACAGAAATAGCCGAGCTGCGTAGAACAGTTCATGCTATATGTTTTCTCTATTTTGTCGACATGCAACACATAATTTGTTTAACAAATGCGTATTTACTTGGAATAAACATATTAAAATCGGTATTGATTATTAATAATAAGTTACTTGTTATAATATTCGTAAAAATATGCAATAATTACACAAATAGCCGATCTGCGTAGAATAGTTCATGCTATATATTTTCACTATTTTGTCGACATGCAACACATAATTTGTTTAACAAATGCATATTTACTTAGACTAAACATATTAAAATCGGTATTGATTATTAATAATAAGTTACTTGTTATAATATTCGTAAAAATATGCAATAATTACAGAAATAGCCGAGCTGCGTAGAACAGTTCATGCTATATGTTTTCTCTATTTTGTCGACATGCAACACATAATTTGTTTAACAAATGCATATTTACTTAGAATAAACATATTAAAATCGGTATTGATTATTAATAATAAGTTACTTGTTATAATATTCGTAAAAATATGCAATAATTACAGAAATAGCCGAGCTGCGTAGAACTGTTCATGCTATATATTTTCACTATTTTGTCAACATGCAACACATAATTTGTTTAACAAATGCATATTTACTTAGAATAAACATATTAAAATCGGTATTGATTATTAATAATAAGTTAATTGTTATAATATTCGTAAAAATATGCAATTATTACAGAAATAGCCGAGCTGCGTACAATAGTTCATTGCTATATATATTTTCACTATTTTGTCGACATGCAACAAATAATTTGTTTAACAAATGCATATTATTATTATTATTATTGTTTTCAAGTTTGTGCTAACCCACTAAGTTGGACAAGCGTGATTTTAAAGTGAAAATGATTAGGCAAAAGACTCACGTCATAACCTGAAAAAACCTTATAAAATGTAATATAACTTGTAGAAATTATTGGGTTTTATTTACTCTTAAAAGAAAAAGAAAAAAAGTACTTGTATTTTTCAGGTTGATGACGTGAGTCTTCTGCCTAATCATTTTCACCATATGTATGTATGTATATTTTTGACAAATTCGTTATATTGAAATTAAAATTAAATACTTGAATTATTCGGGGTTTTCGAATTTGTAGCGTGAGCGTATACAACTGGTTCCTGCGCAAGCTGTACTACGCAAATAGGTTCCGCCCATTACGTTAATTATATCTGTTCAGCCTGTTCCACAAACGCAATGTCCGTGTTTTTTATGTTTATAGGTTTACAGAGACTGTCGTACATACTCGTGTAGACCTTCGGTTACATTCGAACTTGACAATATGCGGCAATATTTGAAATGAAGTTAGATAAGTGTAAAGTACTTATAAATACACGTGCATATATTTTGAAGGACATTTTTGCAACAGAAAAAAAATGTCGATGAGCTCTGTAATAAAAAATACCTAAAATTCACGAATCATCCTACTATAATGCCCTAATATTATCAAATACCTATTTTGCAATATTTAGTTTATTATACTTAATTAACAATTTTATTTAAATCAAAAGCATATCTCCATAAATTGCGATTTATTAAAATCATACGCGCATGTGTCAATGAACTCTGTATTAAAAAGCTCCAAATTCACGATATTAGAATGCACTAATGTTGTCAGATACCTATGTAGCAATATTTATTCTAATTATGTGGTCACATAGCTGAGTGTACAACGAATCAGGATCACGAATTTATGGTGCCAAGTTTGAGCTCGACCACTGCCGAAAAAAATATTTATAATTTATAAATGGCATAAAATAACACCTGTGATGCGCTCTTCACGCCAATTTCGGGTGTCCGTACGATGACCTCTGGATGAAATATGTCATCTCATTACCGATATCTGTTTATTTGCAGATATGACACACCCGACAACGGGTAAAAGCCATGATGACATGATGATATTTTTTATTTATTTACTTATTTATATTAAATTCTAATCCTATATAAGTTTACGGGCAAGGTCGCACAATATTTTGATAAAATATTTAATAATAATGGCATAAACAAAATTGTTTTATTATTTGGTCCATGAGTAGTTTATAACGGTGTACATACATCTTCACAATGGGCCCATAAATCATTTTTTTAAATGAAAGTTTGTATAATTTTGAAGCAATTCGTGGTATCAAAAAAGTCATACTTGTTTTTTTTATAACTGCATTTGATTTTTGAAGAAACCTATAGCTATCTTTCTCACATCAGTTTCTGTACTAGGCTGCGCGAGAAAGATACCAACACCAATGTGACGTCATCCGTGACCCTGGAAATAAATTCAAATATCTCGAAGTATTTTAAGGATAAAGTATACATTTTATTATTTTTGTTATGGTTTATAAGCCAATTTTACCAATTACTTTAAAAAAAATTGCTATGGAAATGTGTTTTATATAAGCAATTAAATGCATATTAAAATCAAGACCCTCAGGGTGGCACTAAAAAACAAATAATACATTAAATAAACAACAAAATATATACTCAAACAAAGAAGGCACAAATGTCAGGGCAAACTGATAATATACAAAATAAAATTTGGAAAAATTTAATGACTGGTTTATTTTCTAATAGTCCAGAAAATCTAGGATTTTACTCAAAGAAATTGCAACAAAAGCTTTTTACGACTTCGAGTTTCAGGCTGCAACACGTATACGGTCGGCGACGTGCTCTAGAACAGCAGTCGTAGCCGACTGCACGTGCAGTCATTTGTCCGTAGTGCATTGCATACTGACTGACAATGTTGCCGCGTACAGTTTTACGGACGTACTTATGTGTGGCCAGAAAATGTACTAAAATGTACTTATTTTTAAAGTGTACCAATGAGAAGCATGTATATTAATTAAACAATTATAATACTTAGTTCCATTGGAACTGTAACTGTTTAATTAATTTAAATTAATAAATTATTTCATGGAGGAAATAAAACAAACTCTTACTAGAAACATATTTTAAATTTACCTTTAAACATATAATATGGTTAAATTACATAAAACATACAAAATAAAAAAAAACACGAGATACATTTATAATAAAGAAAATATCATCAAATTAAAGCATTCATATAACGAAAAATTAAAATTACGTTTTATTTATCTGGTGGGGGATGCCATTCTCAACAAGTCGTGCCCCTTAACATTTCCTTGGTCAGGAGTAAATTATAGCACGTATTTATTTCTAATAGATTTCTATTTTTTCTTTTAATAAGGTTTAACCCCGAAAATATGCGTTCGGCCGCTGCACTGCCATGAGGTAAACATAATATACTTTTTTTTCCTAATATATATTTAAATCATCTATAAACTTAATAATCTTAAAATGTACTAAAATGGGGCTGATTTACGATAAAATGTACTTTTGTACTTCGCTATTAAAAATGTACCAAATTTAGTACAATTGTACTAAAACGGCAACACTGCTGACTGACTTCGCTTGTTTCATCCCCACTATCCAACTCTTTCCACGTATTTCATTGTTGTCACGTCTAGATTACTAGTTGTAAGCGACGTTGCCAATAGGGTATTCTCGCATATTTTTTTTATTTTTTATTCTTAAAGAACAGGTATTTCTAAGAGTACCTGTGAAAACCCGAATTAAAAATTCCTTTTAATAAGCGAGATATTAATTTTTAAAATTTAATTTTGGTAGGTCACGTGATACGTGACGTACTAGTTGTACGTACCAGCGGTGTACAATCAGTGGTTCATGAGTTTTCGAGATGGTATTCAGTAAGTATTAAAAAGGTAGGAAATCAAATATATTTAATTGTAATCATACATATTATTACTAAAAAAATGTAAAGATAATTATAAGAAAACCATTTTAAGTAAATGATTACATTTATTTATCCCTACAGCTGTAGTACGAATACTCCCGAACGAACCGAAGTAGACCCGAGCATGTACGTACCTAAATGCGGCGTGTTATCATATTCGAGCATGCAGTAGGGATATCAACTGGTCTCCCATTGATAGTACAACTAGTACATCATCAAAATTTTAATGCTTTATATCTTTTGCAACAATCAATTTATAACATGTTTTTTTGCTTTTTCTCTCTCGTTTACCAATCAACTTTAGTATTTTAAATAACTTTTTAATGTTTGTAATCATGAGAGAATACCCTATTATTAAGGGTCTCGACTCCGCGTGGCTATACTTTGAATCTGAATTTCTTTATATGAAGTGTGGCGCGGTGTGGAGATGTTTAGCAAGGCCCACTTATAGTTGAACATTTATATTGAGATGGGAAACACAGAAGAAATGCATTGGTCAACACAACTTTACGTCGGAGTGTAGTGGAGTGGATATTTAAGAATGAATAGCAATAGACGGAGAGAAATGGATTGCTATCATATTCGGAATTCGGGTTGGTAGACTTTGGTATATGATAGAAAAATAAATATGAAAACTAATTTAAAAAAAAATCATATTCAAATTAAATTAAAGGAATATACTTAATTATTTCGATAACCAATTACATACTAGGTAATAAAAAAATTGAATCATATTCAGACAGAAACAAACTATTTGGCATTAAAGATTTCTATATAAACAAAAAAAATACAGAAGGGAAGAAATGAAATACATATATGTACTAGTATTTCTCAAAAAATTAAAGCAATGTCAATTTCCTTACACAAAGAAAAAAATCTGATGTGGCCAACACAATAACTTCCGTCAATCCTGTGTATTACGTATAAATTCTATATATAAATTTTCTTGCGAAAGATTCTAAATTATTTCATAAACAAACTATGCAAATTGAAGTTATTAGTGGCATTTACTTCTTCTTTAGCTTTTCCCATTCGTTAGGGGTCGATATTTTTGATTATCTTCTTCCACTCATTTCTGTTACGTGTCGTTCTCATTCGGTTTCTTTTCTCTCAAGTCTCCCGCAATACAGTCCTACCATCTTATCTTTGGTCCTCCTATGTTTCTTTAACCTTCTATTACTGAGCTATTCATTCTTCTCCCAATATATTCTTTATCTCTCCTCATGACATGTTCAAACCAATGTAATCGTCCCTCTAGTATCTTTCTAGAAACTTCTTACACTAGAGTTATTTCATTTATTTTTTCATTCTTTACCGTATCTTTCCGTGTCTTCCCCTACATCTTCATCTCTGCCACATGCATTTACTTTTCATTGATACTGACATCTGTCAATTTGAATTATCTGAATATATTAGCAGTTTCCATGGTAGCATAGCTGGCTGATTTATGAAATTTAATATCTTTATAATTCCTTAACTCTATATCTATTGAATATGAAGTATAAAATGTAATCATATCGTATAGAGAATAATATATTCTTGAAGTTATAATAATGTTAAATGCCATAAATGATATTTAACTGCGTTTTTTCAAGAAACACTTCAAATGAGGGCACATCCGGTTGACCAATTATAACCAAAATCTATCACCTCTAACAGTTTCTCTTGAAAAAACGCTCTTGACATTTAAGGTTATTATAAACATTAAAGAATATTATATTATCTATACGATTTGATTACATTTTATATTTTATATTCAATGGATATAGAGTTAAAGAATTTAAATTTCATAAATCAGCCAACTATGCTACTACATTTAACAAAATTCTAATTGACAGATGGCAGTGTCAATGAAAAGAAAATTAATAGGGCACAGAGATGAGGATGTTGAGATAGATGTTGAGGAAGACACGAAAAGATAGAAAATGACTCGAGTGATAGAAATTTCTAGAAAGATGCAAGAGAGACGATTACATTGGTTTGGAGTACATAAGAATGAACAGCTTGGTAGAAGAAGGTATAAGAAACAGAGGAAGACCAAAATTTAATATAAGATGGAAGAGCTATATTGCGGAAGACTTGAGAGAAAAGGAACTGAATGAAAACGAAAAACAAAATAGAAATGAGTGGAAGAATAAAATCAAGAATAGCGACCCCTAACGTATGGGAAAAGCTAAAGAAGTAGAAGATGTCAATATCAAGTACAATTTACATATTTTGTTTATGAAATAATTTTACTGGAAATATAAAATCTTTTGCAAGAAAATTTATGTATGGAATTTGTACGTAATAAACAGAATTGACGGAAGGTAATGTGATGGAAACATCAGATTTTTTTAATTAAAGTAATATTACAAATACGCAATATTTTCGCCCAGTAATTCGTAACTGACCCTGAACTTGGTAGTAGTAAGAATGATTTGATTTTAGATATAATTTATCATTACGTATTATGCAAAAAAAAAAAAACGAAATACGTCCCTCAATAGGTGAGAAATTTTGAGATAATGCAGGACATTTATTTTCAATTAATCACGATTCCCAAATCAAACTATCAGAACTTGCCCCCAAGAAACAATATTCCTTATCTTGCAATGGGTTCATTTTCTACTCCAAATTTTGTTGCTGCATTTCCAAAAAATGTTTTGTACAGCATTGAATCTAAAATCGTTTTGCAACAGGAAGAGTGGCGCATTTTACATACTTGGACGGAATTAGAAGCAGTCAAGTTTGCTATACTTGGCTTTGATTTTGCAATAAAAAAATGCAGTCACAAACATTTGATTATGATAAAGTGTACATGAGCATTTTTAATTTATATATGGGATTAGGGTTGCATTTAGAAGAGGTATATTGTAATACTTGCATATTTTTACGTAAATTATAATAAGAAAATTATTATTAAGAATCAATATCGATTTTAATATGTTTATTCTATGTAAATAGGCATTTGTTAAACAAATTATTTGTTTCATGTTAACAAAATTTGTAGCATACAAATGATTGCGTACATTTGGGATATTACAGTAGTCCCAGTACAGTCCATACGAAGTAACTTGGCGAGCCAAAAGAATGTAATTCAGTTCACTATTCCTAAGTTGCGTTTTGTCAAATATTTACTTTTACTTCGATGCCGCACAGCTTCAGAAGTGAAACAGTGATTTTACAATGTTTTATTGCCATACACAAAGCAAATTTCACCCTAATACACTCAAACTCGGGGTGTCAGGTACTTTTCAACCCAAGAAGTTATATTCATACATAAGCGTTGGTGCATTTTTTTTCAATAGCAATAGAAATTTTAGTTTCTTACTAATTTAAAAAATAATTAATTATAATATGATTTATATAATAAATAATTCATTCCAATATTTGTAATATATATTTTTTGTAATATTCGTAATTTTATTGAACTTCATTCTTCTTTGGTACGGCTATGGATTTTATAACTTCCCCATTACCGCAGTGATAATGTTAATTGCTCCAGCTCGCCAAAGTTACATCGTATGGACAGTATTTCAAGAAGGTTGCATGCGCAGTGACAAAGGGAAGGGGAAATTATATTGTACAGTCATAGGTATAAAGCATAGTACCTACCAATATCTTTAGTAAGCGCGAATCTGAACGAAGAGGACCGGATACAAATGATTATTTACCTAGAATTCTATTATTAATTCTCTCTTTCAATCGTGCTATCGCAAGTTTTTTACGCAACCCAGATGAATTTCTATTTTCGGGGACCTGTGGTTGAACCATGCCACATTGTTATTGATATTGACTTGATATATTAAACGAATAAAATAATATCCGTCTATTTCTATTTTGTACTATTCCGTATTGATAATAGATAATAAAATCATTCATAAATCTTTTTCTTTAGCTTTTTTCTATTTGTTAGAGGTCGCTATTCTTGATTTTCTTTTTTCACTCATTACTATTTAGCTTATTGTTCTCATTCAGTTCCTTTTCTCTCAAGTTTTCCGCAATACAGTTCTTCCATCTTCTCTTTGGTCTTCCACTGTTTCTTTTACCTTTTATTACTAATATTAAGCTATTCATTCATCTTTCAATATATTATTCATCTCTCCTTATGACGTATCCAAACCAATGTAATCGTATCTCTTATATCATTCTAGAACTATCACACGAGCCATTTTCCTTTTCCTCTCATTTCTTATCGTTCATACATAGGAGTGCACCAGGTATAGTTTGGTTCACGAAAGATGACAATTCAAGGTCATTTATTAACCGTATGGTATAATATTACTAGCCGATAACTTCACTGCATTTCGTACACATAGACGTGCAACATGAAATATTTATGGATACATTTTAACTGAAAAAAATAAGTGTAATTTATAAGAAAATTATGTTTCTTTTTAAATAATGCCTTTCTCAAAGATTTATGCTCTTCACGTATGTATTTGCAAAACCCAAACTCATAGACTTGACAAAAATCATGGAATAATAATTTGATTTAAATGTAAACGTCACTGGGTAGGTAACTATTAGGACAGAGGGCAGTACAGTAGATAATTATCTGTAACTTTACGACATACGTCATTATTATTTGTAATGTATTGGAAAGTAATGTCACCATTTACGTGTGTCTGTCACACAACATAAACTGTATAGACATACGTCAAATAATCTTTCTCTTTCTAACATGAAATGTTGCTAAGTTACTACTGTAAAAAGTGCTGTGTATTATTTCTTCGAACAAGTAACCATGAATAGTCATCTTTCGTGAACCAAAGTATATAATATTTGTGGGTACATTTTAATCATTCAAAATTAAATGTTAAACGTCTACACATTTTCAAAGATATATTTTATTTTGATATAATAATGAACATAATGATACACCATGATTATGTTCAATTAAATCGCGGAACAAAATTAGAAACTTATTCGTTGCTTTTGATTAAACGTCAAATCGTGCGTTAAATTCAAAAAACAAACTCCGCCACTGGATTTATTTTAACGTAGAGGGCAGTTCAATAGATAACTGCATACCAGCAACTCATCGCCATACGTTCCTATTATTTTTAGTGTGTTAGAGAGCAATGTGAACGTATATCTGTCATATAGCATAAATCACGTAGACATACGTTAAATAATCTGTCTCTTTCTAATATATAATGTTGCTATACTACCGCTATATAAAATGTTGTTTATTCTTTCTTCGAACAAATGGCCTTGAATTGTCATCTTTCGTGAACCAAACTATATTTAATTCAAATAGCTGACGACAGGTGGCGACAGGGCGAACGCATGACAACTGGCGCCGACGTCGGACACGAATCGTAGAACGCGGAAAATACAATTCAAATCGCCAACAGTAAATATGTAGGTGTGTATATAATTTAATCAAAATTAAATCATAATTACCAAAATCTGCGTACAAAGCAGATTAGCACACTCAGGAATGGGTAATATGCCATGATGATATATTTATATATGTATATGTATTTAAAATTAAATGGCGGGAGGTGTTGTGTTGGCCACACCAGATTTTTTAAAATAAAAATTCACTCCTTTGCACATTTAGACGGTTTAAAAAAATGTAAGTTTTCACCAGGGTCGTAAAAACTGGTTAAACTATCATAAGACAGGAGAAGAAGAGACGGATACATATCTGTTAAAAAAGTCATAACTTTTTTACCTTCCGCCACCGTAGGTAAGAGAGGTAAAGAGAATGTACTAAAAATCGCATATCTAGATAGATTTCCTTTTTTGAGGAGGTCCTCGAAGAGAGTTACACATATGCACTATCGTTTGAGGTCTTGTCGCTTTTATCGTGCGGATTTTTAAAGAACTAATTCAGTACATTTATTCCCAGAAAATTACAGTATCTCATAATAAACAAAATCTCACAATACAAAACATCTCATATATCTACAATATTGTCATTAATATTAAAATAATACTTCAAAAATTACAACTAAGAAACTATGGTTAATTTCCATGCTAAATTATAAGCAATCTATATTACCAGCTGAGCAGTACCTCAAAGAGTAGCCTTAATATGATATTTCAAGGACTTCAAAGAGACGGCAGGACATATATATATATATATATATATATATATATATATATATATATATATATATATATATATATATATATATATATATATATATATATATATAGGAAGTATTAATAAATATTATCATTCCCTCCACTTTCAGGCATACACTACATCAGTTATTCATTTTATACTGTTAGCTTTGTTCTAATGACTAGCGTACCTACTTGATGATAAAGGCAATACTCGTACTTTCAGACGTGGATTCGTCTTCCACACGAGTCCATCTATTTGCCAAAAATACAACTGAGCTGAATAATTTGGATGTCACTATAAGCTGTGATTTTTTTTGTAGGTTAAAGCAAGTAAAATTCGGCCAAAGAAACCGGTGAAATTTCGAGTGCATAGCGCAGGTTCCAAATTCTACGACATATAATTCCCGTTAAACACAAAACGAAGACAGCCGAACACGCTTCGTATTGTATCGGCGCCACATGTGAAGCCCTGTTCAACTAACATTTATAAACAAATGACAATTATTGTAGAACTTCAAATTTAAAAATAATACAATTATGAGGACTATTAATTTTCTAAATATAGGTAACCACAATAACCTAACCTAACGCACAAAACTCACGCTCATAAAATTCCGGCAAGCAATTAAAATGCTGATACGCATTTCCCAGTGTAAGTTGAATTTTGCCAAGAGTAGCCGAATACTTGAAACAACAGGAATTGAGTATATAGCAACTTTTGTGTCATGCGCCACGTAGTGAAACAATAGGAATTGTGTATATAGCAACTTTTGTGCCTTGCGCCGCGTAGGGCTCCGAAACCCGTAGATGTAATAAGTTTTAAATTAGAAAGTTACCACATTTCAATGATGTTTTTATATTTTCTAAAAAAAATGTGTAACAACGAGTTTATGGTTTCCAGAAATTCCTGGAAAATAATTAAATTACAAATGATCAGCTTTTATTTAATGGTCATAGTGATCAAAAAGTCGTTGGACGAGTTGCATTTGAAAAGTCAGCAACAGTAAAATAGTTATTACCATGTTCTTACCATAAAAATGTTAAATAACCAATTTAAAGTTATCCATGGTTGTAATTGCTAGGATATGATATATAATTTGTTATAAAGTAATTCAATTATTATTTTTATACAATACTGTCAAGTATCAACTTGGAAAATATATTTTGTAAAATAAAACATTAATTCAAACTGTTCTTTCGCATTTATTTCTCCAGGTTATGCGGCCCAGGTTTTAACTTGTAATATTTTATAGTCTTACTGGAGAATTGAGTGAAGTTGAAATTTAAAAATTGTACGTATTTGATGGAACAAATTACAGTAATTGGAAATATAGATTAGACGTTATTTTAGATCACACTCGTTGACTAGCAGCCGAACAGAACGGACGTGTCTGCTTCTCTTTGAATATAATACGTAAATACTCTCCTGAAGTATACTAGTATTATACAACAACAATTATATTAACACCAATTAATTTACTTCAATTAACGAAGTAATATATAATAGTAAAATGCCTGAAACGAGTGGAGGTACGAGCTTCTCCACCTCACAGGTGGTGAATACAATAACAATAACTTCAATTACAACTTATTCCAGACTACCATTTATGGCAATGACATCTCCTATTATGAGTTCTTCTTACTCAACCTTACAATCTCCAATAAATCTTGTGTCACAATCTTACACTACACAGCAATCATCTCCACAACTTTCCGGAGTGCAAACAATGAATGTCGAGTCATCATCGTCAAATAGAAACAGCACAGAAGATCATCCCTGCTCCTGGCAAATCATAAAAAACAAGAGAATGGTAAAGCGCACCAGAACTGAATTAAGTAACAACTCCTCGCCAAAAGCTAAGAAATTACTTGTTAGTAGCCACAACGGGACTATAAATACCGCAAATAAATATTCCGTATATATTCCATAAGGCGGAACTAAAGAATTCAAACCACCTCCCGTGTTCATACAGAACGTTATAAATTACTCAAATATGCTTAACTGTATCCAAACTGTGCTTAATTCTAATGAATTCCTGTGCAAAACTCTATCTAATGACGAAGTTAAAGTCAATACTGTAAATCCTAACGCGTATAGAAAATTAATACATCTGCTAAACCAAAACAAAGTGGCATTTCACACATACCAACTAAAAGAAAATCGCGCTTACAGAGTCGTATTAAAAAATCTGCATCCTTCCATGCCCATCGACGAAATAAAAGAGGCTTTGCAAGAAAAAGGATATGAAATTAGAAATGTAACTAACATAAAAAGCTGGCATACAAAACAACCACTGCCTATGTTCTTTATAGACCAGGAGCCCAGTGACAATAATAAAGACATTTACAAACTAACAAATCTTTGAGGAACAAAAATAGAAATCGAACCTCCAAGAAAAAAAAAGAGACATCCCACAATGTCAAAGGTGTCAAGAATATGGGCACACGAAGACTTACTGCTCTAAACCGTATCGTTGTGTAAAATGTCCAGACTACCACCCAACGAAAGAGTGCTCTAAAAGCAAGGATACTGCACCCGTATGCACATTATGTGATGGACCACATCCTGCAAATTACAAGGGATGTCCAACTTACCGAGAAATACAACAACGACGAAGCAAACAGCAAAATAAATCTCACTACAACCCAGTCTCCAAGGATCGGCAAACTACTGAAACTCAACACATGGAATATCACGATGTAATAGAACCTAATATTAACAATAATTCCCTCAATGATAACACAAACACTTACGCACACGCAACGAAAATGCTAACAAACGAACATATTTCGCTGCAACAATTTCTGAACAAATTTGAAAATATGTTCACACAACTAATGAACCAGAACAGCAATATTATCAATATGTTATCCATGTTAATTAAACACATAAGTAGTAATGGATAATACAATACGAATAGCATTGTGGAACGCCAATGGGCTCATACAACATCGACAAGAAGTTGAAGTATTCTTACAACACCAAAAAATCGATATTTTATTGATATCAGAAACACATTTCACTCAAAAAAGCTATTTTAACATTCGTAATTACAAAATTTACCACACCAATCACCCCGATGGAAATGCCCACGGACGCACTGCTATCATCATTAACGAAAAAATCAATCACCATGAAATGAAAAAATATGACAAAGACCATCTTCAAGCCACCAACATCCACATCAAAGACACGTATGGCTCTATTGTTATCGCAGCCGTATACTGCCCACCAAAGCATGCAATCAAACAAAACCAATTTGAAGATTATTTTAACTTTTTGGGAAATAGATTTATTGCAGGAGGTGATTTTAATGCTAAACACACTTTCTGGGGATCCAGGTTAATTAATCCAAAAGGAAGAGAACTTAAAGCTGCAAGTGACGCGAACAATTACGCTCCTATCAGTACTGGTAAACCAACTTACTGGCCAACCGACACAAATAAAGTTCCGGACCTGTTAGACTTTTATATAACAAAAGGTGTTTCTTCCAATTACTTGATGATAGAAGAATGTTTTGACCTATCATCCGACCACTCTCCAGTCTTAATCACAGTTAGCACAACAATTATACAAAAACAAGAAAAACCCTATTTAAGCAATAAAACTACCAACTGGGAAATGTTTAAAAAATACGTAAACGATGAAATAAATCTACAAATTCCCCTCAAAACTGAAAATGACGTAGACAAAGCTGTCGAAGCATTAACAAGCGGGATACAGCAAGCAGCCAGGAGATCGACTTCAGGAAACAAAAGAAACGAAAATACTCAAAACTACCCTAAACACATCCGGGATCTTGTCAATGAAAAAAGAAAAGCCAGAAGAGTATGGCAATTAACCAGGCATCCGCAAGATAAAACTATACTAAACAATCTCTGCAAAAGACTAAAACGCGTTATTTCAGATGTGAAAAATGAAACATTTCAAGAATACATTAACAGTATAACCTCAAAAGCTGATTCCGACTATTCACTGTGGAAAGCCACAAGAAAATTCAAAAGACCACAACAACACATACCACCTATAAGGAAAAATAATAACAATTGGGCAAGATCTGACAAGGACAAAGCGGAAACATTCGCACAGTATCTATCCAGTGTCTTCCAACCACATACCCCGAATCAAGCTAGTGACGAAGAAATTATAAAATCTCTAGATATTCCATTGCAACTCTCACCACCAATTAAACACTGTACCCCATCAGAAGTATGTAATGAAATAAAATATTTGAACAATAAAAAAGCTCCTGGGCATGATCATATCTGCTACGATTCTTAAAAACCTCCCAAAGAAAGGCATCGTGGCAATTACTCAAATATACAACGCAGTACTACGACTACAATATTTTCCTAAGCACTGGAAAATTTCTCAAATAACCCTAATATCAAAACCAGGCAAACCAATCCACGAACCCTCCTCATATAGACCTATATCTTTATTACCAATTCTATCTAAAATATTAGAAAAACTGATTCTTAAAAGAATGCAACCAATAATCGAAGAAAATAACTTAATCCCTGCCCACCAATTTGGGTTCAGGGAACAACACTCCACTACTGAACAAGTACACAGAATAGTGAAAGAGATTGAAGAAGACATTGAAGAAGGAAAAGTATGTTCTGCGGCATTTCTTGACATTAGTCAAGCTTTCGACCGGGTATGGCACAGTGGTCTTCTTTACAAAACTAAAGAGCGCCTACCACATAATTATTACTTACTAATTAAGTCATACCTCTCCGACCGACAATTTCGAGTAATATATGAAAACGCACTGTCCGAAACTTACCCAATTCTAGCAGGAGTTCCCCAAGGTAGTGTCTTGGGACCAACACTATACCAGATGTTTACGGCAGACTTACCTTGTTCAGATAATGTAACAGTCGCGACTTATGCAGATGATACGGCCGTGCTTTCCTCCAACGCCAATCCTATATTAGCTTCTGAATTCCTTCAAGCCTCACTAAACGACATACAAAATTGGGCCAACAAATGGAAAATCAAAATAAATGATAATAAATCCACGCACATAACGTTCACCACAAAACATGTTCAGTGTCCTGAGGTGCATATCAACAATAAAAACACCAAGAAATGATCATGTTACATACTTAGGAATGCATTTGCAACCAAAGCTTTCTTGGAAAAGACACATTATTGCTAAAAGACAGCAAATAAATTTAAAAATGAGAAAACTCTACTGGTTAATAGGTCGCAAATCCAAACTTAGCTTGGATAACAAAATATTAATTTTCAAAACCGTCATAATATCAGTCTGGACCTATGGGATTCAGCTGTGGGGATGTGCTAAACCTACAAATATAAATATTATTCAACGAGCACAAAATAAGTGTTTACGTATTATAGCTAATGCTCCCTGGTATGTTTCCAACGAATCTTTACACAAGGATTTAAATATTAAAAAATCTGATGTGGCCAGCACAATACCTTCCGTCAATCCTGTGTATTATGTACAAATTCAAAATAATGTTACTGCACGCGCCCATACATAAATTGTCTTGCAAAAGATCCTATATTTCCAGTAAAGTTATTTCATTAACAAACTATGCAAATTGCACTTGACACTGACATTTTCTTCTTCTTCTTCTTTAGTTTTTTCCCATTCGTTAGGGGGTCGCCATTTTTTATTTTCTTCTGCCACTCATTTTTGTTTTGCGTGTCATTCCTCATTCAGTTCCTTTTCCCTCAAGTCTTCTACAATACAGTCTTTTCATCTTATATATGGTCTTCCTATGTTTCTTCCACCTTCTATTAATATATTCATCTCTCCTCATGACATGTTCAAACCAATGTAATCGTCTCTCATATATCTAGAAACTTCTAACACTAGAGTTACTTCCCTTATTCTTTCATTGATTTACATTTTATTGATACTGACATCTGTCAATTTGAATTACCTGAAAATATTAGCAGTTTCCATGGTTAAGTTAGCATAGCTGGCTGAATTATGAAATTTATGTGAAATTTATTATTTTTATTCTTCTTTAACTCTATATCTGTTGAATAACAAATATAAAATGCAATCAATCGTATAGATAATAATATATTCTTTAAGTTATAATAACATTTAACTGATTTTTTCAAGAAAAACTGTTAAAATCTTCAAATGAGGGTACTTCCGGCCGACCAATTATAACCAAAATCTAAACAGGTCTGCATATGGTTGTAAGGAAGAGGAATACGCAAGAATTGTAATTTTTGGAATTCTAGTATTGGAGATATCGTCCACGAAAAAGCGGTCACATACACACACACATACACACACACACACACGCACATACGAACACACACACACACATACAGACATCATCGTAAAAATAGTAAAATCGTATTGTAAAGACCCTAAAACGTGCTTATTCAATGAAAACTCACCACCGAATTTTTTGACCAAAGACAATACCTTCCTTACCTAGAGGTGACGGAAGGTAAAAAGTAAAAGAACAAATTAATTTATTTGCGAAAAAACATGAAAAGCGATTAATCAACCACCCAAATAATCTCGCGCGCGACATATTAAACAACGAGAATGAAACAAGAAGACTGAAGAGGACCAAGCCACATGAACTGGCAATCTATGAAGAACAAAATTACAATTTAACGAAGAAGTACCGTTGGGAGCTACCTTCACTCATATTTTGTAAAAATGTATCACAATTACTGGTTGGCCACCAATGGCCAGTTGTAAATTAAATGATTGAAAAAAAAAAAATTTAGATCGTCATCTTTTCTTAAAAAATCTGATGTGGACACCACACGACTTCCTTGTACGATTATTAAACTATACATATTTTTTTAATAAATAAATTACAAAATATTAATTTTAACTTCAAAACAGTAAGATATATAGCGATCATAAAGGTAGTTTTTAAACAGAGTTTTGAATACAACAAAGAAATATTTGATTACAACAATGAATATGACTAATTTCACAATAAAAATATAATATTTGTTATTGTACGAATCATAAAATTGCACGTATTTAACGTAATTTGACATGAACATTTTATTTTTTTGTCCTAATCCATAGCAAGCTTTATTACAAAAAAATAATTTTTAATTTACATATCTCGCTTATACAAAGGGCTAATTTAATAATACTTAATGTGCTAGACGCAGAAATTAATTCTCTAAAAATTTTATTTGAAGCATTTATTTCTAAAATCAAAATAAAATCATTTTATTCAAGAAAAACTGTTAACAACTTCAAGTAATGTATCACTTCCGGTTAGCCTATTTTAACCAAAATCTATTATGTTATTTCGATTGACATAAAAGTCTTTTATACCAAATTTGAAAAGTTTTGGATTATATTTTAAAAAGGTTTTTCATTAAAATCTATTATAGGCTTCAGGTAAAGTGCCACTTCTGGAAATTGTGTAATAACCAGAAAGGGAGGTGCACAACTAGATGTTATAGGAGTCCTAAATACAAAATTTCAACTTTCTACGGCTTACCATTTTTGAGTTATGCGAGATACGTACGTACGGACGTACGTACGTACAGACGTCACGACGAAATTAGTCAAAATGGATTCAGGGATCATCAAAATGGATATTTCCGCTGAAATCTGAAAACCGAAATTTTTCGTGATTACAATACTTCCTTTACTTACGTACAAGGAAGTAAAAAGAAACTTTTGTAAATGAAACTTAATGAAGGTGAATCAATAGAAAATTTTCTATTGGAATTTGATAAAACGGTTAGGGAATTGTAGGAGCAAAAATAGAGGAAGATACTCTTGTGTGTCAACTGTTGTTGTCTTTACCTAAATCTTATGAAGCATTGATAACAGCTCTAGTAACAATTGAGCCGGAACAATTAACTGTATCTAAAGTCAAAAGTACACTTTTAGACGAAGTAAGGAAAAGGAAAGGTATCGAAAGAAGATAATATAAAAGTCAATAAAGGTGATGCTGTTTTTAATATTTTAATAGAAAATTAAATAATTTTAAACACAAAACTATAATATAATAATATAATCAGGTTCATTGTTGGCAATTTAATTACAAATGTTACCCGTGCGGTAAACTTGGTCATCGTCGTTTAGACTGCAGAGTCAGCCTAAAGATGAATTCAAACGATAGATCTGTTAATCTCAGTGCAAGTAAAGGAAAAGACGTATCCTTTATTGCAATTAAGTTAGATACTTCTTGTGCTCTGGCAGGAAAAGTAGAATTTGAATAGTATATTGACAGTGATGCTTCGGACCATATAGTAAATTCAAAACATTATTTTTCTTCTTTAAATGATAACTGTAGATGGTTCAAGTATATATTCCAATAATGAATGGATTTTTTAAACCTCTTAATATCTCGGAGAAAAATAAAGTTCCAAAATGTGACAAAATCGAATGTTATTTAAATAGGAACATATTAAGAGCATTTAGGCATGGTCAAATAATAAAATTAAGCGGAATCATTGCCAGTTTTTTTTTTATTTATTTGGAACCACTTTAGGCGGCGGCCCGGTTAAAATTCGACTTGCTCCCTTTTAAGGTCAACCATAATACATATACCATAAATAGTTTGTTAATTCATATATTATACTTTTAAATCTTTTTTTTTAATTATTAAATTTGAATGTATGATTTATTTTTTATGAATAAAGTCTATATTTCAAGGTATATTATTGATATAGTTATAAACATAAGGAACTATATGAAAATTAAATGTAGTCTTGAAGAACTACTTGATTTTTTCAAGTAATTGAAAAATCACTACTTGATCTTTCAAGTACTTGAAATTGTAACTATTTGACTTGACTTGACTTTCAGTTACTATTACTTGACTTGAGCTTGGCTTGATTTCAAGTCAAGTCAAGTAACTTGAATATCAATTCAAGCCGTGAAACCCTATTCTTAATGCAACTAATATTGGTATAATTGATATATTATCTAATGTAAAACACTTACTTGTTCCAATCACAGTTAAGAATGTTTTATATGTTCCTTCAATTAGTAACAATTTATTATCAGTTAGATGTTTCGAAGAGCAAGGTTTGAAAATAGTATTTACCTTAAAAATTCAACGGTTAAAATATATAAAGGAAATAGACTTGTTATAAGTGGATATAAAAAGGGACGATTATATTTTTTAAATTTTTCTTTTAACTCGAATAAGGTAAATAATTGTAATTTAATAGAGAATAGATTTAATTTGTAATACAGGCATTTAGGACATTTAAATGAAATATCTTTACTACAGCTAAGTAACTGTGAAAGAATTAGTGCAGTTCCTAAACTTGTCAAAAATCAGAATAAAGATTTAAGTGTATCATGTCTTCAGGGAAAGAAATGTCGTTTACCTTTTAACAACACAAAAGTTATAAGATCAAAAAGAATATTTGAACTTGTTCACATCTATATTTTCAGGCCTATTAATCATATCGCTGGGAATAATAAAATATATTTTGCGACGTTTATCGATGATTTCTCCAGATATACTATTATTTATTTACTGAGTCATAAAACCGAATTTTTAAATTGTCTTCAAATATGCTGCAATGGCATCTGCTCAATTTGGTACTAAGATATCTAGATTCAAATGTGATAACGGAGGTGAATATACATATGCAGATTTTAAACATTTTTGCGACAATGAGGGAATTCAAATGGAATATACTAACACTTTTACCCCACAACAGAATCCAGTTGCAGAACGTATGAATAGGACTCTGGTAGAGAAGGCGAGAGCTATGTTTTTTGACGCAAAAATGAAGAAAGAATTTTGGGGCGAAGCTTTTCTTACATCAGCTTATTTGATAAATGACAGTCTGCCATTGGATCCTTCGTATTTTCACATACAGAACAGAGATAGCTCTGCCCGAGAGGTGTACTAGAGTACCTTCTGAAACGGCGTGTTTGCAGTATGTGTATCCACGAAAAAAAGATTCCGGAGTACCCAGAGTAAAACCCTTTTACCAAGTGCTATTTATAGCATTAATTCAATACACAAATACGTAAATATTTGTTTTTATTAGAAAGGTACCGTATGACATTTTAAACTTAGTAATCGGCTGTAGGTTTATCGGTATCTAACATTTCAATTCAATTTCAAATTAAAGATAAATAAAGGACACAAGATGCACTTTTGGTACCTACTTCGTTTTTATCTTTCTTCCTTCTTCTCAAAGAATTGATAAAAATGTAAACATGACTTTCTTAACGGTTTCAATTGTTATAGTATATATATATATATATATATATATATATATATATATATATATATATATATATATATATATATATATATATAAGGTAACTGCACCAGTTATTGACACCTTAACAGCTAAAAGAAAATTTTATGTTCAATGTTGTAATAAATAACAAGTTTTAATATTTTTTTCATGATAATTAATAATATTCTGAAATGTTGAACCTGTGATGTAGTTATTGACACCTTGAAAAAAGGACAAGAGGTCATTATTGACACATGCACGTACCAGATATCGACATAATATTACTTATCTTTGTAAATTAAAACGCATTTTATTAAGAAAAGTAAAATTATATTTGAAATAATATATAAAATATCAAATTTTTGTCCTTTGGTACAAATGAACTTTAAATTATAACAAAATACAAATTAAGTACACGTATTAACATTAATCTAATTTTTAAAATTACTCATTTGTTTTACTTTATATATACCTCTGTTATTAATTAATTTTGGTTCATTTATGATTTGTATTATATCATCTTTATTGTATAATAATACGTCTTCTTTTTTTGGCCATTTCCAATTTCCACCACTCTTTTCCATTGATTTAATTTTATATTCGTCGTCTTCAGTAACTTCTATGATTTGCCCAGGAAAGAAATTGTTTTCATATTTCATTATAACAAATGAATTTACTATTAACTGATTTCCAGAAAAATCAAAAGAATCAGATGATAAATCTGATAGATCATCTTCCATGTTCTTAGCTTTTTTATTACTATTTTCATTATTTCTTTTCTGTTTATTTTCCAGGCGTTTTCTTTTTCTACTTTCTTTCACTATAATCTGTTTTTTTTCTTTTCTTCTTTCTTCTTATAATATTCCTGCCATTGTTGTGACGATGTCACGGCAGGAATTTTTTCGCGTACTCTTCACTTCGCACTACTATCCTTTGAAGTTGGCGATGGCCAAAATAAAGAATCCTTGAAGGGTGTTGGTATTTTTTTAAATTTAGTGTTATTACGATGTTCATTGTTTAGTTCGGGCGTTACCTCACACGCGTATGAATGTTCAAAATTATTATTTTCATGTGTGTCATTCTCTTCTACCGCGTTATCAATATCTTGATTTTCTGAAACCATGGATATATCGCAGTCGTCGCATTGTTTACTACTTAAATGATTATGAGTATCACTGTCTTTTTCTAATGAATGTTTCTCTTGATTGTCAGTCTTATTTTCAGCAACAACGATTGTATCACAGTCTTCGTTTAGTTTTGTTTTTAAATTATTATGAGTATTATTGCCTTCTACCAAGGAATCTATTTCATGATTGTCAGTCTTATTGTCAGGAACTACGGATGTATCGCAATGTTCGTTTGGTATAGTAGCTATGTTTTCTGTATAATCATAAATTTCTTCACTTATATTTATGTCAGAAGTGGCTGATTCTGCTGAGGGAATCGTTATAATAATAGGATTTAGATCAGGCTCATCGTCCAAATGCAGATTAGAATAAAAAACATGATCAAAATCACTCAAATTAATAAGCTCATCTTCATCTGTAGGTATGTATAAACTGTCATTTAATTAATTATCATGTTCTTTATCAAAACTACAACTTGTTTGATTCTTAAGTTTTTTCCAAAAATAGAAAAGACTTTCATCTCTCTTTTCTCCCATCCAAATGTCCCCTGATTTATTAAATATTTCTAGTTTGTCCGAAATTTCAGTTTCCATAAATTTTAAAAACATCTCCAAATTTGTATTACTAACTTCTGAAGGTAAATCATTATTTTTTGGATTTGGTTTTTTGCATATTTTATTAAAATTTACATTTTCTGGGCCAAATGGGTGTAAGCCACAAGTTTTAAACCCGTTTTTTAATATCTCAGTTGAGTTTACTAAATTATAAAATACAGTTTTTAAAATGGGAGCAAACTCTTCTCTATTTAATTTAGCACCATTGTGTTCCATCCTCCAGTTATGTATGGCTTTTTTCCATTCGGTCTTCATGGGATGGAAGAAGGCAACATCTAAAGGTTGTAATAAATGCGTGGAATTAGGAAATAATGATATCAGAATGATTCCATTCTTAGCAGAGAAATCACTTAGAGTTAGTGTCATGTGTGACGTGTGTCCGTCTACGAATAGTATAACTGGAAACTCTATAGCATTTTTTAGTAGCCAAGGATGAAAAATATTGGCTACATATTAAAAAAAAACTTTCGCCAGTCATCCACCCGCTGTCAGATCGACCTATTCCCCAGTTTTCTGGAACTTTCAAAATAATGTTGTGAGGTATCCTTTTATATGGATACATCATCATGGAGGGAGCGATCACTCCGGCAGCGCTACATGTAACTAATGTTGTTAAGCATTCTTTTTCGTCGTTATTTATGAATGTGTATACAGTTCTTTCTCCCTTTTTAACTAAAACTTTATCTTCTTTTGGACTTAAAAAAATGCAGTTTCGTCACAATTAAATATTCTTGTCGGATCTTTAGTTACATGTAAAGAATTATTTTGGCTCAAATACTCTCTTATTTCCTTAAACCAGTTTCTAATTTTTTCTTCTGTAATATTAGCTCTATTATTTGATAAATTTTGAGATACTCTCACACATAATTCCGGGTGTCTTTTCAAAAGATTTGTACCACTGCCGACCAGGTCTTCCATTATTAAATGGATTAGGTCTATTTAAATTTTTGACTAGTAACTGAACACTGTCCAGAAGTTAAATTTTAGTTGCGGGAAAACCGCATTTAGCAATATGAAATATCCATTGTACTAATAGTCCTCTTCCTCTTTACTAAGGATCGTTTCAGGGCCCATTTTTCTGGCAACAGGTGAAATGCCTTTATGTTTATATAGCAGAGTAGTTCTAGGAACACTGAACGTTTTGCTAGCGGTTAAAATAGGCAAACCATTCTTTACTGCATTTAATGCATTTGTCATTGCATCTACCGAATATTGTAAACGTTTTGCCATGTTTCCCAAATGAAAAATTATACTGAAAATAAAAGACCCACTTATTGACATATTATTGATGTAATTATTGACCTCCAAAAATAATTGTTTGTATTTATAAACCCGTAAAAAATATTTACAGTCAATTCATTTAGCAAGTAAGATTAAAGAATAAACTACAGTACAGTATTTATTTATATTTATCATAATAAAATATAAAATGAGAAATAAAAATTGTAAAATATAAAATTAAGTTATTACACTAGTTACTGATACATTAATGTATTAGTTTTCGTCACATTGGGTGATGCAGTTATAGACAACATTTTATGTTTAGTTGAAAAAGACTATTGAAGAAAAAAAGAGTATGTCAATAACTAATACCATGAAAATAAAATATATAATTGATTTATATTAAGTAGTTGATACATAATGAAACATATAATACAGTTATAACAACAAATTAAATATACAATGTAATTCATTAGTTATTGACACCTGTATCAGTAACTGATACAATTAGATGTTTGATGTGTTCCAGTTATTGACAGTATTTATTTAAAGAAAAAACATAAGATCCCATCGTAAAAATGAGTAAAAATATTAAAATATGCTATTTAAAACTTACCTGAATTGATTGTCAATAAAATTATTTTCTTTCTTCGGTATAAAACACATATAAAATTACCGCGCTCCTTAACACTATTTACTACGAAACTTGCTTTTTCTGGTAATTGCCTAGCGGGAACATATTTGAACTAAATTATTACGTGAATAGGAGACATTCAGCCCGATTCTGTAACTGTGTAACTACGATTTTGTTACTAAAAATGTTACTGAATACAAGGTCAATAACAAAAATAGTAACATTGAATATATTCGTATTCTGTAACTGTTTTTGTTACTATATTTGTAGTAACTTGTAATTAAAATTGTTACTTTGACAGCAACAACGAAAATTTGGTTATTAGAAGTATAGTAACATTTACAATATACTATTATTTGCTTTGAAATGGCAGGTGCATTGTTTAATTTCGAATTTTTTCGTATTCTGGAGCATAATGAAAATAGGTAAGTTTATAATTATTATGATATTAGGTTAAGAGAAAAGAAAAATATATATACTTAAATGTTTAATTTAACTTTCAGAAACAGAATTCGGTTACAGAAAAGAATACTGAGAGATCACGGTGATCCATTTACATTGCCTGATAAAATTTTTAAAAAATTATTCAGACTTCCAAAAGTCCTTGTGAATCATCTTTTACAAGAAATAAATCCTTTTGTCCAAGTATCACAGCGCATAACAGCTGTACCAATTCATATAAAAGTATTTGTATAACAACCTAATTACATAATTCTCTCTTTATAAGTTTGTTCTTATTATTATTATTTTTGTTTAAGCTTTTGGTTACTTTAAATTTTGTGGCTCATGGAGGGTATCAAGTAACAGTGGGCGAAGACTTAAACTTATCTGTAAGTCAACCAGTAGTAAGCCGAATAGTAGAGGAAATAACCACAATTTTTGCAAACAATTTATTACCACGATATGTAAAGTTTCCAGTGACAGAAGAAGATATAAATCGTATCAAGCAACGGTAAATATCAATATTTCTTACTTGCCTAATTAAATAATTTGTCAAAGTTTTAAATTCTTTACATGTTGCCGCTCGTAGCCAAAGTTAAGATTATTCGTATTTTGATACACCACTTTTGTTTTAGAAATGAGGATCAATTTGGAATTCCAAATGTAATAGGCGCAATTGGTTGCTCCCATGTAGTAATCATTGCTCCTGTTGATACGGAAGAAAATCCAACTATTACCTATTACAATCGAAAAGGTTATTACAGCATAAACGTGCAAGCGGTAAGGATTATTTTTAGAGTTACATTTGATGTTTATAAATAATCTTATTTTATTTAAGATTTGTGATTCTGAACTAAAAATACTTGCAATAAATGCGAGGTACCCAGGATCGACTCATGATTCGGCTATTTGGACCATGTCTACAGTACATCGACACCTGCGAAGAAAATTTGAACAAGGTTCTCGAAATTTCTGGTTGTTGGGAGATAGTGGATACCCATTACAACCTTGGCTTATCACACCAATAACAGATGTAGCTGATAATACAGCCGAAGGTCGATTTACAGCCAGGCATTGTGCTGCACGTAACTCAATTGAAAGGTGTTTTGGTGTATTGAAGCAAAAATTCCGATGCCTTTTGAAGCATCGCACACTTCATTATAACCATGAAAAATCTGCAAAAATTATCTACACTTGTGCAGTATTACATAATCTCTGCCGCCAACATAATATAGATTTAGATATTGACGATAATGATAATGGTCTTGATCAAATGAATAATTTTGATATTGTGACGATACGAACCTTATTTTAGTGTCCATCTCCAAGTATTTGTAAACTCAGTAAATTCATTGCAATCCGCTGTTGAAGTTCATGAATCCCGTTCACATGTGGTTGTGCTTTGAACAGGTTGTTCACTCACAAACCGGTTTAAAACTCATAAATAATGGATGTTGAGCATTGTTTAATATTGTGGGACTGTCTACAGTGGCCTTTAGCGAGCCACGTGCGATATAAATCGTATGTAGGTCATGTTTTTGCATTCCTAACCTACAATATCTTATGAATGAAAACACATGTTTACCTGGATAATGATCGATGATATTACTATGTAAATCAAACCTTGTATATTGTATTGTGTATCATTTGTGTATTTACTTTGTACAGGTTTTTAATTAACGTTGTTAACCATGAATCACAACAATGTCATGGGTTTGACAAGCTCGAGAACTAGCGACAGACGTTCTGTCAAAGGGTCTACCGTTACAACAATGTTTAGTAGCTGTCATTATTTATTTGTATAATGTTTATTGTTGGTTTTTGATTGTTATGAGTGATAAACTGGTACAATCGGGTTGTTTAATGACTTCTAGTTATTTTTACATATTTTATTTTTATTGTACAAACGCCATCAGCGCCTTTTTACATCAACTAAGTTTAAAACATTTCCCCACCGAGTTTTTTGCGAGATTCTGCCGGATTACCAGATTTTGGGTATAAAAGACGCAGCATCACTTGGAGATATCAGTTCTCGAACTCGTCTAGTTGGTCCCCTGAGGATCACGACTGAGTGCGAACGCTTGAGTCTAAGAAGTCTTCCGTGGATTTTGCCACCGTCGTTGGTGAGTGTAGAATCACCGTCCGTATTTCTTGTGGGTGATAGAAACTCCGCCGTCAAGTTTGTGCTATCACAAGAAATTACTGCTAGCGCAAGTTGCAATTATTAAACTTAGCGTTTGATTGTTTCTTAGAAACGTATTTCATTTTTTTTGGTTACTTACCGTTATCAAAGACTGTGCCATTGCCGTATCGCGGGGGCACAGTCACCGTTCTTTTGGGATTGTAAAGTACCAGTTTGTGGCTCGACAGTTTTGTCGCACACTGTTTTTACCTTCCGTCACCTTTAGGTAAGGAAGGTATTGTCTTTGGTCAAAAAATTCGATGATTAGTTTTTACTGAATAAGCACGTTTTAGGGTCCATATAATACGATTTTACCATTTTTACGATGATGTCTGTATGTATGTGTGTCTGTGTGTGTGTAACAAAATTTCCGGATTCCATAACTTCAATACCACGATTCCAAAAATTATAATTTTTTCGTATTCCTCAAGTTTACATCCAGAAGAACATCTGATTAAATTTTGGTTATAATTGGTCAACCGGAAGTAGTCTCATTTGAAGATTTAACAGTTAAATTTGATTTATTGATATTTAACGTTATTATAACTTAAAGAATATATTATTCTCTATACGATTTGATTACAATTTATACTTCATATTCAATACATACAGAGTTAAAGAATTTTAAAGAAATTAAATTTTATAATTCAGCCAGCTATGCCAAACTTGGGAACTAGTATCAAATTCATATAATTCAAATTGACAGATGTCAGTATAAATAAAAAGTAAATTAATGTGGCAGATATGAGGATGTTGAAGTAGATATTGGGGAATAGACGGAAAAATATGGTAAGAAAATAACTCTAGTATTACAAGTTTTTAGAAAGATACAAGAAAGACGATTACATTGGTTTGAACATGTCATGAGGAGAAAGGAAGAATTATATTGGAACAAGAATGAATAGTTTAATAATAGGACGTTAAAGGAACAGAGGAAGACCAAAGATAAGATGGAAGGACTGTATTGCGGAAGATTTGAGAGAAAAGGAACTGAATGAGAACGACATGCAAAAATAGCGACCCCTAACAAATGGGATAAGCTAAAGATGAAGAAGATGCCAGTGTCAAGTGCAATTTGAAAAGTTTGTTTATGAAATAATTTTACGGGAAATTTAGAATCTTTTGTAAGAAAAATTATGGAATTTATACATTATACACGAGAATGACGGAAGGTATTGTGCTGGCCACAACAGATTTTTTATATATTATTATCAGTATATTTTTTCTACTTACTGTTGTGTTGTATTTTGGGTTAAGCTAGAATAAAGGTTATTTTGTTACGGGTTAAAAACGTGCTTCTTCAACCAAACCTTAGCCTCCCTCCTAGAGCTATCCCGGCACACATTGTCCCCGTTTCAGCCACCACCACCGAAGGCGCCCGAGTATTCCGACCGACGGCTGAAGGGACAATACGACGATTGCCCAGCCACCGATCACGACGGGGCCACCGTCACAATATAAATAACGATAATGGAGACGAAGAACAGGAACCACAAGTAGTAGATGATGAAATAGATTATTATGCGGAAGGTCTTCGAATTAGAAGATTAGTCAACATTTTAGAAAATAATTATAATGTATTTCATCTTGACAATGTATAATAAGTTCGATTTTTCAATATAACACAAATATATACTTATATACTATTATGTGCACCGCTATAAACAGACAAAAATTAAAGAATTATCCTGAGAATATTTGGTTATACTTATAATCTTATACTTAAAACCACAACTTGGTACGTAAATAATAAAAATAAATTTTGTTTAAATTATTAAAAACTAAAAATAAGAATTAAATTTTAATTATAGGATTTGAAAATAATTTAAAGAAAATAAATTATTATTATTCTTCTTTTTCAACTTCTACCATTCCTAGTAATGCGGTGGCATACAACGAAATTGCCTCAGCGAGTTTTTCGACGCTGCCTGCAATAAGAGCAGCAGATTTTGCAAAATTTTCAGAGCTGTCTGAATATACCTTTGCTGCATTTTCTAATGTAGATAATTTTGATGTCTTAGTATGTGCTAAAAAAATGGAACATTTAATTTTTGTAATAAAATGTTGAAACTACTAACTTTTATTTGTTGGGCGAGAAATTTTAAATTTCGGTCGGGTTATTTTGGTTTTGATTGGAGTTTGATTTTCCAGTACCGGCAATTTTTCAAACCTTTCTTCGTTGCTGCTGTTGGATTCTACTAATTGAGTATTGTCGTCGTCCATAAATATAATCTCTGCAAATTGTATTATTTATATAACTTTAGCAGTTTCTTTACTTTATAGTTTACATGTTTAAATAAAATTGTTAATTATTACATTTTTATTGTTAAAATTTGTATTATTAAAAAAAAAAAATGGTGCGAGTGATGCGGATCGCCACTCAGCGCTGTGAAGTGCTAAACGCGAACCGAAAGCTAATGTTTACACATAAAAAATTAAACATATAGTACCTTCCAATTGAGGGGCGTATAGAGGTGACGAATCTGGTTTTTCGGGAATTAATTCCTCCGCCACTTCATTGCACCCCTCTATCGTATTCCACCCGACAAGTGCCATCAATCTTTCCTCATAATCTGTAAGTGGCGGAATTGTGGAAGCGCCGCCACCGGTTCCCGTTTGTTCCAATTTTAGTTTGCGACCTTTTGCTTTAGTTTTGCATTTCCAAACTTGTAAAAACTAGATGAAATTCATTACATAATATAAAAGAAGCTTTTTATTAAATAAAATTTACTCTTTTCCATTCGTCCCACGATTTTGTTGCTCCTCTGTTAATACATAACTGTTTTGTTAGGTCTTCCCATATTTTTTTTATTTCCGATGGTTTTAGTGGATGGGTTTTATCATCAATTAGCATTTTATTCTCTGTAATAAAGTTCAATAATATCTCTAATTGTTCGTTACTGGTTTTAACATTTCTGTTTCTGGGTGTTTTTTTATTTCCAGACATATTTCTACAGTTCACTTTGCTTTAAAACACAGTTGACAATACAATAACCTAACACGCGAACACACACGTCGAACGTTTCAAATTGCTGCTCTGCGCCTGCGCAAAGTTATATTGCATCTCACTTCACTATACATTTAATAACAGTTACTGAGTGATAACATTCATAGCAATCTTACTGGTAACAAACGTTACAGAATAGGCAAATAGGTCTAAGTTACTTCAAGTGTTGCTATAAGTGTTATTTAATAAATAGTAACGTTGTTATGCAGTAACAATCTTAGTAACGTGATACAGAATCGGGCTGTATATTACCGATCTTTTCAAACTTATGTCTAAATAAAACTTGTAGATGTTCAAAGTATGATATTCAAAGAAAGTCTTGGTAAATGCTTAATATTTCTATTTATTTGAATTTGGTGTCTATAACTGGATCAGTGTCAATAACTGGTGCAGTTACCTTATATATATGTGGTAATGCTCAATAATAACATAAGAGGGAAAAAAACAATATAATATAAAAAAATCTGATGTGGCCAGCACATAACCTCTCGCCGTATATTTTACCTGGCTGTATGCATAAAGCAAAGAATATTTTTATAAATACAAATAATATATTCATATAAATCTATGACGTATAAACTTCATTATTATTCAATAATAGCATGTCTCAACGTAAAGATATTTACCATAAATTATGTTACAATAAATTACAAAGTAGAGTTTACCATATATAAATATTAGGCTGGTAACAGCAATTTTCAATTCGAACAACTTTGTTTACTTTCTCTTCATATTCTTCTAGTAAAAACATTAATTTTGGGCGGTCTAAAATGTATATATCTGGATTGTGCATCTATTCTTATATATCTTCTTTTACATTTTATTTTTTCATACTTGTTATATCTAAATAACCTTAATTCCCTTTAATAAAGTGACGGATAGATTGCACTCCGATTATTCTTATATCGATGTGAAATTTTGTCAATATTTACAACTTACTTGAGAAGAATTTGATAGCTTTTTCGCAATTCAAAGTTACTCTAGTCTACAGTACTGGTGTACATTGTCCCATAATGTTTGAAACAAATTTAAGTCCTTCAACCTAGACTTGTCATCTCCATAATAGTCACAGATCAAGAATTAAGGGATTCTCCAAATACATTTTTCTTTCATTACTCATTATTTCTGACACTGACATTTATCTGTCAGTTACAAATAATTTAAATTTGCAACTATTTTTCATGGCATCCTTTCGGTTGTAAAATTAATTACAACATTATTTTATATATTATATTCCTTTTATCTCTAAATCTATAAAATATGTATAAAAATATTTAAATGTATCAGAAAGAGAATTTATTTTTCTTTAATATTATCAAGAAAAATTTTCAAAAAATAATATTTAGAAGATTTTTTTTCAAGAATCTTCTACTTCCGGTTGTCCAATTGTTACCAAAACCTTTTCAGATCTTCCCATGAATGTCCGATTGGGAAATACGTTGTTAAACAAATTTTAAGTCTTATAGTTTTTGAGTAACCGTCCTTCCAACATCCACACACACACACACACACACACACACACACACACACACACACACACACACACACACACACACACACACACACAGACATCATCGTAAAAATGTTAAAATCGGATTGTAGGGACCTTAAAACGTGCTTATTCAATAAAATCTGGATATGCGATTTTTAGCATGAATCCAATACCTCTCTTAGCGAGAGGTAAAAACAATATAATATAAAAAAACACTTTTTTCTATCCTTGCTTCTGAAATTTTAATATTTTTAACTCATTTTCTTTTCACCAAATTAATAAAATAATGTAGTTAAGTAATCATCTTGATTTTTTTCTGGGATAAACATGTTTTGTATAGTTTTATGTCACCGATTTATAACAATGAAAAAAATCTGTTGTGGCCAGCACAATACTTTCCGTCAATCCTATGTATTATGTATATATCCCATACATAAATTTTCTTGCAGAAGATTCTAAATTTCCAGTAAAATTATTTCATAAACAAACTATACAAATTGTACTTGACACTAACATCTTCGTCTTTAGCTTTCCTCATTCGTTAGGGGTTGCTATTTTTATTTTCTTCTTCCACTCATTTCTGTTTTACGTGTCGTTCTCATTCAGTTCCTTTTTTCTCAAGTCTTCCGTAATACAGTCCTTCCATCTTATCTTTGGTCTTCCTCTGTTTCTTCAACCTTCTATTACTAAGCTATTCATTGTTCATCCAATATATTCTTCATTTCTCCTCATGACATTTTCAAACCAATCTAATCATCTCTTTCTAGAAACTAGTAACACTAGAGTTATTTTCTTACCTGTCTTTCCGTGTATTCCCCAACATCTACTTCAACATCCTCATCTCTGTTATATTAATTTACTTTTTATTTATACTGACATCTGTCAATTTGAATTATATGAATATATTAGTTAGTTTCCATGTTATATCTATTGAATATGAAGTATAAAATGCAATCAAATCGTATAGAGAATAATATATTATTTAAGTTATAATAACGTTAAATATCAATAAATCAAATTTAACTGTTAAATCTTCAAATGAGGCTACTTCCGGTTCACCAATTATAACCAAATCTAACCAGTTGTTCTTCTGGATGTAAACTTGAGGAATATGAAAAAAATATAATTTTTGGAATAGTGGTATCCGAAAGTTTCATCACACACACACACATACACATACACATACACACACACACACACACACACACACACACACACACATACACACACACACACACACACACATCCACACACACACACACACACACACACAGAGAGAGAGAATTTGAATTAGCGCTAAGGAAAACTCGCTTTGAATAGATGGCGTATTTGTCACTCGGCCTCATTTACTTGCTAATTAAATGAGTAACAAACCGGGGGCACTAATATCAGCTGTTTCGAAAGTTACCTGAAACAGCTGATTGCCCGGTCTCTATGCATTATTTTTTTTCTTAATATCTTTAAAATCAGGTCTAGATTTATCATAGATTAAAACATATTTCTCAACAAGAGAAATTAATAATGCTTCGCCCATCTTGACAGCAATTTATATGTCAAACACAAACTGGCATTGACACACCTATTCTACTGTTTTGGAATGTCCGAACATACCCGATTAACATAACGTATCCGTCAGGAAATAAAATTTGGCCATATTCTATGTTTTCTTAAGTAACGTTATGTTATATTTCTTACGAAAACTATAAAATACAATACTGATTTACACACATCCATATTTTTTTATGTTATGCTATGATATGTTATGTTACGTTATGTAAACTCTGAAGCAGGCTTAAAACATGCTTATTCACTAAAAATTCATCATTGAATTTTTTGACCTGAGACAATACCTTTCTTATCTAAAGGTGACGGAAGGTAAAATATATATTTTAATGCAACAACTTTTATTATTCCGTCCCCCGTTTCTTAAGTTTTTACATTTTTCTTGTATTCGTCTTAAGATAAATACGAATAAAGGATACTTGATGCACTCATGATACCTTTTTCGTTTTATCCCACTTCCTTTTTCTCAAAGAATTGATAAAAATGTAAACATCTTGAATTTTTTATGGGTTTCATTTGTTCTATATATTTATGTAGTCATTTCAGTGATAGTATAAAAAAAATATATAAAAAGAAACACTTTTCCATCCTTCTGATTTTTAAATATTTTTCACTTATTTTTTTCCAACATTTAATAAAAAAATTAGCTGGATATAATCGTCTTGAATTTCTTATAGGTTAACTATGTTTTGTATAGTTTTATGTCACGGACTTAATACAAAGTAAAAAAAAAAAACAATGTAATTTAAAGAAAACTTTTTTATTCCGTCCCCCGATTCATAGGTTTTTACATTTCTTTCGTCTTCGTTGTCAACATAATTTAATTATCTTGATTTTTTTGTGTGTGCAGGTGCAGTTTGTATGTAATAGTGTCGTGGTGGTTGACTATTAGACTGTCTTGTAATAGTCTGCCATTGGATCCTTCGTACTTTCACAACTAGTGTACTTACAGAAACGACGTGTTTGTAGTATGTGTATCGACAAAAAAGGGATACCGGAGTACCCGGAGGAAAACCCTTTTACCAAATGATATTTATAGCATAAATTCACTACACAAATATGTATTTGCTCTTATTAGAAAGATGCCATGTTTAAAGTTACAAATGGGCTGTAAGTTTATCGGTATCTAACATTTCAATTCAAATTAAACATAAATATTTATACAGGATACAAGATGCAAACTCGTGGTACCTACTTCGTTTTATCCTTCTTCCCAAACAATTGATAAAACTATAAACATGAATATCTTATCAGTTTCCATTGTTCTATATATTTGTGGTAATACTTAATGATAACATAAGACAAAAAACACAATATTATAAAAAAAAACACTTTATATCCTTGCTTCTGAAATTTTAATATTTTTACTCATTTTCTTTTCCCCAGATTAATAAAAAATGTAGCTAAGTAATCCTCTTGAATTTCTTCTAGGTTAGATTTATAACGAACAAAGAAAAAAAAACAATATATTTTAATGAAGCAACTTTTTTTATCCCATCCTCCGATTTTTTTTTACATTTTTCTTGTATTCGTCTAAGATAAATACGCATAAAGGATACATGATGCACTCGTGGTACCTTCTTCGTTTTATTCTATTTCGTTTTATTCAAAGAATTGATAAAAATGTAAACATCTTCAATTTCTTCAAGGTTAAACATGTTTTGCATTGTTTTATGTCACAGACTTAAAACGAACAATGTAATTTAAAGAAAACAAATTTTTATTACGTACCCCGATTCGGCTGGGTATGAGGCGTCCTAATGTCCCTACATCGCCCCGTTCAATTCTCGCTTCGTTCAGTTTCATAACGTTCAAATCTTGACCATGAAGTTGGCGCGCACCAAAACGTTCATTTCTTGCCCTGTTCAAATACATACTTCACGCGCTCCCAAATTTAAACAGTACACTCCAAAGAACAAATTGCAAAGAAATATGTTTTATTCAGTAGAAATACATTTATACTTCTTGAGAATATTAATAGGTGTCGTAAAAATTGTGGAAATGTCAAAAAACTTAAATTGAAATAAATTTATTATGTACTGTTAAGTAATGATAGTAGTGTGTAGTAATGATATTACAAATGTATGAATCTTTATATACAGTATAGTTTATAAATATATTTTATATCAATACAGGATATTGCGTGCGTCATTAGAAAAGTTATAAAAGCATTCTAACGATGATTTTATTGCTAAGGAAAGGACGGGAAGATGATATAAGTTTTAGTTTATGTAGAATAGTGTTTGCGTAGTGTAGATATAGTTACTTCTTAGATACTTCATTTTTAGTATTTTTTACAGTTAAGCAAGTTTGTGTTTATTTGGTTTTTCATTTATTCATAGTTCTTAGCTTTATTTTTTAATGTGAAGTTTCAAGCAGAGCATAGAATAATCTACATAAGAAACTAGTTTCATATGATTCTGTTGTACCAGTGTGATACCAAATGTACACTTTTCATCGCACAGAATCACGTTGGTGTAACATTGGCTTTTGGCTTAAGTTTCCTGAAATTTGTTCGCTAAAGAAGAAGTACGAAAAGATGTCCGAAAGTTAACGGTGCCGTTAAAACTCAGAAGGTTTTGCGGAAACTTTTTGACATGCACCTAATATCTATTATGACATTTATAAAGAAAAAGAGGTTAGGATCACAAGAACTTTGATTTTTGGCGTCGATTACAATAATTCTTTTTTATAAAAATTGGTTTATTTCAGTGTAGTTTATTCAGAAATTTTATGTAGTTTAGTTTACTTCATAAATTTAGTTTGGTTAGAATTCTTAATTATTTTAATTAAGCACATATAGTTTAGTTTATTTCTCCATTTAATTTTAGTTAAATTTAATTCCTACATGTAATTTTGTGTACTTCTTGTTTTACTTTTGTAAACATGTCTGCTAAATTATTTTCTTATTCCACTTTTCCACAGTAGGTATATCTAATTACTTTACATTCCATCCTTTTTTAATAAACATTGTTTAAGTTATCGGTTTCCTGAAATCCTCTAGCAACTAAACATGCTTTTTTAACTCTATCATCTTTAGTTCTGAATATCCATTTTCCATCTATAGCTTTCTTCCCTTTTGGTAGATTGGTAACTGTCCACGTATTTTTATTATGAGCTTCTAATTCATTTTCTATTGCTTTGCTCCATTCTTCGTCTCTTGTGATCGCTTCTTCATACGTTTATGGATCATCTGTTATTAAACAATACGCTGTATATAATTCGTAATCATTCAAATATTGCGGTTTTCTTATTATTCTTCGAGTATTATTTCTTGCAATGGTTTCTCTATCTGATCTATTTACTTCCTCTATGCTTATACTTTCTTCTCTTTCGCTTTCTTCATTTAAAATATTTTTCTTTCAGTTTCTTCTTCTTCTTCTTCTTTCTTATTCATTTTATATTTTATTTGTGTTTCATAAAATTTAACGTCTCCGGAAATTATAATTTCGTCATTTATTGGATTCCATAATCTGTATCCAGTTTTTGCATATCCCACACCATTCTGGTTTCTTGAGCTCTTGCTTCCAATTTAGGATTTCTTGGTAATGTTATTGACCAAGCTTTTGCTCCGAATACTTTTAGTTTATATAAATCCAATTTTCCAATGTATATATTTGCAGGAATTTCATTATTGACAGCTACTGATGGACAACGGTTAAGTTGATATGCTGCACACATTATTGCTTCACACCATAAATATTTTGGCATTTCTGTTTCAGTCATCATCGTTCTTGCCTTGTTATATAGTGTACGGTTAAGTCTCTCTGATACGCCATTCTGTTGAGGAGAATATGGTTGTGTATACTGAATACTTATACCTTTCTTCTGACAAAATTCTTTAAAGTCATTTGATGAGAATTCACCTCCATTATCGCATCTTATATTTTGTACTTTTACCTTGTTCTGAGTATTTATCTCTCTTATATAATTTTTCAAATTCTCTGCTGCTTCTGATTTTCGTTTTAATAAATATATCTTTACAAAATGTGAATAATCATCTGTAACAGGTTGAAAATATTTATATCCTTCTTTTGAAATATGTGTGATAGGTCCTGCAATGTCAGTGTATAGTTCACCTATTGTATGACTTCTAGGTTTTGTTTGTAATTTAAATGGTAATCTAGTTAACTTACTTTTCATGCAAGATTCACATACTTCTTCAGACGTTGGTAGTTTCATTAGTTTCAAGCCTTTTCGGTTTAGATGTCCTAAACGTTGGTGCCATAAATTTTTATTGTTGCAAATGTTTGAATATACTTCTTCATATAATATATATCCTTGAAAAGTAAACAATCCATTTCTTTGATTGCAATTCCACACTTGATTATGGTTACGATTTATTATTTTAACACTGTACCTATCAAATATTATTTTATAATTTCTTTTTATTAATTTCTTGATTGACAATATATTATGGTACAATCTTGGAACTACCAATGCTTCTATATTTACTTTTCTTCCTTCACTGTATACTGTAATTATTCCCTTTTTATTTGCTTGTAAGGTCTCTCCATTTGAAATTTTTATTTTTATTTCATGTTCTAATTCGTCAATTCTATTCATATATTTTTCTGCATCTTCTTTTATTAAATTTTTTGTTGCTCCTGAGTCAACTATGAATTCTATAATATTTTCTTTAGTTTCAGCATTATGACATATTTCTTCTTCTTTCTGTGCAATAAAATTGAACTTTTCATCTTGCGTTATGTAGGGCATTACGTTGATTTTGATTTCTTCGATGAAAACCTCGTCCTCGATAATAATCTGGTTTTCTTGATCTGCTTTCTGATGCTTTATGGCCCTTCTTATGACATTTATAGCATTCTATCTGTTTTGATCTACTGAATGCCACTTCATCTGTTGTAGTTTTGTTACTTTTATCTTCCTGTTTAATTTCAGCATCCAGAAGACATGATTTTACAAAGTCTAAATTTATTTCTTTTTCTGCACTCGTGGTCTCTATTGCTGTTACAACATTTTCATAGCATTCTGGCAATGTCAATAGAAGATGGCATACCTTGTCAGTTTCTTCCATTCTACATCCACTACTTTCTAAATTATTTATTATTGTATCAAATTTAAGAAAATGTTCTTGCAATTTCTCGTTATTTTTGCATTTTAGTGTTAATAATTGTCTTCGTAAATATAATTTGTTGAATGTACTTTTTCTTTCAAATACATTTTCCAGACACTCAATCATTTCCTTTGCCGTTTTTCCTTTCTTTACATTTTCTAAATATTTATCTGATAGACATTGAACTGTAATTGATCTCGCCTTTGCATCAAGTTTTTTATTAACTTCTGTTGTATTATTTATTTCTAAGATTGACGTAATTTAATTCTAAATTTCCAATTTATAAAGTTTGTGCCATCTTTTAATTGAGGTAACAAAGCATTTTCGCTCGAAGCCATTTTTCTGTTATAATATTTTATTGATTATTTTTTTATTATTATTTTTGACTTTCTATATATTATACTTATCTTTATCCGTTCTATTTAATACTTGGGCATTACTGGGCCCATAACCTTTTAATATTCTGGTTTTATTAAAAGATATATTCACAAAATAAGGCCTTTTTATTTATTTGAACAATACAAAATTATGACATTATATTGTACGAAAAACTAAACATGTCAATCATCTATATTCAACAACTCTATGGAGACAGCATGGCTAACTTGTATTCTAACAAATAGTACTTCTTCTGTAGAGCCAGTAACAGCCTTTCCCTTACACCAATTTTCGAAAATGTTAAATTCTTTCTCATAACGGTATTTTGACTTAGACGGTACGATTTCTGAAAGAGCAACGTTCGCAGCTTCTCTAATATTTTCAGGAATATTACCTACTCATCCTGCAATGGAACACTTTTCCTGACTTGTTACGTAAATAACTATGTATTATTATTCTTACACCTGATTTTTGTGATCACGCTATCCCCATATACAAAATAAATAATTCATAAATTAAGAATTGTCAAATGACTTGTATTTCAAAATTCATTGTATCTAATAGTTTTTGGTAAATAGAGTCATACTTATTTTAATAATATATTTATTGCAAAACACATACATTTCATATTATATTTTTAACTAACTGTCATTCTCTTGTGTCGACGAAAAAAGCCTGGCAACGAACATGACATAAACAAATACTATTTTTTTAAGGTAAAAATGATCATAAAGAATCAGAATTATTTCATTAAATCCCCCCATTTCTTTGTGGTCATTTTTCTTCTTTACATGTAATGGTTTAAGTTCAAATTTTTCGTATGTTTCCATAAAGTCTCTGAAGTTAAATTCTTTGCCATCATATCTGCTTCAAGATCTTTGGTGTTTTTATATTGCATAGTAAGATAACCTTTTTCCAGTTCATCTTTGATGAAATAATACTTGCGATTGATATGTCTGGTACGAAGGCTAACTTTGTGATTTTTAGTCCAATTTATAAGTGCTTGTGAATCTGTGTTGATAATCATTTTATCAGGTTCTTCTCCGGTTATATCTTCTAATAATGACTTGACCCATATTCCGCAACAAATGGCATCGCAAGCAGATATTAATTCTGCTTCCATTGTTGATAACGCGACAAGTTTCTGTTTGCTACTTTTCCAGCTTATTAAGAAATCTCCGTATTGGATGATATATCCACCAAATGACTTTGCATCATATGTTGTACTCCAACTTGCATCTGATGTAATGTTGATTTGTTTACCAGATGTCTTAAATAATAAACCATAGTCCTCTGTTCCTTTTAAATACCTTAGGACCCTTTTTATGGCTATCCAGTGTATATATCGCGGATCTTTGCAGTATTGGGATAGATTACTGACTGCAAATGAAATGTCTGGGCGGGTTCCAACAGCTAGATACATCAGTGAACCAATGACTTCTTGATAGTTTTTTATAGGGAATTTGTTTGATTGTTCGTAGATATCGAGTTTTTCACCTATTGCACCAGGTGTTTTTACAGGCTTGCAGTTTTCCATATTGTATTTGTTCAAAATTTTCCTTACGTATTCCTTTTGACTCAGTGTGATGTTATTACTATTTCTTCCTATTTCTATGCTGAGAAACATATTTGATTTTGTTGTTTCCTTAAAACTTATGCTTCTTTCCAAAATACTGGTGACATCTCGTATGGTGTCTTCCGAATCAGCTATAATCAAAAAATCGTCAACATATATTCCACAGTATAAATTTGAGTTTCCTTCTCTCTTCACGTATATGCAGGGATCTGACTGCGATGGATGTAGTCCTGCTTCCTCCAAAATTTCTTTGAATTTGAAATACCAGCACCTTCCTGATTGTGGTAATCCATAGATACTTTTCTTCAAGAAACACACTTCCTTTAAATCATTAACATAACCCGGTGGTTGTTCCATAAATGTTGTTTCATTTAGATCAGCATTCAAATATGCTGTATTCACGTCAAAGTGTTTGATTACATAATTCTTTTGGGCGGCTAATGCTATAAGAATTCGAAATGAGTCCCATTTTATCACTGGACTAAAATTTTCTTCAAAATCAATTCCTTGTTTTTGACCAAATCCGAGTGCCACTAATCTTGCCTTGAAGATTTTTCCATTTTTATCATGTTTAACTTTATAAACCCATTTGCTTCTGATGATTTTTTTATTTTTTGGTCTCGGTACTAGCTCCCACACTTTATGTGAATTCATGCATTGTATTTCCTTATCCATGGCTTTCTTCCATTCTGTTCTTTCATCAGTTTTCATAGCATCTTCATAAGTCTTGGGTGTTTCAGTAGTTGCTAAATAAATATAGAAATCGTCATATTTCTTTGGAAGTTTGCTTTCTCTCTTAGGTCTTTCTTCTTTTGTCATTGTATTTTCCTCTTCAATAATTAATTCGTTATTATCACTTGCTTCTGTGGTAGATATGGCATTTCCATCATCTTCTATATCTGATAAATGATTCTGTTCTTCTGTTTCTGATACTTGACTGATTATTTCAATATCTTCATCTTGAGAGTTTAATGACTTATCTTTAAGAGAGTTATTTTTATCAGTTATATAATCTAAATTTAAATTGATTGGTTTCACTTCTGTACTTTTGTTTTGTTCATATCCATTTTTGTCTTCATTGAATGTAACATCAGATGTTTCATATATTTTATCTTCATCTTGATCATATATTCTATATGCTTTCCTTTCTCTAGAATATCCTATGAATATACCTTTCTTGGCTTTCGGTTCTAGTTTATGTCTTTTGTTGTTGTTCACCTTGTAATAGGCTAGACATCCAAATGGTTTTAAATGTCTTACAGATGGTTTTTTAGAGTAATACAGTTCCAATGGTGTTTTATCTCTGCGACTCTTTGTTGGTGTAATATTGTGCACATATTCAGCTGTAGCTACTGCTTCAGCCCAAAATTCAAGTGGTAGTTCACTATCAATTAGAAGGGTTCTAGCTTTATCTAGCAATGAACGGTTTGCCCTTTCAGCTAAACCATTGCTTCTTGGTGAATAGACCATCGTTTTTCATGTTTTATTCCTTTATTTGTAAAATATTCTTTCAAATTTCTGTCTAAGAACTCCATACCATTGTCTGATCTTATTCTTTTGACTTTAAAGCCTAGTTCATTCTCTCTTCTGACGATTAGGTTTTGTATTTTCTCACATGCTTCATTTTTTCTTGAAAGAAATTCCACAAAGTATCTTCTTGAGTATGAATCAACAACTACCATTATATATTTTCTTTCTCCCAGTGATTCTACTTGAAATGGTCCACATAAATCTACATGTAAAAGTTGTAAGGGTTTCTTAGTCATTTCAGAGTACGTTGACTTGTACGATTGACGAGGCATTTTCCCTCTTTCGCATGCTTCACATATTTCATCTTCTTCGTCGAATTTATCTAATCCTCTAACGATAGACCTCTTTTGCATCATCTTTATATAATCATTGTTTGTATAACCCAATCTTCGATGCCAAAGTTTCTGTAAATGTTCTTTGGTTTCGAAACATTCCTCATTTTTTATATTATCATTAGTTCGTTGTGTCATATTTATGATAAACATGTTATCTTCAAGCTCACCTTGGCAGATCAGCTCACCTTCTTCAGAATAAACATATGCTCCATCTTTCTTCAGAACAACTTCATTTCCATTTTTGACTATACTTGGAACTGACATAAGATTTCCTCTTAGTTTAGGCACATAAAGTACATTCTTTAATTTTAAGTTTGATATTTCTCCGTCAATCTCAGTAGATGTTCTAATATCTCCTCTACAAACAGTCTTTATCATTCTATCTTCTTCCGCAACATTTACAAATTTTTCTTCTTCTTTAATATTTTCCAACCAGTTTTCCTTTGATGTCATATGTGACGTACATGCTGAGTCTAAAATCCATTTCATTTCTTCTGGTTCTACCAATTTATCTCTAACTATCAAAGTGTGTTCTGTCTTTTCTTTGCATATCTCTACTTTTTCTTTACATGGATTTTCTCTTACAAATGTTGCATGTTCCCTCCTGATGTCTTTATGAATATTCAGCTTCTTAAATTGTTTAGTTGGGATTTTTGTCTTGGCGTTGTCCCTCCTAAAGGTTTTGTACTTGTCTTTGAACCAACAATCTTTTTCAATATGCCCTGGTTTGTTACATACAAAGCATAATCTCTGATTGTACATATTTCTTCGTTTATCTGTAACTCGGAAAGCTCTCATTTCATTTTTTGTTTCTATTTCTTTCTTCTCAAAATGTAGCAAAGTTTGTCTCATATCTGTGAAACTAATGCTTCTATTTGTTGATAGAGCAAGCACAATTGATTCGTATTTCTCAGTTAGTCCTTCAATGATATATCTGACAAGTTCACGTTCAGTAATTTGTTTTCCAAGTTCAGTTAGCTGGCGTGAAATTCCTTGTGCTCTTGTTAGATATTCCTCCATACTTTCACGGTTGGACTTTTTTAGTCTTGTCAACTCAAGCATTAGATCCAGTTAAGTATCGTCAAGGGCTCCCTCATATCTTGTCTTAATTGCATTCCAAATTACCTTTGCACTCTTAATGCCTTTATATGCAATGGCTTGTTCATTAGATAATGATAGAATTATAATTCCTAGAGCTTCTTTATTTTTCTTGTTCCACTCCTTATATATTTTCAGAATATCTTCTTTACTTTCATCTTTCGTTGGTTCATCGTTTTCTATTACATCTTCGTATAGTTGCTTTGCTTCAAGCAAGGCTTCGATTTTCATACTCCAAACATTATAATTTTTCTCAGTTAGTGGCTGAATTAATATCCATAATGAGAAATTGTTAAATATCTCACCATTTAATTCATTCAATAAATTATCCAAATCAGTCCAATGGGTGTTAATCCAATAGACAGTTCAGTTCTTATGAACTACGCTATGGGTGTAAATCCAATAGACAGTTCAGCTCTTATGAACTACGCTATGGGTGTTAATCCAATAGACAGTCCAGCTCTTATGAACTACGCTCTGCTACCAATTTAATAGTTTTTGTTAAATAGAGTCATACTTATTTTAATAATATATTTATTTCAAAACACATACATTTCATATTATATTTTTAATTAACTGTCATTCTCTTGTGTCGACGAAAAAAGCCTGGCAACGAACATGACATAAACAAATACTATTTTTTTAAGGTAAAAATGATCATAAAGAATCAGAATTATTTCATTAGTATCACATTCCTGTGTAAAAACAATACAATAATTAATAAAATGTCACTATCTAAACATACAGTATTCTCGTTGCTTTAATTTGCTAATTTAAATTCATATACATATTTTCTGTCAATGATTTTGTTATTAAAAAAAATGTTTTTAACATGGAATAATAGTACCACAGAGATTATGTTTTTTGAAACATATTTAAAGTAACAAAGCCTTTTTGTTTGATCAATTTTCTTCTCTTCACACCATTTTATATATGTGTCATAAGCCAAGTGATTATTCGTCATTTTTTTAGTTAAAATAACACTTGATGCTTCTATTTTCCACTATATCTGTTTTACATCGCTTGAAGCCTTGTTTTATTTTAAAATTCTATAAATCGGTATAAAATTATTTGATTTCCCTGTTATTTACTATTTTACATAAAGAATTAGTTAAATATCATGTTAAATTACATATTTTGAAACTATTTTATTTCATATTCTTTTATCTTTAACAAAACCTGTACAAATATCGTCACTGTAATAAAATGTAAAGTGTATTATAAAAGTTATAACAAATTTATACCTTTAAATAATTTATAAATATTATAGTACATTTTCTTCGTTTAATTTATTAATAGAAATATCATCTTCCCGTCCTTTCCTTAGCAATAAAATCATCGTTAGAATGCTTTTTATAACCTTTTCTAATGACGCACGCAATATCCTGTATTGATAATAAAATATATTTATAAACTTTACTGTATATAAAGATTCATACATTTGTAATATCATTACTGTGTACTTTAACAGTACATAATAAATTTATTTCAATTTGAATTTTGTGACATTTCCACAATTTTTACGACACCTATTAACATTCTCAAGAAGTATAAATGTATTTCTACTGAATAAAACATTTCTTTGCAATTTGTTCTTTGGAGTGTACTGTTTAAATATGGGAGCGCGCGAAGTAGGTATTTGAACAGGGCAAGAAATCATATACATCAGCGGTATATTTTCTAATACGTATATGTTGTGAACAAACATTATACATTGCATTACCATGACCTAACAGATATACCAGTGGTAATTATTATAGAAATTAAGGAATAAATGACAATAAAGTATATATTAAACGAAAGAATAAATAAAAATAATACATATAAAATTATCAGACGCAGGTAATTTATTAATTTTGATGATACTAACCACATAAACTTTATAGGTTATGTCAGTATATAATAAACAAATGTATTTATTCCCTAAATATCTTGAGAGTGCCGCATCGAAATTATTATAAATAAATAGTATGTATTATAACAAATATGCTCATATATATTTTGTAATAGAACCACCTGTAGGAAATTTGTAAAAAAAAAATAAAGTTTACGTTATCTATCCTATGTGCATATTTTTTTAGATATCTCCTATATAGTGCCGCGTGCCGCCTTGAAATTAATATAAATAAATAGTATGCATTATAACAAATTATATAATATATATTTTAATATAGCACCACCCGTAGGAGGGTGTGAAAAAAGTTCATAAAGAAAGTGTGACCTGTCCTACATTTTTATGTAATCTTAGATATCTGCTATAATATAAGTTCGCGTGCCGCCTTGAAATTACTATAAATAAATACTATATATTATAACAAATTATTCAATATATATTTTAATATGGCACCACCCGTAGGAGGGTGAGAAAAAAAATCATAAAGATTGTGCGACTCGACTTATATTTTCGTATAATCTTAGATATTTCCTATATAAGTCCGCGTGCCGCCATGAAATTGTTATAAATAAATAGTATATATTATAACAACTTATATAATATACATTTCAATATGGCACCACCCGTAGAGGGGTGTGAAAAAAAATCATAAAAATTTTGCGATCCGCTTTGTATTTTTGTATAATCTTAGATATCTCCTATATAAGTCCGCGTGCCGCCATGAAATTATTATAAATAAATAGTTTGTATTATAACAACTTATCTAATATACATTTCAATATGTGTTACAGTTTCATTTTTATAAATTAATTTGCCACTAGGCAATCCGTTCTTCAGGGAAGATTTTAGTAAATCATAATTCGACGACGTATTCATTGACTATTCACTGGTAATTTGTTGCAGTTTGAACATGTGTATTTCGGAAGCTTTTCTGTTTTTCATTTCTTTCTGAAGTTGGTCGTAGCCAAAGACACAAGTTCTCAAGTTTTGTGCATTGTGTTGAATTGTTTTTAGTGAAGTTTCTTCATACCAATTTTATTGGGATTTGTGGAACGTGTACTGAGGAATTACTGTCCAACGGGAATATCCCCGGATATATTGTGGGTTACGATCATCAGAAAAACTAACAAGCCGCACATCGCATCAACTTAGGTAACCGAATTTATATTGTTATTCAGTCATTACTAAACACAAATGTTCATATATTGTTTGTTTAACAATGTCATATTATCTTTATAGTATTCATAGTCCTTCTAGAGTATTTTTGTAGTACTTTTCATTGAATTTAAAACCATATGTCATGGAGCCATATGGCTGCCAGTGGCGTACGGTCGCCATTTTTCATTGGACACCAACTTTGAAACTCTTTTAGGTATTTTTTTTTCTCTTCTTTTTGCTACCTATCGTATTTTGGTTTGCGATAATTCTCGCTTTCCATCTCACCAAATTGGCTTATTTTGGAGAGCTGCATCGAGATATTGAGACGTACAATACCATACTCGGCGCCTAACGACAGGCCCGTAGCCAGGATTTTTTCTCGGGGGGGGGGCTTCGAGATTTTAGGAAATGGTGGGGAGGGATTAATTAATTTTCCTCTACGTAATTTTTCGTGACAAACGCGGGAGAAGGCCATTTTTGCAGCCCGAAGGGCTGGAAAAGTGGGCTTTATCCCGCGCGTGTTAAGAAAATTGACTTTTTTCCAAAGTGAAAATTCACGTTTTCAAAAAGCTAATATTCACTTTCTCGTAGTGAATATTCACTGTTTCAAACAGTTATAAGTCGTGTACTACGGAAAAGTGAAATTTCACTTTTTCAAATTTAGATAGTATGATAGATACCTTTGGATAGATGTAAACGAAATTTATAAGAATTTCGGGGGGGCTTCAGCCCCTCGAGCCCCTCCCCTGGCTACGTGGCTGCCTAACGAGGATTTGATCCGGCGAGAGACAGAGAAAACTGCAATAACCCGGAATAGTGGACATGCATCCACGCTATTGCCGCCTGGTATAAGGACGACAGGACGTCACCCGTTGCAGCTAAGCCAATTTATTTTGTTAACCATTATTTGCATGATCTATAATTTTATGGGTTATTCATTTTTGAATTTTTATTTTATGAAATATTATTTCTATGAATTATCATTCTTCGGATTTGTGTGTTCGATTGTAGATATATTGTTGCTACGTTATAACAATCAAGTTTATGAACTCGATATAAATTCCTATATTTTTCTTTTAACTTAATATTATCAATTATAATTTTATTGAACCATGGCGGAAATTTTGAAAATCATCAACATTATCGTATTGAAATAAACAATCCCAATTTACGAGGGTCATTCAATAAGTAAAGAGACAAATGGCTATAGCTCAAAAACGGTTTATTTCAATCTTTCAAAATTAAGGCTATTTTTCAATATAATCACCCCCCACAGTTATGTACTTGTCCCATCTTTCTTGCAGCTTCCTAATTCCCTTGGCGCAGAATTCTTTCGATTTACCCCGAAGCCACTTTTGCACCGCTTCCTTAACTTCCTCATTGTTAGCAAATCTTTTTCCACGTAGGGCGTCTTTGAGTGGTCCAGACAGGTAAAAATCAGATGGAGCGAGGTCGGGACTGTAGGCAGGATGAGGTAAGACCTCCCAACCCAATTCTTGAAGTTTATCACGGGTCAGCTGGGCTGTATGAGGGCGGGCGTTATCGTGCTGAAGAATGACTCCTTTTGACAAGAGTCCACGGCGTTTGCTCCTGATAGCTGGTCTAACTTTGTGTTCTAGCATCTCAGAGTAGTATTGGCTATTGATAATATGTCCGTCAATCCTCCATTCCAACGAGAGACCAGAAACTTCCACTGGACGTCCACATCGGGGTTCATCACCTACACTTGTTTGGCCACTTTTAAACCGATCAACCCACTTGTAAAAATTCGCACGGTTCATACAACTTTTACCGTACTGTATTAACATTCTAGAAAAAAATTCACTTGGTTTTACACCTTCAGCGACTAAAAATCTAATGACTGAGCGCTGCTCTTCTAAGGTGCAATCTTCTAGTGGACTTGCCATGGTGAACTGAAAATTTTGAGGTTATGTTGACATAAAATGATAAAACAGCTGATCAGAGCATATCCCAAGGTTGCCAACTAACACCCCTGAAAAGATTGTACACATTCATTGAATAGTTTTAAAATTATAGAATTTGTTTCTTTACTTATTGAATGATCCTCGTAAATTTGACAATAGATTATAAAGTTAAATTATAAAATGTCGAGTTGCTATAGGAAGAATTAGAGGTTTTATTGTACGTACAGAGAGGCATGTTTATGTTTAGTGCAGGATGATGATCATCTTAACAAAATATCTAGAAAAGATTTAGACTAAGCTTGACTTATTACATATTTATGACAAATGGACATTGTTTAAATGATATGTTTATGATTAATTTTCTCTGTTTGAATATTCTTAATATTATTAGAAAATAAGGATCTCATAATTTATGGAAAGAAAATGAAGTATGAAACATAATAACAAAAATCAACATAATCTAAAGGATATTTTTATTATAATATAAATATATATAAAGAACTTTTGTCGATATTAATCTTTTGATATGAAACTTTTCTCCCATATGGCTGTGTCGTACATGTGGTTTTCAAGTGATGGAAATACGTTTTTCATTAAAAACTCTGTGAAAGTGCAATTAATGTGTTCGTATATATATTTTTTCTATTGGTAGCCTTCCGTTTGTCACTGTCACCATTCTTCTTAATTTTTTTTTTTCACTGTAGCCCATATTTTGACAACTCCTTCCGAACCCAAGTAACACTGCCGACGGTCGACCAAAAAGTCGATTTCAGGTTGATTTTAAGTCATATACTGCCGTCTAATCTGACGTCTATACGACGACAATGTGACGTTGATTTTTGGTCTGAAATAGGTCTATTTAGACTTCTAATCCGACGTCTATATGACGACACTGTGACGTTGATTTTTGGTCTGAAATACGACTATTTAGACGTCAGATTTGTGGTCGCTATGATGTCTATATGACGACTTTATGTGGTCATAATTAGGTCTATTTAAAAATTCATATTCATATTTTAAATTTATTTACTTGTGCAATTAATAACACACGAAGGGATATATTATTTTTATTTATATATCAATTCATTATGCAAAAATATATATAACAATATATTGTTTATTATAAAGATTTTTAAAATTAGAATAAATGTAATATAAAACTTAATTTATATTTGCATATATGTATAATATATATTTTTAATTATGTATTGTCATTACCAAAATCTACGAATAGAAGCAGATTGGCTCACCCAAATATAGATAAGCCGTGGTGATATTTATATTTTATTTATTTAACACATATTACATGTTTACATAATTAGTAATGCGAAACGGAAACAATTTATACCTATTATATTTTTTGGTAAATATAAAAACAAAGATTTATCTATATAGTTTTACGGTTTTACCTAAGCATTTCCTATAGCTACAAAAATTCCACTTTGCTAAGTTTTCCAAGAATCTTTACATCTTCCCTTTCAAGCTATTCTAGAACGATTGGTTTCAAGTGAACCATCGACAAAGAGACATCATAGTGATTTTTAATACATATTTCGATTCTGGTGATCTTGACCAAGTTGCATTTTTTTTTAATGCAAACTTAATTTTTAATTTCTCTTTTGTATAGTTTGGCATTTTCTGTAATAGAATTTGTTGGTACAAATTCTATTCAAACTGCCGAAATGTTGGCTGCGTAATAAAAATAATAAAATTTATTGCGCTTGGCCCGAAAATTTGAAATATAAAAAAAAATTGGTTCGGGCAATTAACAATTATTCCCAGTAGCCCAATTCTGAACATAAATTATACGAGGTGGAGATTTTAGAATAATTTGGTAAGTTGAAAGAATTATATTTTCATTTTTGTATTTACAACTCTTCTCTAAAATTAAATGAAATACAGCTTACAGCAAAATAAAAATAAATCAAATAAAAATTGACATGTGCTCAGACTACTGTATCTGTATGAACGCACCCTCCGCCATTTTTGTGTTGTGTCATGTCCAGCATTTTAATTACCACGGGAGAATACTGAACATAACATTTCTTAATACGAACATTGAAAATTTAGTATATTGTAAGTAGATAAAATTGTGCTTAATTGCTTATGACAATTATTTTTTTATAGATATAGTAAGACACGAAGCGAAGTGCCATTATGAAGAATATAAACACGCAATCATAACCAAGAGATGGTGAACTAGTTGAAATATGCACCACATAAGAACGTGGAAATAAATACATAAATATTTTTTTTTGTAGATATAAGATGCATTATTTAATTAATTAATTTGTATTTTTCGTAATATTTTTTTAAATACTTTTTATTGTTTATATTTATTATTGATATATTATTTTGCATTAATATTTTTAATTTTTACCTCTCGCTAAAAGAGGTATTGGATTCATGCTAAAAATCGCATATCCAGATTTTATTGAATAAGCACGTTTTAAGGTCCCTACAATCCGATTTTAACATTTTTACGATGATGTCTGTGTGTGTGTGTGTGTGTGTGTGTGTGTGTGGGATGTTGGAAGGACGGTTACTCAAAAACTATAAGACTTAAAATTTGTTTAACAACGTATTTCCCAATCGGAAATTCATGGGAAGATCTGAAAAGGTTTTGGTAACAATTGCACAACCGGAAGTAGAAGATTCTTGAAAAAAAAACTTCTAAATATTATTTTATGAAAATTTTTCTTGGTAATGTTAAAGAAAATTATATTCTCTATCTGAGACATTTAAATATTTGATTATACAGGGTGTTAATAAAAAAACTTTACACACTTTAGCAGGTGATAGTAGAGATGAAAACAAGAAAAAAAATTCTAATACACTTAGGTCCAATACTCATTGGTTTTTAGAAAATTTATGTATGGAATTTGTACATAATACACAGGATTGACGGAAGGTATTGTGCTGGCCACATCAGATTTAACAACTAAGGACTCTAGGTGTTTACGATCAAGTGCGTGAGTCTCTTCGACGACGGCTGCAACTTTGTTTACAATTGATCACACACACACACACACACACGCACATACGAACACACACACACACATACAGACATCATCGTAAAAATAGTAAAATCGTATTGTAAAGACCCTAAAACGTGCTTATTCAATGGAAACTCACCACCGATTTTTTTGACCAAAGACAATACCTTCCTTACCTATAGGTGACGGAAGGTAAAAACCAAGTTCACAAATAACTAATGAGTTTAACACAAGATGATGTACCGGGCGCACGATTTGTGTTTAAAAACATTGAAGACAATTCCGTCTTACAGTTGAAAAGATGGTTAGAATGCCGGGGTTTAAGGAAAAGTGGAAATAAACATGAATTAATCGAAAGTTACATGTTCATGTTTCTTTACAAAAAATGGTTGTTGTGATCACGTGGGACCAAATATGGATCACGTGATAAACGTCAAACTTAGAGCTAAATCTTGCTCACTACATAACTAATTATTAAATACTTTTTTACACACTAGATGGCGACCAAAATATTTGAATTGTATAAGTCCCCATTGGTACTCGCAGTGTTGTGACTTGTGACATATGAAAACAAACAACAAAAGCAATTTTTTCACTTAAAATGGGGCTTGGTATAACAGAACATTTTAGATTTCTGGAAGCAACAGCTACTTCTAGATGTATTATAGAAGATATGTTAAAATGTATTTATAATTTTATATATTTATATACATATATTCAATCAATCGAAATTGAAGATCGCAAATGAGCGAATTATAAACGCTAACCACATAATAACATGTGGAATATTAAAAAATGATGGTATAATGTGGGTAATATTTGCACTTTGTCTGCAAACCAGTGCAATTTCTGCAAAGCCACATGAAATCAAAATACATTTAGAGAAAATTTAAAAATTATTAGTGCAGAATTCACGTGTAAAGCTAGGCAAAGACAAGAAAATATGTAATTATCCGATTTAAAATGACGAGAACAACGTTTCATATGTTTTGTTATATGTTTTGCACTACGAATTGCATATTCCCATGCTTTTCGTCGATCCATGTCCATTTCAACACATGCTCTTCTCTTGTCGTAATTTTAACTTTATTTTGGCCATGTTTCGGAGAATTATAAAACCCAATGCCTGTGTCTCGACCAGATCATCAGAATACACAACAATTTGTACGACTTTTTCCCATTTTTATTCACATTAAATGATCAAAACACATGTAACTCAAGCATACAGTCACAATATAGTACCAAATCGGAAAGTTCATATTTTTCCCACCAGATGTCATGTCACAGCTTGTCAGTTGTCAATAGTTTTTCATCGTACATTTCATTTTCATCGTACATCGTACAGAATCATACAGGTGTGACCTAGGCATTAAATAAGTTGTTATAATATATATTATTTATTTATAATAATTTCATGGCGGCACGCGGACTTATATAGGAGATATCTAAAAAAATATGCACATAGGATAGATAACGTAAACTTTATTATTTTTTTTTACAAATTCCCTACGGGTGGTTCTATTACAAAATATATGAGTATATTTGTTATAATACATACTATTTATTCATAATAATTTCGATGCGGCACTCTCAAGATATTTAGGGAATAAATACATTTGTTTATTATATACTGCCATAACCTATAAAGTTTATGTGGTTTGTATCATCAAAATTAATAAATTACCTGCGTCTGATAATTTTATATGTATTATTTTTATTTATTCTTTCGTTTAATATATACTTTATTGTCATTTATTCCTTAATTTCTATAATAATTACCACTGGTATATCTGTTTGGTCATGGTAATGTTTGTTCACAATAGGTTGTGTTAGAGAAGTGGCCGCTAGAATCACTCTGGTATAGTCAAATTTTTTGACTCTGTCGGGTACAGTAATAAAACTATAAATGAACTATAAATATCGCAATTATGATAAAGCGGCATATCCTTTACTTTTTGCAGTATAATACTGTTTGGCATCGGCCCATATTTTTGTGCCGCTCTATTCATGCATTGAATCAAACGTCTGCCAGGTATGTATAGAAAAACAGCCATACAGTCCTTTAACATAAATGAATAGAGCGGCTCAAAAATATGGGCCGAAGCCAAACAGTATTATACTACAGAAAGTAAAGGATATGCCGCTTTATCATAATTGCGATATATATAGTTCATTTATAGTTTTATTACTGTACCCGACAGAGTCAAAAAATTTGACTATAGTTAAGTATGTATGTAATAGTGTAGTCTGCCGTACTTTCACATAGAGAACAGAGATGGCTCTGCCCGAGAGGTTAACTAGTGTAATCTCAGAAACGGCACGTTTGCAGTATGTATTTACGAAAAAAGGATACCGGAGTACCCTTTTTCCAAGTGATATTTGTAGAATTCACTACACAAATACGTGAGTATTGGCTTTTATTAGAAAGATACCGTATGACGGTTTAAAGTTAGTAATCGACTGTAAGTTTCGTCAAAAACTATTCTTTTTGTTCCATACTAAATTTTGAAAATTAGTAGAATAAAGAAGTTTTCTATAATTTAATTATATGTTGATCAGTGATCATTAATATTTATTTTCCTTTCGAATTTATTATTAAATTATTTTCGTACGAAAAATTACAACTAAGCATTAAACAATTATTGTTAGGGATTAACTATTTGTCACCAATATTGAATTGTCACTAATATCGTTCTTAAGTTGGCAACACTGCCGTGATCCGAGGCTCGTTATCTCGATGTACTTCGCCCTCTTGTCAAAAATCTGTTTAACTGACTGTCGACGTGCTAAACTGAATCCGCCGGCATCGGTGGTGAAAAGTGTCAGTAGCAACCGAAATTCAAGCCTGCGAGGCAGAGAAATTGTTAAACAAGTGCTTCACTGCATTAGAGGCGTCTTTAATGCGAATTGCATTTGTAATAAACACGCCTCAATTCAATCTGGTCCAGTTTATTTCCTCTTCCGCCTCCTGTGAAAATACTCAACAGGTTATGGGCCCAGTCATGCCGTGGACCTCGGACCAAAATTGAGGCAAATATTCGTCAGACACGTCTGAAAAGTCTGTCACGTCAGGCACGTTGACCACGTCAGACAACATTCAAATCGACCGTCAACCGACCCAGCCCCGAGAACGGTCGACTGCCAGTCAAGTCCATGTCAGAAGCTGCCCTTCTTCACGCCTGTCATCGAACGAGCAGCCCACGCAGCGACGAAAAAACTCACGCGTCAAGCAAATCGCAAGTACTAGTCACAGAGAAACCGCGAGTGTTTGTAACTTTTTGTTTAGCAATCGCGAAATTGAATATATCTTCTATTTTTGAATATTAATTATTCATATCGCAATATTACATAGTATTATATTATTGAAAGCTATTTACTAGTAATTCCGAGCGATGGATACTATAAAGTCGCATCTCGAATTATTGTCCGAAGATGCGCGCGGCAAAGTGAACTACGATTCATGGCGTTTCAAACTAGATTTAACCTTGAAAACTAAAGATATTTTCGATGTAGCAACCGGTTGCAAGGTTAAGCCAGAGGGCCGGGCCGATGATGAGCAGGTAAAAGCTTCTGTCAAAAAGGACTTAGAAGCTCAAGCGCTGATAGGGCTCAATGTAAACAGTAACATTGCGCGAAAAATATCAACATGTTTAGACGCGAAATCGATGCTAGATAAGTTGACAAATTTGTACGGCAAAAGGCCTGATATTACGACAGAGGGTCTGCAGCGAAAATTCTTTGGCTACGTGTACGATCAGAACAAGTGCGGGCGAGAATTGCATAGAAATTATGCAAATCACTGACCTTCTGTCAGTAGTAGGGGAACCTACACCTCCTGGCTGGATCATGACGCGCATCTTGGGGATACTGCCACCAAAGCTGCACCATTTTAGAACAGCCTGGGACAATGTGAGTGCAGCGGACAAGACCCTGGACATCATGGTGGAACGCCTCCGAGTAGAAGAAGACAGGCTCAACGACAGCGACAGGACCAGCGGACCATCCACCAACATCGCTCTGATCACCAGGAATGCCAACAACCATGGACGTCAACATCCCTCAGGACATCACAGCACGCCAAAACAGGAACAGTCGATTGTCAGCAGCTGCAAGTGTGGACAAAAGGGGCATGTGAAAAAGCATTGCCGAAATAAACCCTGTGCCAAGTACATTGGCTACTGTAAGGAGCACTACAACTGCAACACATGTGAAGCAAAGGGCCACTTCGCCAAGGATTGCACCAGGAGACCAGACGATCGGCGCAGCAACGATGGGGGTGGAAGGAGTGACTCCAGACAGACCAACAGGAGGGCTTTGATCACCATAGGACTCTCGACAGCAAGCCTGAATGAGCTCAACGCACGACAGGATGTCAGGAATCATTGGTATCAGGACTGTGCCGCGACTGAGCATATGACGTCAAACAAATATTGGTTCTCCAACTTCGTTGAATTGGAAGTCACTCACGACATAACCATCGGCGACTTCACCCGCCTGAAAGCAACTGGTAAGGGAGACGTAGAGCTTGAAGCCTACAACGGGAAGCGATGGTACCAAGTCATTCTTCAAGATGTTCTATATGTGCCAAAATTGAATATTAACCTATTTTCTGTAAGCCAAACCCTACACAGGAACTATGTGCAATCAGCGGACAAGGACAAGTTGATTTTCAGGACCGCAGGCAATAATGGCCATGGCAGAACGAGAAGGAACCCTGTTTAAAATGATGCTGCGACGAGAAGACACCAGTAAGTGCCTGATCACCGAGTCTATCAGAACCTGGCATGAACGAATGGCGCACCAGAACGTCAAATAAATGCGCGATGTCCTGGACAGAAAACAAATCAAGTACAAAGACGACTGGCACAATCACGTGTGCGAAGGGTGTACGTATGGGAAGCAGCACCGCGTCTACCATCCACGGAACGATGAGATCGCCCGACAGCAGCTGGACCTGGTACACGTCGATATGTGCGAAATGAACGTCACATCATTGGGAGGAGCGAAGTATTTCCTATTATTCAAGGACGACTATACGCACTACCGTACTGTTTACTTTTTAAAGACCAAGGACGAAGCACCAAGTAAACTACAGCTATACCTGAAAACGGTGGGAAATTAATTCGGTAGACAAGTCAAATGTCTTAAATCAGACAACGGTAAGGAAATAAAGAACGCCCGAACTAGAAAGACTAGAGGATCTGTGGATCTTCCACACCTTCTCCGTCGCCTACACGCCAGAAAAAAATGGCAGAATAGAGCGAGAAATGCAAACTGTTGTGGAGGCTGCCCGCTCCGCCATTCATGCTCGCGACCTAGACATGAACCTGTGGGCTGAAGCCGTTAATTACTCCGTGTTTACGCTGAACCAGACAGGAACTAGTACGCAGAAAAGACTGAGCCCTGCAGAGATGTGGTTTGGACGACAGGTCAACCCCAGTCGACTCCGCACTGCCATACTGAACGAGATAGGAGATATATCTGTGTCAGCTGCCCTCAAGGACAAGAAATGGCGCCAAGCCATGTCTGCCGAGATGGAGTCCTTGAGGAATATGGGAAAAAGGGATGCTGACGAGCGAAGAGAATAAGGTCAACGACAGACCTGTGTCAGCCGGGACACTCTATCGGGAAGTCATAGGGAGCCTGATGTATCTAGTGACAATCTCACGTCCGGATATCAGCTATGTCGTAAACTACTTGAGCCGATTCTGCAGCAAACCCATGGTGAGCCATTGGAAGATGGCCAAGCGAACATTGCAGTACTTGAAGGGAACCAGTGATACCGGGATCTTCTTCTACGGAGACGAGAGACTGACTGTTTACTCTGACTCGGACTTTACAGGGGACGCAGAATCTGGACACTCAACGAGCGGAATTCTAATAATGAGAGGAGGACCAGTCGTTTGGAGTACCCAGAAACAGCGACTCGTCGCAACTTCCACCGCAGAAGCTGATCATCGTGTTGCAGTATCAGCTATCGATGATATAAGTTGGGTAAAAAGGATTGGACGCGAGTTGGGAGTCATCGAGTCGGATCAACCAATCCCTCTATTCGTGGAAAATCAGTCGGCAATTCACATGCTGCATAGTGCACACGAGGGCAAGACGGTTAAAGGCAATAAACACATCGAGATACCTCGCAAATTTATACAAGAGCACGTCGGTCGGATTGTTTCAATTTATCATGTAGCCAGCTCAGACCAGCTGGCGGATATCTTGACCAAGCCGAGGCCCGTTATCTCGACGTACTTCGCCCTCTTGTCAAAAATCTGTTTAACTGACTGTCGACGTGCTAAACTGAATCCGCCGGCATCGGTGGTGAAAAGTGTCAGTAGCAACCGAAATTCAAGCCTGCGAGGCAGAGAAATTGTTAAACAAGTGCTTCACTGCATTAGAGACGCCTTTAATGCGAATTGCATTTGTAATAAACACGCCTCAATTCAATCTGGTCCAGTTTATTTCCACTTCCGCCTCCTGTGAAAATACTCAACAATTATATATAATTCAGCTATGAGAGTTTTATGATTTAAAATATTAATTGAACGGAGAACGGATACGTTCACCAACAATACATGTTTCAATATCTCCTATTCCTGATTTAAATCAAATAAAAATTATGTACAGATTTTTTTCTTTAACATGTCCGATGAAAATCATCTACGAATTGTAGGAATTATTGACTTTAGATCCGCCCATTCTGGCAAATTCAGTAGTGTCGTTTACTTTACTTAGTTTTTGTGAGGGTACATAAGATACTATTGCTATTTTATTATTATAAAAATATGTATTACAGTGAAAGCATTCAAAATTCAAAACTAATACAACTGGTAAGTTTATTATTGCAATCGAGAAAAGAAACGAGATAAGATTAAGATTCATACAAAGAAACACAAGACAGAGTAAGGAGGAGTATGAAAAAGCAAGAATAGAATCTAAACGAATTATTAAGAAGAAAAAGAAAGCTTCTATAGAAGAATATATCGGAGATTTAGAGGAAGCCAAATCAAATAACGAAAGTAGGAAGTTCTATAGGAAAATTGGTCAAATAACACAAAAGCGAACAGTAAACACACATCTTATACGAAAGAAACAAGGAGAATTAATAGGAGATGAAGAGACCCAGCTAAAGAGATGGAACGAATATTTTCAGGAATTGTTGAACAATCCTAACAGTGAAACCGACGATGAAGAAATGAACCCTGAGCCTGTATTTAACGATTTAACCAATGTAGCTCCTCCGACATACCTAGAGGTTAAGACAACAATACAGAATCTTAAGAATAATAAAGCCGCGGGTATCGATGAGCTGCCAGCAGAACTGTACAAAAATGGAGGAGAAAAACTTCTTACAGAAATACATAGTCTGATAAATGATATTTGGGAAAAGGAACAAATCCCTGAAGAATGGACTAAATCAATTATTATACCAATTCATAAGAAGGGCGATAAAACTCACTGCGAAAATTATAGAGGGATAAGCCTGCTGTGTATAATTTACAAAATATTATCAAATATAATTTACAATAGATTAACTCCATACGCTGAAGACATCATAAGCGATTATCAAAGTGGGTTCCGGGAAAACCGCTCTACAATTGACCAAATTTTTAATGTTAGACAAATCAACGAGAAAGCGATAGAGTTTAATCAAAATATATGGCACATGTTTATCGACTTCAGATCGGCTTACGATAGTATACTACGGCAGAAACTGTATAAAGCGATGGTCGAACTAAAGATTCCCAGTAAATTAATTAAATTAACACAGATGACGATGAAAGGAACAACAGCCTCTGTTAGGGTCAATAATAATCTTACGGAAAACTTTGCTGTAAGAGCAGGATTACGCCAGGGCGACGCCTTAGCGCCGCTACTGTTTAATATAGTACTGCAGAAAGCAGTGAACCACACAAAAATAAACCAAAGAACGGGCACAGTATTTTTAAAATCCACGCAACTCATAGGTTATGCTGACGACCTTGATATCGTGGGAACCTCATTGGAGAAAATAGAAGAAGTTTTCAAAGTATTGGAGGAAGGAGCAATGGATCTGGGATTACATGTCAACGACTCTAAAACTAAATTAATGCATGTAGCGAGAAACCCAGATACCAACCGAGAACACCCCATAAACGGTAGAAACTTTGAACTGGTGTCTGAATTTACTTACCTTGGATCCCAGATAAACTGCAGAAATAATGAAACAGCAGAAATAACAAAGAGAATAACCGCTGGTAGCAGGAGCTACGCGGCGCTGCACAAAATCTTTCGAAGCAAATTAGTATACAAAGATACTAAAATTAGAATTTACAAAACCCTCATAAGACCAGTCGTTACGTATGGAGGAGAGACTTGGACGCTTAACAAAAGCGATAGCGAAAAACTAGACAAATTCGAAAGAAGAATACTGCGCAAAATATATGGCCCAACATTTGAAGACAACAACTGGCGTATCAAATATAACCAAGAACTCTACGACCTATATGGCGATGTCAAACTGTCATCTTTCATAAGACTACAGCGCCTTCGATGGTACGGACACCTAAACCATATGACAGAAGAGCGACAAGTATACCGTATCTACAAACACAAGCCGTTAGTTAATAAGACCTAGAGGCCGACCAAAAAATAGATGGAGAGATAACGTAATAAGGGATATGAAAACTGCAAATATCACGTTCACTGGGGATAGGACAGATTGGAAGCGACAGTTGAATCAGGCCAAGGACAAGGACCAAGGACGTCTGTGCCAGGATAAGAAGAAGAAGTTTATTAGTAAATATAAAACCAAATATGTGAAAAATAAGATATTGACTAATACTGACAGAAAGTAACGTTATTCGTACGGCTATGAATCGAGCACCCTAGTTCGATTTTGGCGTGTCCGGCGGACACATTCCAATATAAAAGTATGAAAATTTAATAAATGCAATAAGATTGGGACCACTCCATCACTGACTTTGTAAATTAAGGTATTATAAATAATTCTTCGAAAGATAAAGCGTTTTTGTTGAAATGGTTTCATTGTAAGCAATTTAAAAATGTAAGATAACGTAGGCGGCTAACGTGTGTTTAACACACACCCATAAAAATCTGTAAACGTCTACAAGGACATACGGATATTAATATCTGTGCCAGTGTTCTACACATCGCACCGAATTTTAATAATTTTTAAGAATATATGTTTTTTATATTAATTATACTTTCTCTAATTTGTTTTTTAATACAGAACAAATAACACACGTGTCCGTCAGAAACGATGTAACCGGATTTGTTAAAAAAATACTCGTAATATTTTTTTAATAAAAAATAAAATAAAATTTCCATAACAACGCGAATCACATCTAAATTTCAATTTATAATGGTAACAGCAATTTAGTATTTTTTAAATATCAAATCAATTAATTTTGAATATGTATATGATTTTAAAATGGTAATATATAAAGATCCTACCTTTTTATGGATCGAATCTACCATCCAGTTAAGTGGGCATGCAAAGATATCAACATACTAGGCATTAGCCGTGCTCGCATGCGACGATCTGAGCAGTTGTCCAACCTTGATTGTAGAGTAGTCAGACTTGGCGCATGAATCGAAATTTGTAACTACATTAGTTCTAATCAGTGCAGAATCAAATATCTTCAGTAGATGATTCATTAATCCTTCAAGGACTATTATATCACTGATAATAATCCTAGAAAATTCAGATATATACACTTTAGAAAGCTGATTTCATAATTTTTATTGATATGTATGTTAAATAAAAAAATAAAAAAATTATCACGGCATATTACCCATTGCTGGGTGTGCCAATATGCTTCGTACACAGATATCGGTAATGATGGAATATTTATACTGTGCGGGCGTTTATCAGGCGTCACCTCACGGGCACTCATTGCTGGCGTGGAGAGTGTACCACAGGGGTCAATTTTGTGTCATTAAATTCGATGTAATTTTGTTGACGTCGGTCGGGATCGAACCCGGGTTCCCAGGTTCGCGACCAGACACTCAGGAACCTACCGCATCTACAATTAAATGTTTTTCAAAATTATAAATAAATTAATCACTTACCTTAATTGCATGTATATGTCACAGTTCCTAAATTTTCTATACCAGCTACAAATGATCTGAAGAATATCCGATCAAGGTTATCTACGAATTGTATGAATTCAGATTTTTGCTCCGCCCATTCTGACAAATTCAGTAGTTCCGTTTGCTTAGTTTTTATGTGGGTACATAAGATACTACTGTTATTTTATTATTATAAAAATGTATGTAACAATAAAAGCATTCAAAAATAAGTCAACTGGTAAGTTTGTTAGCAAATGTAAAACCAAAAATGTAAAAAATAAGATAATGACACAATGTCAGTGACAGTGACACTGACAGAAGATAATGTTATTTGTACGGCTATGATTCAAGGTAATGTATCTGAATTAATAAATAAACTTACGTTACAGCGAAAGTATTATCAACAAAGAGCATCGTTGTGTCTTAATTTAGTCGAAATAATATGAATTTTTGAAAGACAAGCGTGTTATATCCATCCTTATCGCACACGCTTATAGCATTTGCAAAGGAAAGAAATAAATGTATGCCAATTTGTTAATTCGTTCATGATACAGATGACCTTGATTGGACATCTTTAAAAAAAAAATACTGTACACTTGTACACTATGCTAAATTACTATAGCAACGTAAATAATTAAATACAACAATAAAAATATACACTGTGTAACATTATTGTAAAATAATGCAAATTTTTATATGAATCACAAAGTAAAAACTTATATTTTTGTTAGTAAAATGAATATAAATATATACAGTATTTTCAAAATATGTTTCACTGAAATACAACTTTTTCTGTTAATATATTATGTGTTAGAATAGAAAACCATGTACTATGCATATATTTTTCAAATTATATTTCTATTAGTATTCTTTTAAAAAGAATTTTGAAATTAGGAATTTTTTAAAATAAAGCTCACATAAAATGTACCCTATTACTGTCCGTGATGGCAGTGTTTTAAAACTTTATCATTTTCCAAATTTCATGAACAGCTAGCAATGTGTATGGAGAATAATATAGAGTTCAGAACAGGTGCGTGAAGTTAGCAACAAGGTATAGGGTACTAATTTTAAAATTATTACTATGATTTAGTACCCAATTGGTAGCAATTAGTACCCACAAAAAAACTTTTGTTTTTTACTCTGCGTAGGAGTTATTCACTGTTTAATTATTTTGGTGCCAACTTCACGCTAGCACCACAACATAAAATTTTTAAAAAAATACTTATACGAAAATTTAGTACCCAATTGGTACCTTTAGGTACCCAAAAATTTGTTTCCAAAATGTTTATGGTAAATAAGTTATTGCATATTAAATATTATTGGTGCCAACTTCACGCTAGCACCAAAGTATTTATTTAAACCAAATTTTCTTTTACTAAAATTTAGTACCCAAATAGTACTAATTAGTACCCATGATAGTATTATGCTATTGTTTATATTAAATAAGTTATTACATTTTACTTTTTTTGGACCGTGAAGTTAGCACCAATCATATTAAAATAAAACGTTTTTGAATTTTATTTTTATATAGGGATTTAATACTTTTTAGGTACCTCTCATAAATGTAAAATTGATTTCGTTATTTTTTATGTAACACAAATTATAACACTTTACTTTTTCTGTGCGAGAAGCCAGCACCACGCATATGAAAATAATGCATTTTACAAATTAATTTTTATGTAAACATTTAGTACTATTTAGGTACCTCTCATAAATGTAAAATTTATTTTGTTATTGTTTATATAGCACAAATTATAACACTTTACTTTTTCTGTGCGTGAAGCTAGCACCACACATATTAAAATAATTCGCTTTTCAAATTAATTTTTATGTACAGATTTAGTACTATTTAGGTACCTCTCATAAATGTAAAATTTATTTTGTTATTGTTTATATAGCACAAATTATAACACTTTACTTTTTCTGTGCGTGAAGCTATCACCACACATATTAAAATAATTCGCTTTTTAAATTAATTTTTATGTACAGATTTAGTACTATTTAGGTACCTCTCATAAATGTAAAATTAATTTTATTATTGTTTATATAGCACAAATTATAACACTTTACTTTTTCTGTGCGTGAAGCTAGCACCACACATATTAAAATAATTCGCTTTTCAAATCAATTTTTATGTACAGATTTAGTACTATTTAGGTACCTTTCATAAATGTAAAATTAATTTTGTTATTGTTTATATAGCACAAATTATAACACTTTACTTTTTCTGTGCGTGAAGCTATCACCACACATATTAAAATAATTCACTTTTCAAATTATTTTTTATGCACAGACTTAGTACTATTTAGGTACCTCTCATAAATGTAAAATTAATTTTGTTATTGTTTATATAGCATAAATTATAACAATTTAATTTTTCTGTTCCTGAACCTAGCACCACACATTTTAAAATAATTCGCTTTTCAATTTAATTTTTGTATACATATTTAGTATTATTTAGGTACTTCTTATAAATGTAAAATTAATTTTGTTATTGTTTATATAGCATAAATTATAACACTTAACTTTTTCTGTGCCAGAAGCCAGCACCATGCATATGAAAATAATGCATTTTACAATTTAATTTTTGTATACATATTTACATATGATAAATGTAAAATCTATTTTGTTATTGTTTATATAGCATAAATTACTACACTTTACTTTTTGTGCTATATAAACAATAGCAAAATTAATTTTACATTTACGAGAGGTACCTAAAAATGACTAATTCTGTATATAAAAATTAATATGCATGGTGTTGCGTTCACTTAGTGGCATATTTCTAATATGTTAAAAACAAAATTACTCTTGAGTTGTCCTTTCGGATATATGCAGGCAACTGGATTACAATAAGTAAAACCTAATGAATGAACAGTACTGGTGAATCTGTCAGATCCAGTTGTTTATTAGTAGGTAATGTTATTCTTGGTATTGACGGCTTTTCTAATTTCAAAATTTTCTAAGAAATTCATCCTTAGTCCATTTGACCTGATGGATAATTTTGAATTCCCCATTGGTTATGGCCTGATATAATGAAATGGTCGGTAAAACCCGTATTGGAAGTATATTTATTCAGAGTATTTATATGTTGATTCTCCGAAACTTGAAAGATCTGCCGATTTGACCAATGTATATTGCATCCCAGTCATTACACTGAATTTCGTATATACCTGTTAAGTTGTTTTTTTCGGGTTTCTTTATTATTGACTAGTAGTTTACCCAAATTAGTTTTGTTCTCTTACATGTTAAATTCAAGTTTCTTTAGATTTTTACATATTTATCAGAAATATTGGATATGTAATTTAGTTTAAGTCTGATTTAAGTACTAAATCGGTAAATCTGTATTTTGAAAAAAAATGTATTATTTTAATATGCGTGGTGCTGCGTTCACGATTAGAAAAAGTAAAGTGTTATAATTTGTGCCATATAAACAATAACAAAATTAATTTTACATTTATGAGAGGTACCTAAATAGTACTAAGTCTGTGCATAAAAATTAATTTGAAAGGCGAATTATTTTAATATGTGTAGTGCTAGCTTCACACACAGAAAAAGTAAAGTGTTATAATTTGTGCTATATAAACAATAACAAAATTAATTTTACATTTATGAGAGGTACCTAAATAGTACTAAGTCTGTGCATAAAAATTAATTTGAAAGGCGAATTATTTTAATATGTGTAGTGCTAGCTTCACACACAGAAAAAGTAAAGTGTTATAATTTGTGCTATATAAACAATAACAAAATTAATTTTACATTTATGAGAGGTACCTAAATAGTACTAAGTCTGTGCATAAAAATTAATTTGAAAGGCGAATTATTTTAATATGTGTAGTGTTAGCTTCACACACAGAAAAAGTAAAGTGTTATAATTTGTGCTATATAAACAATAACAAAATAAATTTTACATTTATGAGAGGTACCTAAATAGTACTAAATCTGTACATAAAAATTAATTTGAAAAGCGAATTATTTTAATATGTGTGGTGCTAGCGTCTCGCACAGAAAAAGTAAAGTGTTACAATTTGTACTATATAAACAATAACAAAATTAATTTTACATTTATGAGAGGTACCTAAATAGTACTAAGTCTGTGCATAAAAATTAATTTGAAAGGCGAATTATTTTAATATGTGTAGTGCTAGCTTCACACACAGAAAAAGTAAAGTGTTATAATTTGTGCTATATAAACAATAACAAAATTAATTTTACATTTATGAGAGGTACCTAAATAGTACTAAGTCTGTGCATAAAAATTTATTTGAAAGGCGAATTATTTTGATATGTGTAGTGCTAGCTTCACACACAGAAAAAGTAAAGTGTTATAATTTGTGCTATATAAACAATAACAAAATTAATTTTACATTTATGAGAGGTACCTAAATAGTACTAAGTCTGTGCAGAAAAATTAATTTGAAAGGCGAATTATTTTAATATGTGTAGTGCTAGCTTCACACACAGAAAAAGTAAAGTGTTATAATTTGTGCTATATAAACAATAACAAAATAAATTTTACATTTATGAGAGGTACCTAAATAGTACTAAATCTGTACATAAAAGTTAATTTGAAAAGCGAATTCTTTTAATATGTGTGGTGCTAGCTTCACGCACAGAAAAAGTAAAGTGTTATAATTTGTGCTATATAAACAATAACAAAATTAATTTTACATTTATGAGAGGTACCTAAATAGTACTAAGTCTGTGCATAAAAATTAATTTGAAAGGCGAATTATTTTGATATGTGTAGTGCTAGCTTCACACACAGAAAAAGTAAAGTGTTATAATTTGTGCTATATAAAAAATAACAAAATTAATTTTACATTTATGAGAGGTACCTAAATAGTACTAAGTCTGTGCATAAAAATTTATTTGAAAGGCGAATTATTTTGATATGTGTAGTGCTAGCTTCACACACAGAAAAAGTAAAGTGTTATAATTTGTGCTATATAAACAATAACAAAATTAATTTTACATTTATGAGAGGTACCTAAATAGTACTAAGTCTGTGCAGAAAAATTAATTTGAAAGGCGAATTATTTTAATATGTGTAGTGCTAGCTTCACACACAGAAAAAGTAAAGTGTTATAATTTGTGCTATATAAACAATAACAAAATAAATTTTACATTTATGAGAGGTACCTAAATAGTACTAAATCTGAACGTAAAAGTTAATTTGAAAAGCGAATTCTTTTAATATGTGTGGTGCTAGCTTCACGCACAGAAAAAGTAAAGTGTTATAATTTGTGCTATATAAACAATAACAAAATTAATTTTACATTTATGAGAGGTACCTAAATAGTACTAAGTCTGTGCATAAAAATTAATTTGAAAGGCGAATTATTTTAATATGTGTAGTGCTAGCTTCACACACAGAAAAAGTAAAGTGTTATAATTTGTGCTATATAAACAATAACACAATAAATTTTACATTTATGAGAGGTACCTAAATAGTACTAAATCTGTACATAAAAATTAATTTGTAAAATGCATTATTTTCATATGCGTGGTGCTGGCTTCTCGTACAGAAAAAGTAAAGTGTTATAATTTGTGCTATATAAACAATAACAAAATTAATTTTACATTTATGAGAGGTACCTAAATAGTACTAAGTCTGTGCATAAAAATTAATTTGAAAGGCGAATTATTTTAATATGTGTAGTGCTAGCTTCACAAACAGAAAAAGTAAAGTGTTATAATTTGTGCTATATAAACAATAACAAAATAAATTTTACATTTATGAGAGGTACCTAAATAGTACTAAATCTGTACATAAAAATTAATTTGTAAAATGCATTATTTTCATATGCGTGGTGCTGGCTTCTCGTACAGAAAAAGTAAAGTGTTATAATTTGTGTTACATAAAAAATAACGAAATCAATTTTACATTTATGAGAGGTACCTAAAAAGTATTAAATCCCTATATAAAAATAAAATTCAAAAACGTTTTATTTTAATATGATTGGTGCTAACTTCACGGTCCAAAAAAAGTAAAATGTAATAACTTATTTAATATAAACAATAGCATAATACTATCATGGGTACTAATTAGTACTATTTGGGTACTAAATTTTAGTAAAAGAAAATTTGGTTTAAATAAATACTTTGGTGCTAGCGTGAAGTTGGCACCAATAATATTTAATATGCAATAACTTATTTACCATAAACATTTTGGAAACAAATTTTTGGGTACCTAAAGGTACCAATTGGGTACTAAATTTTCGTATAAGTATTTTTTTAAAAATTTTATGTTGTGGTGCTAGCGTGAAGTTGGTACCAAAATAATTAAACAGTGAATAACTCCTACGCAGAGTAAAAAACAAAAGTTTTTTTGTGGGTACTAATTGGTACCAATTGGGTACTAAATCATAGTACCAATTTTAAAATTAGTACCCTATACCTTGGTGCCTACTTCACGCACCTGTTCAGAACATGAATAAATTTTCGCTGTAGGTTCACTCGATTGTACACTTGTGAAAATAAAGTTGTATTACTATAACAACGTAAAATAATGAAATACAACAAATAAATATCATTCTTGTATTACATTATTATGAATAATTGTTTTCTGAAGTCCGAGTTTAATTCCGAATATACATTAAGAAAATTGGAACATTTAGCAATGGCAAGTGAGTCAAGATATCAAGCCTATTATTTTTTTTATTAAAATAAATTACCAATTTATAATGGCATGAGGTTGAAATTATACATTTTTATTAATTAATATTGTATGGGATAAAGTTTATATGTATATAATATGCATATTTGTGTCCTTGCCGTTTTACTTCCATATTCCACTGAAAAACGGGCCACTCAAAACGGAAACTTAGTACATCAAATATCTGCCCAATATGCAACACTCACGAAGAAGATGACCTGTACCACTTCATAGCAACCTGCCCGATACTATCCCCAGTGAGACAATACTTCCGAAATCTACAGAATATTAACAAAGACAACTATCTTCAAATATTATTCTCTGGTAAAGACATTAACGTAATTAAGAAAATATACTTTTATATGTTAAATGCAACTAAATTACGTGCTTTTGCATTGGGAGAATAAATGTAAATGATACATAGAGGTTAATATTAATACTTTGATCATTCTTAAATACCTTCATTAGACTTAAGATCATATATATAATATAACACTATAAACTATAAATATATAATATTTGTAATTAAATGTTACTACTACCATTCATTTGTATAAGCTCTCATGCTTTTAACAAATAAAATATATTATTATTATTTTATATATGCATGTTCCGAAGGATTAAAATAAGAGAGAACTGTGATTTAAAGCTGCTGAAGAACAGAGGAGAAAATAACAAAAACAGGAAATTTATTTTGCTGTGAAGACCATGTTCAGGTAGATTATGCAAATTGCAGTTATAAAATCAATTAAGAATTCACAAAATATAACATGCACAAACTTTCACGCATCTCTTGTTAAAAAGTACTGAACATTTATAATTATTTCCACAAAGAATCATCTATTTTAGTTGTATGTATGTATGTATGTATGTATATTGTTTCAGGATTTTCAACCCTTACAGGTTAGATCCCTAGGGTGGTCTCACACACAACATCTATTTAATTTTTACAATTGCCATGAAGTTCCTTGCGTAGATGTCATGTGTGTTGCCCACCCGAGCAAGCCCTTGTTACAACCACCAGCTGGTGCCAGATAGCTTAGTGATTGCCAAGTTAATTGTATCCCAACTTGGAAAGGTAACGAGAGTAGATACCGATCAAGATCAGTCGAGACCTGACCCGGATTCGAACCCACGACCTCTGAGTCCAGAGGCTAGCACTCTACCACTGTGCTATCCCGCCGTTCCATCTATTTTAGTTAAAGACTGATGCAGAAAACTGGATGTATTACAAAACAATAAGAAAGAAATTTATACTGAAAGCTGGTGTAGTTCCGTATAAAAAACGTGAATACGAAATGTGAAAATGCAGAATCACAATTAACGGATTCAGCAAAAAAGCGAAAAGTGGAAAACCCAAGAAAAGTGGAGGAATCAAAAGTGAAACAGAAATTAATTTTTATTGACGAACCAATACCAAGTACGTCGAAAACGGCATCATCACCGTCAGGATCATTTATTGTAGAAGAAAAGTTCATTTTCATCTCCAAAGACGTTTGAGCCGTCTCCCTTAGGGAGTTTTCAAATATCCAAAAGTCCGAAAAAAACAATTTATTTCAGTCCATCCACAGTTTCCAGTTCTTCCGCATCTGCCAAACCATATTCTTCTGGCAACAGTTCATGCAGTCGCACCGATGATGACAAAAAAAGTTCATTTGTAGCCAGTACAATATTAAAAATTGAGAACCACAACAGATTCTACCTAGGGACTCCCTAAAGAAGAATATTATTTAATAAATAAATTTAAAGATAAAATAGACTACAGAAATGTTCTAATAGTTTAAAAAAAAACAAATGATACGAACGAAAACCATAGTAATGGTATTCCTGGCCATTCGAATTCGCTTGAGACGAATGAAATTTTCATTCGACTTGTAACGAGTAGTCAGAGTCTCTCGTTTAACTACTTTTTGACAGTTCTAGCCTACTGTTTATATATTTAAAAATAATTTTGTTTTTCCTGATGTCTGTCTGACGTGTACTCAGCTCTATGTCATCTGGTGAAGATAATTATTTATTATTGTTACCTTTCTATCTAGTATTGTGCTTAACAAGAAACGGAAGAAGCTATTTATTTAGAATTAATTAACGATCTAGAAGATATTGAACAGCTAGAAGTAATATGTGGAGCAAAATATTCGAAATAAGAAAAATCCTTTTGAAGATTTGACAAATAATCAATTTTAAACTTATTTTAATATGTAGTATACTCTCCGAAGCAGGCGAACCAATATCGAAGAGAACAAATAACAGCGACTTACATCATTAAATTAGCAGGCAACCCAAATAACCCGATCTATCCACTTATATATTCCAAAGGACAAAACAAAACTACCCTAAAAAATATTATTCCTTTCCATAAATATTTGCATTCAATCCTAACCCATGACATACCTACTCTTACCAAAATGAAAACCCTATACACCTACTGTTTCCCCCTGGAAAAATATATTACCGTACATTAATCTAGAACTATGTAAATATAAAAAAGCGACACAAATCCAGATATAAAAAAAACAAAATTTAAAGAAATTCAAAATATGGAGTACGCCAATCACATCTTTATATACACAGATGGTTCAAAAACAACTAGGGAAGTAGGTTTGGCTTTTATAGCACAACATAATAAAGAAAGATTCCATCTACCAAACATAATAAGCATATACACTGACGAAATATATAGCATAATGAAGACCGTTGAATATATAAAACGAACAGAAGAGGGCACAAAGTATGATGTAATATGACTAATATGCACAGATTCGTTTAGCGCACTGCAAATCTTACAAAAAATATGCAAAGCATACCCAATGATACAAAAAATCCTTGAAAATATTCACTATCTCTCCAGAACATTAGTACCTATCTCCTTCCTCTGGATTCCTTCCCACTGCGGAATACTTGGAAATGAAGAAGCCGACATAGAAGCTAGAAAAGCCATCGAAGACGACATATTAGATGTACCAGTCATACCAACCGACCTAACGAAGCATATAAAATCAAAGATACAACACAAGTGGAAAGAAGAATGGAAAAATATCAAGGACAATAAATTAAGAGAACTTAAAGAAACAACTAAGCCATGGCCAAGCCCAGACAACAGAAGACACCAGATAGTCATGACGAGACTACAAATCGGACACACCCTAATTACACACGGATATCTACTCCAAAGGACAGACCCACCAAATTGCGAAACGTGCAACACGACCTTGACAGTGAAATTTCTCCTCCTCCAATGCCAAAGGTACAACAGAGAAAGACTGCACCATAATATACCAACTACAATCCAAGAAGCACTGACTAATAACGAAAACACTAACAATATTATATCATACCGACAAAATACTAATCTATTAAATCAAATATAAAACAACTATGTACCTCAATGTAAAGAATTATACCTATGTAAACAACACAACATAATGTATTATATGTAATATATGAGTGATTTACCGGAGCCTAAATAACCTCTGAAGTTGAAAGGCTCCCTAAATATGTCAATAAAAAAAAACTTATTTTTGTGCAGATAAAACTTTGTTTCAAATTATTTTAAATTTATTATCACTTTTTTTGATTCCATGGAAGAGACCCACTGATATAGATTTTCATACTAAAGTAGGCAAATATATACAGGATGGAAACGAACTTAATGTCATAAATTTAAGGGTGAGTAGTATGACATATGTAGATTACGAAACAGAAAGAATTTTTTTAAAATTCGCATATTTAAGGGTAGTTTTCATGAAACCAACATTTCGAGTACCACTGGACCACTGGCAACGCTTTTGCATTATTTTATCTATTACACAATTATTTTCGTTAAAAATGCTATTTAATTTAATTATTAAGAATAATACCTTATACAACTAATTTTGAATGTATTTTTGATAACCATATTTCTAATGAAATATGAATTAAAACAGCAGTAAAAAAAAGTTTCCTTAAGAAAAGTCGAATTTTCATTTTTCGAATTTAAAAAAAAATCTTTCAGTTTTGTAATCTACACATGTCATACTACTCACCCTTAAATTTATGACATAAAGTTCGTTTCCACCCTGTATACAACATACATATTTAACAAAGAAGTTATTATTTGAATTATTATTTTAAGATTTTAACAGCATTACGTTTTTTTTTGCGTCTGGTACTACCAGCTTGATATTGGCTGTAATCTATATACTATATAATATAGAACTACTCGAATTAGATCTTGATGAAGAAGAAGTAGACTTTGGAAATAATATTTTTGTTTTTTGTACTATATATTAATTTTTATTTATATGTAGGACTTTTGCATAATGACGGTTACAATCAAGATGATGAACAGCTTAGGCGAGTAAATCCTGAATTGATAGAATGGCATGGAGCTAGAAGAAATCTTATAAATCAACCATTTTCGTAATATTAAATTAAACCCAATAGTATAATAATTTTCCATTAAATAAAAATAAAGAATTATCGTTAATAGTGATATTTATTTTGAAAATTTAATTATAATTATTTATCTTAAATTAATGTTTTTAAATACCTATGAAATTAAATAATGAAAATAAAACTATAACTAAAAAATCTGATGTGGCCAGCACAATACCTTCCGTCAATCCTGTGTATTATGTACAAATTCCATACATAAATTTTCTTGTCAGAAGATTATAAATTTCCAGTAATATTATTTCATGCAAATGGCACTTGACACTGACATTTTCTTCTTCTTTAGCTTTTCCCATTCGTTAGGGGTCGCTATTTTTTATTTTTTTCTTCAATTCATTTCTATTTTGCGGGTTATCCTCACTTCAAAATTTTTCATTCAAAATTTCTTTTTTTGGTATTTTATGATTCCTTTTCTCGGCAACTGAATTCCACATCCCTGATAATAAATAAACCACATGAAATGAGAAAATCATAAACTTTGAATGAAAAATTATGGCATTTGTAAGTTATGGACGTAATTAATAGCTGTCATTTTGACACGAGTCCAAATATCTGCTTGCCAAAGTCAGCAAAGTCACGTCACTGCACGCGCCCTACACATAATTTTTTTTTTCAAAAGATCCTATATTTCCAGTTAAATTATTTCATAAACAAACTATGCGAATTGCACTTGACACTAACATATTCTTCTTCTGTAGTTTTTCCCATTCGTTAGGGGGTCGCTATTTTTTATTTTTTTCTTCCACTAATTTTTGTTTTGTATGTCGTCCTCATTCAGTTCCTTTTCTCTCCTTTCATATTATATTTGGTCTTCCTTTGTTTCTTCCACCTTCTGTTACAAGCTATTCATTCTTCCAATATACTCATCTCTCCTCATGACATGTTCAAACCAATGTAATAGTCTCTTTCTAGAAACGCCCAACACTAGAGTTATTTCCCTTATTCTTTCATCATTTACTTTTTATTGATATTGACATCTGTCAATTTGAATTACCTGAATATATTAGCAGTTTCCATGGTTAAGTTAGCACAGCTGGCTGATATATGAAATTTTATAATTATTACAATCTTTATAATTCTTTAACTCTATATCTGTTGAATATGAAATATAAAATGCAATCAAATCGTATAGAGAATAATATATTCTTTAAGTTATGATAAAATTTAACTGAGTTTTTCAAGAAAAACTGTTAAAATCTTCAAATGAGGATACTTCCGGTTGATCAATTATAACCAAAATCTAAACAAGTCTGCATATGGTTTTAAGGAAGAGGAATACGCAAGAATTGTAATTTTTGGAATTCTAGTATTGGAGATATCGTTGACGAAAAAGCGGTCACACACACACACACACACACACACACACACACACACGCACACACGAACACACACACACACACACATACAGACATCATCGTAAAAGTAGTAAAATCGTATTGTAAAGACCCTAAAACGTGCTTATTCAATGAAAACTCACCACCGAATTTTTTGACCAAAGACAATACCTTCCTTACCTATAGGTGACGGAAGGTAAAAATCTGATGTGGACACCACACGACTTCCTTGTACGATTATTAAACTATACATATTTTTTTAATAACTAAATTACAAAATATTAATTTTAACTTCAAAACGGTAAGATATGTTATGTGCCATAACATTTTGCATGTGCCATACCCATAGCCACAGACTAGTCGATATAAACATATGTAAATAAAAGGTTGAATAATTGTTTTTATGTTGTTATGTACGGCAGATAAAAAAGTTGTTTATTTTTCAATAAAGTCATTTTTAATTTCTGCTCCATAATTTTCTAATTTTTATTTTTCTAAACTATCTTCTAGTAGGATTAATACATTGGTGACCCCGACGTTTACATCCACTCCGTTATGACCACGGAACAGCACCTGGCTTCTTCACCTCCAGTTGAAGTTACAGCCGTCTCTTCAAGCTTCAAAATTCCAGAATTCTGGTCTGCTGATCCTGAGCTTTGGTTCGCGCAGGTCGAATCAGCCTTTTCAATTCATCGTATAACTACTGAATTTGGTAAATTCAGCAGAGTAATAACTTCATTAAGCCCACAATTTGCGAATAAAGTTAGGGACATTATAGTGGATCCTCCTCAAGACCGTCCTTATTCAGCACTCAAATCAGCGTTAATTAAACGTACTGGTTTGTCTGAAAAAGAAAAAATTCAGCAAATTTTTCAGAATTCCGAGTTTGGTGAGTTGAAACCTTCACAGTTGTTACGTCGTTTACGCCAGTTGATTGGTTCGAAGTCCATCGACGAAGCTTTTATGGAAGAATTTTTCATTCAGAAGTTGCCCACAAATGTGCAGGTTATCCTAGCATCTGTCAAGGATTCTTCGTTGGAAGAAAAAGCTGAGATAGCTGATAAAATTCTCAGTGTCAGTCAACCGTCAATATCCGCTGTAACGAATAATTTATCAAATCTTCAAAAGCTTTTTTGCGAGGTTCAAGAATTAAAAGAGATGATTAAATCATTTCCCAAGTTTAAATCCAACAAAAATTCTCAATCAAGCTATTCCTCAGCCAATACGTTATGCTGGTACCACCAGAATTTTGCAGCTAGAGCCAAGAAATGCGTCCCACCTTGTTCATATGAAATTGGACAAACTCAAGAACCTGTAAGAACTATCCTACCTGAATTCGATCGAAAATTAAATTTATTACCTTCTATTTCCTTTACTAGCGCTAACCTTTTTTCGACACCCCTTTTTTATATTTTGGACAAGAATTCCGGACGTCAATTCCTCGTTGACACAGGAGCTCAGGTGAGTGTTCTTAGAATTTCAAATCTTGATGTACATTCAAAAAGTTCTTTGACCCTTCAAGCAGCAAATAACACAACTATCAATACCTACGGTCACAGAATCCTTAAATTGGATATCGGATTGTCAAAACCTCTTTCTTGGAAATTTGTTTTGGCCAAAATCCGTTATTCAATTTTGGGGGCTGATTTTTTAAATTATTATAAACTATTAATTGATTTTTCCTCGAAAAGACTGTTGGAGATGTCAAATCAACATCATGAAAGTTCAAAAAATATTATGTCAATTGCCCAACCTACTACTTGTTTTGCAAATAAATAATCGGCTAATATTTTCGAAAACCTTTTGTCAAAATATGAAAATTTAACTTTTAAACTTGACATTTATCGTGAAATTAAACATTCAGTTAAACATTACATTCTAACAACAGGTTCTCCAACTTTTGCTAAACCCCGTCGATTAGCTCCTGATAGATTAAACATTGCCAAAGATGAATTCCAAAAGTTGCTTCAACAAGGTTTGATTAGACCATCTTCTAGCAATTGGGCCTCACCACTGCACTTAGTTTTAAAGAAAAACGGAACTTGGCGTCCTTGTGGGGATTACCGAGCATTAAATACACAAACTATACCCGACAGATATCCAATACCTCACTTTCAAGATTTTTCAGCGAATTTAGCAAACACTACAATATATTCAAAATTAGATTTAGTACAAGCCTACAATCAAATTCCCATGGATAAAGATTCAATAGCTAAAACGGCAATAATAACCCCTTTCGGACTTTTCGAATATACGGTCATGCCATTCGGTCTAAGAAACAGCGCTCAAACTTTTCAACGTTTTATTGATAATGTAACCAGAGGATTTAAATTTTGCTTCGCATATATTGATGACTTACTTATAGCCAGTAACTCAATTGAACAACATTTAGAACATTTAAAAGCAATTTTTGATAGACTAAGTCAATACGGAATTTTGATTAATAAAGAAAAATGTCAATTCGGACTTAGAGAAATAGAATTTTTGGGCCATTCTATATCCTCCAGAGGAATTAAGCCATTAAAGAGCAAAATTGAAACGATTTCAAAATTTCCTTTGCCAAAAACTCAACGTAAGTTACGGGAATTTTTAGGTATGATCAATTTTTATCATAGATTCATACCGCGATGTGCAATAATTCTTTCACCAATAAATCAGCTTCTAGATCCTTGTAAAAACAGTAATAAAGAAATTCTCTGGAATGATCAAGCAACCAATGCGTTTACAGCAATTAAAAATAAATTAACTGATATTACCTTTCTATCCTTCCCACTTCACAATGCCCCTTTGAATATAATGGTTGATGCATCAAGTGTTGGAGTCGGAGCTGTTTTGCAACAATATTTCAATAATGCTTGGCAACCAATTACTTTCTTTTCAGTTACATTATCAACTACTCAACAACGTTCAGTAGAGAACTATTAGCCATATTTCTCGCAATCAAAAAATTCCGATACTACATCGAAGGCAAGGAATTTTTTGTATGGACCGATCATAAACCATTAACATTTATATCTAAACTTAAATTAATTGATACTTACTGTTCAAGAGACATTAGATATTTAGAGTTCATTTTTCAATTTACGAATGACATACGTCATATTTCGGGTAAAAGCAATCCAGTCGCTGATGCTTTATCAAGAATTCACATAAACTGCCTTCAAAACTTTCCAAAAATCGATTATAGTAAAATCGCGGCTACACAAGTGAATGACAAAGAACTACAAAAATATAAAAAAGACAAATTTACAAATCTTAAATTCATTGACGTTGACATACCAAATTCTAACCTCAAAATAGCATGTGACGTTTCAACAGGTTCGTTAAGACCGTTCATTCCCAGACAATTCCGAGATATCATCTTTGATCAATTTCATTCCATGTCACACCCCGGAATCAAGGCAACGACGAACCTAATCACATCAAAATTCATTTGGCCAAATATAAATCGCGATATCAAAATCAAAACACAAAGTTGCATCAAATGTCAAAAATCAAAAATAACTAAACACACAATTTCACCTATTCAAGATTTTATTACAACCACTATACGATTTAGTATGGTGCACATATATTTGATTAAATTACCACTATCAAACGGTTATTCTTATGCTCTAACTTGCATCGACCGGTTCACGAGATGGCCGGAAGTTATACCAATATCAAATTCTTCTACCGAATGTGTAGCACGGGCATTCGTTGAAGGTTGGATCTCTCGTTTCGGCGTGCCAACAGTCATAACTTCTGATAGAGGTCAACAATTCAACTCATCTTTATTCAAACAATTGTTGAAAATCTTGGGTTCACACCACATTCAAACAACCTCTTATCACCCACAGGCCAACGGCATGATAGAAAGATTCCACAGACAATTAAAATCATGCCTCAAAAGCTTAGGTAATCCGTCTCAATGGACGTCATTTTTACCAATAATATTATTGGGAATACGTTCTTCATTTAAAGAACCTATTAAGTGCAGTGCTGCGGAATTAGTATACGGGACGAAACTAACCCTTCCTGGAGAATTTGTTGCAAATGATAAAAATAGTCCGAATTTCAATGAAACTGAATATCTTTCTAGACTGAAAACATCTATTGCTAAATTCTTACCATCACCGCCTATAAATAAAAACCGAAAACCAACATTTATCAATCCGAAACTATTCCAGTCAAGCCATGTGTTCATTAGACGCGATGCTATTGGACCAATTCTCCAACAATCTTTCGATGGCCCATACAAAGTAGTTCAACGATTCGACAAATTCTTCAAAGTCCTAGTTAATAACAAAATTGACACAGTTTCAATTGATCGTCTCAAACCTGCTTATTTAAACACAAGTATATCAAGTTTTGAAACTTTAGGGACACTACCCTGAAAATTCTTGTTCACTCTTTTTAAAGTTTTATTGTATTTAATATATAATTATTGTCTATTACTATATCTCTTTATTGTTATTATTACTCCTTTACTGTTATTGTTACTGCACTTATTGTTATTTATTGTAATAGTTATTCCTTAGTTATATACAATATATCTATGTATATTTATATTTGACAGTCTTTTCGCAAAGAGGGGGAGTTATGTTATGTGCCATAACATTTTGCATGTGCCATACCCATAGCCACAGACTAGTCGATATAAACATATGTAAATAAAAGGTTGAATAATTGTTTTTATGTTGTTATGTACGGCAGATAAAAAAGTTGTTTATTTTTCAATAAAGTCATTTTTAATTTCTGCTCCATAATTTTCTAATTTTTATTTTTCTAAACTATCTTCTAGTAGGATTAATACAGATATATAGCGACCATAAAGTATTTAACGTAATTTGACATGAACATTTTTACCTTCCGTCACCTTTAGGTAAGGAAGGTATTGTCTTTGGTCAAAAAATTCAGTGATGAGTTATTACTGAATAAGCATGTTTTAGGGTCCCTATAATACGATTTTATCATTTTTACGATGATGTCTGTATGTATGTATGTATGTGTGTCTGTGTGTGTGCCTGTGTGTGTGTGACAAAAGTTCCGGATCCCATAACTTCAATATCACGATTCCAAAAATTATAATTTTTTCGTATTCCTCAAGTTTACATCCAGAAGAACAAGTGATTAGATTTTGGTTATAATTGGTGAACTGTAAGTTGCCACATTTGAAGATTTAACAGTTAAATTTGATTTATTGACATTTAATATTATTATAACTTAAAGAATATATTATTCTCTATACGATTTGATTACATTTTATACTTCATATTTAATAGATACAGAGGTAAAGAATTTTAAAGAAATTAAATTTTGTAATTCAGCCAGCTATGCTAAACATGGAAACTGCTACTATATTCATATAATTCAAATTGACAGATGTCAGTATGAGTAAAAAGTAAATTAATGTGGCAGAGATGAGGATGTTGAAGTAGATGTTGGGGAAACACGGAAAGATACGGTAAGAAAATAACTCTAGTTTTACAATTTTCTAGAAAGATACAAGAAAGACGATTACATTGGTTTGAACATGTCATGAGGAGAAATGAAGAATTATATTTGAACAAGAATGAGTAGTTTAGTAATGGGAGGTTAAAGAAGCAGAGAAAGACCAAAGATAAGATGGAAGTACTGTATTGCGGAAGACTTGAGAGAAAAAGAACCGAATGAGAACGACACGCAAAAATATCGACTCCTAACGAATGGGAAAAGCTAAAGAGGAAGATGTCAGTGTCAAGTGCAATTTGAATAGTTTATTTATGAAATAATTTTACTGGAAATTTAAAATCTTTTCCAAGAAAAATTATGTATGGAATTTATACATTATACACAGGATTGACGGAAGGTATTGTGCTGGCCACAACAGATTTTTTTTTTTATTATTTTATCCTAATCCATAGCAAGCTTTATTACAAAAACAAAAAAGTATATAATTTTTAAATTTACATATCTCGCTTATACAAAGGACTAATTTAATAATACTTGATGTGCTAGACGCAGAAATTAATTCTCTAAAACTTTTATTAGAAGCATTTATTTCTAAAATCAAAATAAAATCATTTTATTGAAGAAAAACTGTTAACAACTTCAAGTAATGTACCACTTCCGGTTAGCCTATTTTAACCAAAATCTATTTTGTTATTTCGATTGACATAAAAGTCTTGTATACCAAATTTGAAAAGTTTTGGATTATATTTTAAAACAGTTTTTCATTAAAATCTATTATAAGCTTCATGTAAAGTGCCACTTCCGGAAATTGTGCAATAACCAGAAAGGGAGGTGCACAACTAGATGTTATAGCAGTCCTAAATACAAAATTTCAACTTTCTACGGCTTACCGTTTTTGAGTTATGCGAGATACGTACCTACGTACAGACGTCACGACGAAATTAGTCAAAATGGATTCAGGGATGATCAAAATGGATATTTCCGCTGAAATCTGAAAACCGAAATTTTTCGCGATTACAATACTTCCTTTACTTACGTACAAGGAAGTAAAAACGAATCAAATTCAAAAAAAGAAAATAAATGTATCTATAATAACAAAAATAGTTTATCTTATATATGTAAACTGTATATTGCATCGGAATTATAATATTATTAATAGTAAAAATGAAACGAGAAAGTATTAACATCGTAATTTTTTTGTTCAATTAATTTTGTTATATTTTAAAGTTTGTATTATTTTCTTTCAGAATTTGTTTTTGTTTTGTTTAAATAATTAATTTCTCCTGATAATATTGTCGTTTTAAATATAACTTCTCTTTTAAGAAACTGTCATATTTATTTATTGCTGCTTCTGTTTTTCGTCGTTTTCTCGGCGGTTCATTATCTCGACTGCTTGTCCTTTTTCTAATTAATTTATCTGCCGTTATCTGAGATATTTCAGGACTAGAAATTTCCGTTCCTACAATCCATATTTCTGGCGGTTCTTTGTTGGTTTTATCAGTTTCAGTTACACCTGTATAGTACAAAATAACTATATACGTACTAAAATAATAAAAAAATCTGATGTGGACACCACACGACTTCCTTGTACGATTATTAAACTGTACATATTTTTATAAAAAATTAATTACTAAATATTAATTTTAACTTCAAAACAGTAAGATATATAGCGACCATAAAGAGAGTTTTTAAAGAGAGTTTTGATTACAACAAAGAAATATTTGATTACAACAATGAATATGACTAATTTCACAATAAAAATATAATATTTGTTATTGTATGAATCATAAAATTGCACGTATTTAACGTAATTTGACATTAACAATTTTTTTGTCCTAATCCATAGCAAGCTTTATTACAAAAACAAAAAAGAATATAATTTTTAAATTTACATATCTCGCTTATACAAAGGACTAATTTAATAATACTTGATGTGCTAGACGCAGAAATTAATTCTCTAAAACTTTTATTTGAAGCATTTATTTCTAAAATTAAAATAAAATCATTTTATTCAAGAAAAACTGTTAACAACTTCAAGTAATGTACTACTTCCGGTTAGCCTATTTTAAGCAAAATCTATTATGTAATTTCAATTGACATAAAAGTTTTGTATACCAAATTTGAAAAGTTTTGGATTATATTTTAAAACAGTTTTTCATTAAAATCTATTATAGGCTTCATGTAAAGTGCCACTTCTGGAAATTGTGTAATAACCAGAAAGAGAGGTGCACAACTAGATGTTATAGGAGTCCTATATACAAAATTTCAACTTTCTACGGCTTACCGTTTTTGAGTTATGCGAGATACGTACCTACGTACAGACCTCAGTAACAAAACCTTCAATGTAAGGACCATCCCCTGTACTACTAGAGGACTGTGCTCCCGCGATATAGCAATAGCACGGTCTCTGACGGCGGTAAATAAAAACGAAATAACTAAAACTAATACAATTACCCCTTAACCTTAAAAAATAAGCTATAAGCTAAATATGTATTTCGAGAACTAAGTTTTCATCATCAGTAGAACACATTTAAGCAGAGTAGTTAAGATTTCTCAACATGAGTTGTTAGACCTCTGGCATGGTTTGCATGTTGAGTAATCTTAACTACTCTGCTTAAATTTGTTCTACTGATGATGAGAACTTAATTCTCGAAATACGTATTTAGCTTATAGCTTATTTTTTAAAGTTAAGGGGTAATTGTATTAGTTTTAGTTATAATTTAACCTTATACTCCTATTATTATAAAAACGAAATAAATGAAAATATCTATTAAAAGATAAAGTACAAACGGACTTCTCTAAGTCAGGTATCGCAGATACGGACGGCGGTTTATCTCAGCGAGTGGTGAATTTCAATCACCAAACTTGACTTAGAACATCGGCGGTACAATTCTACGACTCGGACTTTCTTGCCAAGGAGCCCAGTTGCCAGGCTCCACTTGGAAGAATTGATTTCTCTGGACGATGCGCGGCTTTTTAAACCCTAGATTTAGTAAACCAAGAAAAATCTCGCATATTTTGAAGAGGGCGAAACTTTAACAGATGACTGGTGGCGCTGCAAGCGCTTCTTCAACCAAAACTAATTTAATAGAAATTGCAATAATTTCAGGCAGTCACAGTTTGTCGTAAAATACATTAAAAACATAGTAATAAGACATTATAAAATAATATTTTATAATAATAATAATAATTGAGCATGCCACTAATAAACGCGACTCAATTTTCGGTGGTGAATAATTTATAATCTAAACAACTGGTCTAGCGGTCAAATAAATGTGAACACAAATGTGTAACAAATCCTATCTACAACCAATAACAGTATAAATATACAACAATGTATACAAGCTTGGTATCATGGTTTTACAGAACAAAGGTAAGTCAAACATACATTTATTTGCAAATCCCTGAATAGGTTATAATTTCAGCATGCGGCGATTCAGTTACGATCTTACATCGTTTGTGGCTTACTACAATAATGTTTCAAAACAACAACAATACTGAGACGAGGTACATATCGTCACACCGTTAATTATTCAATAGTAATATACTCGTATACTGTACGAATTCATATTACATAACTACAAATTTACTGTAAAACAAATTGAGTACTTTTATCCAAAAGTATCGGGTAATCATTAGTTATTTATATAGCAAGCATTGAAAGTACAAGAGCTCTTTGCAGATTGAAGTAAGAGATTGACGCAACTAGTTGAGATCTGCAAAGATACCACTGTGGATTTTATTATCTGCAAGCAGAAAGATTAATCGATTTTTAAATGTTATTAATAAAAAAAAATCTGATGTGACCAGCACATTACCTCCGTCAGTTCTATGCATTTTGTACAAATTCCATACCTACATAAATTTTCTTGCAAAAGATTCTATATTTCCAGTGACATTATAACACATACTACGAGCCCAAACTTATATTAGTTCGGCCGGGTAACATTTTCAACAAACAAATTGTAAAACCTACGCAAATCGTGAGAAATTTCTATAAATGTTTGAAATATAGAACCCTGCTCGTAACCTTTTACTAAATATTAGTAGCACTACTAATGATTGCAACAACTCACTATTAAATTATTTGCGCTCATAAAGTAAAATTAGTATAACTTAGTAGTACCTTAAAAAAGAAATTTAGTAGCGATAATTAGTAGCACCAAAGGCCATTTTAAGTACTACTACCTGTCAATCAAAAGATTGTGATATATTTTTTTAAATGGATAGAGATATACGTGAGATGCGTGAATTAAGAGAAAATACGTGCCAAAGAAAATATATAGAAAGAGGAAAAATTCATTAGAAAGACACACAGAAAACAAATTTAGAAAAATATACACATTTTCAAAAGAGACTGTAAGAAAAATAATTTATTTAATTAGAAATGATATAAAACCAATATTAACGGTGGTAGTGTATCTGCAGAACTACAAGTTTGTATTACTCTACGATACTTTAGTAAAGGTTCGTATCAACAAGAAATTGGTAAATATTTTATAAAATATATTTTATAATTGTTTTAAAATAAACATACCTATTTTTATATTAAGAGCTGATCTACATGGAGTTAGTAGACAAACCATTTCAAGAATTATATGTCAGTTTCACATTAGCAAGAAAACGTGCTCAATTTATTTCATTTCCGACCGACACTGAATGCCTTAAAAATCAGTTTTATAAAATAGCCTATGCCCAATATTGTAGGCGCCATATTAAAATAAAAAATCCTGGCGGAGAGTTTAAAGATTATATATATATATATATATATATATATATATATATATATATATATATATATATATTGTGATCCGGATGCGGTATTTCGCTACCGAAAATCGGTCACTTTAATATGTTTAAGAGTAAGGATTATGAGTGTGGCCGTGACGAAAGAAGTCTGCTTAGATAGGAATGTGTGGCAAAGGATGATTGTTTCCTAACTATTATTGTGATCCGGATGAGGTATTTCGCTACCGAAAATCGGTCACTTTAATATGTTTAAGAGTAAGGATTTGTAGAATGATGTTGATGTTGTTCTTATTGTTATCGGGTTTGTGCGAACTCACTAAGTATATACAGGGTGTTTATTAAACATAGGGCAAAAATGGAAGGGATTATTCCCTGGACCATTCTAAGATGATTTTGTCCTTTGATGATTTTTGAAAAGCCGCTTTGTTTCGAAGATACAGGGCGAAAAAAAATTCGACAAAACCAATTTTGATATTTTTCAAATTATTAATCTAGTAACAGCAGGCAAGTTATGTGTCAAATTTGTTGAGACGTTTGGCTGTTTGACGTGTATTTTCTGTAAACTTAAACTTTTGTTAGTGAAGTCCTCTTATCATAAATAGCTATACGAACGCCGAGATGACTGACATGCATTTCATTTATGGACTTGCTGATGGCAATTCATTACAAGCTAGGCGGATTCTTGCATCGTAGCTGGAGGTAGTCATTTTCAACAGTACTTGTAGATTAAGAAACTTTACATGTAATTTTTGGTATTAAATGTTGGGTGGGCAACACACATGACATCTACGTAAGAAACTTCGTGGCAATTGTAAAAATTAATAAAAATAGATGTCGTGTGTGAGACCATCCTAGGGATATAACCTGTAAGGGTTGAAAATCCCGAAATAAATACATACACAATACATATATTCTTCCACTAGTTCATTCACGTTTATTTTTCTTTCATATATTGAATTATGTTATTCTGTTCGTGTAAAAATGATATTTATTTGTGTCCATATGATCTTAAACAAAAAGTATAAATTAAAATATTAATTCCATTTTATTTGTATTTTATTTGTGTGCGCTATATAGATTTTAAGAAAGTAATACTTTAGTTAAAGCTACAAACATTTATCAACGTACCTATGAATGTTTATTTTAATTTGTCCAGATAGTGACGCTATTAGTTCCCCACTAAACCACCACGGTAATTTAATGGCCAGGAAATATACTCGTATAATAATAGAAATGTGAGATTTCCGGCTAAGGTTTCCTGCGCTTTACGTTCACGGAGCACCCGCTTTGTATTCCTTGCAAAGCAGTGTGAACTATACTAAACGCGAGTTGGAGTCAAGTGCTATAAATCTTGTTCACTTGGCTGAATTACAAACATCCGGGTGAGTTGTGAATAAAACTGTTATATGTTTTATACTTTTATAAATTCGTTCGTGTCCCTTATAGTTTTTTTTAAATTTCAATACGCATTCTTATTTTTTTAAGGAAAGTACAATATTTTTTTGCTACAACCAATCACTCACAAACTTAAATTATTTCTTTATGATATATTAATTATATTTATACTTAATTAAAAACAAATTCGAAAAAAAAACAACAAAAATGTCACACACATCCGTAAATTACTTTTTACCTCTCGCTAAGAGAGGTATTTTATGTAGATACATATCAAATTTAATATTACCAATTTTCGGTTTAGATTAAATAAAGATAAAGAAAAAAATAAAAAATAAAGAAGTTTGCTTGATTCCAAACCACCATCCTTTACATAAGAAACAAAAGCGTTACCATCGTACTACGTGCTACGGGCACTTTTTACCAAACTTTCTTTTACGGTGGTTAATAATTGTTACTTTAAATTTGCTCTAACATTTTTACCTCTCGCTCAGAGAGCTATTGGATTCATGCTAAAAATCGCTTATCCAGATTTTATTGAATAAGCACGATTTAAGGTCCATAGAATCTGATTTCAACATTTTTACAATGATGTCTGTATGTGTGTGTGTGTGTGTGTGTGTGTGTGTGTGTGTGTATGTGTGTGTGTGTGTGTGTGTGTATGTGTGTTAGGTTGTTGGGGGCACAATTTCTCAAATTCTATAAGACTAAAGACCTGTTTAACTACGGATTTCTCAATCTAACATTAATGGGGAGAGTTGAATAGGTTTTGGTACCAATTGGAAAACCGGAAGTAGTAGTATCTTAAAAAAAAATTCTAAATATTATTTTTTTGGTTTTTTTATTATTAGTATTAAAGAACGTAAAATTCTTTATTCGATACATTTTAAAATTTTATTATATCCTATATATTAAGATAAAAAAATAATATATAAATTATTTTGTTGTAATAAATTTCAAAGCATAAACAATTCCATAGTAACCATCAGATGTTTGTAAATGACAGAAAAATGTCAGTGTCAAAAACCAACAGTAGTTCATAAACCTATTTAGGCGGTATTGGCAGCTCAATTCTAAAATTTGACCTTAAGTCTATTTTAATTAAACACATGACAGTGGATAAGAACCGATTCAAAATTTGTCATATTACGAATATGGTTTTATGTAGCTTTTAGCTGAAACTAAATCTTAGAATTTTTTTTGGCAACATAGTAGTAAAACGTCAAATTATGCTTAACTGACATTTTTGAAGAATTTTTCTGTGATATTGTTAAGTTTACTATTTCTTGTTGTATAACAATAATAACAATTAAATATTTAAAATTATAGCTATATACATATACCCATAAGAAATTCTAACATTTAGAAGTGTAGGAGATAACTTCCTCAAAAAATAAATTTAAAATTATAAAAATTATCTAAACATAAAGAAAAGACATGAGAAATCTATAGGGTGCGAGCAGTCATGTGACTTTGTTGGACTTGACAAGCAAATAGGGGGGCCCGAGTTAGAATGACAGCTAGTAATTATGTACATAGATGTTAAATGTCAATTTTCCATCCCAAATTTCATGATATTCCAATTCCATGTGGTTTATTTTTGACATTTGACATTTATGTAAATAATTTCTATCATTTTGACAAGGGCCTCCATATCTGCTTGTCTAGGTCAGGTATGACAAACTAATTACGTGAATTTAGAAAATCTTGCAATTTTTATTGAAAAATTCTGGCATTTGACATCTATATACATAATTACTAATTGTCATTCTGACCCGGACCCCCATATCTGCTTGTCAAGGCCAAGAATGTCACATGACTGTTCGCGCCCTATACTTATGTAAACAAAAACGGAAGTAGCGAGAGATATTGTGCTGGCCACAACAGATTTTTAATATTTGTTTTTATGTCAAGTTATATAAAATCATGATTGAAATAGCCATTATATTGAATACTTTGTTTTTAATAAAAAATATTTGAAAAAGAAGCTTTTATCCAATAACAGTCCAATCTTAAATCATTGAATAGCATCAATCATGTTTTACATTTATAGAAATCATCTTACCTACTTCTTCTGCACTGCAATTTTTAACAAATACGGAATGTCCCGCGATTAACTTTTGCTACCTTTAAAAATTATGTAATACTCTGCTCCAAGAAATTAACGTACCACATATTAATGTTAAAATATCTCCATAATTTTAATTAATTTTTCAAGCACTTAATTTTATTTTGAAATGATCTTTTATATTATGTTCATGCACTACATATGAGATCTCATTTGCGTTATTTTGTATTGTTTCGATTGTTTTTACCGACAGATGAGGAATTTGTTGCATAGTAAATTGACTTTAATTGGAGTTTTAATTTAATTATGCCACGCAAAATAAGAAATTTGACCCATAATATATGTGCTCAAGCAACTCTTTTGGTGGAAGAAGGTTGGAACTATCGAAGAGTAGGAGAAAAGTTTGGCGTGTATGTGTGTGTATAGGGAGACTTATGGCCATACTAAAAACCTGGAAAAGGTCGAATTCGTGCAACAACCGTGGTCTAAGATCGTTTTTTAAGAGTTTTCAACTTTAGAGAACGGTTTGTAACAGCGAGAAACTACAGTCTCGGCTTCTGGAAGTAGATGGTGTTCGGATAAGTATTGAAACTGTTTGCCAAAGATTCAGGGAAGCTTATTTAGTATCCCGTATTCTTGCTCGAGGCCGTATAATTGCATAGACGTGCCCGAGAAAATCGACAACCAAAAGAGCGATATGCTCAATTCAATACTATGGATACCACTTTATTCGGTGGAGGGTCACTCATGGTCTAGGGTGCAACTTCTTTAAGAGGTCGCATGGAGTTAGTGGCACTAAATAATGGCAATCTTAATGCTGAACGCTATGTAAGGGACATTCTTGAGGAGCATTTCGTTGCAATTAAGCCCATTTTTTTGCTAATGCAAGGTAATGCCCTGCCTTACAATGCTCGGATAGTCCAAAATTACCTTATGAAGGTTGGAATCAACATCAGCGTAAGGCAAGCACGAAGTCCAGACCTCAACTTAATTGAACATGTCTGGGATATCCTTGGTAGTCGCTAAACAGATCATCCAACCCAAGATTATAATACGTGTTATTAATTTGTTTTTTCAGAAATATTTTTACCTCTCGCTAAGAGAGGTATTGCATTCATGCTAAAAATCACATATCCATATTTTATTGAATAAGCACGTTTTAAGGTCCCTACAATCCGATTTTCACATTTTTACGATGATGTCTGTGTGTGTGTGTGTGTGTGTGTGTGTGTGTGTGTGTGTGTGTGTGTGTGTGTGTGTGTGTGTGTGTGTGTGTGGATGTATGTGTGTGTGTATGTATGTAGGATGTTGGAAGGACGATTACTCAAAAACTATAAGACTTAAAAATTGTTTAATTACGTATTTTCCAATCGGACATTCATGGGAAGATCTGAAAAGGTTTTGGTAACAATTGGACAACCGGAAGTAGAAGATTCTTGAAAAAAAATCTTCTAAATAATATTATTTGAAATTTTTTCTTGGTAATATTAAAAAAAATTAAATTCTTTATCTGATACATTTAAATATTTTATTATATATTCTATGGATTTAGAGATAAAAGAAATATAATAAATAAAATAACGTTATAATAAATTTTACAGCCGAAAGGATGCCATGGAAAATAGTTGACTATAGTTGAACTGTTTGTAACTGACAGATAAATGTCAGTGTCAGAAATTCATAGATATTACTAAAGAGTTTTTCTGGGAAGTACATATACATTATATTATTTCTTAATGTATTAGTAGTTAAATATTTAAGATTATAGGTCTATTACATATATCCTTCAAAAATTCAGTCAATCCTGACAATGAAATGGAAACATTTCGAAAAATTAGAAGAGGACAAAATTTCTTCATATAATGAATTTAAAATTAAACAATCTAAATATAAGGAATAGATATATGTAAGTACAATTTTTGGTGTAGAATGTAGGTATACAAGAAATGTTAAATACAATAGGGCGCCTTGACAAGCAGATATGGGGACTCATGTCAGAATGATAGCTAGTAATTATGTATATAGATGTATCATAATTTCTCATTCTAAATTTAGTGATTTTCCAATTCCATATGGTTTATTTTCCTCGACAAGTAAATTCCACACTCCTGGTGACAAATTAACTACGTGTATTTAGAAAATCTTGAAATTCTGAATGAAACATACTGACTAATTATCATTCTGAAACGGGCCCCCACATCTGCTTGTCAAGGCCAACAATGTAACATGACTGTTCGCGCCCTATACTTATGTAACCAAAAAAGGAAGTGGCGAGAGGTATTGTGCTGGCCACAACAGATTTTTTTTCAATACATGCTTCGAAGATTCTACATTGAATTGAATTTATTGTCATGAAGCATAGGCTTTTTACAATATATAAATACATGAGTTGGTGTACAAAATATAAATATAACTAATAATATATTTAATCAAAATGTTTTTAACATTAACTTAGTTTAACTAATTTATATATGTTTAATGCCTAATTAACATAGTTATAAAAATAGTAAGGCAGAACGAATTTCTATACACTATTATCCATAATATAAACATAAGAAATAAGATCTTATAACTTCAACAATTGGAATTTAATTATAATACTTTTTCTTTTTACTTTGAAGAATTTAACTATATTTTATTATGTAATAAAATATTATCATATTTACATTATACACACATAAATATACATACATGTAGGTATATACACAATACAGTTATGAGAATTATTTTCTACACCGTCATGTTACTTTATATGATGCAGATACAATTATGAGCCGACATAAAATAATAATACAGAAGAGATTTCATTATTCGTTCATAATAAAACTTCTTATACGATACGCTGTTATTACATAGAAGTAATGGATTTACTCTTTTCGGGAGATAGATTGTCTAGCACATCGCAGAGGAGTGCCTCCATTAAATTCTTGTACATACTTTGCCAGATACACTTGCCTGATATTTTTGTATAACGGGCATACTAGGAGGAAGTGGCTTAAGTCTTCTATTTCTTGTATGTTACAAATTGTACAATTGGATTTCGCGGTAATTAATAAATAAGGAGAGAACACTTATAGAGTGCCCTGATGGTTCAAATGTTGAAATAAATTCGAGTTTGCCCATAATAAATCAATGATACTCTTTCCGTTGTGACTCATGTAGGTATATCACTCTGGTATATCTCCTTCTACTCTATCATTTAGGGCGTAGAGGCCGTATCCGTTCAACGTGCCAGACAAACTTCTACCTCTTTTATCTATAGTATGTGACAGCGAAGCTCTCTCCTCACGAACATAGGATTTATAACTACATCTTCACAAATTTGATTTAGAAGGCCGATTTTCGCATTGAAATATTATTTTATGGTCGTTGTATGTACCTGCAAACAAATTTATTGAATCTGATAATAACTCTAAACACGTGTTAGTATTTATATCAGGTTTGAATTACGCTGCCCGTATGTTATACTTATCTATGTTAGTATGAAGTTCAATAAAAAGCCATAAATTCTTAAATTCGATTAATTTACATACTTAAAAATAGTTATTTTTACACAAAATTAGTAGTCCACCACTCGCTCGCCCCTTACTTTTTTCTTTAGTAGCATTTACATTGTATATATGTTGAACTGACTTTGTGGTTGGCACTTGGTGAAACATTTTGGAATTATGTATATTTGATAAATTATATAAAACACTTGGTGTAGTTTCACAGCTTTATTAATGTTTACAACGATCGTTTCGATCTTGCGATCATCTTCTTGTGTTAGTTACCTGAAGATGATCGCAAGATCGAAACGATCGTTGTAAACATTAATAAAGCTGTGAAACTACACCAAGTGTTTTATTTAATTTATCAAATATACATAATTACATTGTATATGTATATGATTTTTGTATTTGTTGAAGAATTCAAATATTAATTTTCACAAAGTCAACATGTATTAGTTCAGTTGTTATATTGTTTTAAGATTGATTGACAGATGACATTTTTTGTACTTCATAAAATAAAAAAACAGTTTTGTATTACAAGTTAATTCTGATCATTTTTCCTTTATTATTTCAGAAAGTTACGTATTTGTAACAGGTTATGGGCCCAGTATGCTCATGAATAAAGGGAGTGAACAGGATTTGTAAATTGGTAGATTTTTAAGATTTATTTTTCAAGTTGTTTAAATTGTAAATAACTGTTTGTTATTGGATTACGACATGGCTGATATAAAGATTCAGATCGATAAACTTTCAAGCGCAGGGAATTGAACAAAATGGAAACATCAAATGTTTTTGATGTTGAATTGCCATGGACTTCAAGGCATTGTGGTTGGAGATGTAGTTCGACCAGATATTCCTGAAGGCGCAGTAGGCGATGCGTTGGAAGCGCATAAGAAGAAAATAGCTGATTTTGAGAGGAACGATGCACATGCTCAGTTATTAATTACAAACGCGTTATCAGACGATGTATATAACATGTTGGGTGTGGTTAAATCATCCAGAGATGCATGGTAACGTTTAATGACTATATGTAATGTCTTTCGGGGGTGTTTAAATGAAAGTCATTTATTGTAATATATGATTAACGTTTATTGAACAATCCGACCATATGTACAATGCACACAACGATAACCTTTGCATTTGACGACCACAGTTAGACTGACTCCAGCGATATTCTAACTAATTAAACAAACTTAAACATCACCAAAGTACAGTCTGATACACTACAATTTCTCCCCTTTTAATTACCTGAACTTATTTACGATAATTATTTTCTTTTCCTGAGACTGTATCGGCGAGAAACAAAAATTTTTCAGTGACGCTTACGTTCCCGTTCTGGGGGTCGAGCCATTTCTGTATCAGAAACAGAATTGCCGTTAACTTCCGATACATTATCATCTGATGCTGAACAATATTTCGACTTTACATTTTCTCTTATAATTAAAGGTAATTTATCAGCATCAGTTTTACTGTCCAGTGGACATCTTAATATTGGTACATTAAATGATCCTAGTTTATCTGATGGAATATTTCCTTCATATTTTTTTATTTGATCTACATGTCGCTTCCATAACATATGGGTTTCGACAGTCTTTACCATATAGGTCCTATTACCAACTTTTTTTGCAATTCTAGCTAATAACTATGAAGGTTTATTCGGTATTTTATAATCTCTAACTAAAACATAATCATTTATTTTAAACTCTATATACCTACTCCCCCTATATAATTTAATTTGTTTTTGTTGAATATCCTTAACATTTTGTACATGTTTCCCTGTCTTATCGATAGTTTTACCTTGTTTCGCCAACGGTTTTAATAAATCATACCTAGTGATTAAATTTCTACCGAACATTAACAATGCAGGCGAAACCTTTGTTGTACAATGTGGTATATTGCGGTAGGACAACAAAAAGTTTGATAAAGCAAAATCAAAATCATATTTAGTATTACACAAAATTTTCTTAATACATTGTTTTATTGTCCTTACGCTGTTTTCAGCGGCTCCATTGGACTGTGGATGATAGGGTGGACTTGTTAAATGTTTAATATTATTTTTCAATAAAAAATTCGTAAATAATTTGGACTTAAATTACGTTCCATTGTCTGTGACAATAGTTGTGGGTAAGCCAAATCTAGCAAATATTTCTCTTAATTTAGTTAATAACATTTCACTACTAGTGTTAGTGTTCATATTAATAGCCTCTACCCATTTTGAATACGCGTCTAAAACAATTAAATAACTGTTTCCCTCAATAGGGCCCAGGAAATCGCAATGAACTCGACTCCATGGATTTTCGGGATATGGCCAACATTTTAATTTAGATTTTGGTGGTGAATCCTTATAGCTACTACATATTGTAACGTTTTTATTTATATGGGTGAAGTGTAAAACAGACAAATATTATTAACAAAAGAATACGTTTATTAAACGATATATAATTAAGGATTAAATATTAAAAGGTAATAAAAACAACTAACACTATGATTAAATAATTATAAACACTAAGAATATTATTAAATGCTTAAACACTACGATTATTTATTTAACTAACATTTATATCACAACACTTATTTATATAACTACATTTATTTATGTAAACTGTTTATTTATATCACCGAGTTCATATCTGGTTGCTTGTATATATGAGACTGTCTCCCGTTGTTCTCCCGACGGTATTTATACAGCCCCTATCATTCTAGAACTCTTCTAAAGCGACAATGACCCGTATACAAAGGAATGAGGTCACGGCGCAATTAACCTGTCTCAGCGCGTCGGGGATTGTATTATCGCTCTGGTACGTTCTTTCGAAGGGATTACGTCATTGTTCGCGAACATGCTATCAGTAGCGGCGCATGCATACTTTTCTCAGGGGCGCACGTCACACTGCCCCCTCCTTAAGACTGTTTCGTCCCGGAACAGTTCTCGATGGCAATATCTGCACGTATTACCCTTGGTACATTTGGAAGTCCACGTGGTACACCAAACACGCATACACACTCTTTGACTAAGGTTTCAGCGACCGTGATGGCTTCCTGGTAGATAGGCTTCAACCTACTTGGTGAAGTAGTCCATGACAACCACGATGTATTTATTTTCGTCTTCTCTTTCTGGAAATGGCCCGACCACGTCAATCGCAATGCGCTCAAATGGACTGCCAACGTTGTATTGACGCATTGGACTTTTCGTCGTCTATGAGGGCCGTTGCTTCCAGCGCAAACCACACATTTCTTCCACCAGTCTTTAACGTCTTTCTTGCACTTAACCCAGTAAAATCGCTGACGCAATCTTTCTAATGTTTTGTTGACTCCCAAATGGCCACCTCCAGATCCGTCATGGATCTCTTTTAACACGTCTGGTACTCTACTCTTAGGAATGACGAACTGAGTTCTCTTCTCAGTGCCATGGCATTCTCAACCGCACGCTTTAACAAGCCATCAATCACTATGGAGTCACATTGCGCCCAGTACGATTTTACAATCTGTGACTGTGGTGCAACATCTTCCCATATTGGTTTGCTCGCGTCGCTTTCCATTCCAGTACTATTTTCAGTCGGGTCCTTTCGTAGTCCATCGGGCTGCCTACTATCGTTGACTACTGTTATTCTGGCAATGGTGGAATGTTTTTTTTCTAGTCGACTACCATATTTGCCTCCCTTAGCATGGCCTTCTGAACAATGCGTCGACGCTACTTCCCTGCCTTTCAAGTTCCTTTCTCTGTCTTGACTTTTTTTTTTCTTCCTTGTGGTGAGAAGTATATGGCATCGTCGTCAACGTTATCTATCTCGAGTTTTCGTTTCCCACTCGAGCTGTCCATACGAATCACCAAGGGCACGTCTTCCCCGCTGTCTTCAGGCCCTTTCCACAGTCCATAGATTGCAATCGCAGCTGCTCGTCGGAGAACTATTCATTTCAGGTTGGCTTTCCTCCAATACTGGAATTTCTTCCTAGATTTCTTCTGTAATTCCTTGCTGAACACGCTCTCTTTCACTCTCGCGTTCTCTTTCTTCTTTTTTGTGCTTCCGTCTTCTTTCTTCATATACATCCTTGACATCAATGGATTCGTCCTTTACCTCTGGTATTTCTGCCTACATTTTTTTTTTAATTTCTTGCTGAGTACGCTCTATTTCTCTCTCGCGGTCTTTCTTTTTCGCTTCCGTCTTCTTTTGTAACAGCGGAGTTTCCTTTTTCTAGCTAACACTTCGTTTATAATTCGTCGCACTTTTTTATCTAAGGCTTCGATGTTTTCATTTCCCTCAGCATAATTATTTCGACTCGCGATTGGTTACGTGAAACTTGTTTGGCAGCTTCACGATCTGATACATATGAGAGTGCGTCAACCATAGTTTTTGGGCGGCCGAATTGCAGTGCTTGTTGAGTATTGCTATCTCGTACTCCAGAGATGAGTGCCTGAATGGCCAGGTACACCAAATCGCTGTCAGGAGCCGTAGGATGTGTGAAACGAACCAAACGAGTTACATCGGCTCCAAATTCTTGAAGGCTTTCTTCAGTTTTTCTAGAAGACTTCTCCCATCCTTGTTTCAATGTTTCTTCCAGAAATCCAGAATTCTCCAATTTCCGTTCCAACATTTGCTCCGTATTTCCAGAATTCTCCTAAAATTTCCGCTCCAACATTTGCTCCATGATTCCAGAATTCTTCTCTACTCTTCCAGAATTCGCCTCCAATTCTTCTTCCAATTTCTGCTCAAAAATTCCAGAATGTTCTTCAGCTTTTCTAGAACTCTCATTCAATTCACTTTCCATCGTTCTAGAATGTTCCATTAATTCTTCGTCTAGTACTCCGGAATTTTCCTCCACTTTTCTAGAACTTTCATGCAATTCCCTTTCCAATGTTCTAGAATATTCCTATAATTCTTCTCCGGAATTTACTTCCACTTTTCCAGCACTTTCATGCAATTCTCTTTCCAATGTTCTAGAATGTTCCAATAATTCTTCTTCAAGTGCTCTGGAATTTTCCTTCACTTTTCCAGAACTTTCATGCAATTCTCTTTCCAATGTTCTAGAATGTTCCTTTAAATCTTCGTCCAGTGCTCTGGAATTTTCCTCCGATTTTCTAGAACCTTCATGCAATTCCTTTTCCAATGTTCTAGAATGTTCCTTTAATTCTTCTTCCAGTGCTCCGGAACTTTCTTCCGCTTTTGTAGAACTTTCCGCCAATCTCTGCACAGAACTTCTAGAACTCTCTTGTAATTTTTCAGCGAATAATTTGCAATCATCGAATAAGCCACACGAAACTTCGAATAAGTAATCGTCAGGATTTTCACCAGTTTCGATTAAAGCTTGCCGCAGTCTTTCTTGAAGCTCTATTTTCCCTCCTGTTGCATCCAAATCCAGTTCTTCCACTTCCGTCCTGAGATCACGTACTATCAATTCACTTAATTTTAATAGTTTAGGCATTTTATTTATTTTTATTTACACTTCACAGTTATGAACAATCCCACTTCTGACACCAATTGTAACGTTTTTTATTTATATGGGTGAAGTGTAAAACAGACAAATATTATTAACAAAAGAATACGTTTATTAAACGATATATAATTAAGGATTAAATATTAAAAGGTAATAAAAACAACTAACACTATGATTAAATAATTATAAACACTAAGAATATTATTAAATGCTTAAACACTACGATTATTTATTTAACTAACATTTATATCACAACACTTATTTATATAACTACATTTATTTATGTAAACTGTTTATTTATATCACCGAGTTCATATCTGGTTGCTTGTATATATGAGACTGTCTCCCGCTGTTCTCCCGACGGTATTTATACAGCCCCTATCATTCTAGAACTCTTCTAAAGCGACAATGACCCGTATACAAAGGAATCAGGTCACGGCGCAATTAACCTGTCTCAGCGCGTCGGGGATTGTATTATCGCTCCGGTACGTTCTTTCGAAGGGATTACGTCATTGTTCGCGAACATGCTATCAGTAGCGGCGCATGCATACTTTTCTCTCAGGGGCGCACGTCACAATATGTTACATGAATTAACCGTTAATTCTATGTCTTTGTCCAAATTAGGCCACCATAGATGAGCGCGTGCGAAACTCTTCATTTTTACCATACCCATATGGGTGCTGTGAAGTTCTTTTAAAAATATTTCCCTTAATTTATATGGAATGATTAAACGATAACCCCACATAATGCAACCCTCTTCTACCGTAAGTTCGCTTTTACGACTCATAAATTTCTGAACTTCCGGGTTCAAAATATTTTTTGGCCAACCGAATTTAATGTATTTTACAACAGTATTCAATATCTTATCCCTTTCAGTTTCTTCTCTAATTATTTTTAAATTAATAGCTGGACTGTTTTCCGAAACATAATTTAAACACGGTGAAGGTTTTATATAATCCTTCTCACTGTCCGTACCTATTGGTACCCGCGATAAAAAATCCGCGACATTTAATTTTGATGGTACATATTGTACTTTATACCGACATGCAGACAGTTGCAAAGCATACCGCTGCAGTCGATTTGCTGCCATTTGCGGTATACCAGCTTTTGGTCCGAAAATATAGACTAGAATAGTTTATGATCGGTTTCCAGGATAAATTCTTGACCATATAAATATTGGTAAAATTTCCGTATTCCAAAAATAATGGCTGTTGATTCCCGGTCAGTTTGAGAATAATTTTTCTCGCTTTTATTTAGTTTACGTGATGCAAAACATATTGGCTTTTCTGTTTTATCTGGTAATATATGTGATAAAACGGCGCCTAAACCTACTGCACTCGCATCTACCGTAAGCTTTAATGTAAATTACTTTTATAATGGACTAAAACTTTAGATGATATTATTGCTTGTTTTAATTTATTAAAAGCTTGCGTATGCTGATCAGTCCATTCCCATTTAACATTTTTTCTGTCAAATCATATAATTTACTGGCAATTGTGGACATATCTTTAATAAAATCTCTGTAATAATTTATAAGCCCTAAAAAAGATTGCAATTCAAGTACATTTCTTGGAACTGGTGCTTTTTCAATTGCCTGTATTTTATCCTTTAAGGGATGTAACCCTTCCTTGTCTATTTTAAATCCTAAATATATGACTTCTTGAGCAAAAAATACACATTTTTCCTTTTGCAACTTTAAACCAAATTTATTTAATCTGTCTAAAACCACATTTAAGCGCTGTTTATGTTCTTCGCGTGTCGGCGCTGTTACTAATATATCGTCCAAAAAATTAACTACACCCTCTAACCCTGTCAAAATAGTCTCGATTTCCCTCTGAAATATAGCAGGTGAGGATGCTAACCCGTACACTAACCTCGTGTATCTAAATAAACCCTTATGGGTACTAATTGTTGTTAAATCTTTGGATTTTTCATCTAATAAAAATTGTTGGTATGCCATTGATAAATCAATTTTACTAAATTCCGTTCCTCCCTGTAGATGTGTAAACAACTCCTCTATACGCGGTAATGGATATTTTTCTACCTCTAATTGATTATTAAGAGTGACCTTAAAGTCTCCGCAAATTCTAACCGAACCGTCTTTTTTCAATACTGGTACTATCGGTGTACCCCACTAACTATATTGCACCGGTTCTAGAATACCTAATTTAACCATATACTCAATTTGATCTAATTTCGCTTTAAGAGCGAACGGCAACCTCTGGGTTTAAAAAATTTAGGTGTAGCGTTTTCCTTTAGTTTTATAGAAACTTTACTGCCCGTAAATGTACCTAATTCACGCTTAAATACGTGTGAGTGCTCAGTTACGTGGGGATCCAAATTTTTTATTTAAAATTCTATTTACTGATGAAGCTACCTTTACAAATAATGGCTGTATGAATAGGCACAATTCTCACTATTACTTTCAGCAAAATCCTTACTGGTACTAAGAATCAAGGTTTCAGAGAATATTCAAATTGAATGTATGGTGCGAAATAGTTAGTAACCATATTTTTTCGAGGGAAATTTAACTGGGGAAAGGTACCTACATTTTTTAAGAAATAACCTTCCCGAACTTTTGGAAGAGGTCGAGTTGAATGTAAGGCAAGAAATTTGATTTCAACATGATGGTGCCCCTCCCCATTACCATCGAGATCTGCAAAATTATATAACGCAAACTTTTGGCCCAAGAGTTATTGCCAGAGAAGCGGAGTACCCGTGGCCCGCGAGTAGTCCGAACGCCATTAGACTTTTTTCTTTGGGGGAACGTTAAAAATAAAGTTTATAGTGTCCCCATCGAAAATGAAAATCAGTTACATGAAACGAAGTGGCGTCATGCAGGTCTATAAGCCCGAAGATGTTAGCATGAGTTCACATAAATTTTGAACGACGAATAGCATTATGTCACGAGAGAGGAGGAAGACAATTTGGACATTTACTATAATTTAATTTATTCTAGTTATTATTTATCAATTTGTTACTATTGTATTTATTTACTTGTAATTTCATTATATTAAATACGGTTGACTTTTGAATTTACGTTTCATTGACGTTTTCAATGTCATTTTTGCACTTACCTACTGTGATTATATTATTTAAAGTACAAATAATTTACACGTAGTGGCTAATGAAATGTAGTCTGTGTTGCCTATTTTTTAACTTTAAGGCGGGACGTTTTAAAATGGGCACTGTATATATATATATATATATATATATATATATATATATATATATATATATATATATATATATATATATAAATTTTTCACCGAATAAATGTTTGAAATATTGTAAAGAAAGGGGATGTAACGTTGGCAACATTGAATAAACCAAGTGGTTTGGCAATGACTGGTAACAAAAACTAGGTTCATGTTCATCTGTCACATGTTGTCCTGTAAATATTTTAAATAATAATTTAATAAAGTCATTATCACAAAGATAATTCCGTAGTGGCTACATGCACAACCAAATAATTGTTTTGTATTTGGTCTTAAATTTTATTAATTTTTTATTCTTCATCGTTTGGTAAACTATACAAATTGCTCACACTTTTGCATATGCTCCAACTACAAGAAAGCATTTTTCTTATAAAGAAGAATCCAAGTTTTTTCAGAATAAATAAATCTGATGTGGTCAGCACAATACCTTCCGTCAATCCTGTGTATTATGAATGAATTCCATACATAAATTTTCTTGCAAAAGATTCTAAATTTCCAGTAAAATTATTTCATAAACAAACTATGCAAATTGCACTTGACACTGACATCTGCTTCTTCTCCTTTGGCTTTTCCCATTCGTTAGGGATCGCTATTTTTTATTTTCTTCTTCCACTCATTTCTGTTTTGCGTGTCGTTCTCATTCAGTTCCTTTTCTCTCAAATCTTCCGCAATACAGTCCTTCCATCTTATCTTTGGTCTTCCTCTGTTTCATCAACCTTCTATTACTGAGCTATTCATTCTTCTTCCAACATATTCTACATCTCTACTCATGACATGTTCAAACTAATGTAATCGTCTCTCTTGTATCTTTCTAGAAACTTGTAACACTAGAGTTATTTCCTTACCGTATATCTTTCCGTATTTTCCCCAACAACTACTTCAACAACCTCATCTCTGCCACATTAATTTATTTTTAATTGATACTGACATTTGTCAATTTGAATTATCTGAATATATTAGCAATTTTCATGGTTAGCATAGCTGGCTAATTTATGAAATTTAATATCTTGATAATTCTTTAACTCTATATCTATTGAATATAAAGTATAAAATGCAATCAAATCGTATAGAAAATAATATATTGTTTAAGTTATAATAACGTTACATGTCAATAAATCATATTTAACTGTTAAATCTTCAAATGAGGCTACTTCCGGTGGACCAATTATAACCAAAATCTATTCATTTGTTCTTCTGGATGTAAACTTCAGGAATGCGAAAAAATATAATTTTTGGAATCATGGTATTGAAGTTATGCGATCCGAAACTTTCGTAAAAAGGTAAAATCGTATTATAGGGACCCTAAAACATGCTTATTCACTAAAAACTCATCATTGAATTTTTTTACCAAAGACAATACCTTCCTTACCTGAAGGTGACGGAAGGTGAAAATCAAAAATTGTATTATAATTTTTTATGAACAGAATGTTTTTATAGTTTCATACGTAAAATATTCCGTTGATTACAGTAGTGAAATAAAAATATAGGAATCATTTTAAAATGAGAAAGTTAGGTGTAGCTTCCAGTTAAGCCGAAAGTGATATTTTTTTGAAAATATTTTAGTTGAATTGGGAATATAGGAAAACCCCTGGATCCCAAATTTACAAAATAAAATTAAATAATTTTTAAAATAAAGACAGCGCAAGTAACCTTGTCGTGGAACAATTTCTAGTTATTATGAAGAAGATGCTGTAAGAATAATATTATTGAGTATTATTATAAAACTAACAATTTATTACTGATATATTCTCAAATAAATTAGATTTATGTTATTACTTTTAATCACATTGCCAGGTAGCACGAATAAGAGATGTGACTAGCGTTTCAATTGAGTAGCAGGGTGTTATGTCTGTCAATCCTTTATGGATATGGGAGTAAATCAGTTCAAATAAAAGCATTCAATTACTTTTTCTATAACTATTATCTATACGAGTATATACATATATAATAACTTGGATTCTTCTTTATAAAAAAAATGCTTTCTTGTAGTTATATGCAAAAGTGTAAGCAATTTGGGCTCAGTCAAATTGGCCCGCCTTTTTAGTATTTCCAAAAAATTCTTAGTGTGGTAAATTCCCCATGTTTTGCGCTTAAGTGCTCCCCATATATTATTTTTTGCGCTTCTCTTAATCATGAGTTATTAATATAATAAGTTAGGAAGGGCTAAATTGACATTAGCCTATCCTTTTTGGAAATTACGAAGTTTTCTTTATTGTTTATATAGATCTAGGTATGCGCTATTTTGCGCCATTAACATAAGTTTTTGTAATTGTTTATAATTTATTGTATTGAAAATCAAAACAGGTAGGGCCAACTTGACACTAAAAAAAAATATTTTTTTTATTGTATTTTTTTGTATTGCAATCATATCTACATTCAATGCGCTTTTTCGCTCCATAAATATATTTTTTTGCACTTGTATTCATTAAATTATTACTAAAGATACATGTTAGGAAGGGCTATATTGACAACAGCCTGCCCTTTCAAAATTACTAATTTTTCTATATTGTTTGAATAGGTGTACACATGCGCTTTTCTGCGCTATTGAAATAAATTATTGCGCTTACATACAATTTACTTAATTAAAAATCAAAACTGGTAGGGCCAACTTGACGCCTAAAAAAATAAATTATTTTGATTTTTTTTGCAATGAAATTAAACCTAGGTACATGGCGCTTCATCGCTCCATAAATAATTTTGTTACACTTGTCTTCATTATTGTAATAATTGAAATTATAACTATTTCGTGAATCTCTCAAGGTCACGCTAAAACATGCGCACTTGACTGAGCCAGTAATTTGTATAGTTTACCAAAAGATGAAGAAAAAATTAATAAAATTTAAGACCAAATACAAAACAATTATTTGTTTGTGCATATAGCCACTACTCGGAATTATCTTGGTGATAATGACTTTATTAAATTATTATTCAAAATATTTACAGGACAACATGTGACAGATGAACATGAACGTAGTTTTTGTTACCAGTCATTGCCAAACCACTTGGTTTATTCAATGTTGCCAACGTTACATCCACATTCTTTACAAATGTTAAACATTTTTCGGTTACAAAATTTTATATATATATATATATATATATATATATATATATATATATATATATATATATATATATATATATATATATATATATATATATATATATATATATTGTAACGCTTTTATTTATATGGGTGAAGTGTAAAAATCAGACAAATATTATTAGTTAAAAGAATACGTTTATTAAACGATAAATAATTAAGATTAAATATTTAAAAGATGATAAAAGTACAGTAAAATTTTTGAAAGATGTCCGATCAATACTGACACAATGTCAGTATCTTATTTTTCACATATTTGGTTTTACATTTGCTAATAAACTTATCAGTTGATTTATTTTTGAATTTTGAATGCTGTTATTGTAACATATATTCGTAGATAACCTTGATCGGACATCTTTCAAAAATTTTACTGTAATTAATAGTATGATCAACAAATATTAACACTAATTTAAACACTAAGATTATTTATTTAAACAATTAACACTACTATTTATGTCACTAATTACATTTATTTATATTCACTTCTTGTCGACTGTTTGTTTACATCACCAACAATTCACGACACGACGCTTATTTATATCAGACTTCTTTACTCGTTGCTTCTATATCACAGACTGTGTTCGCTGGCTTTGGCGACGCGTTATATACCCGGCGAATTTAGTTCTAAAACCGACTAGAACGTCCGCGAGATAAAAACGGCGTGCACAATAGATCACGTTATCGCAACAAGTTCGAACCTGTCTGTTACGCGCGGACATTCGGGCGCGACACAGCGGCGCCTGTTAGGCAGTGGTCACATTGAGTAGAATGCAATCGATCAACCAAGATCAACTGTCGTAGATCAATAGCGATCGACCGAAATTTTAGGAGATATGTCACACTGCATGAATCGATGTAAATATTTTCACAAAAATGATACCAACTTAAATTGAAAGAAAATTAATTTTTTCTTGCACTGAAACGCCACAAATATGTTTTCAGGAATATTTAAATAAATGAAAAACCTTATGAGTTTTTGTTTTTAAAATTAGAGAAATTTGCATCCATAATTTTTCCATTGTCTTGCAATTATTACTGTATCCTGGTGATCTGGTGTGCTTTGATCATAAAATTGTACATTATTTCTTACACAGTTTTTCAACTATAGTCTATTTCATTAACTCTCCACATTTCCGTCATGATACTAGTAATATGGCTGTAATATTCTACCAATATTATTTTTAACCTGTATATAAATGTCAATACAGTTAAGTTGGTATGAAAAATATGACAACACTGAGCATGCGTAAACACATCAATCGCTGTCGATCGACTAGAAAATCAAACATGTTTGATATATCAAACCGCTCGTCGACGTTCGACATCGTTCGACCATAGTGGATGCATGCAGTGTGACCATTCCCATAAGCTAGTGTTAGTTTAATTTTTAATCGATCGCAATCAATCGGCGTTAGTCGATCCCACTTGTCCAGTGTGACCACTGCCTTATGGCGCGGCGGCGGTGAGGGCTACGGAGCGGCGGTGGCGGCGACGTTACAATATAAATATATATACATGTGAGATCTGCTCACATTATTTTGTCTTCTAATTACCTAATTATCTAATATATTGTGTTCATTATGTATCTTTATTAAATTATGATTAATTTTGTTTTGTATCTATATTGTGGAATATTATGTAATGTCTACGGTATTTAAAAATGATGTTGTGACTACATATTATCATTGTGCTGGGTGCTGTGAAAGGTGAACGTTGTGAAATAAATTGGTTTATAAACAGTTTTGTGTCCTGATTATTGTTTTTGTGGCCCTACCTCCACCAAATCTAACATCAGAAGTGGGATAGGCTCACTAAAAGTACCACAAGATGGAACAACTAGTGAAGGTGCTAAGTGATACTCTGCAAGAGTTAAATGATCGACCGCCGTCTTGTTCGTTACCAGCTAGTGCCATTGACATTCCAGTGTTTGACCCCCAGGTCGATTATAACGGTGCAGGTAAGTGGTGTACCGAAATAGAGAAGATGGGAAAGCTGTTCCTTTGGTCCAACTACGATATGCTGGTTCGAAGCACCAGTGGATTAGTTGGTGAAGCGAAGGAGTGGTTTACAATCTGGAGTCCCAATGATGGGAGCTGGGATGGTTTTAAGGTAGAGATTTCTAATTTATATCCCCCAAAAAAGAATTTAATCGAAAAGTTTAGAAAAGCTGCCGTATATACGAGCAATGAAGCAGGTTCGTACAGCGAGTATGCGAGGAAAAAGATTTCATTTATTTAGGCGGTTCAGAGTTGGTAACACTGCGAACAGGTGAATACGCCGATATTGCCAGTGAACGAAAAACCAATTTTTTTCTACGAAAACATTAAACAAATTAATAAACAATATAATAATAATAATAAAAAGTCACAATTACAAAATCTGTGATATATAAATCCAGTGATCACTCTGTGCCGTTGAGATTATTTTGCCGTTTAAAATCAGGTACGCCACCGACAATTCAAAAACAGCTGCACGCGCTCACTCCCGTCCGCGCGGCAGTTTGTACACATCAGTGTCGCCAACCATAGCAAAAATAAAGCTCAACTCCCACAGAATTAAAGAAAACTAATATCAACAATATCTGAAATCAGCGCGGGCTCATGCGCCACCATTACAACATTCACCAATGTAATGACAACCACATCCGTGACTACTTATCTCGGCACCCCGACAATAAATACTCAAACAACACCAATACCAAGTCCAATGATACTAAGTTACTCTTATAACCAGAATAACATACCAAACACCCAAACCAGAAAAACCGACAACAATGCACTAATCCAGTGGCAAGTAGTGCAAAGGAAAAAAAGAAATAGAGAAAACGAAACAACACCACATCCTGTGACTAAACGTGCAAACGTAGCTGATAACACAAACCGAGGCACAAACAGATATCATATACTAAACAACAATCCACAAGAAGAACCATAAATAGTGCGTGCAGGAAACAAACAAAACTAAAGAGCCTAAACCACCACCAGTATACATACAAGGAGTCACTGAATACTCAAAAATGATTGAAACTTTAACAACATCACTGAATAAATCTGAATTCGTCTGTATAGCAATGGCAGATAACACAGTTAAAGTTAATACGAACAGTATAGATGCCTATCGCAGATTAGTTCATTTGCTAAAGGTAAACCAAGTTTCCATGCACACTTACCAACCCAAACAAGACGCCCATATAGGGTCGTCATCAAAAATATCCACCACTCGGTCTCAACTGAAGAAATTAAAACAGAACTGGAAAATAATGGTTTTGCAGTCAGAAACATCACAAACATAAAAAGTTGGCAAACTAAAGAACCCTTACCACTGTTTTTTGTCGACCTCGAACCAGACCAAAACAACAAATTAATATATGAGACAACACACCTACTCGGCACCAAAATCAATGTAGAACCACCTCGTAAGAAGAGAGATATCCCACAATGCATCCGTTGCCAAGAATATGGGCACACCAAAACATATTGCAATAGACAATATTATTGCGTAAAATGCGCTGGACAACACCCCACTAAGGACTGCACAAAGAAAAAAGAAGAATCGCCTAAATGTATCCATTGTGAAGGAACACACCCTGCAAACTACAAAGGTTGTGCCGTATATCGCGAAATACAAAATTCGAGAAACAAACCAGTCAATCAAAAATTATCACAAAACAGAAAACCTGCTGAGCAACAAGTATTAAACAGAGAAAAAAGTTTTAACACAATACCAAATAATGGAGCAAGCTACGCCAAAACGGTTAAATACCCACAAGGTAAAAATAGTACAAAAGAAACATGCTCAAATAATAATGATATAACTCTATCACAATTCCTAAGCAGATTTGAAGCAATGTTTGTACAATTAATGAATCAAAACACAATGATATTAAACATAATATCCACGCTAGTTAAAAATAATTAATGGACAATATAAGAATAGCATTGTGGAAGGCGAATGGCTTAGCTCAACATCGACAAGAAGTGGAATACTTTCTAAATGATCAAAAAATCGACATTCTACTAATAAGCGAGACGCACTTTCCCGACAAAAATTATTTTAAAGTACCAAAATACAAAACATACCATACCGAACATCCCGACGGAACCGCCCATGGAGGCACTGCTATAATAATCAACGATAAAATACACCACTATGAAATAGAAAAATATGAAAGGAACTTTCTCCAAGCCAGTAACATCAAGATAAAAGATGGAAGTGGGGAACTAGCAATTGCCGCCGTATATTGTCCTCCAAGACACGCCATCAAACAAAATCAGTTCGAAGAATATTTTGAAACACTTGGTCCAAGATTTATCGCAGGTGGAGACTATAATGCGAAGCACGTACAGTGGGGCTCACGAACCTACAATCCAAAAGGACGGGAATTGCAGAAAGCAATAACAAGCAAACAATATAGACACATGAGTACAGGAGAACCCACATATTGGCCAAGTGACCCTACAAAGATCCCGGATCTATTAGATTTTTTTGTAATGAAAAGAATATCCCCAAACTACATGGACATCACCTCTAACTACGATCTCTCATCCGATCACTTGCCCGTAATATTAACACTTAGTTCTACAATTATCACCAAAAATAAAAAACCCTCCCTATATAACGCACGTACAGACTGGGACATCTTTCGACATCATATAAACAAACATGTAACACTAACGAAACATTTAGAAAATGAAAGTGACATTGAAAATGCAGTGGAACATATTACGCAAACAATTCAAAACGCTGCCTGGTACTCTACACCAAACACAGAAGCAAAAATTACAAATGATATAAATTATCCAAAATATGTTAAAGAAAAAATAGCTACGAAAAGAGCAATGAGAAAGAAATGGCAGTTGTCCAGGCATCCAGAAGACAAAAACAAACTAAACAGAATAATAAAAGAAGTCAAAAAACTATTATTTAAAATAAAAAATGAGTCATTAGAAGAACACATAAGAAATCTGTCAAACCACCCTCAAGATGACTACTCGCTATGGAAGGTCACAAGAAAGCTAAAACGACCTCAACAACATATACCACCGATAAGAAAAGAAGATGGCACCTGGGCAAGGGCAGATCAAGACAAAGCAGAAATATTTGCAAAACATCTCTCAACCGTATTTCAACCACACTCCCCCTCAGCAGCAAACGATATAGAACATGAAGTACTGCAATTTCTAGAAGCTCCACTACAACTCTCAAAACCAATAAAATACTTCACACCAACAGAAGTCAAAAACGAAATTTCACTACTAAACGACAAAAAAGCACCAGGTTACGACTTGATCACTGCAAAAGTACTAAAAGCAATCCCGAAAAAACTATTAGTACTAATAACCCAAACATATAATGCCATAATAAGAACACAATACTTTCCGATTCAGTGGAAGCTAGCTCACATCATACTTGTACACAAACCAGAAAAACCGGCCCATGAAGTAACTTCCTATAGGCCAATATCGCTGCTCCCAGTCCTGTCGAAGATAGCTGAAAAACTAATACTAAAACGCCTAAAACCAATCATAGAAGAAAGTAGTATAATTCCGCAACACCAGTTCGGGTTTCGATCGCAGCACTCTACAATTGAACAAGTTAACCGAGTGGTCAATAAAATAGAAGAAAGTTTCGAGAAACGTAAAGTGTGCAGCGGAGCATTCTTGGACGTCAGCCAAGCCTTCGATAGGGTCTGGCACTCCGGCCTCCTTTTTAAGATAAAGAACTATCTACCATACCATTTCTACCTGCTGATCAAGTCGTATCTTAGTGAAAGATACTTCTATGTAAATCACGAAAACATTAGATCTAAAACCCATGAAATTAAAGCAGGAGTACCTCAAGGAAGTGTACTCGGCCCAGTACTATATCAAATATTCACTGCTGACCTGCCATGCAGAGACGATGTGCTAACCGCCACCTACGCGGGTGACACAGAAATTCTCGCATCACATGAAAACCCACAAGTGGCATCGGAGATTCTCCAAGTTTACCTAACAGAAATAGAAACCTGGGCAGAAAAATGGAGAATAAAACTGAACGAAAACAAATCAGTACAAGTAGTCTTCACTACAAGACACACCACATGCCCAGAAGTCAAATTAAACAACAACACGCTAGCTGTGAAAAATGAAACCAGATACTTAGGAATGCATCTTGATAAACGCCTAACGTGGAAGTACCACCTACAAATGAAAAGAAAGCAGCTAGACATGAAGATGAGAAAAATGTACTGGCTGCTAGGAAGAAACTCTAAGCTCTCCATCGAAAACAAGATCCTTCTGTACAAAGTGACCCTAATCCCAATTTGGACGTATGGAATACAGCTCTGGGGCTGTGCAAAACGCTCCAACACAGATATCATCCAGAGATTCCAAAACAAAACATTGAGAACAATAATGAAACAATCCACAAAGACCTCAAAATAAAATATATTCAAGAACAAATAAAGGAAATTGCTACCAGGTACGAAAAGCGCCTAAATCTTCACCCAAACGAACTCGCCCTGAAATTACTCGACAATGAAAACCTCACAAGAAGACTGAACAGGAAGAAAACATCAGAACTAAGTATTTAAACACATTCATCTGTACAGGAGACTGCTAAGCAATCTCCTCACATGACATGTATATTAGCTCAATTTTTCTTGTTGGCCTGGATAAGGCCAGTTGTAAATAAGTTTCAAAAAAAAAAAAAATTATTAAGGCATTAAAGTTCGATGTGTCTGATGACCAATTACTCGAATTAGTAATAGGTGATATAGTTCACATCCAAGTGAAAACTGCGGCTTGCAATAGTCAAATAAAATCAGTGAACGATTTATTGTCATTATTAGCAAATTTTGATAAACCAAATAGTGTAATAGACAACTCAATTAATCCTCGCAAAAGAAAACATTTTCCAGAATCGACTGATTCTCCAAAAGTATGTTTTAGTTGTAAATAGCCAGGTCATATTCAGCGTAATTGTCCCTAAGTTCAGAAGACATAATACAAATATCTCAAACACATTCTCAAATCGTATTAAAATCGAGAATCAAGGTAAAATTACACGAACATTTTGTAGTTTTTGTAAAAGACCGGGACATATTTTCGATAACTGTCATGCTAGATTAACTTCGAAAATAAACTATTTTTCTGTAAATCTAGACAAAGATTTTTGTACCGAATTTAATGTGCAAGATACGGGGGCAGAATGTTGCCTACTATCCGCGAAGATAACAAAACGCATTAATTGTCATTTAGAGCCGACATTTAAAATTCTTAAAGGAATAGGAAATAATTCTGTTTACGCAAACATCAAAACAACTTTGCGTATAGAAAGTCATGGCACCACATTTGTAATAACCTTTCTTATTATAGACGACCGGGTTATTGATTATGACGCTATCCTTGGTAGGGATCTATTCCTAATCAAAGGGGTTGAGTTTTGTAGCGATTTCAGGGGAACTAGAATCTATCTAAACAACAGCGAAAATTTAGATACAACCACAATTAATCAAATTACCATCGCCCCGCAAACATTAAAAACACCTCTTGAAGGTAACAATTTGCCAATGTTGACGGACATGTTACACAAATTCTCTAATGATATAACAACAGGTAACTCAGTGAGTCCTTTAAAAACAGTCGAACTTTCTATTAAACTTAAAGACGGTCAAGTAATCTATTATCATCCTTATAGAACGGCAATTTCGGAACACGAGAAGGTTAGAGTCATAATCGATGACCTTTTAAAAAACGGTATTATCTGCGAGAGTAATTCCACATACGCTAGTCCAGTTGTTTTAGTTCACAAAAAGGATGGCAGTAATCGGCTGTGTGTCGACTATCGAGCCCTCAATAAAATAACAATCAAAGATATACAGGGTGATTTCTAACGTACGGACGAAACTGATAGGGCAACTAGAGGGGACCAAAATATAGTTTTTTTTACAATAAACTTTTGATCATAATCGAATAACAAGAAAGATACAACGGTTTAAAGTTCTTATAAATTAACGCCCACTTATTGAGTACCGCTGAGCTTACTGTATTCGCGTTTACATTAGAAACAATTCTCACACAATCTGATACATTTCTGTTGTATTATTTTTACGGTATGCAGAAAACATCAAATAAAATGATGACAAGATACAAACGAATGAAACTTTAATCAACAAAATTATCAAAAGCTACAAAATTTTAAAGTAATAAACAATAAATAATAACGTATGAATAGTAATAAATAATCATAAAATAATTAAAAGTGTTCACAAAAGTTGTTCGAAATGTTGACCCAGTATTTCAACACACAATTGCGCACGACGAATCCAGTTTTCTGTTAACCGTGGAAACTGTTGGCGTAAATTCTCTACAGTGGTATTGATACGACGACGTAACTCGTCGATGGTATTAACTTCGGTGGCATATACCAATGTTTTCATGTAACCCCATAAGAAAAAGTCAAGTGGGTTAAGATCGGGGCTTCGTGGAGGCCATGAGATAAAGCCACCCCGACCAATCCATCTTTGCGGAAAAGCGGTGTCGAGGTAATCTCGTACAGCACGACTAAAATGTGCAGGACAGCCGTCATGCATAAACCACATGTTTCCACGCACAGCCAAAGGAATATCTTCGAGAAGTTGTGGTAGAACTTCTTGCAAAAAGTGCAAGTAAGAAGCGCCGTTAAGGCGTGCTGGCAATTCAAAAGGCCCTATTAAGCTGTTGTTGAGAATTCCCGCCCATAGATTTAAACTAAAACGATGTTGAAATTTATTTTGGCGAATCCTGTGTGGATTTTCTTCAGCCCATATGTGGGAATTGTGGAAGTTGAGAACACCATCTCTTGTAAAACAACATTCATCCGTTACCAATACATACATTGGAAATTCTCTTTCTCTGTTAGAACGATCTAACAACCACTCGCAAAACTGCTGTCGCAACGCATAATCACCTAGAGCTAGTCCTTGCACCCTTTGCAAATGATAGGGATGTAAACCATTTTTTTTCAATGTATTCCAAACAAAATATTGGGAAACTTCGACTTGTTGAGCAATTTGCCGTGTACTTGTAGTTGGATCAGCATCTGCCATATCCAAAATTGCTTCTTCCACATTCACTTCGATTTGATTTGGTCTACCACCACCATGGCCTTTTTTAGGTTGTAATTTACCTGTTTCTCTTCCGCGTTGAATTACCCGCAAAAAAGTATTTCTGGAAGGCGTTTGTCGATTTGGAAATCGTTCCAAATACATACGTCGTGCGCGTTCAGCGTTTTCTTCAGCAGCTCCATACACCATAATCATGTCTACGTATTCTTCGTTAGTGAAATTAACCATGTCAGTCGAATTAATGACTTAACAAATAACCTATTTAATTTTTGACGTTTAAGTAATTTTGACTTACCTACATACATGATTAAATTAAATAAATCAGCGGTTCTCAATAAACGAACACCCATGACTGAATATTTTAAAGAACAATTTAAATAGCTATACCTTTCATCTTATAAAAATTTTAATAAAATTTTAACTGAACTTTGTTTAATTAACTCTCAAATATTCTAAATTTGAATTCAAAACGTAAGTTATTACCGTATTTTATAAAAAAATGCTTCAGTTTATAAGAACTTTAAACCGTTGTATCTTTCTTGTTATTCGATTATGATCAAAAGTTTATTGTAAAAAAAACTATATTTTGGTCCCCTCTAGTTGCCCTATCAGTTTCGTCCGTACGTTAGAAATCACCCTGTATACCCCCTGTTCCTTATACAAGATCAGCTTGAGCGGTTAGGTCAAAATAAATATTTTACAGCCCTAGATATGGCTTCTGGTTTTCACCAGATTCCTGTGGCGCAAGACTCGACCGAGAGAACGGCTTTCGTAACGCCCGATGGGCACTACGAATATTTGCGCGTTCCATTTGGGTTGTCAAATGCACCGGCCGTTTTTCAGCATGCAATTTCCAGTGCTTTAGGGTAACTAAAAGATAACGAAGCTCTAATATAATTAGACGATGTACTAATCCCTTCTAAATCCATTGCAGAGGGCTTGTAAAAATTAGATCAAGTCCTTTGCGCCCTTGCAGAAGCCGGTTTCTCATTAAACATCAAGAAATGTCGTTTTTTTTTTAAACAGAAATTGAATATTTGGGACAGGAAATTTTCGAAAATGGTATTAGGCCTGGAAAAAGTAAAGTAGCCGCTCTCTTGAGAGCACCAACACCCTGTAATGTAAAACAAGTTCGCCAATTCATGGGCCTAGCTAGCTACTTCCGAAAATTTATCCCTAATTTTGCCGCACGCACAGCTTGTATTACTAATCTCACGAAACACGACGAAAAGTTTCTTTGGACGAGTGAGCAAGATGAGGCTAAAGATTATGTTTGTGCCTTTCTAAAGACCCTTGCTGACAATCTTCAACCCAGAGTTACCAACTGAACTCCATACGGATGCCAGTTCTCTTTGCTTCGGCGCCATCTTATTTCAACGTCATAATAATCTGTTAAAAATCGTTTCATATTTCTCTAAACGTGCTTCAGCGGACGAATCAAAATACCATTCGTACGAACTTGAGACTTTAGCCGTATACTATGCTGTAAAATTCAAATTGGTCACCGACTGTAACTCCCTAAAACTTTCTCAATACGAAAAAGATTTACTGCCTCGCGTCGCCAGATGGTGGATGTATTTACAACCATTTCATTTTGAAATAGAATATCGCAAAGGCAAATACCTTCCTCACGTAGACTACTTAAGTAGAAATCCTGTTTCAATTGATAACGAAGAACGCGTTGCCAACATTAGCACAATCTCAACAGATAATTGGTTGAAACTCGTGCAAGCCAAAGATCCCGAAACTGTTAACATCAAGCAAAAACTTACAGAGGGAAAACTGACAAGTGACTATTTCTGTATAAATGATATTCTATTTAGAAAAATAAATCCAGGGACAAGCCCACCAGTTTATCGTGCATTCATACCTAAGGGTAGTCATATCGGGTTATTAAGACTCTTTCACGACGATCAGTGTCACGTAGGTCCAGACAAAACCTTCGCAAAAATTAATCATTACTTTTGGTTTCCGGGAATGGCAAAATTCGTAAGAAAATATTGCAATCACTGTCTGAAATGTATTGTTAATGAAAAGCACACAGGTCCACGGCAAGGCAAGTTACACCCAATAGATAAAACGCCTATCCCATTTCATATGTCCACTGTGACTGTGTAGGACCTTTTGCAATATCCCCTAAGGGATATAAATATATCCTACTTGTTGTGGACGCATTCACAAAATATTTATTCCTTGTACCCCTGAAAACACTTTCTGGACCAGAGACTCGTGACATACTTAAAATCTATCTGAACATATTGGGCTGTACTAAAAGATTTATTAGTGACAGAGGCACAAATTTCACTGATAATCTAGGAAAATAGTTTAGTTTAGTATTGAACAACATTTAATTGCCAAAAGTGCCCCACGCTGCAACGGACATGTGGAAAGGTATGTAGAAACGGTCCTGAATCTGTTGAGATTGAGAAAAAGTCAGATTTGCCGAACGCGACATAAAACAACCGGATTTACTCCAAGCTATTTGCTAACTGGTCTTAATTTTAGTACCTCTGAAATAACTACACTTACCGATTCCATTCAAGGCATCAGAATTTCCTGTAACTTAGAAAATGACCGAAAACTCCCACCTCTTGAAATTAAATGAAAAATATGACGGGCCGTTTCAGGTTGTACAAACTTTACCCAATGATAGATACGAGTTAAAGAACCTAGCAACAAAACAAAAAAGAATTGTAAAAACATGATTAGAAAATGGCCCGGAGAATTTTCAGAGGATTGTAATGAACAATTAATAATAAATCACATTATGACCCGAACTGTTTTACCCTATAATTAGTACTGTTGGAATGTGATACGCTTCACAGTACTTGTGTTGTATTTTATTGTCTCAGTACTGCTGGAATGCGATACGCTTCGCAGTAGGTGCTGTTATTTTTTTGAGACCGTTGGAAAGCAGTACGCTTCGCAGATCTTTATTGCAATGGTTTTGAGACTGTTGGAAGGCGGTACGCTACGCAGATCTCTTTTGTGTTGACAGGGGATACTTTGAGAATAATTCGAGGACGAATTACTGTCAGAATTGGCCGTGTGAGATCTGCTCACATTATTTTGTCTTCTAATTACCTAATTATCTAATATATTGTGTTCATTATGTATCTTTATTAAATTATGAATAATTTTGTTTTGTAGCTATATTGTGGATATATTGTGTAATGTCTAAGGTATTTAAAAATGATGTTGTGACTACATCTTATCATTGTGCTGGGTGTTGTGAAAGGTGAACGTTGTGAAATAAATTGGTTTATAATCAGTTTTGTGTCCTGATTTTTGTTTTTGTGACCCTACCTCCTCCAAATCTAACATACATATATATATATATATATATATATATATATATATATATATATATATATATATATATATATATATATATATGTTACTGTAAATGCCCGAAAATCGGTAAATCCTAGGATTGATGTGCAAAACCTAGGATTAACCAATTTTATGTGGTAAATTAAATGGCATGGCATATTTCTCTACATATAACAATAACCTAACGAACAAAACTGTGCTCCAGTTTTCAAGGGTGACTTTTGTGCGTTAGGTTAGGTTATTGTTGTAGTCTTTAGAGAAATATACTAGCCAGATTGTAAAACATTGCTGTCTTTGAAGGTTTGACAATCTGGCCGCGTTTCACCAACCTTTAATGAAAAGTCGGGTTTTACAACATGGCTACGACATTTAAAAATGCAATACCAATTTGCAATTGCACTACTACATTTTAACACCCGAAATTATATAAATTATCTAATTGTTTGTAGATTTACCTCATAAAATTGGTAAATCCTGGGTTTTGTACATCAATCTTAGGATTTACCGATTTTCGGGCATTTACAGTAACATATATATATATATATATATATATATATATATATATATATATATATATATATATATATATATATATATATAAAACTTAAATTTCTTTATCGATCGATTGGGTTTTTAAAAAATATTTATTTTTGTGAATACAAGTTTATGATACTTTAATATGATAATACAGGTTGCGAAATACAGACTAGCTTAACTAAAGAGTTCTTCTTCCTATAGCTCTACAACCCTTGATGGGTTTTGGCTTGCTCTGTTATGTTGTGCCACGTCTTTCTGTCTACGGTCAAATCCTTCCAGTTCTTAAGCTTCATTATTCTGATATCTTCTAATACATCTTCTTTCCATCTTTTTCTTGGTCTTCCCCTAGCTCTATTCTCCCATGGTTTCCAGTTCGTGATCTTCTTTGCTGCCCTCTCTTCTTCCATGCGTATTATGTGGCCGAACCATTTTAATCTCAATGATTTGATGAATCTAACTATGTCAGCTCCTCCGATTAGGTCATTTAGTTCGTGGTTCATTCTTATCCTCCACATTCCATTTTCTTTAATGGGCCCGTATATTTGTCGTAGTATTTTCCGTTCGGCTACTCTTAGCATGTCTTCTTCTTTTTGATTGAGGGTCCAAGTCTCGCAGCCGTAGGTGATTACTGGTCTTATTAGAGTCTTATAAATTTTGAGTTTTGTTCCGCGACTTAGGATTTTTGATTTCAGTAGTCGTTTCTGTGCGAATCCAGCTCTATTGCCCTTAACTATTCTAGTTTTAATATCTGTACTGACCCGGTTGTTCGTATTTAACTCCGATCCAAGATAGGTGAAGGAGGAGACTTCTGTAAAACTTTGGTCATTTATTTGTATTTGAGTCAGCTCGGTCACTTTCTCTCTAGTATTCCTCATGTATTTGGTCTTTTCCACGTTAATTTTTAATCCAACTTTCTTCGTTTCCGTTTCTAACTCTAGAAATGTTTCTTTGAGTATTGATAAGTTTCTTGCAGAGATAACGATGTCATCTGCATACGCTAACAATTGTTTACTTTTTGTGTTTATAAGTCCTTGGATATTAAGTTTTCTTATGGTAGATTCTAAGGTTAAATTAAAAAGAAGCGCCGACAGGGCATCCCCTTGTCTAACTCCAGTGTTAATATCAAATTGTCTTGTGAATTTTGATTGTATTGCAACAGTTGCTTTAGATCCATTCAAAGTCATTTTGGTTAGATTTACGAGCTTCTCTGGGATACCTAGAATTCTTAGTTGTTGTAGCATCATATTCCTGTGGATACTATCAAATGCTTGCTTATAGTCTATAAATAGGTTGTGTATTGTTATGTTGTGCTCATAACATTTTTCCAGCATTTGTCTCATTGTTTGGATCTGGTCGTTAGTCGATCTATTTCTACGGAACCCGCATTGGTATTCGCCTAGTATTTCTTCAGAATATTCACTTATTTGGTTATATAGTAAGCTTGTGAGTACTTTGTATGTTACACATAATAGTGTGATACCTCTGTAATTACTACAGTTGGCTTTGTCTCCTTTTTTATGTACTGGGTGAATTATTCCAACTTTCCATTCGTCCGGCATTGTTTCTTCATTCCATATTTTCACGATTAGGTTATATATTTTAGTCCATAATTGTTCGCCTCCGTATTTTAACAGCTCAGCATTTATACTATCTATACCGGGTGATTTGTTGTTTTTCATGCTCATTATTACTGCTTCAACTTCTCCATAAGTTGGAATTTTGGTTTCTGGTTCTGCTGTATGATACGTTGCGCTATCCAATATCTCGTTTTGGTCAATAGTTGTGAGGAGGTCTTGGAAGTATTCTTCCCATCTTGTCATAATGTCATTTTCTTCAGTCAAGATTTCTCCCCTTCGATCTTTGCATATACCTAATCTTGGTTTAAATTCTTTTGTTTGGTTACCTACATCTTTGTAGAATTTTCTGTAGTTCTTATTTGTGTTCTGAAATTCTATGTTTTCTATTTCCTTATTTAGTAATTCCCTTTTTTTCCTTCTACACATTTTATTGGCGATACCTTTTTTATTGTCATAGGCTGTTTTGTTTGCTCGTGTTCTAATTTGGAGATATCTAGTTCGAGCCTCATTTTTTGTTTTGATGACTTCTCTACACTCATCATCGAACCATTCGTTAATTTTACTCTTTTTCTTTTCGCCTATCGTTTCTATTGCTGCATTTGTTATTGCATTCTTGATTAGGGACCATTCTTCTTCTATCGTTTCTTTCTGTATATCTTCCAGATTCTTTTTTATTTTTTCACGATAGGCTTCTGCTTTTTCTTCTTTTTGTAAAGCTTCTATGTCCCATTTCACAGCTTTTTCTCCTTTGGTTTTTACTAAAGAGTTACACATGGTTTTATACTATTGTAATATGATATTGTCACGTTCTGTCACATCAACACTTGTTCATTTGGTTAGCACTATAACTCCTCCCTCCTCAGATTCGAGCCTCCTGGGGGAGTCGAAGTTCGATGCCTTCAGGGGTGCGAGACTACCTCTTCTGCATGGCTAGTTTCCTCTAGGGTTTGGATGTTGATTGGATTGGCATTTGATGGTGATTTTTTCCACGTTTGGGAAAACAGCTAGGTACATGTTGATTTCTGGAATCACTTCGACATGATTTTCTATTAAGTATATTTTTGTATAATGGTAATGACTCGAAGTTTGATTTTGGAATATTTCTTCTTCGCACATCGCTGAGAAATGGGCGTGATATTTGTGAGGACACTTACATATTTTTGCTTGAACGCACATATCATTCAGAGGCACGATTTCCTTATCAGATTTAAGAAGATATTTCGTATTGGGGATAATTGTAATAAATTTTGATTCGTATTTGTTTGGAATAGAGTAAATATAGTAGAGTTCGAAAGTTTTTTCGAAATTAATGGGGGTGGAAATGAAATAGTTTATTTGAGTTGCTTTAATTTTACAATTTATTTTTAACAAGGACTCGAAGTCTAATAGGTTCTCTTGAATTTTGATATTTGTTTTAGTTCTGCTAGTAGCTCCATGGGGTGTATTATATTAATGCAGAGTTCTTAATTTACAAAAGGTGGTTGAGTTTTCAACGACATTTAATATAGAATTGTATAATATAACAAGTTGATCGTAAATGTTTTTTCCATACAGTATACTAATGTGCGTACTGTTTATTATTTAGAAAAGTTGTAAAATTTTGGATTTTAATATTTCTTCGTTGTACTGGATATCTAAGATGGTTTTATTAAAATTTTGAATAATTTGGTGGTTCACCGAATACGAAAGGTTGAGTTGATTTTCCAAATTATGCTAGTTTTTTTTTTGTCTTTTTTGCATGCTTGCAAACATCTAAATTTCCGGTGATTGATTTGAATATTTTCTAATTTTTTATTTATTTCGTTGAAATACTGTGGGTTATTTGATATGGTTGATTTTTAGTGTTGAGTATTGTGTATTTAAATCGATGTACTGTTTTAGAAGAACTTTGAGATTGTAGTAGTGTATGAATGTGTGAGTTGTCTTTTCGAGTTTGGCAGGACCGAGATTGATAGGAAGGATTCCGAGGTTTTTGTTATGTTCCTAATTATTGTTCCGTGTCCCAATGCGAACAACCTGGAAGTGGTTCAAAATTATAAGTTTTTTGTCTAGGGCGTTTAATGTTAGAGATGTGAATGTTCTCTGTTGTATTACCGTGGCTGGTTTTTATTTTGCCTGTTTTAAGATTTTTATTAACTTTTGTTAGCTTTTCGGGTTTATATTTGTTTTTCGTTTTTTGTTGTTTTTGTCTATTTTTCACGTATACCTTTTCGGGGATTTCGGGCAGTTCTTCTCTATTTGCATTACATTTGCTTATTACCTTGTCTTTATTCGTTTGGATTTTGTCTCTAATTGATTCGTAAAGTAAGTTAGTTTTATTCTTGTGATTTTCTATATAATTATTGATAAGCTGTTTTTCGAGGTCGAGATTAAATGGAGAGTTAGTGTCTAAATGGCCGGTAATAATTTCGCATGGTTTCAGTTTTGTGACTGAATGAATTGTGTTATTATATGCTAATAACGCATAATTTACTTTGGATTCTATAGGCTCAGTTTTGTATTCTTTTTGATTATTAAATAGTCTGATATGTTCTATAAGGGTAGAGTGAAAACGTTCTATAATGCCATTAGATTCTGGATGTTGTGAGCTTATGAAATGTATGTCGATTTTGTGTAGTGTCAGCAATTCTTTTACGACTGAGTTTTTGAACTCTAGCCCGTTGTCTGAAATAATTTGTTCTGGAATGCCGTGATGTGTAAAATATTTTACTAGGTTATTACAAACTTCTATGCCTTGTCCTGATTTTAATTTGTATGCTTGTTGTGCAACGTAGTATCGGTGCACATTAAAGCTGAAACTTGAAGATGAACACAGGTAATAAATAAATTCTTGAATTTCAGGAGCAAAATTTATTTCTTATGCTCTGGTCGGAGCTATTACAACAACTGAACTCAGATAATAATATAAACACATAACATGACAACCAAAAAATAATAGCAACTATGAAAATACAAGGTTGCTTTACAAATATGATAATTATAACTATAACATTTGAAATTGAATGCATCTGGGCTGGCGTGGGTAACATTTAAAATTGAATTACCCGCGCTGGCACAGTAACTCCCCCTGGCAAAAAGAGTCGACCACCAGAGACCTCTGTTGGGCCGTTCGACGGTTTTCGTAACTCGCCGGATCCATGTACGCCGGTTTCAGTCTGTCAATGGAGACTATCTGATTTGTATTATTGACATTGATGTTAAAAAATTTATTCCCTCGTTCTATCACCCGGAATGGACCTGTATATGTGTGTGATAGTTTATGTCTAGCGCCATCTGCGCGTAGAAATACGAATTCACATGACTGAAGGTCTTTGTGGATGTAGGGAGTGATTTGACGTTTACGTGGAAGTCTGTATGTTGTATTTGAGAAAGTATTTTTAATTTGTGTGAGTACCTCATGTTCGGTTAGTTTTGGTGTAGTAGTTTGGATAAAAATTTCACCGGGTAGTCTCAAATTTTCTCCGTATACAAGTTCCGCTGGGGAACATTGTATAGGTTCTTTGATCGCGGTTCTGATACCTAACAAAATTAAAGGTAAGTGTTCTAACCAATTATTGGTTGATAACTTTGCTATGATTGCTGTTTTAATTTGTTTATTTAATATTTCCACTGCGCCGTTGCTTTGAGGATGGTAAGAGGTTGTCCTAATTCTGTTTGAGCCTAAAAAATTGGCGAGTTCTTTGAAAAGTTTGGATTCGAAAGGTGTTCCTTGGTCTGTTGTAATGGTGAGAGGTATGCCAAATCTAGGTATGTATTGTTCGAAAAAAGTTTTTGCTATTTTAATTGCTGAAGCTTCTTTTAAAGGGTATGCTTCTGGCCAACGAGAAAATCTGTCGACTATGGTGAAAATGTAGCGAAAGTTATTTATTTTTGGAAGTGGCCCAACGATATCCATGTGAATGTGTTGAAAGCGACCGGTTGGATTTTTAAAGGGTTGTAATGGTGATCGAGTGTGTCTGGAAATTTTTGTCTTTTGACAGTTGATACATTGTTTGCACCATGTGTAAATATTTTTTGACATGTGAGGCCAAAAATATTTAGAGGAGATTAGTTTGTAGGAAGCTCTATAAGAGGAATGTGATAAATTATGGAATTTATTAAAAATTGTTTGACGGAATTTTGGAGGTAAATAAGGTCTTGGGTGACCTTTACTTACCTCACAAAAAAGTTTTATGTCTAGAAATGGTAAGCACATTTCTTTGAGGGAGAATTTTGAATTCTCAGTTTTTGACAGTAAGTTAGTTAGTTCGGTGTCAGAAAGTTGTGCTTGATGAATTTTTTGTGGTGTGATTTCTTGTAAGGAGATAGTTTCGATACGTGAAAGTGTATCAGCCACTATATTTTCTTTACCCTTAATGTATCTAATGTCGGATGTAAATTGTGCGATGTAATCTAGGTGTCTAAATTGTCGGGGGGTTCTTTCTGTTTTGATGAATAAGGAGGTTGATAATGGCTTGTGATCGGTTAAAATAAAGAAATTTTTTCCTTCTACGAAGTGTCTGAAATGTTTGATAGCTAAGAATGCTGCTAACAATTCCCTGTCAAAAACTGAGTAGTTCATTTCTGTTTTTGAGAGTTTTCTGGAAAAGAAAGCCAGTGGTTCCCATGTGTTATTGGAAAATTGTTGTAGGACGGCCCCCACCGCAAAAGAAGATGCATCTACTGAAATTGACAGTTGGGCTGAATGATCCGGAAAAACTAATGAAGAAGCGGATGCTAATTTATTTTTGACGTTATTGAACACTTTTAGTGTGGATTCTGTCCAGTCTAAGACTTCATTTTGTTTTTTGTGTAAAATCATTTCGTAGAGTGGGGAAAGAGTTGGTGCGAAATGTGGGATGAATCTGTGGTAGTAGTTGATCATTCCTAAAAATCTGTGTAAGCCTTTACATGTGTTGGGTGGTGAAAATTCAAGAATGCTTTTAACTCTGTCATGTGCTGGTTTGATACCGTCTTTCGTTATGTTATGTCCTAAAAAGTTTAAAGATGTAACGTTAAATTCGCATTTTTCTGGTTTGATTTTAATGCCAAATGAATTGAGTCTTTCGAGTAAAGTTTTAAGGTGAGTGTAATGTTCGTTTTGATCTTTACTTGCTATCAAAATGTCATCAATATATACGAAAACGAAATCGAGATCATATAATATTTCGTTCATAAACCTTTGAAAAGTTTGAGCTGCATTTCTAAGGCCAAATGGCATTCTAGTGAATTCGTATAGGCCGAACGGTGTTGTGATGGCTGTTAAATAAATATCTTCTTCCGCGACTGGAATTTGATGGTAGGCTCTTACCAAGTCGATTTTAGAAAAAAATTTGCAGTTGTGTAAATTGTTGTGGAATGAGTGTATGTGTGGTAATGGGTATCTGTCTGGGATTGTTGCTAGATTTAGGGCTCTGTAGTCACCACATGGTCTCCAATCGTTTTGTTCTTTTTTGGGAACCATGTGGAGGGGTGAGGAAACTGATGATGCAGAAGCTCTGCAAATTCCTAGCTTGATCATGTCGTCGAATTCTTTTTTGGCGATTTTAAACTTTTCAGGGTTTAATTGTCTTGGTTTTGTATGTGGTAATTTGCCGTTTATAGCTATGTGATGTTTAACTTGATGAACCACTGGTTCGTTGAAATTAATGGGGGAAGTAATATTAGGAAATTGTCCTATTAAATTTGTTATTGTTTTATTGTGTGAGTTAATTTTTGGTGTATTAATAATTTTGATTTTTGCCACTTGCTGTGTATGATTTTCTATTAGTTTTTTATTTTTTAAGTCTAGTAGGAGGTTAAATGTGGAAATAAAATCAGCTCCTAAAATCGGTTGGTTGATGTTGGCGATGATGAATTGGAAGGTAAATGTTTTGCTTAAATTGAGGTCTAATGTGAGGGTTTTGTAGCCGAATGTTTTTATATTAGTGTCGTTGACTGCTGATAATAGCAGTTTTGGGTTAGGGTGTTTCAGTTTATAGATGAAATTGGGAATCACTGAAATTTCTGCCCCTGAATCAACTAAAAATTTAATTTTATTGATTTTATCATAAACATGCAAGCGACATGAATTGGAAGTTACACTACTTGTCGCTAATGTAGGTAACTTTACTCGTTTAAATTGTCTGAATGATTTGATGTTTTTGTGTTTTTGAAAGTACAGGGTTTTTCACATTTGAAAGCTCTATTCCCAAATTGGGTGTGATACCAACATATTGTTGAATTTGGGTCGTATTGATCTGACTTATAGTTTGGTTTGAGAGTTGGGGTTTGGGGATGTGTCAGTTTTTTGTTCATAATTTTGATTAATTGATTGAAATCTGATCTTAACTCTTGGATTTCTTTTTTGACAGTTGAAATGTCTTCTGTTTTTTGAGTGTCGATTGGTTGTCTGTTTTGGAAATTTGTGGGGTGACATTTATCTTTGTTAGTTTTGTAAGCTGATAGGTTAGGTTTTTCCAGCTCCCAAATTTTGTCTGCTATGTTTAGTAACTCTGAAATGGGTTTGTTGTTAATAGGAATAAGTGCAATGTTAATGGAGGGTGGTAGTTTTCGTATCCAAAGTTTAAAAAGGAGGTCTTTATTAAGGTAAGTTTTGTTTCCTGCTAATGCGATAATTTTTCTGTATGATTCAGATGGTTTGTCAAACTCGAAATCTGTATTTGATAAAATTTCCTCAAGGCTACGTTCTTCGCTTATTGAGTGTCTGTCGATTAAATTGTTTTTTAGGAATTCGTATTTGTTTTGTACTGGTGGTGTGTGTAGGATATCGGTTATAGAAATGATACCTTCTTGGGGTAGGGCTGCTAATACATGGTTGTATTTGGTCTCATCCCGTGTGATACGCGCGAGATGGAATTGTGCTTCAATGCATGTAAACCAGGCGGAGGGACTATGGCTCCAAAATTGGGGTAATTTGACAGTGAAAGAAGCGTTTTGTTGTCCTTCTGCCGGCGTACCTGGTTCCGGGAGAGCACCAACCTCGATGTCCGTGGTGGGCGACGCCATTCTCCGGGGGTCGTTGCCTACACACACAAAATGTTTTTAAATGCGTAAAGGAATGGATTCCTGAACAATGTAAAAATATTCCCTTACGGGCTGTTAAATTGTATAATTGTTGTTGGTAGCTTATGGAATAGCGTCTATAAATATGTAGAGGAATGGATTCCTGAACTTTGTAAAAATATTCCCTTACGGGCTGTTAAATTGTAAAATTGTTGTTGTTGATTGATAAGAAAATAAATTTGATTTTATTGATACTTCATCGTCCGTTTCAATTTGTAGAAGATGGTGTTGACAGTCTGGAGGTTTGGTCCGTTTCGTTTTGTAGAAGATGATGTTGATGGTCTGGAGGGTTAGTCCGTTGTCGCTGGATTGCGACAATCCATGGGAAGAAAGGGATGATTGGAAGTTGATTCGCAGAGAAGAGATGATACTGTTTGGAGTTTAGTCTTGATGAAGATCAAAAATGCATGCTGCTAATCGGGGTCACCAATTGTGCAACGTTGTATCGGTGCACATTAAAGCTGAAACTTGAAGATGAACACAGGTAATAAATAAATTCTTGAATTTCAGGAGCAAAATTTATTTCTTATGCTCTGGTCGGAGCTATTACAACAACTGAACTCAGATAATAATATAAACACATAACATGACAACCAAAAAATAATAGCAACTATGAAAATACAAGGTTGCTTTACAAATATGATAATTATAACTATAACATTTGAAATTGAATGCATCTGGGCTGGCGTGGGTAACATTTAAAATTGAATTACCCGCGCTGGCACATTGTGCATATTTTGAAAATGAATCTACAATAGTTAAGAATTTTGCTTGTTCTAAGGTGATACTGTCTATATGTAAAATTTGGAAAGGTTTCGTAGCGGTAGGGGTGATGTTTAAATTTACATTTAGGGGTCTCCGATCGTATTTTGTTATTTGACATATTTCACAACTATTAATAAATGTTTGAATAGATTTTCTTAATTTTGGCCAATAATATTGTTGTTTTATGCGTGCTTCTGTTTCGTCGATACCGTGGTGATTAGTTTTGCCACAATGGTAATTCGATATGATTTGTGTGATTTCTTCGTTATCGGTAACGTCTCTTAAATATTTTGTACATTTTACTAAATTTAGTTGAGAATTTTTGAAATAATTTTGAAGTATTAGACTGAATTTCTCGTATAGTTCATTTTGGAAATAAATGTGGTATTTTACTTTTGGTACAATGTATTCTTTAATGAATGCAATCATTTCATCTTTGTAATTAAATTTTGAAAAATCTACTTTATTAATTTTTACTTGTTTGGGATTAAAATCGACTTCTGTTATGATGATTTTTGCCATAGTTTACAGGGCATTCTACTATTGGGATTCCGACAATAGGATTTTCTTTACTTGAATGTATTGTGATATCGCTATCGCTTGTGTCGTCATCGTTTATCTCATTATGATGTGAGTCACCTACCTCGACTGCAAGGGATTGAATATCGTCGTCTTTATTATCTGTTTTATTTTTTAACTCTGTATTAAAATTTTCTATGAATTTATAAAAGTGTTTCATGTTTTCTGCTTCGTTTATGTTTAATTCAATCTGGGGAATTTCGTTTTCAGGGAGTTTGTAAACAGTTATTAGTATGTCAGTGTTATCGAATATGTGTTTTAACATTAATTTAATTTCGGTCCAAACTTGGTTGTCATGTCCACATGCAATTTTTGGTATACTTAAATTTTTTATTTTATGATGCAAACAGAATTTTTTCAAATTTAATAAGGTATAGAATATGTCTTGTTTAGTGGGTTTATTGTAATAATTTTCTTTTGTTATTAAGTACAGTATATATTTTTGTGGGGTTTTTAAATATACTAGGTTATGAAGTTGAGGATTTTGAGATTTTAATGTGTGTACGTTATTAAATTTATTTTTAAAATTTTTGGCAATACCCGATGACATTTCTAAATCTTTGCTCACGCAATGAGCTAGACTAGAGTCGGATGGTGCGTCGAATAGATTACCTATTACTTCTACGATGTTGTCGTTATTGTGATTAAGGTAGTGTTTTTTATCTAAGTAGTCTTTGTATAGAGCTAGTGGAGTGTCATCTAGTTGTGTTTGTAATTGTACGTTTTGATTATTTTTAGTTTCTACAGGTATACGGCTTAAGGCGTCGGCATTGGTGTTAAGTTTGCCTTTCTTATAGATTATCTCATAGTCGTATTCCTCTAATTTGAGGCGCCATCTTATTAATTTTTGGCTACATTGTTTTAACGAGAATAGCCATTGCAAGGGTCGATGGTCTGTATAGATTTTGAATTTGCGTCCTAGTAAGTATGTTCTAAAGTATTGAGTCGCCCAAATGATAGCTAAAAGTTCTTTCTCTATGGTGGAATAGTTTATCTCAGTGTCGTTTAGTGTCCTGCTTGCATAAGCTACTGGTAGGTCGTTGCCTAGGCCACCTTGAGTAGCAATAGGAGCCGTTCCTATTGCTACTTGGCTAGCGTCGCATGTCAAGTTAAATTCTTTATCAAAGTCTGGGTATTGGAGTAGCGGCTCGTTAGTCAGCAAATTCTTGCAATTTTCAAAACATTGTCTGTACTCAGGGTCGTTAATGTCAATAACTGCACCTTTCTTTAAGCGTTTAGTCAGCGGTTTCGTTATTTTAGCGAAGTCTTTAATAAATTTCCGATAATAGCCTAAAAGTCCTAAGAAACCTTTTATTTGTGATGTAGTTTTTGGAATAGGAAAATTTAGAACGGCTGAAATTTTGTCGGGATTTGGTTTCACGCCATCAGGGGTTACAATATGCCCGAGATATGCTACTTCTTTTTTGAGGAATTCACATTTATCTAATTGTACTTTAAAATTTGAATTTTTCAAACGATCGAAAACTAATTTTAAATTTTGAATATGTTCTTGAAGGCTGGTGCTAAATATAATAATGTCGGCGAGGTAAACGAGGCATTTTTCGTTTACTAATCCTCTCAGAACATTGTCCATAACGCGTTGGAATGTCGCGGGCGCGTTTTTTAAGCCAAAAGGCATACGAGTGAATTCATAATGCCCGTCTTCCGTATTAAATGCAGTTTTTTGTATGTCTTGTTTGTCCATTTCAATCTGGTGGAAGCCAGATGCTAAGGCTAACGTAGTAAAATAATGACAACGTCCAAGTTTGTCTAGTAAGTCAGTTATATTTGGTAGTGGATATTTGTCGTTAATGGTCTTTTCATTCAGTTTCCTATAATCTACCACTATACGCCACTTGCGTTTACCGGATGCGTCAATTTTTTTGGGAACAACCCAAATAGGCGATGACCATGGAGAATATGATGGTCTGATAATATTTTGATCTAACATGTTTTGTATTTGAGAACGTACCTCTTGTCGGTGAATTTCTGGGTATCTATAAGATTTTGTGTAAATAGGAATTTCATCACTTGTTTTTATGGAATGTTTAATTTGATTAGTAAATGTTAAATTTTTGTCGTCTACATGAAATATATCAAAATATTTGTGAATTAATTTTGAAATAGCTGATTTTTCTTCCGTATTTTTGAAATATCAAATTTAATTTTTTCTGATTGAATGAAATTGAAGTTAGGGGATGAGTACGTTTCATAATTGGAGATGTTCTCTACGGTAATTGGTTGTAATTGTGTGAATTTAATATAAGATTCTGAATTATTAATTGCTGTGTAAAGTGCATAGTGATTATTGGCTGTGGTGACACATTCAGGGATAATTAAATTATTCTGTTTTTGTTTTGGTATTAGAATAGTTCCGTTTTTTCGGGTTACTTGAATTTTGATTACCTTTTCAGTTTTGGGATCTAAAGTTACGTTATTATCTGAATGACAAATGTTGTTCGTATTAATTGTATTTTCTGAATTTTGGTGTTGAATTTTTATTTGGCAGGTGGGTGTTATAATTAAATTTTTATTCAAATCTAAAATTACTTTTAATGATTTCAAGTTATCTAACCCTAATAAAAGATCAAATTCATCGTGAAAATTGAAAATATGATATTTTAAACTTGCATTTTTCTTTAAATTAAATAATTTTGAAATAGGTACGAGTGTGCTATAATTTTCGATTGATGTTCCATGCGCAGTTGAGATTTGGAATGGGTCTTTAAAAATGGAATTTTTGTAATATTTATGCGCTATGGTAGGTTTTATAAAGGATTTCGTACTTCCTGTATCAATTAAAACTTTCAGATTATTTTCTGGGAATATAATGTACGGTAATTTACTTTTATTTGTCAAGTTCATTAGTTCGATTCTGGGTAAATGTGTTCTATGTGTTCCGAGGCTGCGACGTCTAAAAAATTATCGTCATCGAAATTTTCGGGGTTTTTTGAATTTTCGTAGTCATTGTTATCAATTAAAATTTGGTCAGTTTGTTCTTGGTTATCGTCGAGATTGTAATAAACATATGGGTCAATGGCAGGTTCAGCTGACTCGTTGATATTAAATAATTCTCCCGCTGTGTTAGCGCGGTTTTGTCCGTAGTGGTTTTGTACCTGTCTGGATGGGCCAGGTGTAGGACGGTGTTGGACTGTATTTCGCGTGGAAATACTCATCGGAGTAGGGCCAGGAAGGTTTTGTCTGATTGATGGACCTTGCCGTGGTGTTTGTGGTGTGTATTGTCTTGGTTGTTGTTGGGGTGTATATTGTTGTCTGTATGCTGTTTGTTGCATAGGTGAATGATATGGATTTTTATTGGGTGTAAAATTAAAATAAGGTGTGGGTTTCGGAATATTATATCTTGTTTGGTGTGTTTGTGGTTTTTGATTTAATTTGTGTGTATGCTGATTAGTATTTTTGGATTTGGCATAATATTCAAATTGGAAATCATTTGCTAGCATACTTAAAGCTGAATTTAAATCTGCGGGGTTCTTTGCCCTCATTAATTGGCCTATAGGTTCTTTTAAACCTTTTAACAAAACGCGCAAAGCATAATGTTGGAAATAATCAATCATTACAACGGATGCTTCGGCAGCGGCATTTGCTGAGATACAAGAAATTTGTAAATTTAATAAATGTTGTAAACGACCATAAAAATCAAAAACGTTTTCATTAGGATTTTGTTTTAATTCCGTTATTTCCATATTTAATGTGAACCAGTCACGTTTGTCTGAATAAGCATTTTTTAATGCTTTTTTTAAATCTTCCCATTTTTCAATGGTGCAACTTGCAATATTGATAGCTGCTTCACCTTTTATTTTCGCTAATATACTACTCATTAAATATTCGTTTTGGAAATCTGTTGTGTTTGTGGTGTTATAAAATTTTGTAACTAATTTTTCACAAACACTAATAAATCTAGAAAGTAATTCACGTTCCCCATGGAACTCTGGCACCATGTCCAAATATTCCTTTCTTAATACAGGGGTAGCCATGTTTAATACTGGCGTTCTTAAAATGATATTTCTAATAGGATTTGGATTTAAATTAGTTATACGATCTTCTATTTCGAGATCGGAGTCTGATTCGGAATTATTTGAATCTGATATAGATTCTGGTTCTCTGAATGACATATGGTACTCACAAAAATAGTAGTGTCGGCTTCATGTGCCCTGAAGTCGTACACGGTCTCGAAGTTGAGGCTGGAGTTGCACTGATGTCCGCTCAGCTTGGCTCGCTCGGCTCGTCGAGATGTTTCTTGCTTCTGATGTCCCCTCAGATGCAGGATACGGTGATCGAAGTATAAATATGTTCGAATTGCCAAATTAATCACGAAAGTGAAACAATTTATATTCGTTAAATTGTTTTGACAATCCTACCGACTGCGCCACTTAAATTTCTTTATCGATCGATTGGGTTTTTAAAAAATATTTATTTTTGTGAATACAAGTTTATGATACTTTAATATGATAATACAGGTTGCGAAATACAGACTAGCTTAACTAAAGAGTTACACATGGTTTTATACTATTGTAATATGATATTGTCACGTTCTGTCACATCAACACTTGTTCATTTGGTTAGCACTATAACTTATATATATATATATATATACAGGGTGTCCCTTAACTTGGTGCACAAACTTTAAGGGCATATAATACTGATCAAAATGAGTAAAAAAAGCTCAGTCAAAATGTGTCCGATCTTTAATAGTTTCCCAGATATAACGCAGTGAAAAATGAGTTTTTACGAGATTTACCTTTGCTATCTCAAAAACTATAAGAATTACGATTTTGATTAATTGAGACTTTTTGTTTACCTTTGAGAGGTAATCTTAGATGGCCTTTTGTTATTTTATAAAAATCAAAAGTGAAATGTTGTGGCGACCTTGGTCAATATTTAATTTTCATATAACTACGTAACTATAAGAAATTGAGAAAAATGTTTCATATAAAATTTTATTGTTTTTTATAGTCTTTTTACTGACATAGACAAAATTTTATTCGATCGTTATCTTTGTCAGTTTTTCTTAGATTTTTCGCTTTTCTCGGAAACAGTTGAAGATCATTCCTATGTTGATGAAGCTTTTTTATTCATTTTGGTCAGTACTATATGCCCTTAAAGTTTTTGCTCGAAGTTAAGGGACACCCTGTATATATATATATATATATATATATATATATATATATATATATATATATATATATATATATATATATATAGGTGTATCAAGATAATGGAACAGTGCCATTTATTCGTGAATATGAAAAGTTACACAAAAAAGTGATTAAGATATTTTATAAAGCATAAAGGGGGACACATTTTGATATAACTATTATTATTTTAGAGCCAGTGGTACTCAACTTATCGACCAATGTTATACTCTTTTAAATGGTATATATTTTTTATTAACTCATTAAATAGCGAATTTTCTTCTGAATTCAACAATATAATTATATTATACCTTTACATTGCGAAAAATTTGATAAAAGTTAATTCAAAGTTAGTATTTTTTTTTTTAAGTAGGCCAAGCAAACATTTAACTATTAAACAGCGATGCGATAGTCAGCACAGTTGTACTAGATTTAGTACAATTATCAATTTTCTAGTACGTCAGTACCTGTTTTCTAAGTTTAGTACAATTTATTTAAAGTAGTCGGTAATGTCAGAAGGATTCAATTTCGCCGCCGTAACCATATCAATGGCCGCGGAATTGGATTTCGCGGACTGTATTGCGTCTGCGAAATGTTTAGTTCGCGGGTAGTTGCACAAAAATGTATTTATGTTAATTTTTTGTTTTTTATTTGTTAGTTTATCAATAAAAATATTTTAAATATGTGGCGGGTTTTTATTTAGTATAGAGTTAGTGATTTTAGTACAATTTGAGTTAAACTGTTGGTACAATAGAAATTTTCTCAATTGCAACCCTGCTATTAAAACAAAAGAAAAATTTCTGTCATTTTTGTATGTGATTGTAACGTATTATATTATTTTTACGAAATGTTCCAAATTTCGTTATTCTTTTTTTTATTTCGCGTAAAGACTAGTTAGTTTTACGAAATTAGGATAATTTTTTGCAAATAAATTGCATGCTAGGAATGCATTTTGCTGGGTCTTGCATCAATAAATAAAATCAGTTTTTGTTAAATCTGCTGCCATTATTAAATTAATTATTACAAAGGTAACGAAAATTACCTTAATTGTAATAATGGATAACAATGAAATACGAAAATGATAGATAATTTTCTTTTGTTTTAATGATTAAATGTTTACGCAACCTACTTAAAAAAAAATTTAAATAGAAATGAGATACTAACTTTGAATTAATTTTTATCAAATTTTTCGCAATGTAAGGGTATAATATAATTATATTGTTGAATTCAGAATAAAATTATCTATTTAATTAGAGAATAAAAAATATATAATGCCATTTAAAAAAATGTAACATTGATCCATAAGTTGAGTACTACTGGCTTTAAAATAATAAAGGTTATGTCAAAATGTGTCCTCCTCTATGCTTTTTTGTGTAACTTTTCATATTCACGAATAAATAGCACTGTTCCATTATCTTGATACACCCTGTATATATATATATATATATATATATATATATATATATATATATATATATATATATATATATATATATACAGTGTGTGCAACGAAACGTGGAACATAGGAATTTTAACATGGGATTTTAAAAATGTGCGGAAATTGGCTCTCCTGTACATTTTAGAGCAAAAGTACAAGAATTAAAAGTTGTTTATAATTAATTTTTACTTTAAAAAAATCCTCATTTAATGCAATAGAATATCTCTAGCACTAGATATTTAGAAAAGAAGATATGACATTTTCCTTAAAAAATCAGATAGCCATCGAAATAAAAAACAAATAAAACAAAATCTCTGACAGTTCAGTTCAGTGTTATTGATGTTAATTGTTGCAGTCATTGTGTCTACACTGTTGAAATCAATAAATTGCATCACTGTTCGTAATATATATTCGTAAAATAATAAAATGGATTTGTTCAGTACCGAAGATAAAAATTTGATTGTAAAATTACATTGCAGAGGAAATAGTTATAAAGAAATTCGTGCACAACAAAATATCAATTAAGATCATAATACTTTAATATTTAATACTGAATTACAATATTAGACACAATGATTACAACAATTAACATCAATAACACTGAACTCAACTGAGATTTCGGTGAATATTAAAAATTGGAAATTATCAAATATTTAATAATAAAATAAATCATACAAATAGGAAGAAAAGAATAGCAGCCAAATAGAGAAGTTTTATTTAAGTTAAATGCTCAAATATGTCTCCATTCTGCGCCAAACAATAACCTAATCTATCATAAAAAGAACGCCTAACATTCGCTAGTTGGTAGCACGATATTTTAGTACATTCCAGTGATATTCTGTTTTTTAGTGATTCTAAATCTGGATATTTGTAATCACTATAAATTTTTGATTTTAGATGTCCCCATAGAAAAAAATCATTTGGCGCTAGATCCGGAGACCGTGAGGGCCAGTGAATTGGTCCATCTCTACCTATCCATGTATCGGGAAATACATCATTAAGATATTCTTTTACAATTTTTGTATTATGAGCTGGGCAGCTGTCTTGTTGCAACCATACTTCACGATCATTGGCCAGTTCTTCAATTGCCGGTCCAATATCATTTATCCGCAGATCATAATAGAACTGACCGGTTAAAGTGCCGTTAATAAAATATGGCCCAATAATATGGTTTTTTTAAATTCCAGTCTAAACGTTGACTTTTCGGGGATATTTTGTATGGGTCGTAACATACAGATGTTCATTATTTTTACGCCAATATCTAAAATTTTGAATATTTGGGTCATTATTGAGTGTAAATGTGCTTTCGTCGGAAAAACAAATATTTTCAATAAACTGTGAATCTGCATTTGCTTTTTCCAGCATTAATTCACAAAATGTTGCTCTCAGAAACTTATCTTCTTTATTCAATTCCTGGTGTTTCCCATATTTAAAAGATTTATATTTTTATTATTTTCAATGGCTGCAAGTACATTAATTTTATTTGCTTTTCTTTCTTCATCTTCATCTGCAATTATTGGCCTTTGACACTTGCATGGTTTTAAAACACTTCCTGTTTTATTAAATCTCTCAATTACACGAAATATTTTCGTTTTACTTAGAATTGGACGATCAGGATAAGAGCCACCAAAAAATGTACGAATTTCTTCATAACTATTTACTCTGTAATGTAATTTGACATCAAAATTTTTTCTTCGGTACTGAACAAATCCATTTTATTATGCACAAACGAACAGAGATGCAATTTATTGATTACAACAGTGTAGACACAATGATTACAACAATTAACATTAACAACACTGAACTGAACTGTCAGAATGAGATTTTGTTTTAAAAAATTTTCATTGCCAAGATGTTCTTTAAGCACACTCCATCTGTGCGTTGAAGCAGAAAAAAATGTATACAGTGTTTGCAGTAATGAAAAAAAATTGACGGCTTGCAAACAACAATCGACTGCGCTGCGACCAACAAGATTCAGTGAATGTGCTGAACATGGAATATATATCGCATATGGGTTTTTTGTAAAATAACACTTTGCATCCCTTTATAACGACCGGACATATTTGCCGCATTATCATACGATTGTCCTCTGCACTTGGAAAAATCAATTTCACAATCTTCACGTAAATAATCTAAAACCTGAGTAGCAATGTGCTCTCCAACATGACTTTCCAGTTCCAAAAATGATAAAAATCGTTCTACAGGCAATCCATCTGATGGTGATACATATCTGATTATGACGCACAGTTGATCAACGTGGGATATATCAGGTGTCGAATCGACGGATAAACTAAAATTTCCAGAAACTCTTATTTCATCCAAAATCGCAGAGCGGACTTGCTTACTTAGTAGTTCAATGAGCTCTTCACATATTGTTTTCGACAAGTATGACACACTTCCTGTAAAACAAAATGGTGAAACATTATTAAATCCTGTAAAAAAATATTAATTAATTAATTTTAAGTTCAGAGATATATTTACCTTTTCCACGATTTCCATAATTTGAAATGTGTGAGGCCAAAAACGGATCAAATTTAGCGATGAGTTCCAGTAGTCCTAAATAATTTCCATTATTAATGGATCCTAATTTCTCATTTGACCCTCGGAAAGGCAATCCCCGTTCTGATAACGTTTTAATGACGCCTACAACACGTTGCAAAACATGATACCAGTACTTCTGTTCTTCTTCGATTTGATCATCTAAACGAGACTTTAGTCCAATTCCTTTTCGTCGAGTCAAATATGCAAGCATGGCCTCTCTGTGATTCAGTGAATTCTCATGTTGATCAATGACACCCTTATTACGCCAGTCACTAAATCCGGTTACAAATCGCGGTAAGACGTTTGATGGAAAAATTTTACAAGCAAAACAATACACCGGTTCGGTGAAAAGTACACTCGAGAGTGGCTGCTGTATTCTCCATCAAATGGTTCATATGATGGAGAATACAGCAGCCACTCTCGAGTGTACTTTTCACCGTTTGCTTTCGAATTATAAAAGAGATTTTGAGAGCAAAACCTCGTTTGTTTCCCATCTTGAAATGTCCTGCGTGAATTATCAAATGGTCCTGATTGATGTTGGCAATTTATTGGTCCTTGATTTATCCAGAAGTCAGTGTCACCCGCATTAAACTCAGCCCACCTGCCAGGATCGTTGCTTCTATTATCTTGATTTCGAATTCCTGGATCATTATTGTTATCGACAATAAGCGCTTCAACCTGAATTTCTTCCACTGTTTCCTCTTCTGTCATATCATGTCATATCTTCTACACTATCAGGAACATTGTGTGAGGTTGGTGCAGATGGTGATGGAGAACAAGATGGAGATAGTGACGCAGTAGACGTTGCAGACGTTTGAAAAAATGAAGTTAATTTGGGCAGTTTTTTGACGATTTCCTCATCTTTCTGTCTTTTTTCCTCGGCAATTTTTCTTTTTTGATGTCCACTTGGATAATTTCTATTCATTTTAAATTTTGATTTAACCCATAAATAATTCACCTAAATCATTGATGAACATTTAAATGAGTCCGAATTTTTATAAAAATTATTGAAGTTATTAAAAATAATTTTCATTCAAACAATTACAATATTGGCCGAAAGAAAGAATGCAACACTTTATAGGTTTTTTTCAATAAAGATATCATTCTTTCGGACTAATATATTTCAATAATAAAGAAACTTATTTTATTGTTAAACAATAATAAAAGCATATACGACATATATTCATGTATAAAAAACTTACTTGAACAGATGCAATGTATGATAAACACAGACAGCGATTTGAAACACTATATACCTTCAACAATTGTTGTTTATATTATTAAGTGTAAACATGAAATTCTCAAACTATCGGCAACAGAACCGTAATCACAGGTCTGCCAACTGTGTTGCAAATATGGTTCTCTTATTGGGGATAAGAATAATTCCGCTAGATGTCGGGTTATGTATATGACCATGACTTAAACTTTAGATGAATTCGGAAAGTATTCACAACAATTATTGTTGTAAATCGTTTCCACACACTCAAAAACTTTGTGAAAATACATGGAGTGTTTATCTATAGATAGATGTTATGAACATAGTGATATACACAATGTATTATTCCGAATCCGTGTTCAGAAAGTAACGTTACAATCCAAACAATTGTATTGTTGTCAATACTTAATGAATGTGCCTTTAAAAAAAAAAAAATTGGTGGTAAAAATCGTATTTTTAGGTAGAAAAATTGTAGCCCCTAAGTTTGAAAAATTAAAAAAAAAATTTATTCGTCTTTTGAAGGGGCCCCAATCTGACGGGGGCCCTAAACATTTGCTTAGTCTGCTTATGCGGTAATCCGGCACTGGTTTCACCAGGTAAACATAAGAAAGCAAGACCAAGATGCGCAAAGATTTCTCTGGAGAGGAATTAGAGACAGAGAACCAGACCAGATGTTTATGTGATGCAAGTGATGATCTTTGGCCCTCTATCATTACCCTTTATTGCACAATGTATTAAAAATTTAAATGCAGAAGAATACGTGGACAACTATCTACAAAAGTATGAAGATGTTAAAATATCATCTTTATGTGGACGATTATTTGGACTCAACAAATAGAAAAGAAGCTATTAAATTAATAATATAAGAGAGAGAAGGACATGAAAACGGAGCCTTTGAATTAAGAAATTGGATAAGTAATTCTCAGTTAGTACTGGATAGTATTCCAGCCAATTTTCATGCAGAATTTAAAAATATTGAAAATGATAATTTTTCAGAGATTAGAAAGGAACAGATTTTAGGATTGTATTGGAATACAAAGGAAAATGTTCTGCAATTTTCTATAATTTTCCATAGAGTTGATTCAAAATTAATAAATAATAGAAAACTGCCTAGGAAACGAGAAATTCTAAAAATAGTAACGTACATATATGATCCCTTGGGTTTACTTACGCATTTCACCATTCAAGGATGAATAATTAGTCAAGATGTCTGGAGAGTTTATTATGATTGGAACGAGACTATAAATGACATATTAAGACAAAAATGGAGTAAATGGTTGCAAAGAATGCAAGAATTAAAAATAGACAGACCGTGAAAATAAACGTCAAATTGAAAGACAAAACTTTTTCCTCCGCTTTGTATCTCGTATTTATTATAGGTACGTACCTATATAATATTGAAATGTATTAGCTATTTTACTCGTCACTGTTGGATGGAAATCATTCAATCACTGTTTTTTCGTAAGATCGTAAGTTACATGAGTTATTAAATATATATATATATATATATATATATATATATATATATATATATATATATATATATATATATATATATATATATATATATATATATATATATATATATATATATATATATATATATATATATATATATATATATATATATATATATATATATATATATATATATATATATATATATATATATATATATATATATATATATATATATATATATATATATATATATATATATATATATATATATATATATATATATATATATATATATATATATATATATATATATATATATATATATATATATATATATATATATATATATATATATATATATATATATATATATATATATATATATATATATATATATATATATATATATATATATATATATATATATTTACATCCCACTACCATTGTGGCGTCCCCTGTGTCATTTTCTACATTCAAAGTGACGTCCTTGTGCATATGACGTCCGGTATACGGACGTCACTTTAAAATGCCTTGTAAATTTTTTTCTGGCATCAGGGGGGGCCCTAGAATCGTTTGGCAAAATTTGTTATGGACGTCACAATGATAGCGGAGTGAAAAATGTATATTTTTTGTAGTTCAAAAAAATTCCACTTGTGGCGTTAGTGTCGTCCGGCGTATATACACTGTATATACAGAAGTTTCATTCCACCGACAATCTGAACTCCGTATACTTGGCAACAGTGGGCACTGGGCAATACATTAGCGCGCAAGTCTTTTAATCGTATTTAAAGTTATATTGTGCACTCCTGATAATATATTAAATTAATATTTAAATAATCAAACATTTATTTTGTACTTGTAAAATCCTCTTAGTAAAGACAAAATCGATAAACTATGATGTCAAAATAGAAATGTACTCAATTTAAAAAAGGAAATTATTTAAATAACATAAAGCTGAATTATTAATTACAAAATATTGTGCAAATTGTAAATAAATGCCAATTGTAAGGATAACAAAATTTATGATTAAATGTATGGAATAAATATAAGGACGGTATGCTACAGTGAAATATAAAAATAAAATCTTTATAAACTTTTGTTCTAAAATATCAAGATTGAAATTTGAAATAGAGTAGAAAAATGGAGAATCTAAATAGAAAAAAATGTTTTAAACAAATTAACTCTCAATAAACTAAACTATTTATTAAAACATATAGATAATTTAATTACTCTTATTTAGATGCTTATTTCGATTTCCCCTCTACTTACTAAAGTGTTTAGCCAAAGTGAGTTGCCGAGTAATTAGAAAATATTTTTATACTTACTCGTAATAACGATATTTATACTTATTAATAAATATTTTACGTGCCTATAACTAATAGCATAAGTTTATGGGTCGATTCTGTTCACATCTATAAGTCTTACAGACCTCTAAATCTCCAAAAACGTCATAAAAACACATCTATTCTTGTTGATTAATATAAAATTATACATAAGAGTGTCAGCTTTCGTTGCGATTTTGTTCATTATTTACAGATTTACAAATACGTATGACTTTAAGATGTGAGCAGAATATAGACCCATTAGATAATTTTGTTTACAAATATAGGTGTAGGTACCTAAAACAAAATTTATAAGATTATTTTGTGAAAAAAATTGTTAAGCTATTTGCTTTTTATTTTTATTATAATGTAATTTGAAAATTGTGATTATATTTCTTAGCATTATGTAAAAGAACAATTTTCAAAAATTAATAGCTTTTAAAAACTCTGAATTTTATTGTAACCTACACTACTTAGAAAGAAACGCTGAAAATTAATTTGTTTATTGGCAACAATAACGAATTTGTGTGGTTTTTGAAATATTCTTTCTGGAAATAAACTGAATAGTTCTCCATAATAGTATTTCATGAATTTAAATCATTTGGTAAAGATATTTATGAATAAGTATACATAATTAAAATCGTTATTACTAGTAAGTATAAAAATATTTTCTAATTACTCAAAACTACGGAGCATTTTTCATTGAATTTGCGGGTCAAAGCTGTGAAGTTACCAACACTTCTTAGTATTATCGTAACTAAGTAATTTAATTGTTGCTATTATGAAAGAGACATTTGCTTCTGTAACAGAATGAAACATAGATCGTAACTAGGCGTTGGGAATATTTTATTTAGTGTCAAATCAGTAATTTTAGCGACACAATAATAATACTCGTATTGGTACAAAAGTAGATAATTTGTGCACAAAACTGATTTCGTGCGGGACAAAATAGGTACTTAATTATTTATTGAGTGTATAGATTGCTGTTGATTTGAAAATAGTTTAATTAATTAAATTAAAATTAAATTTAAGATAAAAATAAATGTGTGGGATTAAGTGAATCTCGGGTCTTGCGTTTGGTAACTAATAAGTATTTTGGTGATAAATTCCTTTTTACTATAGCAAATATAAAGAAGAACCCCGGTTTACTTGTATTCATTTTCTTTATAAATGTATAAATAAATAAAAAAATCAGTGTAGTAAAACAAACTGCATATTGTATTAATGCTTCACTGTTACAAAATAAGTGAAAAATGAACTTATTAAATATATTTATTTAAATCACAGCAAAATACAGATAATTATTTTTAGTAACCACTAGGCATGTAATATGAACTGAATTAATAATTGATGTTTTTTTTTTGTAAAATTAGTCTCCATTTCCTTGGAATTATATTATATAAAAATTGTACTTTTGCGAAATTCATTTTTTTCTCTTTTAATATATGGTACCCAGTGGCCATGCGCCTGACATCAAAATTATTTCGAATTTTAAATGACACAAAAGAGACTCCTGTATTTCACTTTCTACACCAGCAGTAAGTGCCTGTGAGGTGACGTCTGGTAAACGCCGGCATGATACGCATATGTCATCATCATTACTGATTTCTGCGTTCAAAGCTAATTGACACACCCAGAAATAGGTAATATGTCGTGATGATATATTTTTTTGTATATATTATATTAAAAGGATATTCAAATTTTGAAGATATTTCGAATAACGGCACGAAATTAGTTTTGTGTAAAAATTATCTACTTTTGCGCTAATACAAGTATTATTATTGTGTCGCCAAAATTACTGATTTGTCACTAAGGAAAATATTCTCAACACCTAGTTACGATCTATGTTTTTTTCTGTCACAGTCGCCATCATAATAGCAACAATTAAATTACTTAGTTACTTTAAAAATAATAAGTTTTGGTAATTTAACAGCTTTAACTCGCAAATTCAATGAAAAATGCTCCGGAGAACGATTTGCAAGGGGTATGGGTCAACGCAAATATATGCATAGAACACGTGATCGTAAAAATTATATGAATCCTATATATTATTGAACTCTACTTGAGGTTTAGAGTTGAATGGTCGTAATGTAAAAATCGATTTTGCATTCAACAGAACTAGTTTTTATCTAACATTAAATTTCAGCTCTTCCTTCATCCTAATTAAACCACGATTAATGGTGTATTTGCCGTCCGTGAGAAGTTATATGTATATGTATATTAAGCGCCGTTGGGAGCCAACACGGGAGCGAAGCGGAGAATTTTGATGAGTAGGGGCCGGTATTTTCACTTCCGAATAAAGCTATAGATAAATTTAACCTTGGGATAAATATTTTTGTTGTCTTTTCACTTGCAAATAAATTTATTGGAAAGAATAACATGTTATTCGCGGAATAATTTATTCGCTAGTTGGGTAGCGAATAAAGGGTTTATTTGTATGTACATTACATTTCTAAATAGTGTACATTTATTAACAAAGAGGATATATTAAATATTTTTAATGATTCTGATGATTGTTTGAACTATGAATGAATAAATAATGCGAGAAATCGAAAACGCACGATCAGACAGCAACCTAACCACACGCATCAAATTTTTGACAGATTCCGATTATGAAAACAAACAGTTCTTATTTTATTATTACAAATTGAGTTTCGTATTTGATCTCAAACAGTGCATACATAGGTAAATCCCTCCTTGGGTAAATCATTATAAAGATCCTGACATTTGATGTTAGTAAAATATTTTCGGATTTTGAATACTTTTATACAATATTCATTTACCTCGAACTGAATTTCTTTTTACAATATACATATATTTCGTTTACCGTGTATGATTACTGCAATAGATTACTTGTTAAACTACACTATCACGGGGCTAAAAATGCAGGAGGATATAGATGACAATAAGGATGTCAAACAAAATTTTGACAAGTACGGATTCAAAAGAATTTGACACATTTCATCCTTGTCTGCTTAACGTGGCTACGCAAAACTCCATCCTTCTCCACTGACACAAATTCACTCTGCAAGGTTACCAATTCACGAATGTTAAAATTATTCGACAGATAGCTATTTGTTTTTGTCAAATGTGTGAAAAGACTCAATGAAGTTATTCGTTGAATAAATATATAGAATAAATTTATTTAACGAATACTTATTCGAAACTTTATTCTGAAGTGAAAATACCGGGCCTAAATCTTTTAAATGATGGAAAATATTTAATATTAAATTGTATTTTTAGTTTAATAATAATAGATTTATTGAATGCCCGAGGGCATACAACATAAATACAGTGTAAACATTATTAACAAAGACGATTTTTTTAATGTTTGATTGGTTTCAATGATAACAGGAATGCATTAACAGATATTTGTATTGAAACAATTTGGTGATCAGAATTTAGTGATTAATACCCTATCTATAGGAAATACATACAATGGTAAAATTTTAGTTTTAGAACAAAAGTTTTAATAATAAAGTTACTCATAATTTAAAATGGCAATTAATTGAAATAATACATTCCTGTTCCTGTTACGAAGTAGTAGCAAATTAAAAGTTTCTTTTTATGTTGCTTATACAGATAGTCATGAGAAATGATGATATGAAACAGGCAGATAGACCTAAATAAATGTCTCTTTAAGGCTTGAGTTAAATTAAAATTAATATTTTCACAAGTAAAGACCATTTCATTTTATTAAGAGGTTCCATTATCTTTAATAACAATAAAATCAAAGTAAAATTTACATAAACACAGACCAACAGTTTATTATTTGTTATATTTCTCATGGCACTGTGTAAACAGCTTGAAAATAGAACTTTTAATTTACATATGATTAATGACAGGATTTCTAGCACATCAATAAATTAGGATTCATTGGATGCCACTTTTAATTTGGAACATTTTTTTTGTAATTACACTTTTGATCTAAAAATTATAATAGGGAATTATCTATAGCCAAACGAAAATTTTACCATTGATTTCTTACACCGGGTGCCGGGTATTAGGGTCAGGTTATTATGTTAAATATCCTTTCTTATAGCAAATAAATCATATTACAAAAATTACAAGAAAAATTACACATTAAAAACTGCAAAATTATTTTTGTAAAATATCGTTAGGTTTAGATTAGGAATTTTTATGGAAAGGAAGATTACGTTGATCAATTTTCGTTAGTTTAATGATAATAATTTTTTTTTTAATAAAATAAAGTATCTATCCTGATTTAAATCTTCAAACATTGAACTAAACTAAATAAAATAAGTATCAGACATTTAAATCATTACCAGAGATTGTAAAAAATCTCTAACATATGGGTGTGCATATGACTATGAAAGATTGCGCTTTGGTTTCTACATCAGAATAATGTATTTAATATTGGCAACGTTGCTGGACGTCATTGTAACGGTAGTATGAATAAAAATATACAAATCGGATGTCACAAAGTACGGGATATGCATGAAGTATATACTCTGGACGTCGGATTCACTCAGTTTGGAGGAGTTCATAATATCGTGAAATGAACGCAAACGTATATCGTTGTAAATTGACTTAATTGAAATTTGAACCGAAATTCATAATCAGGGGAAAAAAATAGTCGATATACTTCATAAAATCGAAGCCTATCTCTATTCCTTTCGGTGGTTGCCACAATGTCTGAGCCATGAAAGGACGCAGCAATGATAGTGGGATGTAAATATATATATATATATATATATATATATATATATATATATATATATATATATATATATATATATATATATATATATATATATATATATATATATATATATATATATATATATATATATATATATATATATATATATATATATATATATATATATATATATATATATATATATATATATATATATATATATATATATATATATATATATATATATATATATATATATATATATATATATATATATATATATATATTATAAACACAAAATACAAACCTGTCTCCAAGACTACAAATTATTACGAATGAAAATCAAAAAGGATATTAAAACAGCATATAACAACTATGTACATAATGTAGAGAGAGATATTCAGAATGAACCGTCAAAAATTTGGAACTTTCTGAATATAAAAAAGAAAGATAGTAGAATTCCGAATAATTTGTATCTTGGAGGCAATGAATATAACAATACTTCCGAAACTGTTGAAGCTTTTGCGAACTACTTTGCCCAAGTTTATGAAAAACCCACACATACCTTGTCTTCAAATACTACATTTTCTTCACAGGATAGCATTATTTACATTACTTGTATAACTGAACAAGAAATTTCTGAGTCAATTGACGCCCTTAGACCAACATGCTGCCCAGGGCCAGATAATTTTCCAGCTTACATTCTGAAAGGATGTAAGAATTTTTTAATACAGCCATTACATTATTTATTTAATTTGGCTATTAGGAAAAAAATGTACCCGACATTATTAAAAATTGTACAAATTTGTCCAATATTTAAATTGAGTAATGTTAATGATATCTCAAACTACAGACCAATTGCTATATTACCTACATTTTCTAAAAAAATTGAAAAGATAATTTATAAACAAATGTACTCTGCTGTTTCTAATAAAATAACCATTTACCAACATGGTTTTGTAAATGGAAGGTCAACTGCTACAAATTTAATGAATTTCACTGATTATGTCGCTGATAATCTGTTGCAATCACTCCAAGTAGACACTATTTACACAGACTTTTCGAAAGCTTTCGATAAAGTAGATCACCAAATTTTGCTGCAAAAATTAACTACCAACTTCAATATATCTGATGATTTATGTGAATTTTTAGAATCGTACTTTTGTAACAGGCAACAGTATGTTCATTTGAGTGGATATAAATCAAAATTATTTACACCCACCTCAAGAGGCTCTAATCTTGGTCCTCTACTTTTTGTATTATTTATCAATGATATAACCAACTGTGTACGTTACTCCAAAATACTTCTTTACGCAGATGATTTGAAATTATTCAAAGCAATTAATTCAGTCTCTGACTAAAAATAATAATAATAAAAAAAAAATATTATTTTTTATTATTTTTATTCAAAGCAATTAATTCAGTCTCTGACTGCCAAAATGTACAAAATGACTTAGATAGCTTATTGGTATGGTCTAATGAATGTAGATTAAAATTTAACTTTCAGAAGTGCACAACTATGACTTTTTTTGGTTATACAATGGACGGACATACTTTGCTCAGAGTATCTCAATATAAAGACTTAGGTGTGCTTTTCGGTCCTAGGCTGAAGTTTGATCTACATATAACGTATATAACTAAAATATCTTATAGAAATCTTGGTTTCATTATAAGGAGTGTTCAATATTTAATAAACTTAAAGACTATTTTTATGCTGTATTATTATTATTAATATTACGTACGTTCAAAATTAGAATATTGTGTTCAAGTTTGGAATCCAGTATATGATAAATATGTATGTGAAATTGAGAAAATACAAAAGAAATTTTTGAGGTATTGCTGGTACAGAAAATGTGGTATTTACTCCTTCGATATTGCCTATTCAAATATGTTGAAAGAATTTAAACTTGAAACTTTGGAAACTAGAAGAACTATTTTCTGAATATCACATTTATATAAATTAGTTAATGGCATTATTGATGATCCTAGTACTTTGGAAAATCTATTTTAACGTTCCACGCTTGTCTTTTAGACAAAATATTACTTTTTATATCCCTATGTGTACTAGGAATTATCAAAGTATGTCGCCTAGTATTCACATATGTAAATTATTCAATTTAATATGTCCGGAAATTGATCTCTTTCATGACAAGTTACAATCAGGTAAAAGAAAAGTAGCACGGTTATATTCAGTTAATATTTAATGCATATGATAATTTTTTTCATTCTATTTTTGCAGTTTTTATTTGATATTTAATTTTAAGTTAAAGATATTAAATTTTTGCTATTTGTTTTTTCTTTGTCATTCATTTTGTCAATTTTCTCTAATTATTCTGTTAATATATTGTTTGTATCGTATTCTCCCTCTGTAATTGGGATTTCTTGTAATCCTGTTGAGTGGAAAATAAATAAATAAATAAAGTGATTAATAATATTCATAATAAAGCAAGTTTTTATAAGAAATTGGATTTACTTCAATGGAAAGGGTATATCTGAAATCTTTTATAACAATAAAGAAAATTTTGGTTTCAACAATGAAAATGATTAATCATGCAATTACTGATGATTTTTTTGAAAAATTACAAAAGTAAATAGGGAAGTGATTGTTAATATTCATAACAAAGCAAGTTTTTATTAGAAATTTAACTTATTTCAATTGACAAGTTTACAATAAAAAAATTCTGGTTATAATAATGAAAGTGAATGAATAAGCCTATTACAGATCCCGGCGACGTAGTGCACTATCCCGTAGAATTCTTAAATTCCTTTAACTTTAAATCATCCGAGGCCAGCTACACCTTCAAAGTCAAAATCAGAATACTAGTAATTTTACTCCGTGATCTAAGTCCGCCATAGTGTAACAAAACGAGACTTTTAATAAAAGCTCTATAGCCACACGTTATAAAAGCAGTAATTTTCACAGGTTACGCATCAGGAGAATCTGTTTTCATATCCAGAATATCAATGATCACATCGGACTTTCCATTTCAATTTAAAAGAATTCAGTTCCCCATTAAACCATGCTGCGCAATTATATTAACAAATCCTATGTCCTAACAATATTCATAATATCCACGTAAATGTTCAAATTTTAAAGTTTAGGCGAACGAAGTCGCAGGTACAGCTAGTATTAAAATAATTACAAATCTGATGTGACCACGATACCTCCCGCCGTTTAATTTTTATTTATTTAAACAGACCTATGGGGTCTCGTGGCTGCGTGACTGAGTGTCTGTTCGCGAATCAACGAAACCGAATTCGATTCCGATCAACGCCAAATATTTCCAATTTTAAATGGCATAAAATTGACCCCTGTGGTGCACTCTCCATGCCAGCAATGAGTGCCAATGAGGTGACGCTTAGTAAAGTAAACGCTATGTCATCATCATTACCGAAATCTGTGTATAAAGCAGATTAGCACACCCAGAAATGGGTAATATGCCGTGATGATATATTTATTTGGCTATTTAAATGCATACATGCATATTAACTAATGCTAAAAATGCTAAACGTTACTATTATTAATTTGAAATGATTATTTTTTTGACAGTGACATTTATCTGTAAGTTACATACATTTGAGCTGAACTGTGTAACCATGGAGTTGTGTTTAAAGCATAAGCTCCGGGATATAATTTTTATATTATTTTATAAATTTATCCATAAAATATATAGAAAAACTATTAATACAAACCTGTAGAAAATTAAATAATCTTTAATTTTTATAACAACAAATTGCAAAAAAATAACATTTGAAAGGTGTTTTTTGAAGAAAATTTATTTTGAGCTTCAAGTAAAGTGTCATTTCCAGTTATCCGATTGACACCAAAATCTAATGATATCTTTTCACATTACAATAAAGTTGAAATACATGATTTCAAATTTTTTCGAATGATAGTATTTGAGTTAGAGTGTTCAGAAGATCCACACGCACATACACATATACACACCCACAGACATCATCGTGAAAATGTTAAAATCGGATTGTAGGGACCTTAAAACGTGGTCATTTACCAAAATTTCGATATGCGATATTTAGCACGATCCCCATACCTCCTTTACTAAGGGTAGCGGGAGGTAAAAAACCGATTGATAGGAATAAAAATTTGCTAGTCACATGCTCACTAATCATGCTACCAGCTATTAATTCTACACAAATACTTCCAGATTTAGATTTTTATCATATTTATAAAGTGAAAAAAAATTAGTTCATTCAATTCATCTCATTTTTCAAATTTAAATTAAACAAAAAAATGTGAATAGTTACACGATATTACTATTTCAATGTTATGGAAACTTAGAAGATACATAAAATATTAAATTTATTTATGAATGCACATTTCTCAAAATCAATAAACATAAGTGCTGTTGTTTTTATGAATTCCTACAATTAAACGAACGGAATTACGACGGCGACGTAAAGAATTATTAAATAAGTCATTCGGGCACGATCATTACACATAAAACCCACAAGGCTATCGTAAATCAAAATAATTGATGTTTGAAATGTACATCGAATGATATGTTTATGCGCAAAGCTATAATATTTGGAACAAGAGCGATTTAATTGATTTTAAATATGTAATAAGCAATTCACTCCTTTTCATACTCCTTCCGCGAGCTGTTTTATTAAAGTACATCCGCATAGCTGTTTAGCCTCGTCATCAACTGTATTTGTTTTGCTTTGTTATTTCTAGACCGTATTAGAACATAATACGTATAATTTGAATTAACGTGATTTATGTTGCGTAAATAGTTATAACTTCTATTTTTGCAGGTATTGCAAAAAATAGCTTACTAACCGAACTGTAAGTGATTTTTTACGTTGCCAATGTTTAGGAAATCTTGACCCTACGAATCTCGAAACTATATTCTGTCACTAGTTCATGGTACTAATGATGACACCAGTGTCAAAAGTTAATTAAGGTAGTTACCTTGGTAGTGACTATTGGTACAACAAATTGACATTTTTGACGTATGTCAAAAAAATATTAAAAACATACGCTTAAATAAAAAAAAAATAATGTCGCCAGCACAATACCTTCCGTCATTTAATTTTTGTTAACTTAAGACATACATATTTACTAATTTTATTCCCTAAAATCCTACCGTTATATTAATTCAATTTTATTTTGTGATAGTGACGTGAATTTCATTTCAATTGACTTGACGTCTATCAACGACAATTGTCATAGCCTACCAATTGAATGTTTTTTTTATATTTTTTTAAAATTAAATATAATTGTTTTTTATTCATTATTATTTCGTCAAAATTGAATAAAATATTGCATAAACCACGTGAGTTAAGAATGTTTATTCACTCAAAGAATATAACCCATTCGCCGTACGGCCTCGTGGCTTAAACTTTCTTTCCATGTATAAACATTACCTTAGTTCATTTGGTTTATAAATATGTAATATTTTGTATGTAATTAAATTAAATTTTAATACGTTATATATTAAATACTCGTATAATAAACACCTGCAGGCGGTTCATGGATTTATTACGCCTGAAATCAATAAGCTATATCTAGTTATAATCATCTTGAAATGCCAAAGTTACAAGAATACAGAATCAATGAATGAAATTTATTTAGATGTAGCTGACATCCCACTGTAATTTGTTTTATAAATTTTTACGTAAATATTTTTATAATAATTGTTTTGGCAGCATTTTTTTTATAAAAAAATCTGTTGTGTCCAATACAATACCTCCCGCCACTTCCGTTTTTGGTTACATAAGTAGGGCGCAAGCAGTCATGTGACATTGTTAGCCTTGACAAGCAGATATAGGGGCCCGTGTCAGAATGACAATTAATAATTATGTACATAGTTGTCAAATGTCAGAATTTTTCATTAAAAATTTCAAGATTTTCTAAATTCACGTAATTAATTTGTCACCAGGAGTGTGGAATTTACTTGTCGAGGAAAATGAACCACATGGAATTGGAAAATCACTAAATTTTGTTTAGTTAATAATGGACAGCATTTTGAACATTTGTTATAATTTGTTGTTATATTAGTATTTAGTTGTTTTATTTTTGATTTGTTTCCAAGGCTAAATTCACCTACATTTGTTTTAAGCCTATTTGATTTGATTTAAAATTGAAATAATATATTTTTATTAAATTTTAATTCAAACATACTTTCTTACACTTCGTTGAAAAGAGAAAAAATATTTCTATGTAAAACTGTAAAAATCCAATATGGCGCCCATTTAAAATAAGAAACTTGCTATTAATATCTTGGAAATCGCTATCTTGAAATTTATTCTGACATCACTTTTAAGTTTTCAGTTTATCTTATATAAGAAACATTTTCTTATATCTTTTATAATTATAGAGTTATTTGACTTATTTAAAAATCACTATTTTCAGTTTTTTTTTAAATAACTTTTAAACTGTTCGGAATTTAAATTTTTTTTCAACTGAATCAGAATGAGCATTCAAAACTGCACAACATTAACCATTTAACCGACCTCGTAGCTATCATAGTTTCCAAGATCCCAATGGTAACCTAATTAATTTGGGACAGCCTGTATTTAATAAGGAAGTTAGGGCTCTTGTTAACTACCCCAGTACAATATAACCACTGTCCAATCCGTAGAGTTGTTGTATTTCTCTATTATATTTATAAGTATATGGAGGATATTATTAAACTATTTAATAGTTTATTAAAATAATTAGCTAATATATGTATGCAGCTATCTAATTTGACCCCATACATCACAAATTTGGGCACATAATCTGTTATATTGATGATTATACTTTTATATTGCCGTGTCGTTAACTTCACTCCCATGAGAATTTTTGGCAAAATAAAAGCACATCTGACATGACCCCTCAAAGACGCACCACATGTCTTATTTAACCGAAGTCATATCTCTTATAAGGTTTGTTCGAAGCGTCAGTTCCAGTCAGTTCGGAACTGTTCCAGAATTGGGAGTTCTGCGCATGGCATCTAGAAAAACAAATTCTGAACTGTTCTCTCTTGGACAGGTTCGAACGCTCGCATTAAATTTGGCGGTACAATATTAGTAATTTGGCACGTGCATTTGTTTTGACTTTTGAATAACCTAAAATTATGTTTAAATATGACTGATCAAGCAGAAGGTATACATAATGAAATAATAAATTGTTATTAAGTAATTATAAATACGGTACTCGTTAATTTCTTCATCAGAAGAGCTTGATGAAGTTGAATCTTCGAATAGCATTATAGATTTTCGAGTGTAAATCCTAATAAAGTATTATTCAACATTGATAATATCAGACATTGTACATAAAACTTACCTTAAGAAAAATAATTGACAATAAAAAATGAAGGAAATTAGTACATTAATCTAGCTATTATTTCCTATACAGTATTCAAGCTTCCAAATGTCAAACAAAATTCCTATACTTTTCATTGCGCATGCTCAGAATTTGAAATACTTGCTGTCTAGCAAGAACTGGTGGAACCGTTCCATGAGAATTTGAATTTAAAATTCCAACATGTCCGAACGCCGAACTGATAGTTCTCAGAATTTCGAATTTAAGAACTACAGGGTCCGAACGCTTTTAAGTGAAATGCGCATGCTCACTAGTTCGCGAACTGCTTAGAACTGTAGGTTCGAACAAACCTATAGTTTCCGAGATCCCAATGCTGGCCTTCGAAATCCGGACAGCTTGTATAATGTGTGTTTGCTGGGCCTGTACAATTTTTTTTGCATAAATTTCACTAGAAAATCGAATACAAACAAGAAACAAATTCTGAATTTAACAAAAAATATGTAAACTAGCTAGCGTAAATTTGGCAGCATAAAACTGATATTGTCATAACTACCCGTAGAATTTTTTTCAAATTTTTTACTAGAAATACAATGGAATTCAAACGAAATACAAGCGATCTGTGAAATTTTTAAAAGAAATTACGTAAACTTTACTGATAGCGTGAACTTGGCAGCATAAAAATGAAATTGCCATATCTTTCAGTAGATTTTTTTTTCAAAATTTTTACTAGAAATCACTGACGTACCTATAGGTTTCTTATGGGGGGGGGTTCTGGTAGGGTTGGATGAAAAATGTATGATAAAAAAAATATGCGCCGCAGGCGGTTTTTTGAAACGTGTTTTAATGCAATGTAAGATAATATAGAGTTCTTTACAATGAAGCAAATTTAACAAATTCTTAAAAATTAAAATCCATATTTTATGACGAAAACATATATGTACGCTCCAAAAGCGTATATAGTTGCCCCTTCTACTAGAGAGACTTTATGATGCGAGATGGGAGCATAAGCAATAACTACAAAAACAGAAAATACAATGTTGCATTAAATTAAAATATTATATTACTGAGTAGTACCAATATCATTATTCTATTGAACTGCTCAAAATAAAATGTATAATAATTAAATGTTAATTAAATTGCGTTCCTCACAAAACACGGCGTCCCGAAGAGTACTTTACGGGACGCTCAAATGTTAGCTGAAATAGGGGACAATTCCGTATATACGGGACGCCTGGTAATCGTGTTCCCACCGGTATTGCGGCCCATTTTTGGTTTTCATTTTAAGTAGGTACATAATCCCCCAATTTTGTAAGAAAATTATATCCAGCTTAATATCAAACGTGGCAAAATATAACCGATGGGGGTCGGTGCTAGAAATACAGGGTTAAGATTATCCCCACTACTTTTTGTCAGCCATGATGCCTTATTCCGACTGAATACCTATTCAGCTGATCCGGACCTCATGAATACGGTATGCGCTTACGAATAAGCATAAGTTATCGGCTCGTTTATTTTTCCTAATGTGTAGTTTGTTATTGATTGTATTATTATTTATTTTTTAGTGCCTTTTAATTATTGTTTTTTTTATTATTTTCTTCTATTGGAAATTAATTAAAATACCTTATCTAAAAACATGTGTATGACGCACAAAGGAAATATAACCACAAAATAAGTATGATACAATTTCAAATAACGCTACTTTTCAAATAAACTAAAATTTTCCCAGCGCGGGAATTTTGAACAAATGTCAGACTAGTACTGAATATGTATAGTGTACACAATACAATAGAAATCAGTCATATGAATAGAAAATAAGATGGCGCTTATTCAGTGACCCGCCATATTGCGTTCGTATTCGCTGTCGCTTTCTAGTTACAAAATTGGCCCCCAGAACCATTTCGTGGTGTAATGAAAAACGCGTAAAAAGAGCCAATCTCTGTATCGAGAAAAATGGTGGGTATTTGTCTGATGTCATATTTCATACATAATTTCCATAAAATATATTAAATGTATAAAAAAAAAATAATCAAAATAAATGATTATTACAAGAGTTATCCGTGTTTAACATTAGTAGGTCTTATTTGGCCCACCCTGTACAATCAAATACAAACCAAATACAAACGATTTGTGAAATTTAAAAAAGAAAAATACGTAAACTTTGTTGCTAGCGTGAACTTAGCAGCATAAAAATGATATTTTCATAACTTCCGCAGATTTTTTTTTTCAAATTTTTTACTAGAAATACGATGGAATATAAACGATCTGTGATTTAAAAAAAAAAAATATGCAAACTTTGCTGCTAGCGTGAACTTGGCAACATAAAAATAAAATGGAATTTATTAGCATTAATTGCGCAATACAAATAATATTTAGTAAAATACAAACGAAATACAATCGATTAAGTGCACTTGTTTTAATTTTTTTAAATATGTTGCTGCCAAGTTCACGCATCTTTGTCAAGGCGAATAAAGTGACATGATTGCTCGCGCCCTATTGTATTTAACATTTCTTGTATACCTACATTCTACACCAAAAATTCTACTTACATCTATTCATTATATTTAGATTTTTAAATTTTAAATTTATTCTAATTTTTCGAAATGTTTCCAATTCATTGTCGGGATTGACAGTATTTTTGAAGGGTATATGTAATATACAAATTTAAATATTTAACTATTAATACAATAAGAAATAATATAATGTATGTACTTCCCAGAAAAAGTCTTCAGTAATGTCTCTGGATTTTTGACACTGACATTTATCTGTCAGTTACAAACACGACGGTCGTCCCATTCGGCCAGCATCGTGACTCGTCGGCTCGCACCACCTCGCCACTTTGACTCGGCGCTCCACGCTTGTCACTTTACTTGTGTGCATCGATGTATTGGCGTCATTTTTGCTATACTACACGCTCACCGCTTTACTTATGCGTATATCGGTGTATCGGGACGAATTTGAAAATCTGAATGTCGTTTCTTTTCGTACAACAAATCTTCGAATAGCTTATTGTCAAATAAGTGAAAGATATCGCATCAAAATATGACAACTAAAATAAATACCGTCATTTGTGTTATGGTTTCGATGCGGTATTTATCTCTTATTCGACGAATAAGCTATTTAGAGATTTATTTGATGTTGGTGAAACCGGTCATAAGTCAAAAAATTCCAGCGTAGACCAATATTTGTAGGGGGTATTCTGTGCGGAAAACACACACTTCATTCGATGTTAGAATATTTGACTGCAATTAACTTGTAAATTACAAATATTGTTTTGTATATTGACAGCTCGATTGTAACAGCACAATTTTATTTATTACTAAAAATATCAGCCTCCAACTCGCATGGGTGTAGTGAGAGTGGCGGCAGAGCGGCACGCTTGCTCCATTAATGAACAAAAAATAGTGGTTTTCAAACTGTGGGTACTAACTTTGTTATTTTAAACGGGACCATATATTTTATTTTCTTATTAGATAGAGAATTTTATTCTTAATTCAGTAATATATTTCATACCCGTAGATAACATTTTTTTATATTTAGATTTATATTAGTTTTATTTAATTATAGCTAAAATAAGTGTGCCATGGACGATATAACAGAATATGGATTTAGATTGGTATCATCCATAGCACACTTAGCCATAATAAAATAATTCTAATATAAATCGAAACATGTATTTTATAAAAAAAAATATGATTTAAGGATATGCAAATATTATATCACTTAATTCAGAATAACTTTCTTTATCGAATAAGCTAATAAAAAATATATAGTTTCATTTAAAATAACAAAATTAGTCACCACAGTTTGTGAACCACTGGTTGAAAAATTTAACGCTCATTAAAATAGTCATATAAAATAGAAATTGTTTGCTAATTTAGCCGACCTCGTAGCTCTTATAGTTCTTGAGATAGCAATAGTGGGCAAAATAAAATGAACACCTGTATATAAAAATGTGTCAACTATGCGAACATAGAAAATTATTACATAAAAAAATTATGTCGCGTTTGCACTAAAATTCTTAGTTTGCCCTGTTCTTCCAGAAATAGTTAAAAACGTACATCTAAAGACGTACAAGTGAATGAATACATTTCTAGCAAATTTTGTGCCTAAAATTATAGGTACCTTTTACAAAAAACACAAACAATTAAAAATTTCAAATATTTAAAAATTTATCTCACTCAAATTAAATAAAAAAGAATTCAAAATATTATATTTTTAATACAAATATAAAAGTTTCAAAAAATAAAACATTTTTTGAAGTGCAGCAGCAAATTGTATAATTTTCTCATTTATACAAATAAAATACGAAACTTCAGCTGCGCCTTTTATTCATTTTATTCCACCTTTCTATGTTTCGCTCTGTAGACGCTGCCACGTGGTTCTTTCTCTTTGTCTTTATTGCACAATGTTAACCAAATACTATCCTTTTCTACACTCCATTTTTAGTTCCACGGTATCCCCAGGAAACATTCCGTATGTAGTTCTGTTATATACCTATGTATGTTGTGTTGACTGAACGTGGAAGTTCGAGTTGTATGAACGCACCAAGGGTGTCAAAAAGAATATAAAATTTTGAGTTGTACACATGTATAGTCCGTACCATAGAAAATAGAGATACTGACACTTTATGTTCAAGCCATTTGCGTCATCAATCGCTCGATTTATAAATTTTTCATAGATAAATACCGCAAAAAATCTAAATCGAATGAGATATTTTCCAAAAGGGTCTTTTGATTTTCCAGATCTGAATTATTTTGCAAGGTTAAATAATATTGTGCACGCCACTGAACAATTTGTTGGAGACGTGGTCGACAAAACCCAGGCATGACGTAGCCGGCTTGATCTTAACCCTCCTTGATCTTAACATGAGCGACAGGTGATAATTAAAAATTTGGCCATAGGCGTTTAACATGGTATTGCATATTATGCACGCTTATGTTGATACAATAGTTTGTATTTATTGCATGTTATATTACATGCCATAGAGTTTTTTTTTTAACATTGACAACATTCGCAGTGTCTTGATCTATATAATTAATTCAAGTACCTTGATCTATAACGCTTCTCCCTTCTTCGAAAGAATGTCCACTACAATGGGGACTTATACAATTCAAATATTTTGGTCGCCATCTAGTGTGTAAAAAAGTATTTAATAATTAGTTATGTAGTGAGCAAGATTTAGCTCTAAGTTTGACATTTATCACGTGATCCATATTTGGTCCCACGTGATCACAACAACCATTGTCTGAAAAGAGATATGAACATGTCTGAGACTGAACACGGAAGTTGAAATAATATGATTAATATAAATTGAATATGAATTAGTAATGTATTTACAGGAACCTGTGATAAAAAATCTGTTGTGGCCAGCACAATACCTCTCGCCACTTCCTTTTTTTGGTTACATAAGTATAGGGCGCGAACAGTAATGTTACATTTTTGGGCTTCACAAGCAGATGTGTGGGCCCGTTTCACAATGATAATTAGTAATTATGTACATAGATGTCAAATGTTAGAATTTTTCATTAAAATTTTTAAGATTTTCTAAATTTACGTCAATTTATCACCAGGAGTTTAAAATTTACTTGTATGCCTTAGATATTTAACATTTAATTCTGCTCCACATGGAATTGGAAAATCACTAAATTTAGAATGAGAAATTTATACATAATTACTAGCTATCATTCTGACATGGGCCTCCATATCTGCTTGTCAAGGCCAACAAAATCATATGACTGCTCGCTCCCTATTGTATTTAACATTTCTTGTATACTCTACACCAAAAATTCTACTTACGCATATATCTATTCCATATATATTTAGATTGTTTAATTAATTTTGTCCTCTTCTAATTTTTCGAAATGTTTCCAATTCTATTAATACATTAAGAAATAATATAATGTATGTACTTCCCAGAAAAACTCTTCAGTAATGTCTTCGGATTTCTGACACTGACATTTATCTGTCAGTTACAAAAAAATTAAATTTTCAACTATTTTCCATGGCCATTCTTTCGGCTGTAAAATTTATTATAACAGCTTATTTTACATATTATATTTCTTTTATCTCTAAATCTATAGAATATATTATAAAATATTTAAATGTATCAGAAAGAAAATTTATTTTTCTTTAATATTATCAAGAAAAAATTTCAAAAAATATTATTTAGAAGATTTTTTTTTAAGAATCTTCTACTTCCGGTTGTTTAATTGTTACCAAAACCTTTTCAGATCTTCCCATGAATGTCCGATTGGGAAATACGTAGTTAAACAAATTTAAAGTCTTATAGTTTTTGAGTAATCGTCCTTCCAACATCCTACATACATACACACACACACATACATCCACACACACACACACACACACACACACACACACACACACACACACACACACACACACACACACACACACACACACACACACACACACACACACAGACATCATCGTAAAAATGTTAAAATCGGATTGTAGGGACCTTAAAACGTGCTTATTCAATAAAATCTGGATATGCGATTTTTAGCATGAATGCAATACCTCTCTTAGCGAGAGGTAAAAATTGATAATAAGCAGAACAACTCCACACAAACAGAAATAAAGATTAATAAGGAAAGTAGTACCCAAACAGTCAACAATTATTATGTAAGAAAGTTATTTGGTGCTGTAGAGACATCGAGAAATGAAACTATATTTGTCAATAATTGGAAACTAAATTATAATTTATTAAGCAATGATGCTGTAAAATTTATATATTTTACCGGCTTATCAGCAGAACATTTTAATGTTCTATATGATTTGTTAAATCCCACAGTTATGCCAAAGTTGAAATACAGATTATTTCCAAAAAACGCCAAAGAAAACTAAATTTAATAATTTAACATCCATAGACAAATTATGTATGACTTTAATAAGATTAAGACGTGGATATACACTAAAAGAAATTTCATTATTTTTTCCGTCTCTCTTAAAGTGGAATTTTGTAGTGTTTACATGGATTCAGTTCATGTTTTTTCAAATTGAAAAGATGAAATCGAATTTGTTTTCCCTCCGTGAGAATCAGAAAGATTCGATTCCGCAATGTTTCATTAATAACAATCATTACACATAATATCTTAACCAAACTTTGCTGACTATAACAAATTATGGAATCAACGGGGTGGTGCTGAAGAGGGAAAGCATTTGATCGACTCGGCCATGGTATATCACCTCGCTCTTTCTAAAAATTTCTTGTCCCTTTCTAAATTATGTGGAGAGAGGTGCGCTCCGATCCGCCGCCGATGACGTCAAAATCATAAGTCCCCATTTAGTCGATTGGGTGGCTTCTTTATTCTCGTTGACCGTCGTTGAGGAACTCTGCTGAAGGTAATGATTCTGAAGCAAGGTTGTTGTTTCTGGAATCTCTGGTAGGGTTGTTGTTTTTGGAGCCTCTGGTTGGGGTGTTGTTTCTGTTTCTAGAAGTTTAGAAATTGTGGATGTGTGTAAATCGTACGAAAATTGCATTAGATTCGTATCTGTAATCATTGTCGTTTCAACATCATCACAGTGCCTTGGTCTTATTTGACCTGCATGGACGAACCGTGTCTTTAAACCCGTTTGAACAACATAAATTACTTTTGATTTTATTTTAATAACCACTCCTGGATACCACTTTACTTGTTTATTTCTTACAGATTTTACAAATACTTTCTCTCCCACAAAATATAGTTTAACTATATTCTTTTCCATGGTCTTTTTTTTTTCCTTTCTTCTCTAATATAGGTTTAAGCATATTTAATCTTGTTCGGATATTACGTTTTAAAAATAATTCAGAAGGTATAAATCCTGTTGATAGAGTGAACCTAGCAGCCGATTCGCAGCAGCCGACCGAGCGAAAAATATTTTGGTAAAAGCTATCACGGACGTAACCACGCAACCACGGCTTCTACTTATTTTGAAAAAAAAAACCTTTGAAACAAGTAAAATCCTCGCTGCTTCTGAGTTTAAACTTATATTATTAACCCTTATCCCCTGAATATTTTAATAATTTATTTGTTTTTGTATTCAGGGAGTGTGTAGTAATAACTGTGGTTAATATGGTTTTTCACGGCTTTTATTTGTAATGATAAAGAGCATTTTACTTTTGAATTTGACTATATTTGATCATTAGTTGTTTAATATTTTCAATTGTTCTCAATTTCTATTATTTATTTATGAAAACATTTAATATATACTTTGTTCTATAATATTTTACATGTTAATATTTGCTGAATAATACTCAGTATGTTATGTTCTTATATCACTGTTCAACTCTGCATTGTGCTATGTTACGTCCGTGGTAGCTTTGTCCAAAATATTTTTCGTTCGAATCGGCTGCTAGGTTCACTTTGGATTCTTTAGCGTGTCGAGAGCAAAATTGTCGCCGAGGCCGCTTGCGGCCGAGGCAGGACAATGTCGAAGACGCTAAATGATTTCGCGGACATGATGTACACATTAATTTTTGAGCACAACCGTAGAAAATATGTAATTAGAAATTTTATTGTATTTCAACAGCTTAATTCATTGAAAAGGAAAGACGGTTTTGATGAGAGTGACATTTGATAAACAAAACAATTAGTTTAGTAAAACATCGATGAAAAAAGATTAAATAATTTCTAAAATATTGTCATATTTTGAAAATGTCACTGTTATTGTCATTATTATTATTCGAGCTGTCATCTGAACTCTCAAATGTCAAAGTGACTCCAATTTGCGTACGCTACTATAGTAACGGTCGCGAAATTGAATTTCGTGGACTGTATTGCGTCTGCGAAATGTTTAGTTCGCGGTCGGTAGCACAAAAAAATTTAATACACAAATTCGGAAACAATTACACGCTTATTCAGTGACAGAAAATAAACACTGTTTAATTTAAGCAGTTGAATTTTAAAATTGTATTATTATTATTAAATTATTAATAAATCTATATGTAAAAAATAGGCTTAAAATAGTAGTCTAAATGAAAAAAAATATAAAATATTATAATACAAGTATTTCAAGCTGTATCATATCAACAACCACCAACCAACACAACTACGACCACTTTTTTTATCGCAAGTGTATAGGTATCCTCGCTTGAGCTATTTCAATTCATGTTTATCCTCAACATTCATCATATATCATACATCAGAAACTTTAATCATCGGCAGTTCACGAATAGTACGTGGCATGGTCGACTCTTATCGTTGTTATAATAGGAACCAGAAAGAGCAAAAGAATCTTAAAACAGTGTATAAATAGAGAATCGAACAACACAAGAATATGCCAACAGTGTTAGCAAGGAAACAGATAAGGAGAAACCAAAAACGTCCAGCCCAATTATAGATTGTAGTCCAAAGAGAAATATAAAAGTTATCTAGAAAATATAAAGATTATATTTTACATAAATAATTGTTTTATATTTGTATAATTTTAGTTAAAGAAATGGAGATGTTATATAGGTATAGGGTATTAATTAAAAAGGGGGCCATAGGCGTTTAACAAGGGACATCAGTTTTTCATTGTGCAAAACTTCCAATTTAATTTGAGACAAAAATCTTTCAAATACATGTTGTAGCGAATTAAATTCTTCACCTAATTCGCTGATCAGATTTTATTTTACATATAAGCTGTAAAATCCAATTTGAAATATAAATATTGCTCATTTGTAATGATAGCCATGGTATTTAAACAAAATTACAAAAAAAATGCATATCGGTTGAGTTGTCAGAATTTCAGTTTTGTAAGTTGCAAAATAAAAATTAATAAATATGTGCAGTGATCTAGATTAGTGTTTCATCAAGACCAGAAATTTTGTCTTGATTCTCAAGACAAGAAAATAAAAATTCCTTGTCTTGCTCATTTCTTGGCGACGTACTTCTTGTCTTGTTTCAAGATTTCTTGATATTTCTTGACGTTTTAGGGCAATACCCTTTCTCTATCGCTTTATCCAATCCGAACGCTCAACTGTAGCGTTAGCGTCTGCCATTTGCTCTTTTTAAATGTTACTATGATGTCGCGTCGCGCAGGGACGGACCGTGAAATTTGAGGACCCCGAGGTGTTCGTGGGGCAACCTAATTAATTAACCGTCTAATCGCCAGTTGGTCAATATATTATTATACTGTTTTTTTTTTTTTAATAAAAGCAACAGGTATAGAATAATTTTTTTATTTTATATTGTAACGTTTTTATTTATTTGGGTGAAGTGTAAAACATAGACAAATATTATTAACTAAATAATACGTTTATTAAACGATAATTAATTAAGGATTAAATATTAAAAGATAATAAAAACAACTAACACTATGATTAAATAATTATAAACACTAAGAATATTATTAAATGCTTAAACATTACGATTATTTATTTAACTAACATTTATATCACAACACTTATTTATATAACTACATTTATTTATGTTAACAACTGTTAAACTGTTTATTTATATCACCGAGTTCATATCTGGTTGCTTGTATATATGAGACTGTTCCTTCGCCTTCTGTCGCCGATATTTATACAGCGCATAACATTCCAGAAGCCTTCGAAGCGACAATGCCCCGTATACAAAGGAACGAGGTCACGGCGCAATTAGAGTCCAGCCGCTGCGGCGCCAGGGATTGCGTCATTGTTCTCTCTGAAACAGGTGACACTTCTTCGGGCTAAGTTTCAGGTTAGCCTTCCTCAATCTCTGGAAAACCTCTTCCAAATTCTTCATGTGGTCCTCGAATGTCTTACCTACCACAATAATATCGTCGAGGTACACTAAACAGGTTTTCCATGATAACCCAGCCAATACTGTTTCCATGAGCCGTTCAAACGTTGCAGGAGCATTGCAGAGCCCAAACGGCATTACGGTAAATTGCCAGAGTCCTGTGCCGATGGTGAAGGCTGTCTTCTCCTTTTCTTTTGGATCCAAATCCACTTGCCAGTAGCCGCTCTTTAGGTCCAAAGTGGAGAAAATCTTTGAGCCAGCTAAGGTGTCTAATGTGTCGTCTATTCGAGGTAGCGGGTAACTATCCTTCTTCGTCACGTTGTTGAGTTGACGATAATCGACGCAAAATCGTGTAGAGCCATCCTTATTCTTCACTAACACCACTGGTGAAGCCCATGGACTGCTTGAAGGTTCAATCACACCTTCCATCTTCATGTCCTCGATTATACTTTCCGCTTCCTCACGCTTCGCCAGTGGTAGTCTTCTTGCTGGTTGACGGATGGGTCTTGCATCTCCGGTGTCTATTTTATGATGAACTATATTAGTTCTCCCTTTGGTTTTCTCATAAAATTGGAACACATCTTTAAAATTTCTAATTAGATTCTTTGCCTTTGTTCTCTGATTGGGGGTCAATTCTTCAAACGATATTGTCAATTGATTAATTAATGTGTCCGGAACTCTCTGAGATGTGTTCCCTTTGGCCTTTACAGTTCGGATAACCGAGGATACTGTCATGCATTCTCCTACAATTGTTCCTCTCTTCAGAACAACAGGATAAAAATTGACGTTCATTATACGAACTGGAATTAACTGGCTGGCTTTGACAAGAGATTTTCCAACAACTACTCCATTGCCAGTTTTGGCATCATCATTCTTGGGCTCCAGCATAACAATACTTCCCTCACAGAAACTACCATGTAAATGCGCTTCCAGGATAGTTTCACTTCGTTCTGGGAGAGTAACGTCTTCGGCCATTAGTACGCGCACAGCTTTGTCATCTCGTGGATTTAATACGAGTTCTTCTTCATTGACCATCATCACGCCCTTCTTCAGGTCAAGTTTAAAACCATGCTTTGTCATTGCGTCCATTCCGAGTATTAATTCATCTTCAACTTCAGCTACCAGCGCACGATGTTTAAAGGAGGTGTTTCCAAAAGAGATGGTGACATCTACTTCTTCTAATGCAAGAGCTTGTTCTCCCGTCGCTGTGCGTAACCGCCACTTAGTTGATTGAAGATGCGTCTTGCCAGTTTTCCTTATGAAGTCGGGTCTAATTATAGTTTTTGTCGCACCCGTATCCAGTAGCATTTTCATTGGCCTTCCGTTAATAGAGCCATCCACATAGATGCTATTGGCTTTATGATGAAGAGATGCGACATAACTGATGGATTGTGGGGCTTCTAGATTACGGGTCGACGGTTGCCCCTTCGCATCAACCCGATTTAGTTTTCCGACTTCTTTTCTTCCTTTGTCGATTCCGTCTTCTTTTGCATTTTCCTGCAAAGTCTCTGAGGATGGCCCAGTTCACCGCAATTCCAACAGCGGAGTTTCTTCCTTCCGGTGAACACTTCACTTGCGATTCGTCGCATTGTCTCTTCCAGATCTTCAGAATTTTCCTTTCTCTCAGCATCCATATTTCGCACTCGCGCTTGGTTACGTGAAGCTTGTTTAGCAGCTTCATGTTCTAATGCATATGACAGTGCATCGATTAAAGTTTTAGGACGGGCCAATCGCAGTGCTTGCTGAGTTTCGCTGTCTCGGACTCCGTAGATGAATGATTGAGTGGCCAGGCACTCCAAAACGCTGTCAGGAGCTGTAGGATGTGCAAGACGATCCACACGGGCTACGTCGACTTCAAATTCTTGCAGGCTTTCTTTTGGATTCTGATACCGGTTCCTCAGTTGCGTCTGGTACACCTGCTCCAGATACGCATTTCCATACCGCATATCCAATCACTTGACTAGTTGGTCGTAGTCTTCTTGTTCTTCTTTTTTCAGCGTTTGCAGGATGTCGATAGCTTCTCCGCGCAACGAGACAGTCAACGCCGTAGCCTTCTCTTTGGACGTCCAATTATTCGCTTTTGCGGCCGCTTCAAATTGTTTTAAATAATTCGGCCACGAAGACTTCCCATCAAATTCCGGTGTTTTTATGTGCATTTTTGAAGTAGTATCAGGTTTTACTACCTTTCTTCCTTCTATTAGACTTGGCTCAGCCACACCAGGATTCGGAATTGATGACGATGTAATTTTAGTGATTTTTTCTTGTAATTCTTCTATCTTCCTGTCATACTTTTCTTCTAAATTCTTCAGACCTTCCTCAGTATTTTCCATTAATTTTTGTTCTAAATTTCTAGAATTTTCTTCCAATTTTTCTTGTAAACTTCTAGAATTTTCTTCTAATTTTTCTTCTAAATTTCTAGAATTATCCTCTAATTTTTGTTCTAATGCTCTAGAATTTTCTTCGGCTTTTCTAGAACTTTCTATTAATTTTTCTTCAATGTTCGGGAACTTTCTTCTGATTTTCTAGAATTTTTTGTCATCTCCTGTTTTAATTCTTCTTTTAATGTTCTACAATTATGTTCTAATTTACCAAATTCGGATGGGTCAAATAAGTAATCGTCAGCATTTTCACCAGCAGACGAGATTGTAGAACGCTTTTCAGTCCTGTCGTATCTAATTCTCGTTCTTCCAGTTCTCTCTTGCGATCACTTACTTTTAATTCACTTAATTTTATTTGTTTAGTCGCCATTTTATTTATTTTTATTTACACTTCACAGTTATTAACAACCCCACACCTGACACCAATTGTTACGTTTTTATTTATTTGGGTGGTGTAAAACATAGACAAATATTATTAACTAAATAATACGTTTATTAAACGATAATTAATTAAGGATTAAATATTAAAAGATAATAAAAACAACTAACACTATGATTAAATAATTATAAACACTAAGAATATTCTTTGATGAAGTTCTCCAGTTTAGTATACATGATATTAGGATTAGTAGAGGAAGTAATAAGTATACTAATATTGAATAATTTTATTTATTTTTATTATTCATTCCTATGGTGCGATCGATTTCGGGAAATTATTTCCCATCATCAGGCATTACCAGCTGAAAAATATTATATGTTTGTAGGAAAAATATGTATATAAATAAATATTATAAAAATGTTACAAAATATAAACAAATAAGTATAAAGATATATATGAAAGTTTGAAAATATGAAAAAATTGTTGCAAATAAGTTTTATAAAACAAATAATTATAAACATGTGCGAATGGGTAAGGTTATGAAACTGACATAAAGTAAAAGAAAAAGGGGGAAAAATGCTTACCGTTAATAGGTTTAGCAGCGACGATTGTCGTAAAAAACATCTGTAAAATGTTGGATTACGTTTATGATGTGAGATAAATGAAAATTAAATTTCAAGAAAATTTTTAAGAGTTGTTGTAGAGTCAAAGGAAGAAGATATACTAACGTTGGAAGTCAAAAGTATTCAAAATTAGGTGGGTTGGCGCACATTCTGTTGACGCAGAAAGGGCGGTAATTTTAAAAATAAGGGATTGTTATTATTAAAATCTGTTATATTATTTATGAGGTTTTGATTATTTATTTTATGTAATTGTATTTCATATTGTTCTAAAAGGGTTAAGTTATGATATTTAGTTTCATAATGTAAGAGTTTTAAGTTATCAAGTGATGTAGTGTGGTTCTCTGTTTCTAGATGGGTCCCCATAGCCGAAGGTGGATTATTTTTAATATGTTCTATGAAACGGGTTTTAAGATTTCTACTTGTTAGGCCGATGTAAGAGGAATTGCAATCATTGCATTGAATTTTATAAATTCCTGATTTTTGATGATCGAATAATTTAGGTTTGTTATTAATAAGAAAATTGCCTAATGTGGGGTGTGTTTTACTAGTTATTGTAATATTATGCGGGGATGTTATAGGTTTAAGTTTATGTAGTAAATTTTGGTAAAATGGAATTGAGAGATAAGTTGACGGTAATTTGTAATGAGGATATATATGAAGACTTTAATACTATTTTAACAATCGGCGCTAATAACAATTACCCAATAAGTTACATGCTACAGATTTTGAAAAAAGTTAAACTTAAAATTCTAACAAAACACATATATACGCTTAGCAGTAACCATGTATACAAGTACCTATACCGAGGTAATAATTATTATTATAAACAAAATTAGTTGATAATATTATTTGTAATTTATAAGTAATGCAATAAAAAAATAATTAATTTATAACTATGTATCTGAATTTTGCTTCAATTTAGAAATATTATTGAGTTGTCGTAGAAAAAGTATAGTACATAATTTGAGATATAAAGCAATTACTCGATCACTCGTAAAATTACAAACTCGACGCTACGCGTCTCGTGTGTCAATCATTTTACTCGTACGTAATCTGCTTCTTACATCTCTCATTACGTAATATACCATTATACAGGGTGTCCCAGAAGTCGACGATCAAACTAAATGGGGTGATAGAGGAGATCATTTCCAATCAAAATAACTATATATGTTGTAATACAATTGTTGATGGTTCAAAAGTTATTGCAACTTTTGTAGTTTCTCCTAAAAACGGCAAGGCGTCCAATAGAATTATTATTACTTTTATTACGAGACGTTTGTTTCTCTTTTTCTTTTTTATTGTATGCACCTGAAGGGTTCTACTTTCTAATAAAATCATTTTCTTGAATATGAGTACCTTCTATTAATAATAAAAATATTGTTTTGTGAAAAAAATTTCTACCGAAAAAAAGCTACTTGATTATAAAGTGACGCTGACAGAAAAAAATGTCCTAAAAAAACATTAACCAACTATCAGAAGAAGTTGTGTATTTAATGTATATTTTAACGCGGTATAACACATGGGGATATTCAGAGCAGATTTTCTTAAATAATTTTTTTTTTTCTACAAGAAAGTATTTCAGTTAAAAATACAATTGAAAAATTCGAGAATTATCTTAGATGCTGTGGCAAAAATAAAACAAAAGAAGGTATATGAAGTGACATATCGATAATAACTTGCAGCGCGTGCAAGCACTTTTACCTGCGGACTATGACAAAAGAGTGCAATTTTGTCGGGAAATGCTGCGTCGTCATAGAGAAGACTCCGAATTTTTTAACAAGATTTTGTGGAGCGACGAATCAAACTTTTGTAGAACCGGGATATTTAATATTCACAATTTACATTTTTGGGACTATGTGAACCCTAGAGTTGTTAGAAATGACAACTTTCAACACAAGTTTGGGGTCAACATATGGGCGGGAATAATTGAAGGAAAATTGATTGGTCCATTTGAGCTCCCAGGAAGGCTTAACAGCGAAAATTATCTGCATTTTTTGCAAAATGAGTTACCTTATCTACTTGAAGACGTGACATTGGAGACACGCCGAGATATGTGGCTGCAACAAGATGGAGCTCCTCCTCACTATTCTGTAGATGTGAGACGACACCTTGACACAGAATTTCGGAATCGGTGGATTGGTAGAGGAGGGTTTATTATGTGGCCACCGCGATCCCCTGATCTTAACCCCTTAGATTTTTTTCTATGGGGTTATTTTAAAGAAATAGTCTACATGACAGAAAGTCAGAATGAACAAGAGTTGCAACAAAAAATAAGAGAGGCTACCAACATTATTAAAAATAATCAACGGGCGTTCCGAACAATAAAAAGAAATTTTATTCGGCGATGCTTAATGTGCATTAGAAAACATGGTAGACATTTTGAACACTTTTTGTAAAATTTGAAAACATCATGAAAAGCTTCATAAACCCTATTTTGTTTTAATGTTGTATAAAAACTATTACAACTATTATTTTGTTTTATTTTTGACACAGCATCTAAGATAATTCTCGAATTTTTCAATTGTATTTTTAACTGAAATACTTTCTTGTAGAAAAAAAAATATTTAAGAAAATCTGCTCTGAATATCCCCATGTGTTATACCGCGTTAAAATCTACATTAAATACACAACTTCTTCTGATAGTTGGTTATTTTTTTTTTAGGACATTTTTTTCTGTCAGCGTCACTTTAAAATCAAGTAGCTTTTTTTCGGTAGAAAAATTTTTCACAAAACAATATTTTTATTATTAATAGAAGGTACTCATGTTCAAGAAAATGATTTTATTAGAAAGTAGAACCCTTCAGGTGCATACAATAAAAAAGAAAAAGAGAAACAAACGTCTCGTAATAAAAATAATAATAATTCTATTGGACGCCTTACCGTTTTTAGGAGAAACTACAAAAGTTGCAATAACTTTTGAACCATCAACAATTGCATTACAATATATATATAGTTATTTTGATTGGAAATGATCTCCTCTATCACCCCATTTAGTTTGATCGTCGACTTCTGGGACAGCCTGTATATAAAATTGTTTGCTAAATTCAATCGTAAAATAAAAAATATAGCATAATATTATTTAATATAAGTGAATTACGGATTAATTCCGGGTAGCCCGGAAGTGCCACACTGCTTTGAAAGTATGTATTTTAGTTAAAACGGTCATATCGGAAAACTTTTAGATATCAAATTTTGTAAAATAATATTGAATAGTTTTAAAAATAAAGATAGTGTAAACTCCCTATGGGACAGCCTCAGTGAGGTTCTATCATATTGTGCCGGCGCGGGTAATTCAATTTTAAATGTTATCACTACGTTACCCACGCCAGCACAGATGCATTCATTTTCTTATTTCAAATGTTATGTTTATAATTATTATTTTGTAAAGCAACCTTGTATGTTTCATTGTTGCTATTTATTTATTTTGTAAAACAACCCATGTATTTTTATGTTTTTTGGTTGTCATGTTCTTGTTTATTTATTTTCTGTGGTCAGTTGTTGTAATTGCTCTGACTTGAGCACACGTAATAAATTCAGCTCCTCAATTCAAGAGTTTAATTATTACCTTCGTCCACCTTGAAGTTTCAGCCTTTATCTTCTAATGTGCACCGTTAAACCGTTGCACAATATACAGAATGTTAATGAATATTTACATGCTATAAATTCATAGGGTATGTAAAATAGACTAACATTTACTAATAAACTCATATCTGGAAACGCACCGTTTTCGAATGACAAGCTCTTAGAGTAATTGGCCCGTATTCCGAGCGCAATTTTATAATACAAGCGCTTTTATGGAGCACACTCTTCAAAATAATATAATGTAAAAGCGCGCTCCATAAAATTATTTGTTTTGAAAATCATAGTCATAGGTACAAAATTTTATATTTTAATTATAAATGTGGATTTACAAAATTAATTCCAAGAAATCAAGATTTCTTGACAAGAAATCTTGATTCTTGATTATACATTCTTGTCTTGTCTTGGGACATAAAATATATTTCTTGTCTTGGTCTTGTCTTAATTTCAAGACAAGATCAAGAGTATATATTGATTTTTGTGAAACACTAATCTAGATGTAGATTATAAAAACAAAATGTTTTAGGGACATAGGTGTAAAATATACTTACCTGTAATTTTCATTTGAAAATCGAATTTCTGACAGTAAAATACGATATGCATTTCTATGTAATTTTGTTTAAATTCCATGGATATCACTACACATGAGCAATATTTGTACAATTTCAAATTCGATTTTACAGCTTACGAAACGTACAAAATAAAATCTGATTTTGCGCAAGGAATAACTGATTTCCCATGTAAAACGCATATGGCCCGTTTTTTAATTGTATTATGTTGATTGAACGTGGAAGTTCGAGTTGCGTTGTTCTATAAACGCATCAAGGGTGACAAAAAGAATATAACGTTTTGAGTTATACACATGTATGCGTTGTGTGTTATAATATCAATATTTACTAAAAACCTACAAACATATCCTACCCAACTAGAACAAGTTCGTTTGCAGAATGAAAGTTGACATTTATATTAGTTTATACCTGTGATTGGAATATAATTGTAATAATTTATATAACATAAAGAATTTTCTAATAATTTTGAGATCCAATAATTGCATGCGAGTATCTGGGAAACGTTTGGAATCTTAAATTACTCAAAAAATAATTCTCTTTAAATTAATTCAAAATGTACGAGTACATTGCCTTCAAAGTTGTGTGAGTACTTATAGTAGCCACAGAAATATTTGTCATGTTAATCAACTATAATCTATACAAAGACGGTTTCTTAAATATCTGTGTCTAAAATGTGATAGGCAATATCCACCAATAGGTAATCCACACAATTTTCTGCTTGAGAAATTTAATGAATTATCACTAGAACATCGTAGATATAATACGTCAATTTTATTTTTATATAAATTATTAAATAATGATATTGACTGTCCAGACCTTTTAAAACAACCCAGAATATCTTCTCGATCATGTAATACCTTTCAGCCGTACCACTCCAGAACCAATCTTTCACTCCGATCTCCAGTCAACACAATATGCAACAACGCCAACAAGATAACTACTCCATAGGTATTTATAATATATCATACATTAGCTTAAAGAATTTCCTGAACAACACTGCAATATAAACTTCTTCCTCCATGTATTAATAATTTGTTATGTATTTACTCTTATCAATTTCGCATTTACATTTATTATTTTTGTTTATCAATATTTTTGTCACGTTTACTTAAGTTATATATCTTTTTTTATCTTGTAATTAGTGTAAAACTGTTGGGCAAATAAATATTATTATTATTATTAAATCATAATTATATATTAATAAACAATCTTCATTCCCTAGACGAACTATACTTTTTTAATAGTGGAGTAACGATGATCGACTGGAAGGTGATGAAGGGAAGATAAATTAGTCGGAACGCAGTCTTAAGGTGTTTATTTGATTTTAAACCGATTCGATCATACAATGATCATCTTGAGGGTTACTACAATATATAAAAAATCTGATGTGGCCAGCACAATACCTTCCGTCAATCCTGTGTATTATGTACAAATTCCATACATAAATTTTCTTGCAAAAGATTCTAAATTTCCAGTAATATTATTTCTTGCAAATGGCACTTGACACTGACATTTTCTTCTTCTTTAGCTTTTCCCATTCATTACGGGTCGCTAATTTTTATTTTTTTCTTCCATTCATCTGTTTTGCGGGTCATCCTCATGTCAAAATTTTTCATTCAAAATTTCATTTTTTGGTATTTTATGATTCCTTTTCTCGGCAACTGAATTTTACACCCCTGATAATAAACAAACCACATGAAATAAGAAAATCATGAAATTTTGAATGAAAAATTATGACATTTGTCAGTTATGGACGTAATTAATAGCTGTCATTTTGACACGAGTCCACATTCGTATCTGCTTGCCAAAGTCAGTAAAGTCATGTCATTGCACGCGCCCTACACATAAAAGATCCTATATTTCCAGTTAAATTATTTAATAAAACTATGCGAATTGCACTTGACACTAACATCTTCTTCTTCTTTAGTTTTTCCCATTCGTTAGGGGATCGCTATTTTTTATTTTCCTTTTCCACTAATTTTTGTTTTGCGTGTCGTCCTCATTCAGTTCCTTTTCTCTTCTTTCATCTTATATTTGGTCTTATTATGGTCTTATTATGTTTCTTCCACCTTCTGTTATAAGCTATTCATTCTTCCAATATACTCATCTCTCCTCATGACATGTTCAAACCAATGTAATCTTCTCTTATTTCTTTCTAGAAACGTTCAGCACTACAGTTATTTCCCTAACTTACCTTACTTCATACATTTACTATTTATTGAGACTGACATCTGTCAATTTGAATTACCTGAATATATTAGCAGTTTCCATGGTTATGTTAGCATAGCTGGCTGAATTATAAAATTTATTATCTTTATAGTTCTTTAACTCTATATCTGTTGAATATGAAATATAAAATGCAATCAAATCGTATAGAGAATAACATTTAATGAGTTTTTCAAGAAAAACTGTTAAAATCTTCAAATGAGGATACTTTCGGTTGACCAATTATAACCAAAATCTAATCAAGTCTGCATATGGTTGTAAGGAAGAGAGGAATACGCAAGAATTGTAATTTTTGGAATACTAGTATTGGAGATACCGTGCACGAAAGGCGGTCCACACACGCACACACGAACACACACACACACACACACGAACACACACACACACACACACACGAACACACACACACATACAGACATCATCGTAAAAATAGTAAAATCGTATTGCAAAGACCCTAAAACGTGCTTATTCAATGAAAACTCACCACCGAATTTTTTGACCAAAGACAATACCTTCCTTACCTATAGCTGACGGAAGGTAAAAAGACATAATGTACATACAACAAGCATTAATAAATTATAATAATATTTACAATCTAGTCAGAAGAATTTTATGTGTACCTATTGTTTAAAGGTAAATGATAATGAAAGCCTAGAATCTAATGTCTATTTGTTAAAACACGGCGAAATAATTAAAGGTATTTTTTTTTATGCATAAGTATTATTAATTGTATGTGTTAAGACTTTTTTTAGCTTTTTAGAAATATGAAATGTTCAATCTTTTAAAATTGATATATATGATTTAAGTTATTTATCATGGAAATCAGTTCTTGAATGATCAAGATTTTGGTATGAATATTGTGAGAAAGTGAGAAGTCATCTAAGGTGCGAGAGTGGATCTCACGGACTGGAATAAACTACGACATCGGAGTAGGTCTTGGAGCGTGGTATACTCGGTGGGTGATGACCTGAGCTTGTCCACAATGACCACATCGTGGTTACTACGCGGTCAGCACTAAAGCAAGAGAAGGGAGGAGCACAAAATAGCTCCGCATAAATTTCCTACCCTAGCATCATTCGTATATATAATGAATGGTTTAACCCTCTTCGTGTTCTTGAGGTGCTGCAAAGATGTAAAATATATTAGGTAGTGGTTATACTAAAGGCTGTAGTTGTAAATCAGGATGCAAATGTATTTATACCTGTAGCGCAAAACACAAACAATATGTATATTTACAATGAATCAACACTATAAAACTGTTAGTTAGCAAATTAAAAATTTCATCATATTTACATGCATATTTTCTAGTTTCTATTCTTAATCGTTTAAAATAATAATAATAATAACAGTGTGTAGCAAAGTTGCTTTTCCTCCGTTAAAATACTTATTTTTTGTTATTACCTCCCGTTATCCTTGTTAAAAGAGCTAAAGGGATCGTGCTAAATATCGCATATCGAGATTTTGGTAAATGACCACGTTTTAAGATCCTTAGAATCTAATTTTAACATTTTTCACGATGATGTCTGTGGGTGTGTATGTATGTGTGAGTGTGGATTTTCTGGACACTCTAACTCAAATACTATCATTCAGAAAATTTTGAAACTATGTATTTCTACCTTATTCTAATATGGAAAAAAGCCATTACATTTTGGTGTAAATCGGATAACCGGAAATGGCATTTTACTTGAAGCTCAAAATAGATTTTCTACAAAAAATACCTTTTAATGTTATTTTTCGCAAATTATTTTATAAAAATTAAAGATTATTAATTTTTTTACAGGATTGTATTAATACTTTTTCTATTTATTTTATAGATAAATCTATAAAGTTATCTATACTTTCAATCCCGGTGCCTATGCGTTAAAGATAAACACAACTCTTTAGTTACATAATTCAGATCTCAAGTGTATATGACTGACACATAAATGTCACAGTCAAAAAATTAATCATTTCAAATTAAAATAGTAACGTTTTAAGAAGAAAATAGTAAATAGAACAATAGTTATATGGAAAGGAACTTATTATAGTTTTCAGCATCAGTAAATATATAGGCATGTATTTAAATTCTTCTTTCTCATAGCCTTTTTTGTTGAAATATAAATTTCCAGTCGTAAATAGAAGAGGCTAATAAAATAGATTTTTACTTTTAATTATTTATGTTTTATTACAATATTTCATACAATGAATGACAGCTCATAAATATTTTTATATTAACTATTGTCTTTTTTGTATACTTGATGTTTTTAATTACAATAAAAATTGCATGCTTTAATTTTGTTTTATATTCTTTTAAGGCCCGATTGTACATTGTGAGTTTAAGTCTGGTTTTACCTTAGGCCGATGATAAACCTCAATTTTTCAAAAACTTGAGTTGTACAATAAAGGTTTAGTCTTGCGCTGGAGTTTAAGCTTGGTTTAATTAAACTGCTAAATTTGACGGCTTAAGCTTAGGGACAGCTAGATCCAACCTAACTTTTACATGTTATGATTATGAGAGAAGGGCTACAAGTGGTTTTTATTCTCGTATTTCGAAAAAGTATTGTTGTTCTATAAAACATGGGTACAGATCATGATAATGAAATATTGGAACTTGTAGATGTTATAGATTGATATCAGGCTCCCAAAGTATTCCGTCTCCGTTCTTCGTGACAAGCAGAAAAATGAAATAATTTTGATTTTGTTCAAAAATTTAGCCCCGGTTTCATAAAATAATTTAATCTATGATTAAATTTTACTTCCAAAGTAAATTTAAAAATTTGAACAAATGCACTGCGATTTTTTGACAGCTATAAATTTAATGTCATAAGAACGTGGAAACTGATTCGAATTTGTTCATACAATTAAATTTACTTTGGAAGTAAATTTAACTGGACCTTTATGAAACCGGCCCTTAGTTTTTCAAAAAATGGATTGCATTTTATTTTAAAAAATATAAGTAAAGAAATATCACATCCTACACAACGGAAAAGCATACATACATTAATTATGCATTCAAAACACTTTTGTATTTTTTGGCCAAATGTGCCAATAAAGTTTCTTATTTAACGCTAAAGTTAGCTGCCCGTTCGCTACACAAAAATATCGGCAGATAAAATTTTATTCCAATTTAATATATGTCAGCTCGACAGGCCTTGGAGGCCCTGGGCTTGGTGTACAACTTCTTTCCACTCTTTTCTGTTTCTTGCTTTGAGTTTCCACCTTGTAATTCCTAATTTTTTAAGATCATTCTCGACTTCGTCCAGCCAATTTCCAATTTAATAAGTTTTATTATTTAGTAATTTAACGACTTTACATTTTTATTCTTAACGTTGTACAAGTTAAGTTCAACTGTTGTGCCATTGATTTTTGCAGCTCAACCGTGGCTCCAGTATCAAAACACAAAATATAATAAGTTGTCAACCCATTTGATGTTAGATTATTCAGTATATGTCAGAAATAATAAATATTTTAAAACCTAAAAATACTCGAAAAAGTACAAAAAACGAGAAAATCTTTTTACAAAATGGATTTTATTGCTCGATTCGGCAATAACTCAAGCTGCTATGTCGTACGCCATAATAATGATAATAAATAATAGCCCTTTATATAACAATTACAGTATAATACATAACAGATAGATTAAATTTTATATGATAGATAGATACCACCTATTTCAATCCCATGTTGTCGCTTCGATTGGTCCGTGTGTAAAATCTGAAGTGTACGTTCAGCTTGTAGTCTTACATTTTTAAATTGAAATCTTGCCTGTTTTGCCCTAACGCAGACTTTACATACAGAATCAAGTTTTTCACAGTTCTTTGCATTTATATTCATTCCATTAGTTAATTCATTTTCTTTATATTTACTAGTCCAAGATTACCTAATCTAGCATGCCATAACAACGCTTTATTATTCATTGTTGCTAGCAGTGAACTATTGGCGTTGTTATCTATTTTTAAATTTACCGTATACAAACCATTTTCCTGTTTCTTACCTTCACATACTGTTTTATTTTCATAATTAATTACAATTTTGTTTTTCGTAAAAGTGATAATTCCTCCATTTCTGTAACAGAATTTACAGATAATAAATTTGTACATACGTCAGGCACACAATATTTTCTTCATATTAAATTCTTCACTTTCAAAACTTCTCACACCGTTGGATTTCATAGATTTGTCGTTTTTGCTAATAATATTGCTTGACTGTTTTTCTGACAATCCATCAAGGTTGATATATCGTTTGTCATATGTGTAGTGCAAACTGAATCTACAACAAAACTGATCTTATTCTTATTATTTGTAAATAGAGCTTCATTAGTATTTTTAATTTTGTAATTTAAGACATTTTCGTATAGGGAAATAAAGGATAATTTCTCATTGCTTTTATTTCTTAGATAGCAGTGTTGTTCGTCGTCATTACTTTTATTACATATTTTACAAGCTTTATCGAGAAAGTAACAATCTTTTTCTGTATGGTTATTCTTCTTACAAATTTTATATCCAATTTTGACATTTTTAGATAAACTTCACGTATGACCAATTTTTTTGCAGTTAAAACATTGTTTTTGTATTCTTATGTTATTTTTAGGACAGTTACACAGCGTAAAGTATTTTGACATTGAAAACATTTTTTATCTCTATTTTAAAAGCTACGTTATTTACTTCATTTTGTTTAAGTTTATTTTCTTCTTGAACTAATCTTCCTACTAAATTTGTCAATGTTTTTTCAGCTTGTGTAGTTCACTCCCAAGTAGTGCTAAAATATCTAAATTGTTCTGGTAAAGTAGTTAATATTTTTGAAATCGTTAGTTCATCAAAAATTTCATGTTTTAAAGTTTTTAGCCTGAAGCCAAGATTTTCTAATTTACTGATATGTAATGCCGTATCTGTTCCTTTTTCAATATTAAACAAGAAGAATTCCTGTAATAAATGACATTTTTATTGTTCATTGTCTCTTTCATAAATCATGCAAAGTTTGTCATACATGTCTTTCGAAGTAGTACAACTGGTAATGTTAAAAGCATTACTTTCTTTTCAATTGTTGACAGTATCAGTCCTTGTGCTTTAGCATCTTTACTTCCCAATCCTTCTTTTCTTTACATCTTGTAGAGATTCTAATTTACTAGAACCATTACCTATATCATGCAATTCTTGTGATTTTAATGCGACTAGAATCTGAAATTTCCACAATAGGAAATCTTCTGATCCTGTGAACTTTTCGATAGCAAATTTAACTTCTGCCAATATTTTCGTGAACGTTACCTTTTTTTACTTTTTACTTGAATGTTGACTTTTTATTTTTATTTTTTTACTTTAATTAGCCTTTTACACTTTTAGTTCTGGACCCATAACCTGTTGGAAGGTGAATTTCCAGTGGTAGAGGAGGCTAGTAAAATAGACTTTTACTTTTAATTATTTATATTTTATTATAATATTTCATACAATGAATGACAGCTCGTAAATATTTTTATATCAACTACAGTCTTTTTTTGTGTACTTGATATTTTTAATTACAATGTTTTGATTTTGTTTTATATTCTTTTAAACATAATATAAGTTACATATTCAACATTTTTCCCATGTTACGCAAGGTAGGTATGTTTTTAAATTCATAAAAATTAAATGGCGGGAGGTGTGTTGGCCACATCAGATTTTTTCTGTTATTTAATTTCAGTGAACCTACCATAATGCTTCGGTTAAGTTTGAGAATTTACATGTTAGTGTTCAGACCCTAAAAGTGAATTATTTTGTATTTTGAACCATTTAAATAAAATAAAAAGTGTCAATTAGGTTTATTTTCGTAAATTTCTTGACTTAGTCACTTGTTTTAACCACCATAGTGAAGGTCATTCACATGCAATAACTGAAAGAAATATTGTTTATTTTTTACCACCATATTTATATCGAGTATCAACTTGTGCGCCAAAACCGATGATACACGATACGTCGAACGTTGGACTCGAATTTTGGATTCAAACGTTTGAGGCAAGGACACGACGATTGGTGCGGCAAATGTCCTGTTATACGATACGGCGAATGTTTGATCCGATACATGGTTCATCGTGTACACATTTGCGGTTGAGAAGCATGCTTTTTTATTTAAATTAGTGTATTTAGTTGTTTATTAATGTAGGACTAATTGAAAAACTAGTTGCTAATGGAAGAAGATATAGATGTTATAATTGTTGTGGCAACAGTGATGTCCTGTTGCAAATTATTATTACATGAAAAACATAAACGTAATCGACGTACAAGGAGCCTGTCTATTTTGATATAATATTGTATATATTGATATACTGAATATTTTACGTACAATGCCTCAGATATCTTACTAGATTTACTAAGAGAACCTTCAGGGAAATGGAAATTTGAAAACTTCTGTAGAATGTCAGATGAAGATTTTGAATATCTTTTGAATAAAATTGGACGAAAATAATTTTGTATTAGTAATGTAGGCGTAAAATGATGTTAAGAATTATTTCTTCTGTATTAATCATGTTACGCCTATTTTTTAGGCCGCTATGCATACAACGGAGGCTAAGCTCCTTTGCACCTTAAAAACATAGTTCTTAAAGGCATACTCCACACTCGTGCTGCATACACGATACGTGTATCAAGCTACATTTATACCAGCGTATAAATTAACATAGGAGGCTGTCTTCCCTTGTCGTTCGTGTAAGATCGGTATGATTCGCGACCGCTGCTGCTAAACCACAGACCAGCTGTATATACTATCGATAGGAAACTGCGTTAGTAGATAGGTATTGCAGTAAAATGTATATGTAACGTGCACTAGGTTATTTTTAATTTATAAAGGTATTTTTATAATAATTTCAACACTTCCTCCTCCCCTTTCCCTGAGGTATGCCACCTCCACGATAAATGTTACGAGCCGCCACTGAAGAGCGGCAGCTTTCGTTGATCTGTTAAGGTGCGTATTCACTAGAGCATTTTGCCCCCGAATGAGCGTCGCATGAGCATCGAGTGGCTCATGCGCCGCTCATGCGGAACTGCAAGAAATCCGTTTAAGGTCACGTCACTGCACGTGCTCCACACATAAATTTTCTTGCAAAAGATCCTATATTTCCAGTTAAATTATTTCATAAACAAACTATGCGAATTGCACTTGACACTAACATCTTCTTTTTCTGTAGTTTTTCCCATTTGTTAGGAGGTCGCTATTTTTTATTTTCTTCTTCCACTAATTTTTGTTTTGTATGTCGTCCTCATTTAGTTCCTTTTCTCTCCTTTCATATTATATTTGGTCTTCCTATGTTTCTTCCACCTTCTGTTATAAGCTATTCATTCTTCCAATATAATCATCTCTCCTCATGACATGTTCAAACCAATGTAATCGTCTCTCTTATATCTTTCTAGAAACGCCCAACACTAGAATTATTTCCCTTATTCTTTCATCATTTACTTTTTACTGATATTGATATCTGTCAATTTGAATTACCTGAATATATTAGCAGTTTCCATGGTTAAGTTATCACAGCTGGCTGATTTATGATATTTTATAATTATTATAATCTTTATAATTCTTTAACTCTATATCTGTTGAATATGAAATATAAAATGCAATCAAATCGTATAGAGAATAATATATTCTTTAAGTTATAATAAAATTTAACTGAGTTTTTCAAGAAAAACTGTTAAAATCTTCAAATGAGGATACTTCCGGTTGACCAATTATAACCAAAATCTAATCAAGTCTGCATATGGTTGTACGGAAGAGGAATATGCAAGAATTGTAATTTTTGGAATTCTAGTATTGGAGATATCGTGCACGAAACCGCGGTCACACACACACACACACACACACACACACACACACACACACACACACACACACATACACACAAACACACACACGCACACACGAACACACACACACACACACACATACAGACGGAAGGTAAAAATAAACGTTGGTGGATGAAGAAAATATACCTGAGCAGAAGTAATCAAATATTTTTAAACGATTTAAATGCTGAACCAGATCAATTTCAAAATTTCGCCAGAATGTCCTCAACAGATTTTATATTTTTATTAAACTCGATTCACGATAAAATTGCCAAAAAAGATACCTCCTTCAGAAAATTATTTACAACTGAAGAAAGATTAGCTCTTACTCTAAGGTTTCTTGCGACTAGGGATTCTTATACTAGCTTACAGTATCTTTTTAAAATTTCCAAAGAAGTAATCTCAAACATTATACCAGAAGTTTGCCAGGCCATCATCGACAGTTTAAAGAAGTACGTAAAGGTATGTTAGAAAAAAGAATACAATTTTTAGGAAAATATTTACTTAATTAATTATTGCAATCGGACCATTCAGCATCCATATAATGTGTGAAATATGATTGTAAAGATGATGTGTTCGAATTAGGTGATGCACATTGTGAGTCTGAATATGGTGAAGGCATAGGAGTAGGTGTTCGTGAAGGACTGGGAGTATTATTAGACACTAAACAAGGTTTATTAGTTGACATCGGATATTGTGAATCTGAATATGGTGAAGGCATAGAAGTAGATGTATGTAAAGAATTGGTAGTATTATTAGACACTAAATAAGGTTGATTCATTGATATCGGAGTAGGGGTCAAATCTGCGTAATTGGATGCAATAGTATTGTTTGAAGAAGATTGTGAAGCAATATAAAAAGAATTAGTAAAAGTGGGAGACGTAAATGTTGATGTAGTATTCAAATCGTGAAAACGTCATGGAAATGCCATTTATATTTCAAAGAAAATATTATTAGTTCGATGTTGTGCTAATATTCGGTGACGTTCATCGAGTTTTCTTAATTTTGTTTCAACATATTGAGCAAATGCCGAGCACTCATCTTTTTGGGATCCATTGTCATTGGCAGCTTTTTTTAGGTAGTAAAACGCTTCTTCAATTCTCGGGTCTTCCTTTTCTTTGCGCTGTCGTTTAGCGATAGAACTTTTTGGTAATATGAATTCTTTCTGTGCTGTTATCTCTACTTCTTTTTCAGTGTTATCTGGAAATCATTGCTCTGTGCTATCCTTTGATACAGCTATATCCTCAGTCTAAAGCAAAATAAAATATCAAAATAATTTTTAAATTTACAGATGCCCTCAAGTCAAGAAGAATGGTTGAAAGTATCTAATGAATTTCAACGAATTTGGAATTTTCCACATTGTGTTGGCGCCATTGACGGCAAACACTTAGTTTTACAAGCACCAGTGAAAAGTGGAAGTGACTTTTACAACTACAAATCTCAATTTAGTATTGTTCTGCTGGCCTTAGTAGACGCAGAATATTTTTTATTCGTTGAGGTGGGTTGTCAAGGCAGAATATCAGATGAAGGATTGTTTAAAAATTGTAATTTATACAGGCTAATCGAGGCCCGAAACCTGAATCTTCCAATTTCGTCTGCTATAGAAGAAATACCAAATGAGTTGCCTTACTTTTTTTGGGGGATTCAGATTTTCCTTTGAGTGATCATATCATGAAACCGTATTCTGGAATTCATCCAAAAGGGTCTTTTAAAAGAATATTTAATTACAGACTCAGCAGAGCCCATAGAGTAGTCAAAAATTCGTTTGGAATTTTATCAAGTGCATTTCGAGTGTTACGAAAACCTATGCTCTTGCAGCCTGAAACTGCTCAGTTGGTTGTAATGGCTACTATTTGCCTTCATAACTTTTTAAGAAATAGCAACACTTCAAGCATTTATTACGCGCCCCTACTTCTATTATTTAGAAATAAATGGAGAAACTCGCCCTGCAGATTGAAGATCAAAATAAATAAATGTCGCTCTTGTTTTTGAAGCCTGTTGCACGTAGAAATAAAATAAATGCCGAGAAAATACGTGAAGATTTGGCAAACTATTTTTGTACGTCAGGAGCTCTTCAATGGCAAGATAAATATGCATAATAATGTACATGTTGGGACCCCTATAGCCATCTATGTAGCTTAGTTGGTTTCATCGCTCATCGGCCACGAACCGGACATAAGTATTCTTCTGTGTTGTTCTCGTACAACAGTGTTTGAGTTCGCACGTCTTGTACATACAGCTCTCGGCATTGTTGCCAGCTGTTCTTTTTATAAGTTTTGTATTTTTTTCTGAGCCAGTACATAACTAGTTTAGTGGTTTTCTTATATATCAAATCTTTCACAGTGAAGTTTACATTATTTGAACTTACATAAATTCAGTTAAACATTAATTATATTAATACAACGTGCACATGTGCTCAGCACATTGTAAAACACAGTGTTTGACACTCATTTCGTTTTTAAGCTACACTCTGGAACACGGAACACATTTACACTTGATACCACAGTGGACCAGGAATACACATTCACCATTCACAACACATACATGTACCACATTGATGCACGAGGACCCAATTCCTGCTTACATCGACTTTATTGCTTTGCTTGCACGCCACAGGTAGCTTTTAAGTATTTCCCACGCTTCCTGAACGCAGTGAGTACAATTTGTGTTACATTTATTTGCTACCAGCAGTGGCGTAGCCAGAAAAAAATTACAGGGGGGTTTTAGGATAATAAATTTAAAATAAATATGAGGTTAAATAGGCTTAATAACAACAATCAGCAAAAACAATATTTTTATAAATCAATAGGTAAATAACAACAATGCTAAATTATGCAGTGATTTCAAACAACTCACACAAACCGCAGTATAAACACAAGAAAAGTTGTAGTTGTAACACTAATAAATTAAATTAACTTAGGTATTCTACTCAAGAACAAGAACATAGAGCATGCGATTCACTGTTAGCTGTCGGTAAATTTTGGTAAAGCTCGGCATTTTCACGAGGACATTGCGCGAAAGAGCATCTGTCGGCTACAGACTGTAGCTAATAATTGCGTGTTGTTGCAGAGTTCTACGAAAATTAATATTCTTTTACAATGTTATTAAGAGAGTTGGTGTGAGTCAGTTGAGATGGTTTAGGCATGTGCAGAGAATGGCGAGTGAACGGCTTGTTAAGCGTATATATCTTGGTGAAGTTGAGGGTTTTCGATTGCGTGGCCGACCAGTGTGTAAGTGGATGGATGTGGTTGGTAGGGTGTTTAAAGAGAGAAAGTTTCCAAGTAAGAAGAGACGAAGAGCATGTATGAATGCGATTATGAGTGTGGCCCGGGCGAAAGAAGTGTGCTTAGACAGGAATGTGTGGCGAAAGATGATTGTTTCCTAACTATTATTGTGACCCGGATGCGGTATTTCGCTACCGAAAATCGGTCACTTTAATATGTTTAAGAGTAAGGATTTGATGTATGATGTTGATGTTGTTCTTATTGTTTTCGGGTTTCTGCGAACTCAGTAATTGAGACACGCGTAATTTTATGTATGTATGCATGTATGAAATTATTTTTTTGCTTCAGATCATATTATATATGAACAACAAACGAGTATGATTTTAAATTAGTGTTAAAAGCGGCCTACTATGGTCTCACAGGGGGGGTTCTAACCCCTAAAACCCCCCCTGTGGCTACGCCACTGGCTACCAGTACTCCACACTTGTTCGTATAACATTTAACCTAGAATTTTACAACCCATGTGTTACATTTTTATTACTATTGGTGTCACTTTGTACAGTCAGTTTCAATGATTTCATTCATGTATATTTTGTTCATTTAAGAATAGTTTACACCAGATATTTAGTATGTAATCTAGATTTATACTTATTTAATGGTGATCTGTTTCATTATATTTTTTTTATGAGAATTCTGTGATTTTTGAGTACGTATGCATATTATATTTATTGTTTATTTAATTGATATTTATTCGTTACACCTGTGCATGAATCTCCCATATTCATCCACTCACTTTACACACATTTATTCGACCTTAATTTACACGTATACACATTCGCATCATATTACTTAAATTATATTTTATCATTCTTTTGAATTCTCGCGCACTCGCTTTATGTGTATTTACTCCTATCTTTGCTGTTGTTAGGTTCAAGGGTACTAGCTTCGATTTCCTACACACTATTTGTGGGCCACCCTTTGATCCTTTCACTCCTAGAGCACCCTTCTTGTGAAGTCCTGCAGAGAGCTCCTGCAGGTGAAGCGTGTCTAACCAGACCATTCCTGTTGTCTATTTTCTATTTCGTGGAATATTTATGAATACGTCACAGCGCATCTTCCCCTTTCTACTGCGTCAAATTGTCCTGCCAGGACGTTCAGTCAACTCGCCAATACAGCCACTCACATCCATAAAACGCAACGCAATCTTGGCGCTCTATTTCACAATTATTTCAACTTCGAGATTGGAATAGTGACCTGCGCCGCAACAGTACACAATAATACAACGAAAATTGTTGTTATTAATTTGAATACTGATGTTATTTTCCTTTTGTGATATAAATAAAAATATATCAATAAATACGAATAAAAAGTAGTTATAGATAAAGAAAAGCGAACTTATTTTTTCAAAAAGAAGAAAGTACTGGTTAAATTTGACAGTACTTTATTAAAATATCTATGTCCATAGATACCGTAATAGTTATTTACGTCATTAGGCCTCTTTAATGCAAATGACGGACAAGGTAAAGTTTGTAAACAGATGCGATAGCCGAGGTTTATAATCAAGCAAGTCTGTTCTTTATTTTTCATAATGACATAAAATTTAAACATTTAGGAATATCTTCTGAAAATTCTTTCTGCTGTCATATTGGCTATTTTTTTGTTGTTTATAAATTTTCCGTGACAACAGCTCTCATGACACTGTGATGCGTCTGTTTGTTTTTATAATACCATCCCGTTACTATGATTTAACAAAACTAAAAACAAAAGTGAAAAGATGTCCTTAACGGCCGCCGCCCTTTAAAATTTATAACGGCCGCGTCGCAGCATCATGAGAGCTGTTGTCACGGTAAATTTATAAGCAACAAAAAAATTGTCAATATGACAGGAGAAAGAATTTTCAGAAGATATTCTTAAATGTGTAAATTTTATGTCATTACGAAAAATACTGAACGCCACACGGCCGATATGCAACTACCAGACTACGCTGATCATAGATCTCGGCTATCGCCTTGGTTAACAAACTTCAGCCCCGTTCGTTATTTGCTTTATATCGGCTTAATGACGTTAATAAGTATTAAAAATTCTTGATCTTATAATCTACGAACCCCTTGTCATAATAATTCGATCTACATTCGTTTTAATGTCTAAGTTTTAAAGTAATATGTTTCATTAATGTTTATTATACAAAAAAATCTATGATAAAGTAATGTGATTATTCCTTATTACATTTATCAACATTGAAACAAAATTTAAGCTATGTGTAAATTAACTAAAATATGAAAATTGATTTTTGATCTTAGGACGTACTATTGTGATAAGGGGCTCGTAGCTGATATCAAAAATAAAATAAAAAGAAAAACGATAAACCACTCATACTTACAGTGTTCCTTGGTTGGTTATTGTCGTCAAGAAATTTCATATCATTAAAAGCAAACCATCTGGATCGATAAATTTCGTCTGTTCCTGAAATAATACATATTAAATAAATAAAAACAGTTCTTTATTTTATTTTATGCACACATAATTTTAATGATATTTACCTGCTCCCGTTGAAGAATTTTTCTTAATTTTTGATTTTTCACGCCTGTATGATCCTTTCAAGCTCTCAATTTTTTTTACATTGTTCCACATCTTTTTCTACTTTATTAGCTATTTCACGCCATGCATCTTCTTTTTTAATATTATTATAATGAATCTCATGTTTGGCGTTCCAAAGTACATATATCAAAATTGCGATACAATTCGATCAATTTTATGATGTCTTCCTGTACCCATTACATTTTGAGCCCGAACACAACTACTTACAAAAACACGTTCACATTGAGCGCGAAACGCACGCGTGCTCACTTTGACGTACCGACACCATGCGGATAGGGTCGAGCTACTCTTCGCACGCTCAGCTCACGCTCGGCTCGCCGTCCTCACTATTCAAATCTCCGCTCATGCGACGCTCATTCGGGGCAAAATGCTTTAGTGTATACGCGCCTTTAGGCTTGACAGATTTTTCAGAATAGAGTCACGACAAATTACACTCCGAATATAAATAATTATGAACGTGGGTCTGATATTGAAACAGAAAAAAAAGTTGCAACTTTTTACTTCGTACGCGTCTAAACATATAAAAATGAAGAAAATTTTATTCCAACTACGTACCAAATTTCAACTCTGTAGACCGTTACAAAGACGGTTAAAATTGTTTGAAAATATTAGACCGTTGGAACAGACATACTACACACAGATAGACAGACAGACAGACAGACAACGCAAATCAAATAAAAGTCGGGGTTTACGTCATCGCGAGGGAATATTCTACCAATAGCGGCGCTCGTATACTCTTAAGTCAGGGGCGCACGTTACACTGCCCCCTCCTTAAGACTGTTTCGTCCCGGAACAGTTCTTAATGACGAAATCTACATGTATATTATTACCCTTGGTACATTTAGAAGTCTTGAAGAAGTGACAGTCGATGGTCCGCTGGAGTTATTTTTTCTGTCCGTTAAGGTTAAAGCTAGAGACGAGAATTTCAATACTGGTATAGCGGAAGAGGATTTCTAACATGTTTCTAATAATCCTCCAATCCAAACCATCTAGTCCACAGCCTAACTTCGGTACTGCTAGCTTCAAAATGTCAATCTCTAGCAGATGATCCTTCACATCGTATAATGAGCTCCACAGACTGCGATACGACGGGTTCTGGTACGAATGTGGTTTTGTGACCAGGTAATAGGTATACCGCTGATGTTCTGTATTGTTAAACCCTCAGTCGTAGCGTTTTCCCGACGGATGGAGCTTGGTTGACCAGTTCTTGTAGTCATCCACATTTCGTTTTAATACGCAGTGGCCGAGGGAATAATCTGAAGACACGGTGAACAGGTCTCGATGTTCTGTCGTCACGCCATATCGCGCCTTGTGACGAAAAGAATTTTGTTCTATGAAGTCTTAAAAAGTCGGTTCCTGGGCTATGATCCGACGAACCGTTGCTCCATGATGGTCTTCATTGTTGTCACCCGCGAAAGGGGCTAGCCGTGTGTACTACTCTCGGCTTCCCGGTAGGTGCTTTCCTAATTCTGTATATTACGTCGTTTGTCCTTTTAATGACCTCATAAGGACCTTCCCAATACGTCTGGTATTCTACTCTTAGGAATGACCAACTGAGTTTTCTTCTCAGTTCCATCAGTATTCTCTACCATACGCTTTAACAAACCATCTTCAATGACTATGGAGTCCCATTGCGGCCATTACGATTTTACACTCTGTGAATGTGGTGTAACGTCTTCCCATATTGGTTTTTTATCTTCTGCTTTCCATTCCAATAAAATTTTCAAAGTCGGGTCATTTTCTTGGTCCTTGCATAGTTTATCAGGCTGCCAACTATCATCGACTATTGTTATTCTGGCGACGGTGGAATGCTTCTCTTCCACTCGACTACAATGCTTGCATTCCTCTTGGCATGGCCTTCTGGACAATGCGTCCGCATTACGATGGGTGGCACCTATCCTGTGCTCGATTTTAAAATCGTATTCTTATAGTCTCTCAATCCACCTGGCCACCTGACTCTCTGGATTCTTGAACTTTATTAGCCATTTTAAAGCGGCATGGTCAGTTCTTATCAAATTTATTCGTCTGTATAAGTATTTGTAGAAATGCTCCACGGATTTCACGACTGCCAAAAGTTCTTTTCAGGTATTTCTCTCCGGTTTTGACAAGGTCTTACTAAAGTAGGCAATAACCTTCTCATGTCCATCTTGTTTCTGGGAAAGAACGCCACCAATTCCAACGTTGCTGGCATCTGTATCTAGTATGAACTCTCCTTCAGGTAAAGGATAACTTAGGACAGGTGCACTTGTCAAGGAATGTTTCAGTTCTTTAAACGCAACTTTACAGTCCATTTCCCAGATAAATCGCCTTCCTTCTTCGGTAAGCCTTGTCAGTGGCTTAGCTATGTTGTCGAATCCAGGTACATATCATCTATAATAAGTACACAAACCAAGGACGCTTCTAAGTTCGTGTTTGTCTCTAGGTACTGGCCAGTCACTCACAGCCCATATTTTCTCCTAGTCAACTGCAATACCCTTACCAGAAACCACGTGTCCCAAGTAATGAACTTCTTTTTGGAACAGATGGCACTTCTTTGGACTGAGTTTTAAGTTAGCCTTTCTCAATCTTTGGAAAATCACAATAATATCGTCGAGATAAACCAAACAGATTTTCCAAGATAGGCCAGCCAATACTGTTTCCATGAGTTATTCAAACGTTGCGGGGGAATTACAGAGCCCAAATAGCATTACGGTAAATCGCCAGAGTCCGTTACCGCTGGCGAAGGCTGTCTTCTCCTTGTCCTTTGCATCCAAATCTACTTGCCAATATCCGCTCTTTAGATCTAGAGTGGAGAAAATCTTCGATCCAGCCAAAGTGTTCAGTGTATCGTCTATTGGAGGTAACGGGTAGCCATCCTTCTTCGTCACATTGTTGCGTTGACGATAATCGACGCAAAATTGTGTAGAGCCCTCCTTCTTCACTAACACCACTGGTGAAGCCCATGGACTGCTTGAAGGTTGAATTACACCTTCCATCTTCATGTCATCAATAATTCTTCCGGCTTCCTCACGCTTCGCTAATGGCAGTCTTCTTGCTGGTTGGCGGATGGGTCTTGCGTCTCCGGTTTCTATTTTATGGTGAACTATATTAGTTCTTTGATTTTCTTGTAGAATTGGAACACATCTTGAAAATTTACAATTAAATTCTTAGCCTTGGTTCCTTGGTCGGCGATCAATTCTTGAAATGATGTTGATATCTGGTTGATTAAAGTGTACGGAATTTCTTGAGATGTATTTCCCTTGGCCTTCTACAATTCGAATAATTAACGATTCTGCGAAGCATTCTCCTACAATTGTTCCTCTTTTAAGAATAACCGGATAGTTATTTACGTTCATTATCCGAACTGGAATTACCTGGCTGGCATTGACTAGTGACTTTCAGACAACAAGTCCAGTGCCAGTTTTGGCATCATCATTCCTGAGCTCAAGCATAACAATACTTCCCTCACAGAAACTACCATCTAAATGTGCCTCCAGGATAGTTTCACTTCGTTCTGGGAGGGAAACGTCTTCGGCCATTAGTACGCGCACAGCTTTTTCGTCTCGTGGGTTTAATACGAGTTCTTCTTCATTGACCATAATTACTCCGTTCTTCAGGTTAAGCTTAAAACCGTGCTTTGTCATTGCGTCCATACCAAATATTAATTCATCTTCAACTTCAGCTACCATCGCACGATGTTTAAAGGAGGTGTTTCCAATAGAGATGGTGACATCCACTTCTCCTAATGCGGTAGCTTGTTCTCCCGTCGCTGTGTGTAATCGCCACTTTGTTGGTTTAAGATACGTCTTGCCAGTTTTCTTTCCAAGCCGGGTCTAATTATAGTATTTGTCGCACCCGTATCCAGTAGTATTTTTAGTGGCCTTCCTTCAGTAGTGCCATCCACGTAGATACTGTTGGCTTGATGATGAAGGGATGCGACATAACGGATGGATTGTGGGGCTACTAGATTACGAATCGACAGTTGCCCCTTCGCTTCAACCCTTAGACTTAGTTTTCGGACTCCTTTTCTTCCTTTGTCGATTCCGTTTTCTTTTGCATTTGTCAGCAAAGTCTCTGCGGATGCCCCAGTTTTTCCTTTCTCTCAGCACCCATATTTCGCACTCGCGATTGATTTCGTGAAGCTTGTTTGGTAGCTTCGTGTTTTAATGCACATGAGAGTACGTCAATCAAAGTTTTTGGAGGAGCTAGTCGCAGTGCTTGCTGAGTTTCGCTGTCTCGTACTCCGTAGATTAATAAATGAATGGCCAAGCACGCTGTCAAGAGCTGTAGCATGTGCGAGACGACCAAACGAGCTACGTCGGCTTCAAATTCTTGCAGGCTTTCTTTTGGACTCTGATACCGGTTAGCCGCGTCTGGTATACCTGCCCCAAATGCGCATTGCCATATCGCATATCCAATCATATCGATAGCTTCTCCACGCAACGAGACAGTCAATGCTGTAGCCTTCTCCGTGGGTGTCCAGTTATTTGTTTCGCAGCAGCTTCAAATTGTTTCAAATTGTTCGGCTACGAAGTTTTTCCATCAAATTCAGGGGTGTTTATATGCATTGTTGAAGTAGTACTAGGTTTACTTTCCTTTCTTCTAGTACACTTACCTTTGCTACATCGGATTTCGACATTGACGTCGATGTAATTTTAGTGAATTTTTCACGTATTTCTTCGATCTTCTTGTCGTACTTATCTTCTAAATTCTTAAGGTCTTTCTTCCAATTTTTGTTATAATTTTTGTTCTAATGTTCTAGACTTCTCCTTTAAATTTTGTTCTAATTTTTTTGTCAATTCTCCTTTTAATGTTCGAGAATTTTCTTCCAGGATACACACACACACGCACACACACACACATACACACAGATATCACCGTGAAAATGTTAAAATTGGATTCTAGGGACCTTAGAACGTGCTCATTTACCAAAATCTCGATATGCGATTTTTAGAAATATCCCTATACCTCCCTTACCAAGGGTAGCGGGAGGTAAAAAATGTTTTTTTTTAATCTTAATCGTTATTTATTGAATAATATTTCAAGGATAAAGTGTACATTTTATTATTTTTTGTTATGGCGGAGGACCCCCATTGTCGGTGTGCCATAGAAACAAATGAATATTTAATTGAAACTTTAAAAACTTTAAGTACTAAAATTAAGTGTCCCGTAAATGACTATGACTTCGACGCGATTCACAGAGTTACTCCGTTTAACTATAACTCAAATAAAACTAAAAAAAATAGTTAGATTTACCATTAGAATTAAGAAACATAACTTCATAACAAATGTTCGGGCATTAAAAAATCATAATTCACAAATGTTAAATTTCGCCGAGGATAACACTCTCTATATAAATGAACATATTAGCCCTGAAAATAAAGTACTATTAGCCACCGTAAAATAAGCCGCAAAAAAAAAAACTATAAATTTGTTTGGGTTAAGTTTAGTAATATTTTATTCGTATAGCTGAAAATTCGCATATAGTACTTATTAAAGATGAAAATTGCATATCTAAAATGAAGTAAATAAATTTTTACCTCCCGCCAGCCTTGGTAAGGGAGGTATAGGGATCGTGCTAAAAATCGCATATCGCGATTTTAGTAAATGACTACATTTTAAGGTCCCTAGAATTCATTTTTAACATTTTCACGATGATGTCTGTGTGTGTATACGCTCTAAGTCAAATACTATCGTTCAGAAAATTTTGAAACCTTGTATTTCTACCTTATTCTAATATGAAAAGACGCCATTAGATTTTGGTGTCAATCGGACAACCGGAAATGACAGTTTACTTGAAGCTCAAAATAGTTTTTCTTCAAAAAATACCTTTGAATGTTAGTAATGTCTGTAAGTCATTTGGATCAGGGGATAATGGGCAGAGGGGTCTTGAATTGAGGATAGCCTCAATTTGAGCAATGACAGTGCTTAACTCTTCGTAGGTAAGGCTAGATTCAGCTAAAATTTTTCGCAAATGTAACTTCGCGCTTTTTATTCCTGCCTCCCAAAGCCCTCCGGAATGTGGGGAATGCGGGGGTATGAAATGCCAATTTATTCCTTCCTTTGTCAACGAATCGTTAATCATAGCTTGTTTACTGTTCAATTCAGAATAAAGTTCTTTTAATTCTGAACTTGCTCCCCGAAAATTGGTCCCATTATCCGAGTAAACATTCAAAGGTTTTCCTCGTCTTGCAATAAATCTGCGAAATGCCGCTAAAAATGCTTCAGCAGATAATGAAGTGACAATTTCAAGATGAACTGCCTTTACCGCAAAACAAATAAATAGACAAATGTACGATTTAATTCGCTTGCAACCTCGCCCTGCTCGATCTTTTATTAATATCGGGCCGGCATAATCAATACCAACATTAGTAAAACGAGGCATAACAGTCACTCTTGATTTGGGCAAATCACTCATCATTGGATTAAGTTGTACAGGATTGAATCGCACACATTTTACACAATTTCTTACTACCTTTCTGGCGGTAGATTTGCCAAATATTGGCCAAAATCTATTACGAACAGCATTTAACAAAGCTGTTGGTCCTGCATGCAATAATTTATGATGCATTTCGTAAAACAAAAGATCTGTTAATCGATTATTTCTAGGCAAGAGTATCGGATGCCGCTTGTCGAATGAAAAGTCTGATTGTGAGAGACGTCCGCCCACCCTGATCAGTCCAAACTCATCAATAAAAGGGTTTAACATCAAAATTTTGCTCTTAGGATCTATTGGCCTTTTCTGTGTTAGAAGATGATATTCTTCTGAGAAATATTTCTACTGAATAAGTCTAATGAGTAAGCATAATGCATGATCTATTTCAGTAAATGAAAGTGTTTTAGCTAAATTTCTATCCATCGGATTTTTAACCAATGAATTATTTTTAAATCGAATAATCCATGCTATAATTCTTGTTATTTGTCTCAAACTGGAATGATTTCTTAATAAAGATAAAAGTTCTTCATTAACTATTATCATTGCTGTTACTGTCTTCAATTTGGTTTCAGGAATGTCTTCCGGATATAATTCTACATGTTCTGGGTTACTCGAGGGTTTCAATAAAAATTCTGGGCCATTCCACCAAAGATCATTTTCAGCTAATTCTGAGGCCAATGCGCCCCTGGATATTAAGTCAGCTGAATTATTTTCTGATCTGACATGATGCCATTGTCGGATGTCTGTAGCCCTTTGAATCATTGCTACTCTATTCGCAACGAACGTTGTCCATTTGCTTGGATGTGCTTGTAGCCAGGCTAAAACAATCATCGAGTCTGTCCAATAAAATTCTTCATTTATTTGAGCATTTAGTATGTGCTTGGTTTTTGGCATTAAATCAGCTAACAATGTAGCTGCAAGAAGCTCAAGTCGTGGCAACGAAATTGTCTTGACAGGTGCGACTCTGGATTTGGCTATCAGTAACTTTATTTGAGTGTCATCTTTTGCATTTACCGATTTTATGTAAATACAACATCCATACGCTCTCTCGGATGCATCCGAAAATCCATGAAGCTCTAGCTTCTTTGCTTCAGGGATTATCACATGGCGAGGAATTACAATATTCTTTATTTCTTTTAAGTCGTACCTGAAGTTTAACCATCTTTGTTGGATTTCTGTAGGCAACTCATCATCCCAATCAACGTTCAATTTCCATATATCTTGTATCAATAATTTTGCAATTAATATTATGGGTGCTATAAGACCTAACGGATCCCACAGTTGTGCGGTCATCGATAGGATTGTTCGTTTGCATATTCTGCTTGTTGGTTGATCTGTAAGGAAATAATGAAATTGATCGTCCTTAGGATTCCAAATGATTCCTAATGTTTTGTTAAACTCTGTGGTGGAAAATGTTAGTGATAAACAATCTTCTTCTATATCTAGTTCTTTGACATTGGATCTAAACTTTCTCAAAGGAAATCCTGCCTCTTGTAGAATTTTTGTTAAATTATCCCGAATACATTGTAATTCAGATACTGTTTCTGCTCCTGTAAGGCAGTCATCAACATAGAAACTTTCCTTTATAATTCTGGATTCGACCGGGTATGTATTTTCATTCAACTCCGCCAAATTGAGCACACATCTTGTAGCCAGATATGGTGCGGCAGTCATACCAAATGTAACAGTGTTTAATTGTAAACTCTGTAAAGGTTTGCTGGGATCATCTCGCCATAGTATTTTTTGATACTTGCGATCATCATTGTGAATCCATACCTGTCTATACATACGCGCTATGTCTCCTGTCAGTACAAACCTGTGTTCTCTAAATCTCAAAATAATGGCTATTAAATCGCTTTGGACTACAGGACCTTTGTTTTGAATTTGGTTTACTGGGAGTCCCGTATCTAACTTGCAAGACTCATCAAATACAATCCGTAACTTAGTTGTAGTGCTGGCATGTTTAATAACCGCATGATGCGGCAGGTAAAATGAGTCATTGTCAAAGGTGGATATTTCTGCATGTTGTTCGTCTAAATATTCTTGTATACATTCAGAATATTGACGCTTGAAAGTTTCATCTTTGGCAAATCTACGTTCCAAAGCATAAAATCTATGTTTCGCAACATCTAATGATTGTCCCAATTCATGACGATTTTGTTTCCAAGGATATCTGACAACGAATTTCCCATCTTGAGCTCGTTGTGTTGTGTTAGCGAAATACTCTTCGCAATGTTCTTCTTCAAGGGTAAGAATTCGTTTACTAGGTGGTATTTCATCAATTTTCCAAAATTCTTCTAATTTTGTGTTCAATGTAGTTAAAGAAAGAAGTGAAATTTCAGATCTTCTTGGTTGACTTGATGCTTCGCCAGTAGCTACCCAACCAAGTTGTGTGTTGAAAAACGTAAGACCATCAGGGCTCTTTCTACGTCCTATGCGAAGAAGAGTCCAAAAGAGTGAGCCTCCAATCAATACATCAATATCTCCTGGTATTGTGAAATTTGGATCGGCTAACTGCAAATCAGAAGGTATTGTTACAGCATGTATTGCAATCGGAGAATTTGGTATTGTTGTACTGACTCTTGGTAATATACCACAGATCATTTCTGCCTTAAAATTAGAACACTTTGAAAATAGTTGTACAGTAACGTTGTACTTAACGTTGGTACAAGTTTGAGTGATCCCAGTAAGTACTATATTTGCAGGTTCTTGTTTAAGATCTAGCAGTTTACAAGCTCTTTCTGATATAAAATTTGACTGGGCTGCTGAGTCTAAAATTGCACGAAGAGTTATTAACTTCCCCTTCGCATCCATAACATTGACCAAAGCAGTTGCTAGAAGAACTTCCGTACATGAAGAAGGGTTAGAAAAAGCTGAACAAGAGGCCTGAATTCTTTGTTCAGTGGTTTCTGGGTTTGGAGTGCAATTAGGATTTGAAGTCTGGGATTGAGTTGGTTTGACATTAGGAGTAGCAGAATTCTCAGAGGAATTTTTCGGGTTGGCATGTAATGTTGTGTGATGTTTTTTACGACACACTCGACACGTTGAAGATTCACAAGCAGAAGCATGGCCTTTCTTCAGGCAATTTGTGCATAATTTTAATGTTCTGACCTTCTCAAATCTTGTTGTTGGGTCAAGCTTCAGAAATGATTCACAATTTTGAATAAAATGACTGTCAGAACAAACTGCACATGATACCTTGTTAACTGTAGCATAAGCCTTAATTTGTTTTTGTTTTGGATCGAACTTTAGTTGTTTGACAGGATTCGTTATTTGTATTGCTTCCAGAACTCCTTGCCGTTTCTTTAAGAATTCTATCAGATCATTATAAGTAGGCAAATGATCATTATCTTTATCAGAGCTTAGTTTAGATTCCCATGCAGCAATTGTTTTCGAATCTAATTTCTTTAGAGCAATAGAAATCATCAGTGAATCCCATTGTTCATTGGATTCAATTAAAGAATTTAAACAATTAATGTGAGATTGCATCTCATCTAAAAATTGTCGCAAATTGGTGTGAGATTCCCTTTGAATCTCATTTAAATTTAATAGACAATGAATATGGTTATACACAATTCGTCTTTTGTTGTCATATCTTTCTTTTAAAGAATTCCAAGCGATTTCATAATTTGCATCAGTTGTTTCTAATGAATTTATCATGTTAAACGGTTCTCCCTTTAATGAAGTTCGCAAATAACATAGCTTATGACATGCTGGTAAATCTAGATTATCATGTATTATGGTCGTAAATACATCAGAAAATTGGCGCCATTGTGTAAATGTGCCATCAAATTTAGGTAAATCAATTCTTGGCAATCTTATGTTGTTTATTTGTCCAGACGAACGAGAAGTGTTACTTTGCACGTCTACTTCGAGGATGTCTGTTGCTTTATTATATTTCGATAGTAAGGTTTCAGCTTTAGAAATTAACGAATAAAATGTGTCTTGAAACGATTCGCGTTCGGCTACATTTTTGGCTTCATTTTTTGGATCTAACATTTCACTTTCTTGTTGGATTATTTCAAATTTTTCAATGACTGGTTCAATAATTTCCAATCTCTTGCGTAAATTTGTCATGGATTCATCATCAATTTCGTTCGTGTTTGGATTCAATGAAGCTAAATACTTCGTAAATAAAGTTAATTGTGTTTTCAAACTACCTCTTTTGTAGTTTAGTTCCGTACATCGTGTTTCGTCTGTCATCTTGCTCAAATTGAATGGAAAAGTGGATAATAATAAAAGAATAATAAAGGAAGTTGACTTACTTGTATACACGATTGGTACCTTAGTTTGGCAGACAAGGGATGAAATTTATCCTCTTGTTCGTCTCGCACTCCTGGGTAACTGTACCGCACCGCTCGGCTGTCGACCGCACAGCTGGGCCGCTGTACTGCTCTACTGGGCGACTGTATCGCACATTCGCACCGCTGGGCTGTTGACCGCACAGCTGGACGATTGTACTCTCCTACGTTCTTTACTTAAATCTTGGTTATTTTCTCGATTACTTTGTTGATGATTGTTGCTGCACGTAACTTGTTTCACAACACATCCGGTTTGAAGGACCATGTACGAAATCTATCGTGGATAGCTGGTTCTTTGGATTTTTGAATAAACATGTATAAACGTTACACACTTTATTCAGCCATTACATTTCTCTACATCTGTCTTAGCTCAGTGTTCTCACCGTTGCTTACATAAAAGTTCCTAACATCGCTGTGAAGTTATACAAAAGTAACTAAATTGGGTTCTATGCAACATTTACACAAAATTATATTATTGTTTCAAGTCTTAACAGACCCCATAGGTATATATTTAAATTAATAAAAATTAAATAGTGTGAGGTATTGTGTTGGTGACATCAGATTTTATCGGTTCGCTATAATGCTTACTATTGGACTATTATTTTAATGGCTGTCAATACTTGTATACTACTAAAATGAGCGTGGAATTAAACAAAGTTATAATTAATATCTTTAAGGAAATATCGCCATGTGATTATGACTTCATCTTTACTGAAACTTGGCTAAATTAGAGCGTATTAAACTCCGGTATTTATGACCAGAATAATTAAGTACATAGTTTACTGCCGTGATAAAAATAAAATAATGCTTTTAAAACTGAAGGTGGTGGAGTCAAAATTTTAATGCCTAATAAGTGTAAATCTAAACTTCAACAGTGCTGGTGCTCCCCTGCAGAAGACATATGGGTAACGTTATTCATCCCGAAACGCAAAATTCACGTCTGTTATGTTTGTATACCACCATAATCGAATTCCGATATCTACAGTCTTTTTTACCTTCCGTCACCTTTAGGTAAGGAAGGTAATGTCTTTGGTCAAAAATATCAATGATGAGTTTTTAATGAATAAGCATGTTATAGGGACCCTATAATACGATTTTACCATTTTTACGATGATGTCTGTATGTATGTATGTGTGTGTCTGTGTATCTGCGTGTATGTGTGTGTGTCTGTGTGTGCCTGCGTGTGTGCGTGACGAAAGTTTCGGATCGCATAACTTCAATACCACGATCCCAAAAATTATAATTTTTTCGTATTCCTCAAGTTTACATCCAGAAGAACAACTGATTAGATTTTGGTTATTGTTGGTGAACCGAAAGTAGCCTCATTTGAAGATTTAACAGTTAAATTTGATTTATTGACATTTAACGTTATTATAACTTAAAGAATATATTATTTTCTATACGATTTGATTGCATTTTATACTTCATATTCAATAGATATAGAGTTAAAGAATTTTAAATAAATTAAATTTTATAAAACAGCCAGCTATGCAAAACATGGAAACTACTAATATATTCATATAATTCAACTTGACAGATGTCAGTATCAATAAAAAGTAAATTAATGTGGCAGAGATGAGGATGTTGAAGTAGATGGTGGGGAAGACACGGAAAGATGGAAGGACTGTATTGCGGAAGACTTGAGAGGAAAGAAACTGAATGAGAACGACACGTAAAACAGAGATTAGTGGAAGAAGAAAATAAAAAATAACGACCCCTAACGAATGGGTAAAGCTAAAGAAGAAGAAGGTGTTAGTGTCAAGTGCAATTTGCATAGTTTGTTTATGAAATAATTTTACTGGAAATTTAGAATATTTTGCAAGAAAATTTATGTATGGAATGTATACATAATACACAGGATTGACGGAAGGTATTGTGCTGGCCACAACAGATTTTTTCAATAAACTTGGTGAAATCTGTTTCACGTGCCATGATGACATTTTCCTAGTTGCTGGCGATTTGAGTTAATTAATACAATTAATATTTGTAACTTACAACAATTTAATAATGTAAAAAATAAAAATAATATATTTGATCTTGTATTATGTAATTTGTTTCTTTCATATTTTCATCAAACGTTTTATGCATTTACAATTTCAATAAATGTAATTAACCATACATCTGCAAAGGTAGAAGTGTTCGAGATTAAGCAAAAAAAAATGTAATTATGAAAATGAGGGAAGAAAAAATAGTCGGAATACAGTCTAAAGATGTTTAATTTTGATTTTAAACCAACGTTTCGATCATACAATGATCATCTTCAGGGTTACTACAAATAATAAATTACACGATAAAGAAGAACATGGTACAAACAAAAAACTATCAATAAATTATAATTATACTTACAATCAAGTCAGAAATTAAAAAGTTTTAGTAATAAAACGTTAACAAACATGGATAAATAACAATAAAATGTGCCTTAGTTGAACATGTGAAGACAAATCGACATGAATTTGACTTTGAAAATACTAAAATTTTACAACAAGAACCTATATTACAAAAAAGACTCACACACGAAATGCTACATATTAAATTAGATAAAAACAGTGTAAACGCGCAAACAGATATTGATAATCTTAGTACTATTTACCATAACATTATTAATTACAAAACCAAAAAAATCTGTTGTGGCCAGCACAATACCTCTCGCCACTTATTTTTTTGGTTACATAAGTATATAACAGTCATGTTACATTGTTGGCCTTAACAAGCAGATGTGGGGGCCCGTTTCAGAATGATAATTAGTAATTATGTACATGGATATCACTTGTCAATTTTTCATTCAAAACTTCAAGATTTTCTAAATACACGTAGTTAATTTTTCACCAGGAGTGTGGAATTTACTTGTCGAGGAAAATAAACCACATGGAATTGGAAAATCACTAAATTTAGAATGAGAAATTATGATACTTGACATCTATATACATAATTACTAGCTATCATTCTGTCATGGGCCCCCATATCTGCTAGTCAGGGCCAACAAAATCACATGACTGCTCGCGCCCTATTGTATTTAACATTTCTTGTATACTACACTCTACACCAAAAATTCTAATTACATATATCTATTTCTTATATTTAGATTGATCAATTTAAAATTCATTTTTTGAAGAAATTTTGTCCTCTTCTAATTTTTCGAAATGTTTCCAATTCATTACCAGGATTGACAGTATTTTTGAAGGATATATGTTATGTATTTATTAATACATTAAGAAATAATATAATGTATGTACTTCCCAGAAAAAGTCTTCAGTAATGTCTCCGTATTTCTGACACTGACATTTATCTGTCAGTTACAAACAATTTAAATTTGCAACTATTTTCCATGGCATTCTTTCGGCTGTAAAATTTATTATAACAGATTATTTTATATATTATATTTCTTTTATCTCTAAATCTATAGAATATATAATAAAACATTTAAATGTATCAGATAAAGAATTTAATTTTCTTTAATATTACCAAGAAAAATTTTCAAAAAATATTATTTTGAAGATTATTTTTCAAGAATCTTCTACTTCCGGTTGTCCAATTGTTACCAAAACCTTTTCAGATCTTCCCATGAATGTCCGATTGGGAAATACGTAGTTAAACAAATTTAAAGTCTTATAGTTTTTGAGTAATCGTCCTTCCAACATCCTACATACATACACACACACACACATACATCCACACACACACACACACACACACACACACACACACACAGACATCATCGTAAAAATGTTAAAATCGGATTGTAGGGACCTTAAAACGTGCTTATTCAATAAAATCTGGACATGCGATTTTTAGCATGAATGCAATACCTCTCTTAGCGAGAAGTAAAAAGAACATTACAATAGTGTAACATAAATACCATAATTTACATTACAATTTAAATATTTAAAATTATATTATTATGATTTAATAAAATATTACATTGTAAATCAAAAATAATACAAAACACCTAAGTATAACTGGTAAGCTACGTTTTAAGTCCAAACTTTTTAAAAAAATGCAATGTGTTGCTTCGTGATTGGTTGTGACGTCTTTTCCCATAGCTTAAGTTAAGTACAATTCCGAAAATTTCTGTAGTTTCATAAAATTGTTTTCTAAAATTGTATTTCACTTCTGTTCCGTTATAATTATTATTTTTTAACGTTCTGTTTTTCACATAAAATATTTATCCATGTTTGTTAACGTTTTATTACTAAAACTTTTTAATTTCTGACTTGATTGTAAGTATAATTATAATTTATTGATAGTTTTTTGTTTGTACCATGTTCTTCTTTATCGTGTAATTTATTATTTGTAGTAACCCTGAAGATGATCATTGTATGATCGAAACGTTGGTTTAAAATCAAAATTAAACATCTTTAGACTGTATTCCAACTATTTTTTCTTCCCTCATTCAACTTCCAGTCGATTATCGTTACTCCAAAATTATGAAAATATTTATAAACTTTCCGTAATTAATTGGGACGTAAAACTTAGCGATGAAAGTGTAAATGTAAATGTTGAAATATTATATTCTATTATTCACGATCTATAATAGTTTCCACCCTCAGTGGTTTTCGATATCTTTAAAGAAAATGTTTAAAAAAATATAAATTTTTCAAGAGAAAGGTTTACAAGAACAGAAGCGACTACCGTATTTTCTTTCAATTACGTTTCAGAGTTAAACGCAAAATAAAATAAGACTTCAATAACTACATCTCCAATATTGAAACTAACTTAAAACTTATTCCTAAAAAATTCTGAAGTTACTCTAAAACTTTGACAAAATAATTGTAACACGGTTCATTTTATTGATCATGTTGCTAGTGACAGTTCTGAAGTTCCTAATTTATTTTCCGATTATTTTAAATCAGTGTATGTTAGTGCTGATAATTCTGTTATAAATATCCATAATGATATTTCCAATTGTGTTACTAATTTGGGTTCCATTTATCTTAATTTTGATAAAATTTTAAATGAATTATTATTTTTGGGTATATCCAGAGAAAGGCCTGATGAAATTCGTGCTAAATTTACCAAAATCTGTGCGTTTTACCTTGTAAAGCCGTTGTGTATCTTATTTAACAAATCATTAGGCGTCACCTCACGGGCACTCATTGCTGGTGTGGAGAGTGCACCACATGGGTCAATTTTGTGCCTGTAAGCGCCCGCACGGTACAAATATTTTATCATTACCGAAATCTGTGTACAAAGCTGATTGGCATATCCAGCAATGGGTAATATGCCGTGATAATATATATTTTTTTTATAAAATTAGGAATTTTCCAGGTAGTTGAAAAGTCTCGTACATCACTCCAATTCACAAATCTGGAAATATTAATGACGTGACGAACCAGAGGCCCATGTTATTATTCCTAAGTTATTCGAATCTCTGATTGTAATGGAATTGAAATACAGTTTATAGACTGAAATAATACACGAACAAAACAGTTTTTGTTCAATGAGATCTGTATTAACTAATTTGATTCCTTTCACCAAATTCACTACCTCCAATATGGATAAAAGATTACAAGTAGATATCATTTACACAGACTAGCAAGGTTTTTGATCGGGTCAACCATCCTAGTCTGACTTTTAAACTTCATGAACCCATGGTTCACTATTAAGATGGTTGAATCATACATTACTAACAGATCGCATTTAGTTTACTGTAATGGTTTTAAATCCAATTCAATATTAGTTCCCTCAGCAGATGTACCGCAAGATTCACATCTGGGCTCTTTAATTTTTAATTTATTTATTAACGATATTTCGCAATGTTTCAAAAATTCTTATACGCGGATTATCTGCAATTATTTGAACCATTATTACCAGAAACGATTGCATTGCATTGTAAAGCAGTCTGTTACAACTGTATACATATTGTACACAAAACTACACTACGTCTCAATTCTTCCAAATGATACGTCATGAAATTACTTGAAACATAAATATTTCTTATAATTATTAGATAAACAATCTGAAGCTGGAGGTAAAATCTGCAATAAGAAATTTAGGCGTATTATACGACCCTAAACTTTTAATGACAGTATATATCAACAAAATATGTTATGTATAATATTCTTATTTAAAAACATGGGGTTGGTAGTACGACTTGATCAAAACAAAAGCACATTTTTTTAAACTGTATGTCAAAGTAAAATATTTAACAAACTTGCATAAAATAATAACCGTAATAATCGACAAACACAAAAACAGTAACTGAGACTCACATGTAAGTGAATATTTTCAAAATATCAAAGGGAAATTATATATTTCTTCAAACACGACACATAACCTCAAAATGAACGAGCAAGACCAAATATTAAAAAGTATTCTGCAACAAGTAAACTAGATAATCTAGAGCAAATGCATAACGATATAAAAGACACCAAAATCGATATTAAATCACTGAAAGGCAGTTGTGATATCAATCAGCAAAAAGTCAGTGAACTAAATAAATTAGTGCAGGAACAAAACAAGATCATTGAAGATCTACAAAAACAAACTAAAAAACGAAATATAGTAGTGTACGGTATCCCTGAAGCCGAAAATAACCATGAAGAGCTAGAAAAACTCGTGTTAGAGGTTCTTATGAAAACTACAAACGAAATCTCCAACAAAGATGTGGAAGATGTCAAACGCCTCGGCAAGAAAACCAACGATACACGCCCACGTCCGGTGCTAGTCGAGCTGCTAACATATAAACTAAAAATCGAAATTATGAAAAACAAAAATACACTGCAAGAATCCAAAATATTCATAAATCACGACCTAACCTCCGCACAACAAAAGGAGAAACAAGAACTGTTACAGTTAAGAAGAGAAAAACTGAATGAAGGAAAAGAAGTTAAAATAAGTAGAGGAAACCTGATAGTCGATGGTGAAACTATATTTGTCAAAAACAAAAAGAGACGACTCGCCCACTAAACCTAGCGCCAAAAATCGTTTTTTTCGCCCCAAACCCACAAGTAACACCCCGCAATCAGTCAAACCTGCCATCTAGGGAAACAGCGGCACCGCAGAGAAGCCCTCTCACCCCTTCTCCAACCTCAACAAGCTCGCAACGTTCGAAATCACAACCGACTAAAAAGTTAAGCCATAACCTAGCAAGTAGTAATTGCAATAATATAAATAAAATAATATTTTGGAATATTACAGGGTTTGATAATTTGTTTCTTTTAGATAATAACGATATAGAAGTTCTATTGTCTGGAGATATGCTGTGTTTTGTCGAAACATGGCTATATAACCCTTTCTCTGCCCTTCCCTCATTTTTAAACGAATATAAATGCATAAAACAAATTGAAGCTACTAAAGAAAAAGATCGAGGTAGAGCCAGTGGCGGGATTATAATGCTAATAAAGAAAAATATTGACGCCGACGTTGAGGTAATCGAAAACTCAAACCTGTGGATATTCGCCAATGTAAAAACAAATAAAACTAACCTCGTAATCGGTAATATTTACCTAAAACCAAAACTACAAGATGAGGAATGCATCAAAATGCTGTCCACTATAGTTGAAGATTTAATAATCACTTTTGAAAATTATTCAGTTTTAGTGCTAGGCGACTATAACTCGAAAATCGGCAACCTCAATCAGAGAGAGGACTTCATGATACACAATCCGAATATACATGGAGAAAGAAATACTACAAACCACGCGGAGAATAGAAAAGGACAACTGCTGGTAGATTCAATGGAAAGCTTGGGTTTGTCAGTCTTAAACGGTAGATGCACTGGAGATATACCAGGTAAGCCTACTTATATAAGCCAAAATGGTAGTAGCATTATTGACCTTGTATGGGCGAATGCTAGCTGCCTGAATATAATTCAAAAACTTAAATTTATTCCCACATTGTCAAGCTCGAATCATACCATATGTATCATAACCCTCGACAAAGTAACCACATACGATTCATACAGTGGAGAAAACAAAAAAACCAAAGAGATTATTAAATATCTCCCAGAACCAGAAAAAATGATAATATTTCAACAATACCTGAACGCCTCTAAACTGATTTATTTTGACAGCAACTCTGTCACAGAACTACAAAATAATTTTAATTACTGCATTATAAAGGCAGCCAACAACGCAACAGAACATAATACAGCGCTCATATAAAATTCCAAACATAAATCATAAACCATGGTTCAACAATACATGCAAAGAATTAAAGCAAAAAACTAAGAAAATACCACAACACGAACTCACCCGAAGTACTGTCTCTTTTTATATCAAAGAAAAAAGAATACAGAAAGGCAATAAACCTATGTAAACATGAATATCTCCGAAATACTGCTGAAAAACTTGCTAAAACAAAAGATAATATAAGTTTTTGGGCAACTGTTAAAGAACTTAAACAAAAAAATGGGAGCTTTGAAGATACAATATCCCTGCGCGATTGGGAACAATTTTATTGTAATACCTACCTCCCCGAAAATCGCTGTACTACCCTATACATGGACTGCAGGCATCCAACGCTGGATAAAGATATAACCCTGGAAGAACTACAAACCAGCATTCAAATGACAAAAAATAAAAAATCCCCAGGCAGCGACCGCATACCGAATGAATTCCTTAAAAATCTCCCACCAAACTGGGAATATTATCTGCTTAACATGTTTAACAAAACCTTGGAAAATGAAACTATACCACAATCATGGACCGAAATGCAAATGATGATGATACACAAAAAAGGGGACAGAGATAATCCAATAAACTTAGACGCATTGCCCTGATTAACACAGTGTGCAAAGTTTTGACTCGTAGAATATATACAAGAATTCAATCCTGGGCAGAAGATTTCAATATACTTAAAGAAAATCAAATGGGTTTCAGACCTGGTAGGGGTGCCAGTGACAGTATTTTCACCATTATAACTGCCATTCATCTTCAATTACGATTAAAAAGAACGAATGTTTACGCAGCATTCATTGACTTTACCAGAGCTTTTGACTCGATAAATTATAACGTATTATACGAAAAATTATATAAAACCGGAATAAGCTCAAAATTAATCAGAACAATAAAAAATCTCTACGACAATGCTAAAGTCTGCGTTAAAAACAAATTCCAAGAGACTTCTAATTACATAAGAATCACAGAAGGGGTACTCCAAGGAGACACGATCAGCCCTTTATTATTTGCTCTAATGATAAATGATTATCTTAGAGAACACAGCCTAAGAGGAATAAATATTGATGGCCACACGGATATAATATTACTAGCCTATGCTGTGATGACATGGTGTTACTGGGAAGCTCCCCTATCGATATTAAAAGAAAACTAATGATTCTAGAAGAATACTGCGATAAAAATCATCTAAATGTGAATTCACAAAAAACTAAAATTTTACCTTTTCACAAAGGAGTCTTCCAAAGCATTAACACAAGACTTTAAATATAAAGGAGAGACCGTAGAAGTGGTCAACAAGTTCTGCTACATAGGAATAATGATTGCATCATCCGGAAAATTCCCAGAGACTACTAAATACGCCATGAAGAAGGCTACTTTCGCAGCCAGCACCATAAAAACTATATTAGGGAGAGCAAAATCAAGTAACTGGCAAGAAAAATAAAATCCGTTCTAAATAACACTACATTATATGCTGTAGAAGTATGGGGCCCACAGCAGCTAGAAAATCTGGAAAGCACAATAACAAGATTTAGCAAAAATCTCCTTCAGTGTTCAAAAAGCACTCCGCATTACATGATCAGGGCAGAAACAGGCTCAGAACACATCACCCCAATCATAGTCAAAAAAACATTAAGATGGTTAAAGAAAATTTGGGAAATGGTAGATACCCGCTACCCGAAGATTATCTACAAAAGACTATTGGCGTTAGACCAAAATACTGACAATAAATACGAATACAACTGGGCCACTCAAGTAAAAAACATACTTATTCTAGTCGGAAAAGAAGATATCTGGAAAGCACAAACAATAACGAACAGAGATATAGAAGATATCGCTGAAATATACAAAATAAACCTCATACAACAGGATCTTGAAAAAGTTCTGTTCTCCAGATACAACGACACATACAAACACATAAAACTAAACTACGAAACTGAAATCTACCTAAATTCGAATATTAGCATGAATAAAACTAAAATTATCGCCCAACTCAGAATGGCCAGCAAACGATATTTAAGCCTGACGGTTAACAATATAAGATATCCCATAAATACTCTAGAAAACTGCTTAATCTGTAACCTAAACGAACCGGAAAACTTAAATAACATTCCTAAAACAATGCCCCTGCTACAACTCTCTAAGAAGTGCTTTTCTCCAAAGCTACCTCAACCAATCAGAGACCCCTCTAACCCATCATTTACTCAGTAATCTAAATCCCGACAAAATACAGCATATCTACCAATTTGTATGTACTATGGTAAAAATTAGAAGTTTCTGTAGAAACGAATGAAAAATTGTGCATCAGATCTCAGTATAGATACTTGCCATGTAGCCAACTATTAAATTAATAACTATATATATTCTATAAATTAAAACTTAAAAAAATATATATTTTTTGTTAAATATTCAAATGTTACATTTTGTATATATGTGGAAGGATTAACTTATTTTAATTTGGTATAATTCTGTAAAACCAACCTCATTGTATGAGATATTTCTCGAAACAATAAATCTATTATTATTATTATTTAAAAACATGGTTTAATGTTTCGCAAAAATTCAAGCAAATATTCGCATTCATTGGCTCCTTACGAAGTAATACACCTATAAAAATAACGACTAAAATGAATTATTTAAAAAAGAAATTTTATCAAAATGAGAAATTGAAATGCATTAGTAGTTCACATTTGTCAGTTATCAAAAATTTAGTAGTAAAATAAATGTACCGGTAACTTGAAAAGTTACAGGAATTTGGGTAAATATATATTTATGGGAAATCAAATAATGGAAATCCAATAATAATTTTTAAAAAAATGCTCTACATGTATTAGCTATTGCCAGTGAGTGTGAACTAATAAAAATGCCAAAATATGTATCATTATTGGACACCCCACATAAGGCTGCAACATGATCTAAAATCACTAATATTTTATATAATCTTATAAGGTCACTTACTATTAAATCCGTTATTAGCAGCAAAATTTGAAAAAAGCCAATTGAACGATTTATTACATCCTATTTATAAACTTATCTTTTCAGGATTTACACAACAATTCCTCAAGTCGGATACAAAAAAATCTGATGTGCACACCACACGACTTCCTTGTACGATTATTAAACTATACATATTTTTTTAATAATTAAATTACAAAATATTGACAGGCTTAAGCCATTTTTAAATTAACATTAATCTAACCCGGTTCTTTTTAAAGAGAGTTGATTACAACAAAGAAATATTTGATTACAACAATGAATATGACTAATTTCACAATAAAAATATAATATTTGTTATTGTACGAATCATAAAATTGCACGTATTTAACGCAATTTGACATGAACATTTTTTTTATGTTTTTGTCCTAATCCATAGCAAGCTTTATTACAAAAACAAAAAAGTACATAATTTTTAAATTTACATATCTCGCTTATACATAGGACTAATTTAATAATACTTGATGTGCTAGACGCAGAAATTATTTCTCTAAAACTTTTATTTGAAGCATTTATTTCTAAAATCAAAATAAAATCATTTTATTCAAGAAAAACTGTTAACAACTTCAAGTAATGTACCACTTCCGGTTAGCCTATTTTAACCAAAATCTATTATGTTATTTCGATTGACATAAAAGTCTTGTATACCAAATTTGAAAAGTTTTGGATTATATTTTAAAACAGTTTTTCATTAAAATCTATTATAGGCTTCAAGTAAAGTGCCACTTCTGGAAATTGTGTAATAACCAGAAAGGGAGGTGCACAACTAGATATTATAGGAGTCCTAAATACAAAATTTCAACTTTCTACGGCTTACCGTTTTTGAGTTATGCGAGATACGTACGTACGTACAGACGTCACGACGAAATTAGTCAAAATGGATTCAGGGATGATCAAAATGGATATTTCCGCTGAAATCTGAAAACCGAAATTTTTCGCGATTACAATACTTCCTTTACTTACGTACAAGGAAGTAAAAAACACCCACAGTTAAAACTCTACTTTTGTATAATTAGGAATTAATTTTGTTTTGTACATGACAGTTCGAAACGTCAAAATTTGATAATTTTTAATTCTTTAGTAAATATACAGTTACTTAAAGTTGTTAGATAGATTATAAAATTAAAATAAAATAAATAATATACCTGCTTGCTAACATATCTTGCAATCTTCATATTTCTGTATTAAAAAGAAATAATAAAGACGAATAGTTTTCAGATTATTAAATAAGAAAATATTTATGAAGAAATATAATAATAATAATGTCATTCCACTGATCTTGAATCAAACTCCTTTCTTCCATTCTCAGGTCTATTCCTGTAATCCAACTGCCCTCTGGTCTTCCGTGTTTTCTTTTTCCAGGTAGATGCAATTTTAATATGGTTTTTGGTAATCTTTATTATTGTGTGATCAATATTCATAATTTGTCGGATTCTTGTATTTATTACTTTTTCCCTTCTGAATCTTCATATAGTTCATCTCCAAAAATCTATTTCGGTTGCTTAGAATCCGTTTCCATCTTTCGATGAGCTGCTAAACTTAGCTCCATATGCAGTTATACTTTTACTATAGAGTTAAAACATCTCGTTTTACTTTCTTTTGATATTGTCTATTCTCAAAAATACTATTTAATATCGATATTGCTCGTCTACCTTGCATAAAAACCAAACGTTGGCCCAGGGATGCTTCCTGAGCGGCTTTTGGGCTCAGGCCAGCTAACAGTGGAGACGGGGGGATCCGACGTCGCTGAAAAATAAGGGTGGAAAGGGCGCCAGTCACTCGAATATCAGAGCCTCAAACGACTGAGAGACAAGCCCTCAGGAATGGGAATGTGGGGGAACGAGAAGGCAACAACAATCGCTAATTTTGAAATAAATGTGGAAACTTTATTGAGCCGTAATACTGTTTGTACAACTAGTGGTGTAATCGTGGGGTACGACAGCAGTCTCTCGCGAGTGTTGGCTGCAGGCCGACGATACATTAGCCTGAAGGGCAGTTCGTCGCAGAAGGGTATGGTTCGTTGGTTGCAGTGCGTCGTTTTAGTGCTAGCGCAAACAGTGGGGATCGCAGTTGATGCATCAAATACGTCGCGGCGCAGAAAGTGACGGTAAATACGCTCAATGTTTTGCAAGACGAGCCCTTAATACCTTTCCGTGGACGAGATATCAATCCAATATAATAATTCCCAAAATGGCCTCGCGGGAGCCAGCCTATACCTCTTAAACTACTCAGATATGGTCCACAATACATATACAATAAACAAAATCACTGAAGGTGAATACAATAAAACATACGGTAAGATACACAAAATATATAGGCGGTAATAAAACTAATATAAAAAATATAATGAATCTGTTGCTTATCTGTTCCAGTGGTGGAGGGAGGGAATGGATTCCAGGCGACACGACTAAAATGGCGACGGCTTCTTCCTCGGGGCTTGGTGCGCCAATAATGAACTCCTCACCAACACGGCACCAGGATACAACAATGATGATGACGAGCCTCGTGATGATCGTCCAATACGACCATGATGACTCCAGACGATAAACTCGAGAATAACTCTCGGTATTCCAAAAAGGTTCCAAGCAAACCCAATAAATGGGAACACGCAAAAACGTATAGAAGACGGCACAACGGAACGTACGAAAAACGGAGACAAAAACGAGAAATGAAAATAAAAAGCCTAAAAAGGAAGAACATCGTCAGCACATGGTCCATCTACCCAATTCAAAATGGCTACTAGTTTTCTACTTTATTTTAACTTTACCATGATTTATAGCAATGTAATAAAATGATTAAAATAATACAAACGTTAGAATTGCAATTAATTAATTATTTACCTTTGATGTAGTGCGGCTTAGTGTATTAAAAATCGTGAAGAATTATAAAATCCAGAAAAATCCTGCGAGAAATCTAATTTTCTCAAATATTGACTAATGTAGATCAAAATCCTCTAATGCAGAGTGCTTAAAACTCCAACACAAATTTACTCAAAGTTTCACTTATAAGCTGATCACATAGTCTTAATTCTTTCACAGTAGCTTTTTAAAAAAGAAAGAACCTTGCAATGCAGAATGCACTTGTCTTAAGTCAGTTTAATTAAGGAATTTTAATATTAGTATGAGATGGCAACTTATCAAATTCAAAAGGAAAATCGCTAGGGCAGTGTGACACACAATACTGACAAGTTCGACAGGGCAGCCTAAATGGCGGGAATAAAGAATTCTCGTGCTCCAAGCTTCGAAGTGAGTAACGCGCACGCGTGTAGGCACAATGAAATGACAGCAAGAAGGATTGACAGATTAAAAAATAAACAATTTAAATGTAGGTGAAAAGTGAAAATATACGATAAGGAAAAGGGAATGAATAAAAACTAGGGGGAAAGGTGAACAAGTTGGGTACAACTTGGGTTACAACAACATGAAATGGATATGAAAGTAACAAACATTCCAGATGATGAAGAAAAGTGAACGAAAATGGTTCGAAATGCAGAAGGAAACACAGAATGATCAGACGACAAAATAATAACGTTACAAAATCCCTCTCTCACTACCTTGAGAAAAACTCCCTGTTTTTCTCATTGAAGCAACCAAGAACCCACAAAATCACTAAAATCAAATATGATCGTCAGCAAGAGTATCATCAGGTTGGAGTTTCAGATCTTTTATGTGCCATATGCCTTTGTCTACGCCGTCGTCATGGGTGAGCTCATAAGTTACTCGAGATATTTTCCTTTTAACACAAAAAGGTCCAATATATTTAGGGGCTAACTTATATGTGAAATAATTGGCAGCATTTGACAAGACATAATTTTTTCTCCACACGCGTTGTCCTTCATGGAATTCTTCCGGTCTACGCCGTAAATTGTAAACCTTTTTATTACGTTCGTACGCCACATCCAGACGCTTACGTAAATCGGCGAATAATTGTTTAAAACCTTCAGGTTTATGTTCAACATTTTGACGATAAAATTCGACAACATCACGATGATCTATCGCGCCGGTGAGGTAATTATCACCACTCAGAATATGTTCGCGCCCAAAATTAGCGAAAAATGGTGTGCAACCAGAGACTTCGTGTTGAAGTGTTCGTATAGCGCATGATACTGACGGAAGGAAGCGATCCCACAAGCGGTGGTTCTCTTTCACGTAAGCCGATAACATGGTTTTCACGACTCAGCTGACACGTTCTGTTGGATTGTTTTGCGGATGATACAACGCATTGTACATGAGGTGGGTATTGTACTTATGGCACAGACCTTGAAACTCGCGTGATTTAAATTGTTTTCCATTATCACAGATCAAATATTGAGGCACTCCAAACAACAAGAAAATACTCTCCTCCATATGACGAACCAGACTACTAGCAGTAGCCGACCGCATCGGAAAAGTCATCACAAATTTACTAAAATAGTCCGACACAACTAAAATATACTTAAATCCACGCGATGTAGGCGGCATGGGACCAATCAGATCAGCACTGATCATCTGGAAAGGGCGGTACACTCTCGGTCTGCTACCCATGAGGCCTGGAGGCTTTTTCTGTATCGGCTTTTGTTCCAGACACACTGTGCATCTCCGCACGAACGCAGCGACGTCATTCCTCATTTTCGGCCAGTAAAAACGTTTCGCAAGCCGATGAAAAGTTTTATAGACTCCGGGATGACCAGCAGTGGGTGTGGAATGGGCTTGTGCAATGATTGCTGATCGTTTGTCTTTGGGTACGACTTGTTTCCATGATGTTTCGTCATCATCCAAAACAGGTAAATTTTTCTCAACATATTTATATAATTTCCCATTCCGCATGCACCATTGCGGATATCTATTGGGTGATTTCTCAATTTTCAGCCTCATTCCATTGTACCATGCATCCGAGGACACACCCATATCGTCATCTTGGATAACCGCATCAATAATCAGTACTGAGCGAGAGAGACAATCTGGTACGACATGATTTTTTCCTTTTCGGTGGACGACGTTAAAGGAATATCTCTGCATCTTAACAGACCAACGACACAATCTGCCAGTAGGGTCCTTCATGTCGAGTAGCCATAATAACGACTGATGGTCGGTAACGACGGTAAACTTTGCACCTTCGATATAGGGACGTAATTTATCTAATGCCCAGAGCACGGCGAAACATTCGCGCTCCGTAGTGGAATAGTTACGTTCAACTTTCGTAAGCGAGCGGCTCAAATACGCCAGGACTTTCTCACCGTCATCAAACTGTTGTGTAAGCACAGCGCCTAGTTCAAATGCATCGGCGCTGCAATTAGATGCTCTTTTAAGAGATGGAAAGATTTCTGGCATTCTTCCGTCCAAATAAACTTATTACTCTTCTTTAAGAGTTGAGTAAGTGGCGCAATAATGTTCGAGAAATTAGACACGAAGCGGCGATACCACGATGTCATTCCTATGAAACTTCGAACATCTTTTACGGTCTTAGGCGTAGGAATATTCAGGATGGCCTCTACTTTGTCCGTATCGACGCGCAATCCACGTTTGTCCACCACATAACCCAGATACTTAGTCTCAGGCCGACAAAACTTACTTTTTCGCTACTCACAGTCAAACCGGCATCGATAAGTCGATCAAAAATTTTTCCCAACAGTTCCATGTGCTGCTCAAAAGTCTCGGATATTACAATGATATCATCAAGGTAAACGAACACGAAGGGCTCTAAATCCATGCCTAACACGTCATTTATCAGTCTTTGCCAGGTGGCGGGTGCATTCGACAATCCAAACGGCATCCTTTTGAAGTGAAACAAACCGCGGCCAGGTATTGTAAAGGCCGTTATCTCACGACTCTCCTTCTTCATGGGAATCTGCTAGTAAGCCGATTTAAGGTCAAGGGAACTGATATATCTGGCACCTCGCAGTCGATCCAAAATCGCAGAAACAAAGGGAAGCGGGTAAGCGTCTTTTTTTGTAACCTGATTAATGCGCCGAAAATCTACGCAAAAGCGGTAACTCCCATCTTTTTTTGGCACCATTTGAACCGGAATGGACCAAGGGCTGGATGACGGCTCCACAATGTCGTTCTCCAACATTGAGTCCAACTCAGTATTAATGTGTTGTTGAATAGTCGGCGAAACCGGATAATACCGCTGTTTTATGGGGGTGGCATCTGTGATGATTTCATGCTCCACTCGACTTGTACAACCCAATGATGTACCCATATGCTTCCATTGTACGTCTAAAATATTATTTAACCGTAGTTGCTCCTCCTGCGACAGATCGGACGACGACTGAATGCACGAGACCGGCGCAACAGCTTCACGGGACGAAAACGACCAAACATCTCTTTTTAAATCAGGTACGATATCCATCACCCTCCAAAAATCTAACCCTAAAATTAACATATTGTCTACCGACGGTACAACAATGAAACTAATTAATTTAATTTACTTTCTGATTTTACAGGAATTAAAACTGAACCCAACGTGCGACAAATATCTCCATTGGCGACCCTACAATCTGGAGCATCATTTTTCTGCAAAACTAAATTAAACTGCCGTAAAATTTCCCAACCGGAACTACCAATGATCGAACGCGATGCCCTAGAATCCAAAAGTCCCAAGAGTTCGTGCCCAAAAATATTAACTTTTAAAAAAGGTCGTTCGTCATTACCTGATTTCAGGTACGCACCAAGTTGGTGTATCTAGCACGCGAAGAGGTAGGACCTCTTCACGGCCAGGAGGAAGGTTATCAAGCTGCTTTGAAAGTTTCTAAGAAACAGGCCAAAGTGAGGTGTTGCTGTTACGAAATAGTTGTGCTGCGTGCTGGTCTATGAAAAGAACTTTATGCATAAAATGCCAAGGTTTGGCCAAAATGCCAACAGTGTAGCGCATACAAAGACGTAGACGGCGAATACTAAGTGGTGCAATACCGGATTCACAGTACAGGCTATGTACTGGACTGGTTCTAAAAGCTCCGGTGACTATCCTAATGCCAGCATTATGAACAGCATCTAGCCTATTCAGGTGACTCTGCTTGGCTGTACTGAGAACGATGGATCCGTAATCTAGCTGCGACTGCACAAGTGCGGCGTAGAGACGGCGGAGACAGTCTCGATCACCACCCCATTTGACGCTGCCCAAACACTTAACAGCATTGAGCGATTTTCGGCATTGCGCAGCAAGTTTGAGTATCTGTGGTTTCCATGTCAAGTGACTGTCATAAGTAAGCCCCAGAAATTTTACCTCAGACACACAAGAGATGGGAGTATTGTAGAGACGTAGAGCTGGTGCATTGTGCGGTAATCGTAGGCGACAGAATTCAATGCATTTCGTTTTCTCGGCTGAGAATCGAAATTCATCAGAGACAGCACTGATAGCTTCCTGTAAACGTGTCTCACATTCATCAATGGTTGGTGCTGAGGTAAATATTGCTAAATCGTCAACGTACAGACAATGGTCCACGGATGGTGGTTAGTTGCGTGCAATTTTATTAATCGCTATCATGAACAGGGTTACACTGATTGTGGAACCTTGCGGTACACTATTCTCAAGTGGGTATGAACTTGAATGAATATTGTCAATGCGGACTTTAAATGTACGACTACGAAGAAAGTTTTCGATAAATAGTGGTAAATTACCACGCAGGCCCCAATCGTATAGTTGTTGTAGGATACCATGTCTCCAAGTCATGTCAAATGCTTTTCCAGATCAAAGAAAACTGCAACTAGGTGGTTACGTGCAAGGAAATTGCAATGAATAGCATTTGTCAAATAGGCATGCAAGTCCGAGGTAGAATGGTGCTTTCTTGAGCCACACTGAAAGGAATCAATGAATTGATTCGACTCAAGGTACCAAAAAAGACGCTCGTAAACTTTTGACAGATGACATGTCAGTGAAATGGGCCGATAGCTCGAAGGTTGTGCTGGATCTTTTCCTGGTTTAAGCACGGGTATTACTACTGCTTCTCGCCAAGTATCGGGATATTCGCCAGTGCGCCAGATTTGGTTGAAGTAACTGAGGATGTGTGCTTTCATGTCATGAGGTGCGTTTTTAATGATAGCATACGAAATGCGGTCGGGACCAACTGAAGTGTTGCCTGTATGCTTAAGTGCAAAATCGAACTCTTTTATGATGAATGGGCGGTTGTAAACGTCTTCCACATCAGTGGCGAAATCAAGATGTACTTCAACCTCCTCTTTAATGCGTAAGAAGTGTAGCGAGTAGTTATCCGTGCTGCTGACCGAAGCGAAATAATTAGCTAGACACTCTGCAATGTCAAGCCCATCTGTATAGACCTGATTGTTAATATGGAGCATGGTAACAGCATTGTTCTTCCTGTTGCGACGTTGCTTGTAGAAGAATAAGGGTTTGAATAATAATAATAATAATAATAATAATAATAATGATTTATTATAAATAGGTTTATTGACTAGTACAAATGATGAATGGATATATACAGTTGATGGACACGATTGTATGGAGGAATAGTCTTCTTACTGGTCTCTCTCTTAATGGACCCCTCAATGGATTCTTACCAGTCTCTAACTTCCCATCATCCACACAGTCTTTTATATTACCGTAAAGCTAAGTCAGCAAACAATTTAGATATCAACTAATTATGAAACCATAATATTACTATTGCTTATTCTGCAATATTTGGAAATACTAATACAAACTATTATGACCTCAATTATGTGGCGACCTTGGTTTACAACCATTTTTGTAAGTACTTGCCTGTACATCTAAGAATTATTGTGGAATTTAAAATAAATTATTTGATTATTAAAGTTGTTTTTTATACACTAACCTAACCTATACTAACCTAACCAAATTCAAATTCAAGAAAAATAGGATACAGGAGGGGTCGCACGCGGACGCTGAAGCGGACAGAGGCGGGTCTGATTGAGGTAATGCAACTAATGTAATAAAAAAATTCCGACTACAGAAAAAAGCCATAAGAATTATATGTGACTTAAATCAAAGAGTTACATGTAAACAATTTTTTATTGATTTAGAAATCATGCCTCTTCCCACAATTTATATATATATATATATATATATATATATATATATATATATATATATATTAGGGTGGACCTTAAATGGGCTGAAGTCGAATTTTAACCGGGCCGCCCCTCAAAATGGTCCCAAATTGGAAAAAAAAAAAATTGTAGTAAATTTTTTTCTGTGTAATATTAAGGTTTAAGGGTGCCGAAATGCACTTTTCTACTTTTCATTTAAATAAATTCGGATTTTTACACATTTTGGGACTTTTCGCGGCAATAGGAGGTTTCAAAAATCCACTCAGCGGTGGAATACAGTCTATAATTACCCGATAATGTGTGGTAATGATATTATTCTGAAGAGATTTAAAGATGATCAAACCATCGCTCAAAAGACTTGAAAAGCCGTTTTGGCTTAGATGATTAAAAAAAATACAAAACAATTATATAATTTCAAATCTACAATAAAATTACTAAATCAATTGTTAATTAACTGAATTAATTTTAAAAGTGTTATTATTTAAGGATTTTCACCAATTTCAAAAATGTGAGTGATTTGATGCCACATTTGTCGGCGACATACAGTGCCCTCTATCATGTTTTTGTGTTGATGTTAAATATAACCTGAAAAATAGTTATTCAAAAACAAGCATTACTCAAACGCTATTTGTGTAGTAATAAATATATATATATATATATATATATATATATATATATATATATATATATATATAAATATTATTTTATTCATTCTGCAGATGCAGTGATTCTGCACGCACCCTGTAGAATCATTAAATTCTGCAGGGTGTGTGAAAATGAGGTCAGACTGAAATTTTTTTTCATTTAATATTCAACTTTTGTATTGTAGATTTGAAAGTATATAATTGTTTTACCTCTTTTTATCACAACATCTAAGCCAAAACAGCTTTTCAAGTCTTTTGAGCAATAGTTTGATCATCTTTAAATCTCTTCAGAATAATATCAGAATCATTACCGCAAATTATCGGGTAATTATAGACTGTATTCCACCGCTGAGTGGATTTTTGAAACCTCCTATTGCCTCGAAAAGAATTAAAGTCCCAAAATGTGTAAAAATCCGAATTTATTTAAATTAAAAGTAGAAAAGTGCATTTCGGCACCCTTAATATTACGCGGAAAAAAAATTACTAGAATTTTTTTTTCCAATTTGGGACCATTTTGAGGGGCGGCCCGGTTAAAATTCGACTTCACCCCTTTTAAGGTCCACCCTAATATATATATATATATATGAACAAATCGTAGAAATTCATAAAATGAAAACCTCCTTTTCTATGAACAAATACTACCACTCCTACCATACTCGTTCAGCTACTCAGTTATGTAAGCCTAAATTTAAATCAAGTAAATCTGAAAAAAATTCTTTAAATTTTGATTTATATAAAGTTTTGCCAGAGTATAATTAAACAACTCGAAAAAACGAAATTCAAAAATATTATAAAACTGTACCTACTTGCTAAGACACTGCTTTTACACAATAGAAGAATTAAATTTTAATTATACGACACCTGGTTTCATATTTTTTTATCACTTCTCAATATACTGTTTATTAATGTAATGACGTACTATAAACATTTTTATGTAAAATAGTCAATAAATGAATTAAACTAAACTATTATATGCGGATGACATTATATGGATAGCAGACTCGCGCATAAAAATGAGTAAACTAGTAAAAATTTGGACGGAAGAAATTGAAAAGATGGGGATGGAAATAAACAAAAGCAAATTTTAATGATGCCCCGCACCCGCCTTAGTCGGCACCTATTTCAGCGTAAACCCTAAAATATTAAATGTTAACGGAATTTTTAACCAATGCTTTAGTGAATAACAATATTACTTCTTAGCGTTATATATTTATATGCTAAAAATTAACGTATTTTTAGTGAATAGACGCTAATATATGTAATGATGTAAGTACATTTTAACTAGATGTTCGTTCTTAATATGCAAATGTTATTTTGTCATGGAGTGTGTAAACAAAGTATTTCGAAAAATATCGATATTAGGCAAAATAGATTTCTTTATTAATGGTAATGAAATACTTGTACCTCACAAGTCAAATTTCATATTCTTTTAAAGTATGACATAAAAGTAATAAAAAGACATCAGTAACATTTCAATTTCTGAGTACTGTTGACAACTAGATAAAAGCATGTCATTTAATAATTCAACAAAGTGAAAGACTTAACGCTCATATAAAACGTAAATCAATTGTTACCTTCGCAAAAATGCAACCTTTAACTGTAAACATCCGCTTACTGAAAGCACTAGCCATGTGGCCGGAGGAAGGAACCTCAAAGATTATATTTTATTTAAAACATATTTTGATTCTTTCAACTACATTGCCGAGTGCATTTACTTCAGTTTTAGGAGTAGTCAAGCAATTTCAACATTTGGAAGATATCACGATTTTAATTGATTTACTGATAGGACTTTGCGCGTTATCAGCATGTATCTATATGTGCGAATGTTTGGTAAGATCCGTACAGAAGGTAAAAGATTTGAGTGATGAAATTTCTAACTTTGGAATTCAATTTAACGCACAAGAAGTACTAGACGATACTGAACGTAAAATTCAACTATTCACAAAGGTAAAGTATTACGACTCATAACCATTTACTATAAATAATCAAATATTAATTTAAATGTACATTTCATTAAAAATAACCATAATCACAATAAAAGTCATAAACATAAGTTATCTGACATATGCATTTAAAAATAATATTGTGGGTAATATTCGCTTTACATTACTTTATAAATTCGCCAAATATGTATACAGGTGTCCGGATTTCAAGGCGACCATTGAGATCTCGAAAACTGTAAGAGATACGACTTCGGTTGTTCGGTTAAATGAGATAACTGGTGCGCATTTGGGGGGGGGGGGGGATCTAGACAGGGTTACCAGACGTCCTCTTTTCACCGTACAAGTCCTTTTTTTGGGGGTAAAGGTCCGGTTCCGATACCTTTTTTTCATTTTCAATGCATTTGTCCCCCTTTCCTCAAAATTTATTATATATTAAAATTTTATATTTGATATTCAAATATTAAAAATATATGAATTTTTTTACTACTCCTGTTCTCAACCATAACATTGAAAGGGTGTTTTCACCAGTGGCGGCTTGTCAAGGTAGGCAGGTGCCTCACCAGAAAAGAAATAAAGCTGCAAGTAAAGTAGTATGTAAATTAAATTTTAACTTATTCCGTTAATGCTTGTCTTTATAAATATCAAAAGAATAATTTAAGCTATGACCATAACTAATATGTAATGCAGTTCACCTAATTTGCACCCTATAAAGTGCTTCTCGGAATGGATAGTATAACTGCCTAATGTTTTTGATAAAGCATTCATTCCGGTAAGAAATACGTGCGCTAGACAAAGAGCTGTTTGAGGCACTTCTTCAAATGCTAAATGCAATGAGTGCATAAAGGATAAAAGATAGTCGCTTTACCTTCCACGCGACCCTATAGAGGCCGTTACCATACCTGAATACAATAAACATCACGTACTGATAAATTTTGTAAGTAGGTTCACGACATTACTGCATATTTTTGCAAGCAAGTTTAAATAATATTAGCTGCAAATTGCATTTGACAATAAACAAACATAATATACACTACGATAAACAAATATTAACACTAATTTACAGACTAAGAATATTATAAGACAATTAAACACTAAGATTATTTATTTAAACAATTAACACTACTCTTTATATCACTAATTACATTTATTTATGTTCACTTGTCGACTGTTGTTTATATCACAAACTATTCACGACACTTATTTATATCAGACTTCTTTACTCGTTGCTACTACATTACAGAATATGTTCGCTGGCTTTGGCGACGGGTTATATACCTGGCGGATTATTTCTAGAACCTCCTGGAGAACTTCTAGAGGTAAACAACATGACACAATAGATTAGTCACCGCGACACGTTTGAGCGCGTCTGTAAAGCGCGCCACAGTGGAGCCTGGAATGGCGCGGCGGCGGCGACGGCTACGTTACACTGCCCCCTCCTTAAGACTGTTTCGTCCCGGAACAGTCCGTGGTGACGAAACCTGCATGTACTACCCTTGGTGCATTTCGAATTCTTAAAGAAGTGACAGTCCATGGTCCGCTCGACTTCTTCTTTCTGTCCATTAGGGTTAAAGCTGCAGACGAGAATTTCAACGCCGGTGAAACGGAAGAGGATCTCTAACATGTTCCTTACAATCCTCCAATCCAAACCGTCTAGACCACAACCTAACTTCGGTACCGCTAGCTTCAAAATGTTATTCTCCAGTACATGATCCCTCAAATCGCACAGCGAGTTCCATTGGCTTTGATACGACGGCTTCTGGTACGAGGGTGGTTTTGTAACAAGGTAGTAGATGTACCGCTGGTGGTCTGAATTTCTATCTCTCAGTCGTAGCATTTTCCCAACAGATGGACGTTGGTTGGCCAGTTCTTGTAGTCGTCCATATTTCGCCTTAAAGACTGAGGCTATGCCGCGGGACATCTTTAAGTCTTCTGATACGCAGTGGCCGAGGGAATACTCTGAAGACACGGTGAACACATCTCGGTGTTCTTCTTTTGTCACGCCGTACCGCGCCTTGCGCCCAAAGGAGTAGTTCTCCATGAAATCTTCAAAAGTCGGTTCTTGAGCTATGATCCGACGAACTGTTGCTCCATTATGGTTTTCGTGGTTGTCTCCGGCAAAAGGGGCTAGCCGATTAAAGTGTACCACTCTCGGCTTCCCGGTAGGTCGTTTCTTAATTCTATATACCACGTCGTTTATTCTTTTGACTACCTCATAGGGGTCCTCCCAATTCTTTTGTAGCTTTGGTGATAACCCGCGGCGCCTTTGTGGGTTCTAAAGCCACACTAAATCCCCAGGTTGATATCCACCTTTTTCGGCTTTGATGTCATACCGGTCCTTCATTCGGTCGCTGGCAGTTTGAATGTTCGTACGGACTTGTTCATGAATGTCATCCATTCTTCTCCGTAAGCCCGTAACGTAGTCTTCTCCGGCCAGGTATTCTCCAGGTTTGCTGCCGAACACCAAGTCGCATGGTAAACGCAACTCACGTCCGAATAAGATGTTCGCAGGAGTTTGCTCTGTAGTTTCATGCACGGATGAACGATAAGCCATCAGGAACAGATGATAATGTCGGTCCCAGTCTCTTTGGTGGTTGGAAACTACCTTCGACAAATATCGGTTGATCGTTCTGTTCATTCGTTCAACCATGCCATCGGACTGCGGATGTAATGTAGTTGTCCTTGTTTTATTAATTCCTAATATCTTACAGATATTTTGGAAAACGGCAGACTCGAAATTTCTTCCCTGGTCGGAGTGAAGTTCACGTGGTACCCCGAATCGGCATATACATTCTTTAACTAAAGTTTCAGCGTCCGGGTGGCTTCTTGATTGGGCAATGGATAGGCTTCAACCCACTTGGTGAAGTAGTCCATGACAACCACGATATATTTATTTCCGTCGTCACTTTCTGGGAATGGTCCGGCCACATCAATCGCAATGCGCTCAAATAGACTGCCAACGTTGTATTGACGAATTGGAGCTTTTCGTCGTCTATGAGAGCCGTTGCTTCCAGCGCAAACCACACATTTCTTGCACCAGTCTTTAGCATCTTCAGTAAAGTTAACCCAGTAAAACCGCTGGCGCAATCTTTCTAGAGTTTTAGTGACTCCAAAATGGCCTCCAGATCCGTCATGGATCTCTTTCAACACGTCTGGTATTCTACTCTTAGGAATGACCAACTGAGCTTTCTTCTCAGTTCCATCAGCATTCTCTACCACACGCTTCAACAGGCCCTCCTCAATCACCATGGAGTCCCATTGCGCCCAGTACGCTTTCACATCCTGTGAGTGTGGTGCAACGTCTTCCCATTTTGGTTTGCATTCTTCTGTTTTCCATTCCAATATAATTTTCAAATTTGGGTGATTTTCTTGGTCTTCGCGTAGTCCATCGGGCTGCCAATTATCATCGACTACTATTGTCCTGGCGACGGTAAACTGTTTCTCTTCAAGTCGACTACAATGCTTGCAGTCATCTTGGCAAGGCCTTCTGGACAATGCATCGGCATTACTATGGCTGGTACCTATCCTGTGTTCGATTTTGAAATCGTATTCCTGTAGTCTTTCAATCCATCTAGCCACCTGACCTTCAGGATTCTTGAATTGTAGCAGCCATTTTAAAGCAGCATGGTCAGTTCTAATTAAAAAATTCTTCCGTACAAATATTCGTAGAAATGTTCCACGGATTTCACGACTGCCAAGAGTTCTTTTCTGGTCATACAGTAATTCCTTTCTGGTTTTGACAAGGTCTTACTAAAGTAGGCAATAACCTTCTCATGCCCATCTTGTATCTGGGAAAGAACGCCACCAATTCCGACGTTGCTGGCATCTGTGTCTAGTATGAATTCTCCTTCAGGTAAAGGATAACTCAAGACGGCTGCGCTTGTCAAAGCATGTTTTAGTTCTTTAAATGCAACTGTACAGTCCATTTTCCAGATAAATCTTCTTCCTTCTTCAGTAAGCCTTGTCAGTGGATTGACTATGTTGGCAAATCCAGGTACATATCGTCGATAATGGGTACACAAACCAAGGAAACTTCTAAGTTCATGTTTGTCCCTAGGTGCTGGCCAATCTCTCCCAGCCTTTATCTTCTCCTGGTCAACTGCAATACCCTTACCGGAAACCACGTGTCCAAGGTAATGAACTTCTCTTTGAAACAGGTGACATCTCTTCGGGCTAAGTTTCAGGTTAGCCTTCCTCAATCTCTGGAAAACCTCTTCCAAATTCTTCATGTGGTCCTCGAATGTCTTACCTACCACAATAATATCGTCGAGGTACACTAAACAGGTTTTCCAAGATAGCCCGGCCAATACTGTTTCCATGAGTCGTTCAAACGTTGCAGGAGCATTGCAGAGCCCAAACGGCATTACGGTAAATTGCCAGAGTCCTGTACCAATGGTGAAGGCTGTCTTCTCCTTGTCCTTTGGATCCAAATCTACTTGCCAGTAGCCGCTCTTTAGATCCAAAGTGGAGAAAATCTTTGAGACAGCCAAAGTGTCTAAGGTGTCGTCTATTCGAGGTAGCGGGTAGCTATCCTTCTTCGTCACGTTGTTAAGTTGACGATAATCGACACAAAATCGTGTAGAGCCATCCTTATTCTTCACTAACACCACTGGTGAAGCCCATGGACTGCTTGAAGATTCAATCACACCTTCCATCTTCATGTCCTCGAATATTCTTTCCGCTTCCTCACGCTTCGCCAGTGGTAGTCTTCTTGCTGGTTGAAGGATGGGTCTTGCGTCTCCGGTGTCTATTTTATGATGAACTATATTAGTTCTCCCTTTGGGTTTCTCATCAAATTGGAACACATCTTTAAAATTTCCAATTAGATTCTTTGCCTTTGTTCTCTGTTCGGCGGTCAATTCTTCAAACGATGTTGTCAATTGATTAATTAACATGTCCGGAACTTTCTGAGATGTGTTCCCTTTGGCCTTTACTGTTCGGATAATCGAGGATACTGTCATGCATTCTCCTACAATTGTTCCTCTCTTCAGAACAACAGGATAAAAATTGACGTTCATTATTCGAACTGGAATTACCTGGCTGGCTTTGACCAGAGATTATCCAACAACAACTCCAGTGCCAGTTTTGGCATCATCATTCTTGGGGTCCAGCATAACAATACTTCCCACACAGAAACTACCATCTAAATGCGCTTCCAGGATAGTTTTACTTCGTTCTGGGAGAGTAACGTCTTCGGCCATTAGTACGCGCACAGTTTTGTCGTCCCGTGGGTTTAATACGAGTTCTTCTTCATTGACCATCATCACTCCCTTCTTCAGGTCAAGTTTAAATCCGTGCTTTGTCATTGCGTCCATCCCAAGTATTAATTCATCTTCAACTTCAGCTACCAGCGCACGATGTTTGAATGAGGTTTTTCCGATAGTGATGGTGACATCTACTTCTCCTAATGCGGTAGCTTGTTCTCCCGTTGCTGTGCTTAATCGCCACTTAGTTGGTTGAAGATGCGTCTTGCCAGTTTTCCTTATCAAGTCGGGTCTGATTATAGTTTTTGTAGCACCCGTATCCAGTAGCATTTTCAATGGCCTTCCGTTAATAGAGCCATCCACATAGATGCTATTAGCTTTATGATGAAGAGATGCGACATAACTGATGGATTGTGGAGCTACTAGATTACGGGTCGACAGTTGCCCCTTCGCATCAACCCGATTTAGTTTTCCGACTCCTTTTCTTCCTTTGTCGATTCCGCCTTCTTTTGCATTTTTCTGCAAAGTCTTCGCGGATGACCCAGTTCACCGCAGTTCCAACAGCGGAGTTTCTTTCTTCCAGCAAACATTTCGTTTTCAATTCGCCGTAACCTCTCATCTAGATCTTCAGTGTTTTCATTTCTCTCAGCATCCATATTTCGCACTCGCGATTGGTTACGTGAAGCTTGTTTGGCAGCTTCATGCTCCAATGCATATGAGAGTGCGTCAATTAAAGTTTTTGGACGGGCCAATCGCAGTGCTTGTTGAGTTTCGCTGTCTCGAATTCCGTAGATAAATGATTGAGTGCCCAAGCACTCCAAAACGCTGTCAGGAGCTGTAGGATGTGCGAGATGAACTAAACGAGCTACGTCAACTTCAAATTCTTGAAGGCTTTCTTTTGAACTCTGATACCGGTTCCTCAGTTGCGTCTGGTACACCTGCTCTAGATGCGCATTTCCATACCGCATATCCAATCGTTTGACTAGCTGGCCGTAGTCTTCTTGTTCTTCTTCTTTCAGCGTTTGCAGGATGTCAATAGCTTCTCCGCACAACGAGACAGTCAACGCCGTAGCCTTCTCCTCGGACGTCCAATTATTCGCTTTTGCGGCCGCTTCAAATTGTTTTAAATAATTCGGCCACGAAGACTTCCCATCAAATTCCGGTGTCTTTATGTGCATTTTTGAAGTAGTTTCAGATTTTACTACTTTCCTGTCTTCTACTACACCCACCTTTGCTACATCGGAATTCGACATTGACGTTGATGTAATTTTAGTGAATTTTTCCTGTATTTCTTCAATCTTCTTGTCATACTCATCTTTTAAATTCTTTAGGTCTTCTTCGGTTTTTCTAGAATTCTCCTCTAATTTTTCTTCTAAACTTCTAAAATTATCCTCTAATTTTTGTTCTAATGCTCTAGAGTTTTCATCTAATTTTTGTTCTAATGTTCCTGTCAATTCTTCTTTCAATGTTCTACAATTTTCTTCCGCCTTTCTAGAATTTTCTTCCAATTTATTTTCTAATATTCAAGAATTTTCATCTAATTTTTCTGTCAATTCTCCTTTTAATATTCGAGAATTTTCTGCCATAAGATTTAATTCTTCTTTTAATTTACCAAATTCGGATAGGTCAAATAAGTAATCGTCAGCATTTTCACCAGCAGCGATTAATGCTTGCCGCAGACGATATTGTAGAACGCTTTTCAGTCCTGTCGTATCTAATTCTCGTTCTTCCAGTTCTCTCTTGAGATCACTTACTTTTAATTCATTTAATTTTATTTGTTTAGTCGCCATTTTATTTATTTTTATTTATTTACACTTCACAGTTTAACTACCCCCACACCTGACACCAATTGTAACGTTTTTATTTATATGGGTGAAGTGTAAAACACAGACAAATATTATTAACTAAATGAATACGTTTATTAAACGATATATAAATATTAAAAAGATAATTAAATGTTTATAAAAGTAACTAACACTACGATAAACAAATATTAACACTAATTTACAGACTAAGAATATTAAAAGGCAATTAAACACTAAGATTATTTATTTAAACAATTAACACTACTCTTTATATCACTAATTACATTTATTTATGGTCACTTGTCGACTGTTGTTTATATCACCAACTATTCACGACACTTATTTATATCAGACTTCTTTACTCGTTGCTACTACATTACAGAATGTGTTCGCTGGCTTTGGCGACGGGTTATATACCTGGCAGATTATTTCTAGAACCTCCTGGAGAACTTCTAGAGGTAAACAACATGACACAATAGATTAATCACCGCGACACGTTTGAGCGCGTCTGTAAAGCGCGCCACAGTGACGCCTGGAATGGAGCGGCGGTGGCGACGGCTACGTTACAATAAGATAACCTGTCTTGTCTAGCATTTTTATTATAATAGGCTCTGGTTTGCGACTGATACGTATAGCAGCAAATATTTAATTGTTTTATTTTTTTCGTTTTTTTTTATAGTAGGTTACCCACGTAGTGTTTTTGTAATTTAAATCTTAGTTGAAAACAAAAACAAATAATGGCTTCGACTTCAACTTTAAAAGAATTGAGTGACAATATAAGAAATTCTGAAGATTATTAATTTTTTAATTAACAAAAATCCATTTAATCAACTGTCTTATGAAGATAAACTATTTGTCAAAGAATTTCCTAAAATGTTCTGTGATCTGGCAATTTATTTTTGTACATGGGAGGGGAAAAATATGCATTTGCACATCCCTTGAAAAAATCTATTAATTATAAGGCATTTGACCTTGAATGAAAAAAAAATCTGGATACCTTGCCTCACCAAAGTTTTAGTGCACGAGCCGCCACTGGTTTTCACTAATGAATATTCAGCGGACATAGATGAAAGAAATAGATTAAATATTCAATTTAATTATAAACAATTTTCATGTAAAGATTTTTATATTGTTTCATTGATTAATAAGACGAATCTAAAAAAATTGGGTGATCAGAGAAATATATATAAACTTAAAACTATCAAAATATTTTATTCGTCCGCCAAAATGATGGATTGGCGTCATTATATATCAAATGACACTAAATTGACCCCTGTAGTACACTCTCCACGCCAACATTGAGTGCCCGTAAGGTGACGCCTGGTAAACGCCCGCACGGTACAAATATTTCATCATTATCGATATCTGTATACAATGCAGATTGACACCCAGGAATGGGTAATATGCTGTGATGATATATTTATTTATTTTATTTTTTTATAGTGTTAATTAATTGTGATATGTTTTGTGAATTTAGTTAATTAATCAGTAAAGTTTTTTCTCCCAAGAGCTGTTTTGTAACTGCACCTATCTAAGCACATATTTTTATGCCAATATCTATAGTATTTGTGCTAATAAAATGGCATAAAATTCGTACACGCCCCTTTTTTCGAAAAAAAAATATATATTGCCTCCGGCGGTTTTGGCCTCGCTTTGCTCGGGCATCCTCTTTTTCGACTATTCAATTATGGTAACTCTACTTCTAGATGCGCTTTTGTTTTGCCAAAAACTCTCATAGACTACTAAAGTTCACCCAATTTCTATTGGCGGATGATGATTGGATGTGCAGTAGCACGCTACAGACAGTAGTGGGGGTAATTCAGTCAGAGACATATTTCTGTTTGTTGTTTGTCCTGTGTGTCGACTAGCTTAGCACTTGGCAACAGCCTGAGTATCAAATCATGGAGTTTAAAAGTAAAGTGCGCAATGTTTGTTTTGCAGTTTCCTTAACACTGCGTAGAGCATTCGGCCAAGTGCACTCAGGCACGGATACAAAAGAGGGGGGGGGGGGCGTAATGGGGTAATACCGCCCATGAGATTCCGGCTTATTTAATTGTACAAATCACATAAGTAATAATAAAGAGTATTTGGATATAAAAAGATAAAATAAATTTAATTTACAAAAATGACGCAACCTCAACCTCGAAACAATTTATGTGATTTTAGGCGATTTTGTGTATTTAATAACACTTTTAGTGTGAATGTATGAACATTGTTCGTGTTTAAATATTGAACTAATCACTGAGCCATTGTTTGTTCAAATTTCAAATTTTCCGCTTTTTATTCAGACATCAATAATTCAAAGAAATAACTAACTAGCTACGCTTGCTCTCACTTCTCTCTATATTATTTATTATTTAAATGTGTACATGATGGTACATGAAACAAGAATTATAAAATATATTCTTAATATTAGAAGGCGCGTTTACCGTAATACATATGGGTATTGTAGTTGTCTTGTAGTTCAAAGTTTTAAGTTTTCTGCCTTTGTCGCGGCTTTAATGTCCTTATTCTTTTTTGTTCATACGTAAATAATATGGTGAAAGAATTGTAATCAAATTATTTTTGATTTATTTCTTTACATAAAAAGGCGTTAAACCTGCAACTTAATATACATGACCTTGAACTAAATAATAATAATTAACCAATAAGTAAATTGTTATTATTTGTCTCAAGCGATTGCATCCATCGGGCTACGCCCTCAGGATTCAATCTTCGATCTCGACAAATAATGACGAACTTTACTCCCTTGATATATAATCTACTATTATATACAACCGATAAATAATGTTAACTTTATTCTTATAAAAATCAGTATTCATGTGCTCATTATTTATTGAGGGAAATAAAAATGACTAGTACTCCCTAGAGAAATGAAGTGATTCATTCAGGGCCATTGGTAATACCACCTACGAAGAATTATTTTTCTTAGTGTTCAATGAACCAATCTGAATATTTCTAATACAATAAAAAATATGAAAAAAATATACATTTCAAAATGACATATCTTCATCACCATCGCAATACATTGCAATGTTAACCTAATTTAATGTAAATTATTTAGCTTGGGTTTATGAAACGAAATTATAAAAAATCTTTTATGTAATATATTAATCGTAGATAAAGCATAGTATACGACTAGTTATAATGCCTATTATTACCACGAATAATTACAACCCCTGCTCACTTCATTCGCTCGTTGCAAACTTCATCCTCGGTATTAAGACAATCCATTATAGCGTCGTTGTATACACTATTGGATAACTAATTTCATTTACTTATTAAATTAGTATAAATGTACCTATAGGCTGTTCCTTTTGAAAATTAAAAGGTACTATCAATTACTAGAAAACTTGAAGGTACTACTACTAACTACTTCCGAAATTATGTAAAGGAAGTAACAAACTACAAATAAAATAAATAAATTAATATATCATCACGGCAAATTACCCATTACTGGGTGTGCCAATCTGATCTATAACAAATTATAATTTCTATTGTATAATAGAAATCGCTCAAAGTAATTCTAAACCAGATATTTGTTAGTTACAAAATCGGTTAATTTGACAAAGTTGCCTCATTAGGACATTTTAGTAGTATATCGTTATTTAAAAAAAACGCTTAGATCACTCAATATAGACAACAATGTAAATTTTGCAGTTTTTATTTTTAGGGCAGTTCTCCATGCTCTTTCCAATGACGATGCTCAATTTTTTATCAGTGTTAGATTTCGAGTTAAAATTGTTATATGTACGGTATATTGGAAAGTTACTACATTGAAAAGAGATTTTTTTATCTGTTTTACTTTCAGCAAAACATAAATATTAAAATCGGATTATTTTATAATTCTGTCTGTGGTCTAATAATAAGGTACATCCCGATTCCGCTACAAATCAAGATAGAAGTAGTAGTATTAAAAAAAAGTGTAAATAAAAAATATCACTAGATATTAAAATTTTAATTTATTTGTTTCATTTCCTATGGAACTCTAAAAACAGCCTGAAGAGGGAAATTTTTGCATCGCAACTCAAACTCCAATAATAATAATAATTATAAAGATTGAGCATTACCATTAAAAAGAACATGAAAAGTTTCCCTAAAGAAGTGCAAACAAAAATTCTATAATTATTTCCCACTTAGATGCAAAGCTGCACAGTAATTACATAATTACTTTTGGTAATTAATTACAAATTAAATTACTTTTTCCCACGAAATAATTTGTAATTACAAGCCCAGTCTGCACTCTATAATAATAATAATTTAAGCGTGACCCTCGTATTAGACGTAGCAACTTACTAATATGTATGTTACAGGTAATCATTGTATACGGTATCATTGGAAATATTTGTTACGGAATTTTCCCTCTTTTTACTATAAATAAATGTGAGGAATTGCGTAATTTACCCGCAATTTACAATAAACATGATCCCTGTGGATTTGTTATCCATTGTTGGTACCCTATGGACGTATCAGAATTTCCATTATTTTACCTTGCGTTTTTCATACAAATATATACTTGTAATATTTCATCTGTCCTAGTGCTAGCAATAACTATGTTGCTTGTTGGATTGCTAATGTACGCTGTAGCATTATTAAAACATTGCGGAGAATACATTTATAATTGTTGTGAAGTAGAGACTCCTGAGGAAATGGACAAAAATGTTAAATTTTGTATCAGATATCACACCGCAATAATCTTGTAAGTACATTTTAGTAATATTAAAATGATTGAGATTATTTTTGATATACGCTAACTAATTAGATATACCCCACACCATAATTCTGTCATCGCCGTATTTAAATGTTGTTTTTAAATTTTCAAATTCTAATTTTGTGTGTAATGTAGGTAGGTACGTATAGGATAGCAACCAAAAAGTTTAAAGAAAACCTAACAACTAATTAAAAGTTAATATATATATATAAACAACACTTAAAACAGAGGTGTAATCAATGCGAAAATTAGCTATTATTGCAAGAATCATGAATAGCATACTTTAATATCAAATTTAAAGAAAAGCGTCTTCATGTTCTGATCCTTTGAATGTTTTTGTGAACGAGTCAAGTTGTTAAAGTACTCCATACACTTTGTTTAACTACTAAGTACTGTGGTCATCCTTCGTAGTGATGTTCCAACAAGCTGAGAGTATCTCGCATCGGCAGTGGCTTATTAACGCAGAAGCCTAAGACGCCCGGGCTTCTGGCGCAAAACTTTACAGGGGCACAAAATCTCTACGAATCCAGTTGTATTTTAGAGCTGCGAGGAGCTAAAACAAACAAGCACCGAAACGTATCCACGGGGGCGCAAAAATTCTACTGGTTCTGGCGGCAAACTACGAGTACGCCACTACGCATCGCATCGGAGATGTAGTTTGAAACATTATCGCCGTAAGTAGGATATTTTTCGGCTCCAACTTCTTCTGAACATAGCTGGCTATTCCGTTTATTATTTCGCAAGGTTGGAACAGTACTAATTTAACTTCATTCTTTTGGTGTTCATGTCCTTTACAGTCATATGCAATAATACCCGAGACAGTGTCATTAGGATAGAAATACGATTGCTTCGGCAATCATGGGTTTACCTAAAAATAAATCAGCAGTAACATTCTCTAATTTATTTAAACTATGTAACGTTATTATTTTGTCTCCTAATCATTCTGTGTTTCATTCTGCATTTCGAATCATTTTCATTCACTTATTTTCTTCATAACCTGGAATTTTGTTATTTTCATTTCCATTCCGTGTTGTTGTAACCCAAGTTGTACCTACCTTGTTCACCTTTCTCCCTAGTCTATTCATTCCCTTTTCCCTATCGTATATTTTCACTTTTCACCCACGTTTCACTTGTTTATTTTTTTATCTGTCAACCCTTCTTGCTGTCATTTCAAGGTTCTTTGACGCGTTCGCGTTACTCACTTGCCGTGATAAATTCTATATTCCCACTATTTAGGCTGCCCTGTCGAACTTGTCATTATTGTGTGCTACACTACCCTAGCGATTTTTTACCTTCCGTCACCTTTAGGTAAGGAAGGTATTGTCTTTGGTCAAAAAATTCAATGATGAGTTTTTACTGAATAAGCACGTTTTAGGGTCCATATAATACGATTTTACCATTTTTACGATGATGTCTGTATGTATGTGTGTCTGTGTGTCTGTGTGTCCGTGTGTCTGTGTGTGTGTGACAAAAGTTCCGGAACCAATAACTTCAATACCACGATTCCAAAAATTATATTTTTTTCGTATTCCTCTAGTTTACATCCAGAAGAACAACTGATTAGATTTTGGTTATAATTGGTCAACCGGAAGTAGTCTCATTTGAAGATTTAACAGTTAAATTTGATTTATTGACATTTAACGTTATTATAACTTAAAGAATATATTATTCTCTATACGATTTGATTACAATTTATACTTCATATTCAATAGATACAGAGTTAAAGAATTTAAAAAAAAAAAAATTATAATTCAGCCAGCTATGCCAAACTTGGGAACTAGTAATATATTCATATAATTCAAATTGACAGATGTCAGTATCAATAAAAAGTAAATTAATGTGGCAGATATGAGGATGTTGAAGTAGATATTGGGGAATACACGGAAAGATACGGTAAGAAAATAACTCTAATGTTACAAGTTTTTAGAAAGATACAAGAAAGACGATTACATTGGTTTGAACATGTCATGAGGAGAAATGAAGAATGATATTGGAACAAGAATGAATAGTTTAGTAATAGGACGTTAAAGAAACAGAGGAAGACCAAAGATAAGATGGAAGGACTGTATTGCGGAAGTCTTGAGCGAAAAGGAACTGAATGAGAACGACATGCAAAAATAGCGACCCCTAAGTCAAGTGCAATTTGAATAGTTTGTTTATGAAATACATAATTTTACTGGAAATTTAGAATCTTTTGTAAGAAAAATTATGGAATTTATACATTATACACGAAAATGACGGAAGGTATTGTGCTGGCCACAACAGATTTTTTTCTTTTGAATTTGATAAGTTTGCCATCTCTCATACTAGTATTAAAATTCCATAATTAAACTGACTTAAGACAAGTGCATTCTGCATTGCAAGGTTCTTTTTTTAAAAGCAACGGTTGAAGAATTAAGACGTATGTGATCAGCTTATAAGTAAAATTTTGAGTAAATTTGTGTTGGAGCTTTAAGCACTCTGTATTTAGAGGATTTTGATCTACATTAGTCATTATTTGAGAAAATTGGATTTCTCGCAGGATTTTCCTGGATTTTATAATTCTTCACGATTTTTAATACACTAAGCCGCATTACATAAAAGGTAAATAATTAATTAATTGCAATTCTACCGTTTGTATTATTTCACTCATTTTATTACTTGCTATAAATCATTGTAAAGTTAAAATATAGTAGAAAACTAGTGGCCATTTTGAATTGGGTAGATGGACCATGTGCTGACAATGTTCTTTCTTTTTAGGCTTTTTATTTTTATCTTTCGTTTTTCTTCCCGTTTGTCTTACGTTTCCGTTGTTCCGTCTTCTATACGTTTTTGCGTATCCCCGTTTATTGGGTTTTCTGGAACGTTTATGGGATACGGAGATTAATTTACGAGTTTATCGTCTGGAGTCATCACGGTCGTATTGGACGATCATCACGAGACATCACTATCATCATTGTTGTATCCTGGTGTCGTGTTGGAGAGGAGTTCATTATTGGCGCGCCAAGCCCCGAGACGAAGCCGCTGCCATTTTAGTCGTGTCGCCTGGAATCCATTCCCTCCCCTCACCACTGGAACAGATAAGCAACAGATTCATTTTTTTTCTGTATTGGTTTTATTACCACATATGTATTTTGTGTGTATCTTATCGTATGTTCTATTGTATTCACCTTCAGTGATTTATTTTTATTGTATATGTATTGTGGACCATATATCTGAGTAGTATAAGAGGTATACGCTGGCTCCCGCGAGGCCATTTTGGGAATTATTATATTGGATTGATATCTCGTCCACGGAAAGGTATTAAGGGCTCGTCTTGCGAAACATTGAGCGTATTTACCGTCACTTTCTGCGCCGCGACGTATTTGATGCACCAACTGCGATCCCCACTGTTTGCGCTAGCATTAAAAGGACGCACTGCAACCAACGAACCATACCCTTCTGCGACGAACTGCCCCTCAGGCTAATGTACTGTCGGCCTGCAGCCAACACTCGCGCGAGACTGCTGCCGTACCCCACGATTACACCACTATTTTGTACTGACATTAAGGCTCAATTAGTTTCCACATTTACTGTAAAATTAGCGATTGTTCTTGCCTTCTCGTTCCCCCGCATTCTCATTCCTGAGGGCTTGTCTCTCAGCCGTCTGAGGCTCTGTTATCCGAGTGACTGGCGCCCTTTCCACCCTTATTTTTCAGCGACGTCGGATCCCCCCGTCTCCACTGTTAGCTGGCTGGAGCCCAAACCCGCTCAGGAAGCACCCCTGGGCCAACGTTTGGTTTTTATAACCCTAAGGGCTAGGGTGGCCCTTTGGTTGCGTTATAACTAACAATATTAGGATTAACCCAATGCTGAGGCCATGTATATCTAAAACTTCCCGTTCATTATTTGTAACCGAATTTTGCGAAGAGGAAGAAGAGGTAGGCATGTTGAAAGCGCGTCGTCGGCCATGTTGTGTGTTAGCCGAAACGTCTTTATAAAAAGTGTGAATAAAGTGATATTTTCTATAATTATTACGATTTATATTTGCCATCCTTGACCACCTCCTACAGAATACAGAAGTGGGATGGACAGGAAAACATTTGTGACCAATATTTTGAACTGTGACCCGTGAAATTGTGAAATATTGAGAAAAAAAACGTGAACTCGTAGAACAGTGAAACAGAAACATTGAAAACGTGAAAATGAGTGAAAACGATAATGCGAATCCAGAAAATGTTCTTAGAAGTCAGGATAGTGATAATGATAACCATATCCAAGGACAACAAGCTATTGTATTTAGTCTTGAAGCAATGCAAGCTATCATTGCTAGTGCTGTAAGTGCTGCTTTGTCTACTTTAAATTTGCATACTGTCCCACAACAGCAGCAGCAGCCACAAACACGGATTGTTGACGTAAGTGACCAAATTCCGCATTTCGGTGGAACCAGTGACGAAGATGTTGAAAATTGGTTAAAACGAATTGATATATTGCAAAAAAAGCCATAAGATAAGTGAAACTACAATTGCACTATTAGCCACGAATAAGCTCATAAATCGCGCAAAAGAATGGTACGATTCTCAAGCGGAATTAGCTGAAATGCCTTGGGAAGGGCTGAAGAAGAAGTTGAAAACAAATTTCAAATCGGTGATAGATTGCTTAACATTGTTCGATAACATGCAAGGCAGAAAGTGGCAACGCACAGAGAAAATCGATGAATATTTTCACGACAAGTTGATGATGTTAAATAAGCTGAATGTCACGACAGAAGATGCGATTCTACATATTATTCGAGGCATTGAACACACTGTCTTGAGAATTCAGTTAAAAGTCAAAATTTTAAAACGACTGAATAATTGTTCACTGCTATGAAGTCGTATGCAGACGAATTGGCACAACCAAGTTCATCTGGGGATGCAAAAGGCACGAAGAAGCCCGAGAAGTCTGCTCAGAAGTTTGAGAAGCGACCTGCAAGCCGAAATGTCGACACAACGCAAATCAGATGTTACAACTGCAACCAAATGGGACATTATTCCACCAGCTGCCCTCAGGAGGAACGAACCAAGAGTGCATGTTTCAACTGCAATGATCCTGGACATCAACTAAGAGATTGATTGCCCAACGAGGAAAACCACAACGAGAAAAACCAACAACTTAGCAGCGGGTGCAATGAAGCATGTGAGCACCATTAAAACGAAAATCCATGCTCATGAATTTCTTGCACTTATTGACAGTGGGTGGACAACCAACATTGTTCGTGAAACGGTGCCCAAATTGTTGAACATTTCGGTAAAACCAAACCATGAAGTTTATACGGGGTTGGGTAACAGCAGCATTCGGAGCTGTGGACAATTTCAGGTGACAATGTTTATTGAGAACGACTCGTATGATCTTTGTTTTTCAGTTGTGCCTGACTCAGCAGTCCCTCACGATGTAATCATTGGTGGGCCCTTCTTTAGTATGGCCACAGTGACTTTTGGACCAAGTGGAATGCAGATTAAGAAGTTAAACCCGGAACCTAAACCAGAAGCGAGGGGTGAGATTTTCAATATTTAAGTAGAACCAACACAGTGGTGCGTACCACAAATAAATGCAGAGCTGCGGCCGGAAGACTGCAATCGTCTAGACCAGCTATTGCACAAATATGAGGAAGACCTGAAAACCCCAGAACCAACCGTTACAGCCGAAGCGAGCATCATGCTTAGTGAGCAGAAGGAAATCGTACACCGACCCAAACGACTTGCCATCGCAGAGCAACAGCAAGTAAGGCAAATTGTTGAGGATTTGCTCGAAGAAGGTATAATTCGACCTAGTAACTCGCCATATTGTAGTCCTGTTATAATTGCAAGAAAAAAATCAGGTGATTTACGAATGTGTGTAGATTATCGTGCCCTCAATTCGATAACTGTAAGAGAAAGATACCCTTTGCCTATAATCGAAGATGTTCTCGATAATTTGTCTGGTAGAAAATATTTCACTTTACTAGATCTCAAAAATGGGTTTCACCACATAAAGATGGCAAAAGACTCTATAAAATACACTTCGTTTATTTTACCTTTTGGTCAGTACGAATATTTTGTAAATAATGGGTTGTTATTCAGAAAAAATAAAAACAATTCTTTGTTAGTTGTGCCAAATCATATGCGTAGAGCTGTAGTTTCAGAATATCATGACAATAACGCTCATGTCGGCTATGAGAAAGTAATAGCTGCTATCAGACAATATTATTGGTTCAAAAACATGGCGAAATATGTAAAACAACATATCAAAAATTGTTTAATTTGTGTACAATACAATGACAAGCACAGGCGTGAAGGTTTGCTTCATATTTATGAAAAGGGTGACATTCCATTTAAAATCTTACATTTGGATCATTTCGGTCCATTAAGTCGAACCACTCGAGGAAATAAATATGTGCTCGTTATTGTTGACGCTTTTACCAAATTTGTATTTTTAAAACCAGTAAAACAAACAGACACTAAAAGTGTGATAAAATGGTTAGAAACCATTTTCTCTGTATTTGGAAATCCTAGGATTATTGTTACTGATAGGGGTAGTGTTGTGATTCTTGCTGGTTTGGCACGTGGAATGGATCGAGGGATAATAATTTATTCAGCTGACTTGTAGAAATATATCATTTATTTGGAAAAATGACGTAAGAAAATAAGTAGTGTCAAAAAAAGCGCCTGCAAAAGTACAAACACAATTAGCAGGCGGGTTACAGGTGGTTTAACCTAAACGTAATTACAGTTAACCAAAGATACAAACATAAATGTATTAAGACACTAGTTTTGCGTACTTTTTATTTGGCGAGGCTTCGCATAAGACTTAGCGTCCCGATTCTGGTATTTTCTGACAAAACTGACTAAATATAAATGTCGATTACCACGGATTACAATTTTCCGACAACACGTCGTGAACTTGACGATATACAGAGTGACGATAGCTTGGCGTAGTGATATCCGGTTCACTGACACATGGTTACCAATAAAAGGGGAAACTGAAATTAATCTCTACAATTCCGTTGGTACTTTCAATACGTTGCCAACCTAACTTTTCAATGACAGTGAGAGTTGATTTACCTCAACAGGTAGTGTATTTAACGTCTACTGAATTTGCAAATTTTTGTGAAAAGTAGGAAATTAAAACATGTTAAGATAGCTGTAAGCACACCTGAAGCAAATGGGCAAGCGGAGCGTTATGTGAAAAGCGCAAAAAATGCTCTGACAAAGTGTGGCGATGCCGAAAACTGGGACACTAAATGCGAATTTGTACAAACCGTTTTGAATAATACCTTTCAAAAATCTATTGGTGTGAGTCCCAATAAGCTACTTCTAGGTTACGATTGTGATTATTTAGGCGATAATGAAATTAGAAACTTAATTAGAGAAAATCGTAGTTCAGAACCCTTGAAATTTAGTGAGCTGAGAACACAAGCATCTGAAAGAATAAAAGAGTTTGAGATTTACAATAAAAAATACGCTGATCGTAAGCGAGTAAAGCCTTTTATTTATCAAATTGGTGATCTTGTTTGTATAAGGAAATCTCATATTTGTCTCGTGGCGAAAGTGTCTTTTCTCCTAAATTTTTCGGGCCATATGTTGTTACAGCGATTTTGGATAATGATAGGTATATTGTGGAAGACGTGCCAGGTCTTCAACATACCCAGAGATTTTATGCAACCATTGTATCCCCTCAAAATATGAAAATATGGCATTGTACAAATGAACAATTAGTCGAGGACGACTAATGCGCAGGATGGCCGAATTGTAACCGAATTTAGAAAATTATATTTTATTTTGCTCATATTGGTACCGCCAGAGCCATCTAGCGGTTAGAGAATAAGTTTTGTGAAGAGGAAGATGAGGTAGGCAGGGTAGGCATGTGAAAGCGCGTCGTCGGCCATGTTGTGTGTTAGCCGAAACGTCTTTATAAAAAGAGTGTGAATAAAGTGATATTTTCTATAATTATTACGATTTATATTTGCCATCCTTGACCACCTCCTACATATTTAAGTTTATTAAATTAGTTTATTTGAATAAACTTTCATGGTTTCAACAAAGGTTAGTGATTTAAATTATTTTGTGTTTTTACATTAACTTATGCTATATTAAAACGTGCATATTTTTCTCTGAATAGAAAAAAATGACGCTGAAGGCTTCCGCTCGTATTCCAATGGGGCTCAGTTACAGCGGTAATAATATATAATGTCCTATTTCTAGATTAGGTATTCCGAGAATATCTTATTCCATGTTTATTATTATATATTTGTGGGTTAAGCATATGTGATACACTATTCTGTTAAAAGGAGGCTGCAGATTTTAAACCCTTATTTATTATTACCGCTGCTAGGCTCACTAATTTAGATGTAATTTTTGAAAGGATATAATGCAGATAACTAACCTCGCCGACTAAGTTAAACAAAAGAATCCAGCTGAGTTATACGTACTAATTTAGCAAATGGTGTAGCTCAGCTAGCGAAATCGAGATTTCGTTGATAAAAAGATTAAATGTGAAATTTAATTAAAGGATTTTCAAAAACAATTACTGACAATATAATGTTTTAATTAAATCTAGTCCGCAAGCGATTTTAGACATAGTTAAAGTTTCTGTGTTGTTTTCTAAACATAATTCTTCTAAAGCAGTAGAAACGAGAAGAGAAGCATCGACAAACATGATTGAACATGAAACGAGACTGCGTACAGAAAAAAATAAAGAAGAAAAGAAAACAGCCAGTTGGATACTAAGGAAGAAAAAAGAGAATATATGCACAAGAAGGTAGAACAAATGGAACAACAATATCAAAATAATCAATCTAGAGACATGTTTAAAATACTAAAAGATCTCAAGAAAGGGTTTGAACCAATGAATAGTAATGCAGAAATAAGAATGGAGAAATAATTTTTGATAAACAAGTGATAGAAAGATGGTCTGGGCACTGCAAAATAGCAACAACTTCCAGAATGACTTAATTGAAAATGACAGTGAAATTGATGATGCTAGAGCAAGCATTGAACTTAATCAAATACAAATTAACATCGTAGCCCCACCCTTGATGAAGTCCAAGTTGCCATTCAACAATTAAGAAATGGAAAATTTCCTGGGTGCGGCATTTCCCGGACTTTTATCTTTTTTACCTTCCGTCACCTCTAGGTAAGGAAAGTATTGTCTTTGGTCAAAAAATTCGGTGGTGAGTTTTCATTGAATAAGCACGTTTTAGGGTCTTTACAATACGATTTTACTATTTTTCCGATGATGTCTGTATGTGTGTGTGTGTGTGTGTGTGTGTGTTCGTGTGTGCGTGTGTGTGTGTGTGTATGTGTGTGTGTGGGACCGCGTTTTCGGGCACGATATCTTCAATACTAGAATTCCAAAAATTACAATTCTTGCGTATTCCTCTTCCTTACAACCATATGCAGAGCTGTTTAGATTTTGGTTATAATTGGTCAACCGGAAGTACCCTCATTTGAGGATATTAACAGTTTTTCTTGAAAAAATCAGTTAAATGTTATTATAACTTAAAGAATATATTATTGTCTATACGATTTGATTGCATTTTATATTTGATATTCAACAGATATAGAGTTAAAGAAGAATAACGATAATAAATTTTATATAAATTTCATAATTCAGCCAGCTATGCTAACTTAACCATGGAAACTGCTAATACATTCAGGTAATTCAAATTGACAGATGTCAGTATCAATAAAATGAATCAATGAAAGAATAAGGGAAGTAACTCTAGTGTTAGAAGTTTCTAGATATAAGAGAGACGATTACATATTGGTTTGAACATGTCATGAGGAGAGATGAATATATTAATAGAAGGTGGAAGAAACATAGGAAGACCAAATATAAGATAAAAAGACTGTATTGCAGAAGACTTGAGAGAAAAGGAACTGAATGAGGACGACACGGAAAACAAAAATGAGTGGAAGAAGAAAATAAAAAATAGCGACCCCCTAACGAATGGGAAAAACTAAAGAAGAAGATGTCAGTGTCTAGTGCAATTTGCATAGTTTGTTAATGAAATAACTTTACAGGAAATATAGGATCTTTTGCAAGAAAATTTATGTATGGGGCGCGTGCAGTAACATGACTTTGACCCGTGTCAAAATGACAGCAATTAATTATGTCCATAACTGACAAGTGTTATAATGTTTCAATCAAAATTTCATAATTTTCTTATTTCATGTGGTTTGTTTGTTATCAGGAGTATGGAATTCAGTTGCCGAGGAAGGGAATCACATAATACCAAAAAATTATAATCTTTTGCAAGAAAATTTATGGAATTTATACATAATACACAGGATTGACGGAAGGTATTGTGCTGGCCACATCAGATTTTTTAGTTCTTCCATTGATTTCATAATTTCAGAATCGATTATTTCTGGTACTTCTTCGTATATTCGTGAAGACAGATTTTCGTTTTCGACGTCATTATTACATAATGTGGATGTGTAGATATTTTCATAATATTTTGTTGCGTGATTTAGAATCTTGCCTATCGTATTCTGCCATGTTCTTTTTGTCTTTTAATGACAGTGTCCAATTCGTCCCAGTTAGTAAGTTTTTATTTATTTTCCTTACTGCACCCGTCGTTGAGACGTATTTTTCTATACATTCTAGATTTATCCTGTCTGATTAATTTTCTAAACAATTTTCTTACTACACTGAAATCCGTTATTTGTTCTATTGTTTTTTTTTTAATTCTCTCTTTTTCATTACTTTAAGTGTTTCTTCACTAAGTTTATTGTGTTTTTCTGATTTGGGACTTGGGATGGATATCGTGGTTGTTAATATATATTTCATTATATAGTTATTGTGGCTCGTCGTATATTACTAATTGATTCTGAAGTTTTTCTAATGCTACATTTATATCTTCTTGGTATAAGTGTGAGTTGAGTATGGTTGGTTTAAATATTTTCTAGTTTGCTCTTCGTGTGAATTGCTTGTTTCTAATTAAATGTTTGTTAATAATTGATAGTTCTACTCGGAGGAGTCTATGGTCGGTATTTATATTTATTGTGTCTAACTTAAGAATTTAATCAATGTTATGAAATAATATATAGTCTAGTGGGCGAGATCCATGTCCACTTTTTGTTCTTTTTCTGGTCGAAAAAGGAGTTCACGAGCTTTAGTTCATTGCTTTGAGCAAAATTTATCAGTCTCGTGCTCTTTGGATTTCTTGTACCATAACAGGAATTTCCCATAATATGATCTTCGCCACGATCTGTTTTGGCCGATTCTGGCGTTAAAGTCTCCCATAACTATTAGTTGGGATTTTAACTGATGCAGCAGTATTGTTTCTTCTAATATTTCGTAGAATTTTTCTACCTCTTCGTCTGTATATGCAGTGGTTCGTTCATGGCATTGAATAATTATATAATCTAAGTTGTCTGTTTCAATTTTTAGTACAGAGATTCGAAGTGAAATGGGTATGAATGCTTTAATATTGTCTTTCCATCTGTACTTTATTACAAAGCCTACACCGTAGTTACTATTCTCTGCTGCCGAATGACAGGATTATTTTGGATTTTCTTAATGTTATTTCATTAGTATTTATTCTTATTTCAGCTATACCAATTATTCTATTTTATTTTTATTATCTTTTTAATATTTATCCTAATTAATTATCGTTTAATAAAGATATTATTTTAATTAATAATATTTCTCTGATTTTTACCCTTCACCCAAAGAAATAAACGTTACAATATAATAGATATAGGAAAGCCCTGGGTTCAAATCCCAGCGAGGTCCATGAATTTTTCACAATTTCTTTCTTCGTTTATTTAATTTCTCCTCGACCTACTATAGCCCATTTCTACGATTTAAAACATTTAGTGGGGTCCACAATAATTATAAGTTACAATATAATGGCACAAAGATTAAATATTTCATATCTCTACTTTCTAATTTACAGTGGGTCGAAATTAATTACTTGAATTCATTGGGTTCAATTTTTCTGGGCACTCAAACTTATTACTCGTATTTTCATTGATATTAAATAAATTTTCTTCGTCCAGTCAACGAATGCTTAAAAATGGATTGTAGACAGACTTTTGTGCGCACTTTTTTTGAATTTTGTTTTTCGCTTATATCTCGATAATATTTGGTCCTAGCAAAAACCTATTTACATATAAAATTGAAGTTAACAAAATTTGGCATAAAATAATTCTTATTCATTTTTTTTCTTATCCTTAACCGTCTTCTAATATCAAGCTGTTGAAAATCGTTATTTTTTCCAAAAATAATTTTCACACTACGTTTTACAATATATAATGTCTCGTACCTTCTAAACCTTTATACTTAAAGCAAAAGTAGGCCCGTATTCCGACCGATTCGTGTGAGGAATGTGCTCCATAAAAGCGCTTTAATTATAAAGTGCGCTCGGAATATTATTTCTAAATACATAAATTTAAATTGCATATAATTTAAATTCGATGAAAATTTTTGGAAAAATAACGATTTTCAACAGCTAAAAATTAGAAAACGGTTAAGAATATAAAAAAATTAATAGGAATTTCACTCGTGGCAAAAAAAACGGACACTTAAAAAAAAGATTTGATCGACTTGTAACAAATGAAATATGGGATTATTGGTTATTTTTTCTTAAAATCTGTATAACTAATCTGTAAAGTAAGAATAGAAAATAAAAAAAAGTTTAGCAAACACTTTATTTATTAAGAAAAGCTCCTGAAATAGAGAAATGAACAAAAGTAAAAAAAATATTTTTCATTATTAATTAGGTTTTATACCTAAAGTATCATTTAGTTTGAGTAAGTAATAGTGTGTATTGCCTCCCCGAGCTGTAAAGACTGCTATCATATGGTTTGGTAAACTTTCAATGCAATTAACTCTTCGTGTTAATTATTTTTCCATTTTTCAGAGAGGTACTATTAGATATTGAATGGTATTTGCTACGCATATTCGATATTTAGCCATAAAGTAATACCATTGTAATACCATATTTTTCGAAGAATTTTAAATCAGGACTGCCATCTGACAATCGTAATAATCAAATATTGACTTATGTTACATATTGCTTTATTATATATGCAAAGTTAGGACGCATGGTCTTTACTTTTAAGATAAAATTCTCGGGAACTACTGAAGCAAAAGGTACTACGGACACAGCTAAGCATTTTCTACTTTACATAACTGCCGGCCACCAACCATATTTAACCAAGCTCAATATTTTAATACATCGAAATACCAGCCCATATTATTTTACTACTACTATCAAATGGTGTTTTTTCAGGAAATGTAATATTTTGAAAACGGTTCTCCTGACCTTCTCCACGCGCATTCTTGTTCCTCTAATGAACACGGGCAGAAATGGAATTCATAAATGAACAATAAGGAACTTCAGTGTTCCATTGCCTAATCCCTATAAACTGGCGCAAAACGTAGCCGCTATACTCGATGTGTTGCGAGAAAAGTTGAGCATGCAACGGTCATCCTACGGCTTAAACAATATTCGCATAACCTTTGGCGAATGGTTCGTGTAGAAATTTCAATTCCACGAACATATTCTACTTGGTAACAGACTACAAACGACAGTGGGCACCCATTTTTGTGGTACAAATACATATTGCTATAAATCGATGTATAAATGCATAGTGTTCCTGATATTCATCATTTAATGTATACTATGTACAGTTAGATAATAACGCCGAGTTGCATTTTGGGCAGTGCTTCTGGGAATAATCGAGGCTACAGCGATGTATTGTATAATGTTTTTGCTCAGGCAATTGAATTATAACAAAATTATTCACATTAAGTACTAAGAGTACATATTGCAATGCCCTGAATCCCCAAACACCTCCTAACACAGCCCAATAGTCAAAAAGTGCGCACAAAAATCTATCCAGAAACCATTCCTTCATTGGACTATAATAAATTGTTTGGTATTATGTTCTCATGTAGCAATCCTAGATTAAAAACCTAATGAAGTTTCTATATCTATCAATGTATTTTGTACGATTCTAAGAAAATGAATAATTTGGTAAAAAATATATGTTAGGTATATAGAAATGATCTCATAAGGTTCCAAAATTAATTTATTCTGTGTCATGACAGTTAAGTATTTTGGGGTTCCTCCTGATCCGGACAGGATGAATCTGAAACAGTCGATTTTTGAGTCATTTTCCGTGGTTTTTACCTTCCGTCACCTTTAGGTAAGGAAGGTATTGTCTTTGGTCAAAAAAATCAATGATGAGTTTTTACTGAATAAGCACGTTTTAGGGTCCATATAATACGATTTTACCATTTTTACGATGATGTCTGTATGTATGTGTGTCTGTGTGTGTGTGTGACAAAAGTTCCGGATTCCATAACTTCAATACCACGATTCCAAAAATTATATTTTTTTCGTATTCCTCAAGTTTACATCCAGAAGAACAACTGATTAGATTTTGGTTATAATTGGTCAACCGGAAGTAGTCTCATTTGAAGATTTAACAGTTAAATTTGATTTATTGACATTTAACGTTATTATAACTTAAAGAATATATTATTCTCTATACGATTTGATTACAATTTATACTTCATATTCAATAGATACAGAGTTAAAGAATTTTAAAGAAATTAAATTTTATAATTCAGCCAGCTATGTCAAACTTGGGAACTAGTAATATATTCATATAATTCAAATTGACAGATGTCGGTATCAATAAAAAGTAAATTAATGTGGCACAGATGAGGATGTTGAAGTAAATATTGGGGAACCCACGGAAAGATACGGTAAGAAAATAACTCTAGTGTTACAAGTTTTTAGAAAGATACAAGAAAGACGTTACATTGGTTTAAACATGTCATGAGGAGAAATGAAGAATTATATTGGAACAAGAATGAATAGTTTAGTAATAGGACGTTAAAGAAACAGAGGAAGACCAAAGATAAGATGGAAGGACTGTATTGCGGAAGATTTGAGAGAAAAGGAACTGAATGAGAACGTTATGCAAAAATAGCGACCCCTAACGAATGGGAAAAGCTAAAGAAGAAGAAGATGCCAGTGTCAAGTGCAATTTGAATAGTTTGTTTATGAAATAATTTTACTGGAAATTTAGAATCTTTTGTAAGAAAAATTATGGAATTTATACATTATACACGAGAATGACGGAAGGTATTGTGCTGGCCACAACAGATTTTTTAAATTTTGGATAGTTTGTATTATTTTTTGTCTTCGGTGGTTTCAAATGTTCCGTTTAGTTATCTTACCCAAATATTTTTTCTGCTATTGTTTCTTTTCTATTATCTAAATGTTGTTTAAGATTATCGTAAATAATTTGAATTTTTTTCTTTTAATTGTAAACTTTTATATTCTTTTTGAAGGTTTAAAAGTCTCAAATATATATATTGGGAATAACATATTATGATTAGAATTTGAGCAACTTGTCTACTATTTTTAAAGTAGTCATGCTTTTTAGTTTATATTTTTCCTTTTCTAATGATATCACATCCATATGGATTTTTTATAAAGGTTTGTTACTTGGTATGACGCGTAAATTTAATTGAATAATATTTTTCTCATATTTATTTTGAAGACAAATTTCGCAAGTATTAATATAATTTTGAACCAAGTTATGAAGGTTGGGCCCAAGGAGGAAGAAATAATATGGAGAAAGCATAAACTTCAACTCATGGCAAGGGGAATGTAACCCGGTGGAGACGGACGCGGGTATACACCGATTTTTCTCACTTCAGCTTCACGCCATTGATTTCTGAACCGCAAAATAACAAGTAATTGCATATTTATCTCTGTTTTACTTATGGTTTCCTACATTCTAACTTCGATACGTATATCTAATAGCTTCATCTTTGTCTTATTAATGCATTTAGAGAAAGATAGTTATACGAAATTTGAATATGACGTTTGACAGCAGTGGTACTTAATATTTTTGCATGCTTGTTCGCAACCCAAATTCAGGCGAAATTAGTGAAGTTAACTTTATGGTTCACTCTGTTAAGTATCGCGAAATTCGAGAAGTATGAATTTTATTTTGGTCAAAAAAAATACGTGAAATATCTCAAATGTAGGTTTTACATTGTAGATGTGCATATTTGTCAATGTCAATGTTATTTTTATAATTTATTGCTGATATTTACCGTTTCTCACACTGATTTTCGTTCTTAAGTAATCGTAAAAAGGAGTTGTGTTTTAATTTGAACAATTTTGAATTACGAACACAAATTTCAAACGATAAATAACATTTCGAATAAGTATGAACGTGGTCTAAAATTGAAACATCAAACAAGTTACAACCTTTTACTTGCCACACGTGTAAACATATAAAAATGAAGCAAATTTTATTCCAAATACGTATCAAATTTTTGCTCCGTTAGAATGTCGATTAAAATGGTTTGTAAAAAGTTGGAACAAACATACAGAGAGAGAAACAATGCAAGTTATATAAAAAGATGAAAAAATATGTGATTCGTGCTTATGATAAATAACTAAAGATGTACATATAAATACGTACACAACTCGGTACTAGGTACTTTCACAATTACGATAAAATACATAATTTTAATAATAGTTACATTATTTTGGAAAATGAAAAGGTCATTACATTCGTAAGTAACCACGGCTAGTCTATGACGTATTATATGACGTAATTGCCTTGTACACAAAACTGTTTGAGATCTGCTGATAATCATGTTTCCATCACTACCAATACAATTTGATTCATACGAACATCAAACTATGACGTGAAGCTCAAGTGAGAAAAATCGGTGTATATTGTACTAGTACACATTGTAGTGGGGATATGCAAAACATCTACAGCCGTATTCATAGCAACAGTTATACCCAGTATAACTTTAAACTTGTTTTTACCTCCCGCTACCCTTGGTAAGGGAGGTATAGGGATCGTGCTAAAAATCGCATATCGAGATTTTGGTAAATGACCACGTTTTAAGGTCCCTAGAATCCATTTTTAACATTTTCACGATGATGTCTGTATGTATGTATGTACATATATGTGTGTGTGTACGGATCCTCTTCACGCTCTAACTCAAATACAATCATTCAGAAAGTTTTGAAACCATGTATTTCTACCTTATTCTAATATGAAAAGAACTGATTAGATTTTGGTGGCAATCGGATAACCGGAAATGGCAGTTTACTTGAAGCTCAAGATAGTTTTCCTTCAAAAAATACCTTTAAATGTTATTTTTTCTCAATTTGTTATTATAAAAATTAAAGATTATTCTATTTTCTACAAGTTTGATTTAATACTTTTTCTATATATTGTATGGATAAATTTATAAAGTAATATAAAAATTATATACATAGGTAAATGGCGGGAGGTACTGTGTTGGTCACATCAGATTTTTTATTCCAGGTTTAGCAAATAGTCGTATTCATAACAGTTTCATGTTTAGGATTACCTTATACCAACAGGTAATAAATTTAAACCAAGAAAGAGTAAGTATAAATCGTTAAACTACCTTTCAATTATAAATTTTCCTCTTGTTCTGCGCATGATTAGTATAGTGCACCCGTAAAGCTACAACTAGCCGTAGTCAAAACATACAGATTTAATCTAATTTCAGCAAAATTTATTGTGGATATTTATTTATTAAAAATGAGTAAGTAGAAGTTATTTTAAAGAACTTCTTATAATTTTCAGATTCTTCAGAAAATGAAAATGATGTTTATGATATGCCAAAACAAACTTGAATCCAGGATTTAGCTTTTTAATTTTTATTTGAATTTTTATCTACATATTATGTGCCTGTCGTGTATTTTAATGCATTCAAATAACGAATTCTTTTCCTCTTCCGTCCAGTTTTCGGATCTTTTCTCTTTTTTTCTGTCATTTTATAATTCCAATAAAATTTTACTAATATAAAATAGCAAATTGTAATTATAAGTCCAAAACTTACTTGTAACTCCTACCTGTTTTACACAGAACGAAATTAATTCATATTTTTACTCATGCATAAACGTCAAATAGAATAAAAATACAGTGTTGCCAAATGTTTTACCTGTTTAATCTAATACGTTCAAAATGGCTGTATTTATTTGGGGACTTCAGGTTCAATCTTGTACTGATCTCTAACCAACCTGGTTTACTTCCAAATAAATGATACAGTTCTGAAATTTGGCGGTTAATTCGAATTCACATTTATTCCCATTAGTGGTAGTATAATTGGTTCAACTTGATTTCAGTTATACATAAACCACTCCACGAGCAATCCACATCTATCAGTTTTAAAGTTTTAAGAAATAAATAAAGGACGCAACTGTTCAGAAAGGGAGAGTAGGCGGGTTTGATCTACTAACCCTGCAAATTGGCTGGGTGAGTTGGATCAGTTCTGGGTTACTTAAAATGTGTCAACTAAACACACTTAACCTACCATGTGACTTTAAAAGTCCCAAATAAATACGTCCATTATGTAATGTTGCTATGAATACCGTAGTGTTAAATCAGTTTTAAATTTAAACTATGTGGAATAGTTATACCGGGAATAAGTGTGGAATAATGTAATTGCTATAAATACGGCTGCTAAAGAAAAACCAATATCAAACAGGATATATATCAAAAATTCGCAAATGGTAAACATTTCTCAACACACGTACACGTACAAAAACACGCAATGTACAAATGACATCAATAACATTGTAATTTCAAAATGACATGGGATACATTGTAGAGGGGGACGCGGCTTCACTGCCTATTGCAAATACTCCCTCCATATTATTCCTAGCTACATAGTTGAGCCAATAATATTTTTCTGTAATTGTTGTTATTTGTTATTGTATTGTTTCTGTTATTCCTCTATGATTAGTTTTACCTTCATGATAAAGTTTAACTAAACATTTTTATACTTTATGTAAAAATATTTTTGCAAAATGTCGTTTACATTATAATAAAGATAATAATTGAAGATGAAAAAATTTCTTTTCTGTTTACAAGTAGCCTCTCAAAAATGATAAAATACTTACTTTCTGATACTTTTGATTTTGGAATATAAACTTCAATTCTGTTTTTATTTTCAAATAATTTAGAAATATTTACTTTTCAATGGGGAAAGTCTGGTTTATTGAAAATAATTTGATCTTTTTCACCAGTATTAACAGATGTTTCTAAAAAAATTATTGCTGAAACGGGACATTTTTTATCTGAATGACAAGTATGTATTATATGTGCCCGAAGATTTGCTTGCTATATTACTATCATTATATGAACATAATGTAAAATATTCATATTTTTGTGGTAACGAATAAACAATTAATTTCATATTTGAATTCGAAAAATCTCGTCTAAAATTAATTGTACTTTTACCCACGATAATCTATCTTTTCCACATTTAATTCTAGAAATTGCTATGCAGTCTATGTTATTATTTAGGAACTATATATGATTTTAAGTTACACAAAGTTTCTTTTAAATCAGGTATCGCTGGTTTTTTATGTTTTCTTTAGTTACTAAATGAAACATTCAATTATCATTACGCAATCTTTTCATTAAAACATCTGTAATTTTTGGAGTCTTAAATTTTGATAAGTAATTTTTATTGTCGAATTTTGAATTAACTTGTGCTGCTATACCTCTGCCAACTTTTCTGTCAACGCTGATACAATGGGCCAAGTTATCGTTAATTTCTAATAAATTTCTTTCTTTTTTCTAAATTTCAATTTTTTTTATTATTTTTACCTTTGAGAGAGCACCTGCGTTTGAATTTACTTTTTCCTTTTTATCTTCTATCTCGTAATCAAATTATTGTAGCCTTAATTTCAAACGCAATAATTTGGAATTTGTTTCCATTAATTTAAAAAGCCTAGTTAGCGGTTTGTGATTAGTTACAATTTCGAATTTTATTCCATATGAATATTTCCCCAAGATTTTTTTTGCCCCTACGATGGCTAGAAGTTCTTTTTCTATTGTTGAATAATCCAATGTTCTGCTGGCATAAGCTATGGGTAATTCTTTTACATTAAAATTTTGTGATAAGACAACGCTTATTCATAATTACTGGCATCTGTTGATAGAATAAACTGTACTAAACTCAGGGTATTAAAGTATATGATTTTGCATGTCTTTATATGTCTATTGTTGCACCGTTCTTTAAAGCTAAAGAGGTTTTGTGATTTTACCAAAATCTTATATAAATCGGCGATAATAACCAACTAAACCAAGGAAAGATTTCATTTTTATTTTTTTATTTTTTTGGAATAGGAAAATTTTGGATTGCACTAATTTTGTTAGGGTTGGGTATAATTTCCCCAAATGTAACAACCTGTCCAATTATCTGAACTTCTATATTTGCTTCTCTAAGTGTTCTAAATTATTTTTTAATATTTTGTAAATGTTCGTCTAAAGTATTTCCCAAAATGACAATATCGTCTAAGTAAACAAGACTTTTTTTTCCAGTTAAATCTTTTAAAATACAATTCATTAAGCGTTGAAATATACTGGATGCATTTTTCAGTCCGAATGGCATGCGGGTGAATTCATAGTGTCCATTTCCTACACTAAATACAGGTTTTGTAATATCTTTAGGTTCAATTTCGAATTTATGAATTCCAGATACAAGATCGAGAGTAGTAAAGTATTTGCATCTCCCTAATTCATGTTTGGTATTGGACAACTTTTCGCGTGAATTGGAATTTCGTCAGTCGTTTTAATTTCATGTTTAATTAGGTTCAATTTCGAATTTATGAATTCCAGATACAAGATCGAGAGTAGTAAAGTATTTGCATCTCCCTAATTCATGTTTGGTATTGGACAACTTTTCGCGTGAATTGGAATTTCGTCAGTCGTTTTAATTTCATGTTTAATTTTGCTTGTCAATGTTAATTTATTATTATCACTATAGAATATGTCTCGAAATTCTTCTATTAATATTATTAACTCTTTTTTTCGGTTCTGAAATTACTCAAATCAATCGGTTCTTTAGGTTATTTTAGTTATTTTGTATTTATTTATTTTTCTGTAAAATTTGGAATTGTTAAATTATTAATTTCGATTTTTTTTATTTATTATTTGAAATACAATGTGTTTTTTTTTTACTTTGACCATTCCATTAGTAATTGTAATAGGTATATGGACTTATATTATTGTTTTCTAAAAGAACATCGGAATCTTTTTCATTTATGAGATAATTTAAATGAATTGTAATAAAAATTTAGTTCGTATTCATGTCCTAAGTTAATATTGTTATTCATTATTATTGACAATATAATACTTTTAAATCTTCTAAACCTGCTAAAAGGACAAATTAGTCATGAAATTGAAAAATAAAATTTTGAAAAAAAATTATCAAAAAAAAATTACGTAGTTATCTACTTTTGATATACGATGTGCTATTGATGGAGTATTTTTTTTTGTATAATTCGAATTTGCTTGGATATTTTTCGATGATTTTTGGATTGAGAAAAGATCTAGTACTACCAATATCAACAAGACAGTTGTATTCGTCAAGTTTTAAGTATGGTAGTTTTGTTCAGTTACCAATATTCATTATATCTCCATCAGTGGAGGCGGAGTTTTCTCTAAAAAATTTGATGTGGCCAGCACAATATCATCCGGCAATCCTGTGTATTATTTACAAATTCCATCATAAATTTTCTTGCAAAAGATTCTAAATTTCCAGTAAAATTATTTCATAAAACAAACTATGCAAATGGCACTTGACACAGACACCTTCTTCTTCTTTAGCTTTTCTTATTCGTTAGGGGTTGCTATTTTATATTTTCTTCTTCCATTCATTTCTGTTTTGCGGGTCGTTCTCATTCGGTTGCTTTTCTCTGAAGTCTTCCGCAATACAGTCTTTCCATCTTATCTTTGGTCTTCCTCTGTTTCTTCCACTTTCTATTACTAAGCTATTCATTCTTCTTCCAATATTCTTTATCTCTCCTCAAGATATGTTTATACCAATATAATCGTCTCTTATTCTTTCATTGCTTACCGTCTCTTTCCGTGTCTTCCGCAACATCCATCTCAACATCCTCATCTCTGCCACATTAATTTTCTTTTCATTGACACTGACATCTGTTCACCATCTGTCAGTTACAATTTTCTTAATATAGTAGCTCTTTCCATGATTATAGCAGAGCTAGCTGATTTATGAAATTTATTATTTTTAACTCTATATCCACTGAATATGAAGAATAAAATTCAATTAAATCGTATAGATAAATAGAATATTCTATAATATTTACAATAACATTAAATGTGTAAATAATATTTAATAGTGTTTTTTCAAGAAAAACTGTTAAAATATTCAACTTCTAGTTGACCAATTATAACCAAAATCTAATCAAGTCTGCATATGGATGTAAGGAAGAATTGTAATTTTTGGAATTCTAGTATTGGAAAAATCGCAGCCGAAACCGCGGACACACATATACACACGCACACACACACACATGCATACATACATAATCGTAAAAATAGTAAAATCGTATTATAGAGACCCTAAAATGTGCTTATTTATTGAAACTCACCACAGAATTTTTTGACCAAAAAAAATACTTCCTTACCTAGAGGTGACGGAAGGTAAAAAGAATCATCTTCATGATTATGTATCTTTCTGTATTTTAAATTTGATAATCTGGGTAATATGTAAACTCATTTGACTGCTCGTAGTCTTTGTCACAAATCTCTTGTTGTTCTAAGTGTTCCACATTGTATAGTTCTTGAGAGTGGAATCTGGATCTGGAATGAGTTTGGAATGGGTATTTATTTACGTTTCTTGGTATGAAACTTTGGCGGATTGAAAATTGAAATCGACATTGGAGCAGATTTAGATAAATTTTGTTTACAAGTCATAGAACTTTTTGGGAATGTATTTGTAGGTTTCGATGGAATAAATTGATGTACATGAATAGGTTGTGATATTGGTATGTTATAAGGTACACGTTTTGGTACTGCGCCTATTGATTTATTGTATGTTATTTTTTTATGTGGGAGCAAATTGAAAGTCATCCATTTAGGCTCTGCGGATTTCTCGTTTGTAAAAATGATATCAGTGGCTCACGTAAATGATCTTATTGCTAGGATTTGTCCGTAAATTATCATAGCGGATCTATGTCACGATTTATATTTGTGTTTCGACGTACGCGGTATGTGCATTTAATAAAACCAACATTTTATTATACAAATCATGAGCATTTTCTGCTGCTTGTTTCAAATTTCACACTTCAATTGCTAATATAAAACAATCGCGCTTGTTGTTATCAATGCGGTTTATAAATCATTCCAATTTTTTACTTTATAATGGAAAATTGCTCTAGCGGCATCCCCTTGTTACGTTAGCTAATAAAACAAAGTTTTCGTAAGCAGCAGGATTTGCTTGATTATAAAACTTCGTTATGAGATCTTCGCTCATACGAATAAAATAAGAAAGTTCGTTTGGGTTTCCATTAAAAATAGGAATTGTACCTTTGTTCGACTTACTGTGCCATTTTTAATAAATTTTGAATATTTTACTGCAATACGAATCTGTACTTCCTAAGAACGTGTAGCCAAATATAGTTGCAGTGGTTGTTGCTTCCCTGGTGTCACATATGTTTCCCTTCGTGGATTGGGTACGAAACCTTGAGTCATGCCGTTTTCTAGTATTCTTTGTTCAGAAAATTGATTTTTAAATTTTACCCTGATTTTACGATTTCTTAAATAGTTTTTTAGTATGACATGGGAGTAGAATGTTAATAACTATTACAAATGACGAAAATTCAGAATTAGCACATGAACTGTCCCAGGTTTTCTAAAAATCGATCCAGTTTCTATCGGTAGTCTAATAGCACGATTTATGCTAGAAAGTGGCCATCTGTTCTCTGGAAATTCTTCCGCAATTTTTTGCCACGCCAATTTTTACTTAACAAGTTTCAATGATCTCTGAGTCAGATTCAGGACCATATTATTCAATAGTCTGACTAGGCTAAAGTCTAGGGCGCCGTAAAAGCAATAGGCGCCGAAACGAATCTATTTTTTTTATTCTAATTCATTTTATCCTTATGCATATTATGTATATCCGTTACCTTTATTCCAATAGAGTAAATATTTTTTTCCTTAATTGTTCTATGTAGAATAAGTAAAATTAATAATAATAAAAAAAAACTTCACAATGGGCACATTTGAAGCTGTATTGCGTATTGTCTAGCACAACCACTGAGCGCTATTAATTTCACAAATATAGTAATCAAAATCTTGTCAATCTTTAAAAAAAAAATCTAGAAGAACAGGATGAACTAAGAATTTTATTAAAAACAAGCGAGAAATGAATTTTTAAAGTTCAGAATTTGGCGAGTGACGTAGCATGTGCTCATCAGTGGTCGACAAACTGTTTAGTTCTAGAGGGTACAAATTTTTCATGTTCGCATAGCAGAAATATTTTTATTTATAAATATATACGTTATATTTATGAAGAAAATATTATTGAGCATAAATATAATGTTTTTTTTTCTATTAACTTATAGAACATTAAAACGGAATGACCACTGTTTGACAATATTATGACAGACTATGGCGGCGGGTGGCGCTAGTGTTTGTCCATTCCTGTTTCACGGTGAGTGGGCGCAAAAAACGGGCGAGTCTCGTTTTTAACATCAGGCAACTAATCAAATTGCTTAGAACATGATACGTCATACTAATTATTAATCAACTTTGAATTAATTTTATTTAATTTTTCTTCATTAATACTCATTAATTTCAAACGTTAAATGTAGAAAAAATACCTAATCAATATTATATTTTCTGTTATTATAAATACAGTGTGTCTTAATTTCAAAGTATTTAATTAAATATCAATTTGACACGAGGTATTGTCAAAAATGTTAGCAAAAGAAATTAAAGTTTTTCTTCTTATTACTACTACTACTAGTACTATTATTAAAAAAAACTTAGAACAAATTTATGACAATATTACAACCAACTCGGAATGTCACTGACATTTGTTTCAATAATAGCCTACTTCGTTTTAAGCTAATTATAATATTATCAATGTGCACCGACGTTTATATGGGGGGGGGGGATTTAGGGGGTTCAAACCGCCCCCCCCCCATCGGTTATATTTTGCCACATTTGATATTAAGCTGGATATAATTTTATTTGTGATTTGAGATGAAGATTCATAAAGAATTCTAAGTGCCTATGTACAAGTATATCTCTTTTTATTATTATCCGTCTAACGCTCGCATTACCTCCACCACGCGCACTTGCCACGCCATCTAGTCAGGCCAAGCTAGTGTAGTCCTGCTCGTCAGTCAGTGGTTAGTCACCATAAAATATGGATTTTAATTTTTAAGAATTTGTTAAATTTGCTTCATTGTAAAGAACTCTATATTATCTTATATTGCATTAAAACACGTTTGACCTTGAAAATTTTCGAAAAATCGCCTGCGGCGCATTTTTTTTCTCATACACATTTCATCGAAATCTACCAGAAAATAAGATATCTGTATCTATTTTTCCATCCTGTGTTATTATACTTCCTAGATATTCATAAGTTGAGACTCTTTCCATTGTTTCTCCATTTATTTTAAATATTCTTGTATATTATCGTTCTTAGATTTGTTATTTATTATCATGATTTTACTTTTCCATGCTCATCTTCTTTATTTCTTCTGTATAGATTTATAATAGTAATCTCATTTTGTGTGTGTGTGTGTGTAGCTGCTATTAATACAAGTATTATGTCATCTGCGTATAATAAGTTGTATATCTTCACAGGCATCATTCTATTATGAACTATTAATGTCTGTAATTTACTGGTCTTTTCTCTGGTTTTTTTCATTATTCTATCCATTAAAATTATGAATAATAGTGGGCTGAGGCAATCCCCTTGTTTGACCTTTTTTTCCATTTTGAAACTTTGATTTTTCGCCATTCAACATTCAATTGTACTGTAACGAAACCTTTCCGGAACATAATTGTCTTTATGTGCGGCTACCTACGAATGTTCAATTTGGCCACAGATCACTGGATAGGAAAAATATATAGGGGAGAGTGACAGATAACATTTGGAGTGACAGTAACAAAATAATAATTATATGTACATTTTTGCCATTAAAATATTAATTTTAATAAATAAACAGTGTTTATTTCCCAAGAACCGTTACAATTGGTGTCAGGTGTGGGGTAAAATTAATAAATAAAATGGCATTAAATAAACTAAAGTTATCGGACTTAAAAGTGTCCACGCTCCGAGCGGAACTTGAAGAACGTGAATTGGAAACTTCTGGAACGAAGAGCATACTGCAACAACGCCTTCGAGAAGCCTTGCTACGAGACGGTGAGGATCCAGACAATTATGTCTTCGAATCCGAGTTAAATAAAGCCTTAGAAGAAAATTCTAAAATTTTGAAAGGACACTTAGAAGAAAATTCTAGAATTTTAAAAGAAGAATTAACAGCGAAACTAGAAGAAAATTCTAAAAATTTACAGACAAAATTAGACGAAAACTCTAAAATTTTGAGAGAAGAGCTGGACGAAAATTCTAGAATATTGAGAGGAGAATTCGAAGAAAATTCTAGAAATTTGGAGACAAAACTGGAAGAAAATTCTAGAATTTTAAGAAATGAATTCGGAGAAAAAATTTTAAGCTTCGAAGAGGAAATTAGAATTTTGAAAAACCATTTAGAATATACAAATGTACCACAGTCAGTGCCAGCCGAAAACAGTGGTACAAAACTAGTCAAAGTAAAAGTGAAACCCCCAACATTTGATGGCAAAACACCTTGGCTAAATTATTTCAAACAATTCGAAGCAGCCGCCAAGGCTAACGACTGGAGCAAAGAAGAAAAAGCGACGTCACTTATTGTCGCACTCCGTGGAGACGCTGCCGATGTTCTCCAGGTTATGACACCTGACGAAGAAGGAGATTATGAAAAAATTATAAAGCGGCTAGAGACGCAATACGGCCATGCTCATATGGAGACGGTGTACTATACCCAACTAAAGGGATGTCTTCAACGAGTAGATGAGAGTTTATAAGAATTCGAAAGCAACGTGGCTCGTCTAGTTCGCTTGGCGTATCCATCAGCCCCTGATGGCTTCCTGGAATGTTTGGCAGTTCGGACATTCGTCGATGGACTCCGCAACAGCGAGACTCAAGAAAAGCTGGTGTTGTCGCATCCTAAGACGCTGACAGAAGCTTTAGCACACGCGTTGGAGTTCGAGGCTGCAAAGCAGTATTCAAAAGGTCGAGCTCGAGTCCGTGTGATAAAGGAGGATAACCATGATGCAATAGAAGACAAATTGGAAAATTTATTTAAGAAAATTAACGAAGCATTAGCACAAATCGGCCAACCTAGATGCTGGAATTGCGGCGAAACAGGGCATCGCAGATATCGTTGCAAGAAACTACCGAAGAAACTTTCCGGACAAACATCACCATCGGAAAACTAAACCGGGTCGGTAAGAAGGGGCAAACGTCGACCTGTACTACAACAGCCCCACAAGCATTTGTTGCATCCATCCAACATCAGGCAACCAGCGTATTCGTGGACGGCATCGCTGACGGAAAACATGTTGCCATGCTTATAGATACAGGTGCGACGAAGACTATAATAAGACCTGATATAGTCAACAAAAATAAACGCATCGCACCAAGTAAATGGCAACTTCGAACGGCAACTGGTGATACGGCGAAGACCCACGGCGAAACTAACATCAATATCACCTTGGGAAACATGTCCATAGAACATCCCGTCTTAGTTGCCAACATTGAAGATGAATTCATCTTGGGGATGGATCTAATATACAAAGAAGATTTTGAACTGGACTTCAAACATGGAATACTAAAAACCAATGGTGAAGAAATGGTCATGCATTCAAGAGATGACGTAGCAGCTCGTGTTGTCCTGGCAAGAGATACCATCTTACCAAATCGAGCAGAGACGGTAGTTGAAGCCTTCTTCGAAGGAAAATATGATGAGGGTAGCACTGCGATGTTAGAACCTGACAATGAGGAGACGGAGATCGCACGAGGAGTATTGATTGGAAAAATATTATTCCAATGTAGGGAGGTAATACCAGTGCGAGTGATGAATGTAAATTATTATCCAGTAACTCTACGGAAAGGTACGGTTTTAGGAAACAGTTCCTGCGTCTCTGCAGTCGTTTGTCAGATAAATGCTACGAAGTCTACTAATAACAAGGACGCTCCCCAAGAATTAATCCACCAACTAGTGACTACCAGATCGGATTTGAAAAATCATCAAAGAAACCGTTTAAAACAATTTCTTAGACAATACAATGACGTGTTTGAAGTGAAAGGTGGACTCAAGGGAAGGACGAACTTGGTGCAACACAAAATAAACACCGGCGATACAACACCTATTCGCCAAGCACCAAGAAGGCTTCCATTAGCAAAACGAGAGGAGGCAGAGCAAATAATCAAAGACATGAAGAAAGACGGTGTGATTGAACCATCAAATAGCCCATGGGCTTCGCCTATTGTCTTGGTAAAGAAGAAGGATGGCTCCACCCGATTTTGTGTAGATTACCGCCGACTGAATGACGTCACCAAAAAAGACAGCTATCCACTACCAAGGATAGACGACACTTTGGACACTTTGGCTGGATCGACAGTATTCTCTACCTTGGACTTAAAAAGTGGCTATTGGCAAGTCGGTCTCACACCAGAAGATCGAGAGAAGACGGCTTTTACCATCGGATCTGGTCTATGGCAGTTCAACGTAATGCCCTTCGGACTGTGTAATGCACCTGCCACTTTCGAAAGACTCATGGATAACGTATTGAAAGGGTTATCATGGAAAACGTGTCTAGTATACCTCGATGACATTATTGTGGTGGGAAAAACTTTTGAGGGCCACATGGAGAACTTGAAAGAGGTATTCGAAAGATTACGTTCAGCTAATCTTAAATTGAGTCCGAAGAAATGTCATCTACTGAAGAAGGAAGTGCATTACTTAGGACATATAGTGTCTGGGGAGGGACTGACCGTAGATCCTGAAAAGATTGCAGCCGTCCAGGATTGGCCAATACCAACAGATAAACACCAAATACGGAGTTTCCTGGGCTTGTGCTCATACTACCGACGCTACGTTCCTGGATTTGCCAGTATTGCTAAACCACTAACCCGTCTTACGGAGGGTTGTCGAAAATTTGTTTGGGAAGAGGACTGTCACTTGGCATTTGAAAAACTGAAGTTAGCTCTAATTAGTGCTCCAGTACTGAGTTATCCTCTCCTACAAGGAAAATTTGTGCTGGACACAGATGCTAGCAATCATGGAATCGGCGGTGTCCTGTTACAGATTCAAAATGGCCACGAAAAAGTCATCGGATACTTCAGCAAAACCCTGTCAAAACCAGAACGCAACTATTGCGTGACAAGAAGGGAATTGTTAGCAGTCGTAAAATCCGTCGAGCACTTTTATAAATATCTGTATGGCAGAAGATTTCTTCTACGTACAGATCATGCAGCGCTAAAATGGCTTTTACAATTTAAGAACCCAGAAGGGCAAGTTGCAAGATGGATTGAAAGGCTCCAAGAGTATGACTTTGAAACTGAACACCGAGCCGGAAAGAGTCATGGGAACGCCGATGCACTATCCCGAAGACCATGTCCAACAGACTGCAAGCACTGCAGCCGTACAGAAGAGAAACATGCCACAGTCAGCCGAACTACCGTAAAAGACGATGATTGGCAGCCAGAGAAATTAGCAGAAGATCAAAGGGACGATCCAGATCTAAAGATCGTCCTTAAGTGGAAGAATGAATCTAAACGACCAACCTGGGAAGAAGTGGCCCCACTTTCGCCAACAGTAAAATCGTACTGGGCACAATGGAGTTCGTTAATAATCGAAGATGGCCTTTTAAGACGTGTCCTGGAGAATGACGATGGTACGCTGCGGAAAGAGCAGCTCCTAGTACCGAAGAAGAGAGTTTCCGAGGTTCTACGACATCTTCATGATGGAACTGGCGGAGGAAATTTTGGGGTCATGAAGACGATGGAAAAAGTTCGCCAACGATTTTACTGGGTCAATTACAAGGATAACGTCAGGGATTGGTGCAGGAAATGTTCCACATGTGCAAGTAGCAATTGACCGCATAAAAGACGCAAAGCATCTATGCGTCAATACAATGTAGGAAGCCCATTTGAAAGAATTGCGGTGGATGTCGCTGGTCCGTTCCCACAAACCGAAGATGGTAACAAATACATCATCGTTGCCATAGACTACTTCAGCAAATGGGTAGAGGCCTACGCACTACCAAATCAGGAAGCTTCTACCATTGCTGAAGAAATCATCAAACAATGGATTAGTCGCTTTGGAACACCAATGGAGCTACATTCAGACCAAGGAAGAAATTTCGAATCAAATATTTTCCAAAATATATGCCAACTACTGGACATTCGGAAGACAAGGACGACTGCTTTACATCCGCAGTCAGATGGCATGGTAGAACGGATGAATAGAACCATCAACAAATATTTGTCCAAAGTAGTCTCTGACCATCAACGAGACTGGGACAAATATCTACATCTGTTTTTACTGGCATATCGAGCATCAGTCCACGAGACTACAGGTCAATCTCCAGCGAAAATTATATTTGGTCGTGAATTACGATTACCTTGCGACTTAAATTTCGGTTCCAAACCGGGCGAAGAATTGGCTGGAGAGGACTATGTTAGTGACCTACGCCGAAGAATGGAGGACATCCACAATAGGGTGCGCACGAACATCCAGAGCGCGAGCGACCGAATGAAAGTCCAATATGATGTCCGAGCCGAAGCTGGTGGTTATCAGTCCGGAGATTTAGTGTGGCTACATAACCTCAAGAGACGTCGAGGATACTCGCCTAAATTACAAAAACAGTGGAAGGGCCCTTATGAAATTATGAAAAGGATTAATGATGTCATCTATCGGATAAAGAAATGCCCAAACGGAAAACCAAGAATTGTCCACGTCAATCGACTAGCTCCATATTTCGGAGAGAATGGCCAAGAAGAAATTAAATTTAATCCCAAAAAGAGCGATGCAGTAAAAACTGTAGACTGTTTCTTTTACCGCACAACTGGTTGTCTCAGGGGAGAACACTGCAAGTTTCGTCATGCAGGAAAGAATACCCAGGAAACGTTTCGGGACGAAACGATTTTAGGGAGGGGGCAGTGTAACGAAACCTTTCCGGAACATAATTGTCTTTATGTGCGGCTACCTACGAATGTTCTCGGTACATAACTGCCTTTGCGTCGGCTTACTGCGAATGTTCAATTTGGCCACAGATCACTGGATAGGAAAAATATATAGGGGAGAGTGACAGATAACATTTGGAGTGACAGTAACAAAATAATAATTATATGTACATTTTTGCCATTAAAATATTAATTTTAATAAATAAACAGTGTTTATTTCCCAAGAACCGTTACAGTACTATGCTTCTATTTTGTCATAAATGCTTCTTATGGTTTTCTATTTTACTAGGTGTTTCTATCTGAGTCGAAAGCGGCCCTAAGTCCATATAAATGTTATGTGTAATTCTTGTCCATTTTCTATCTTTCTTTCATTTAGGCTTTTTTTTTTCTACTATTGCTGTACATATTTTAAAGCTTGAGGATGAGAGGCATATTGCTCGATAGTTATCGCAATTAGTATCATCTCTTTTTTATTTATAGGCAGGATTATATTTCTTTCCCATTGTCTTTGTATTGTTCCTGTCGTCCATTCTGTTTTATGTATATCCAATAACCATTCCTTGCCCTAACAATTTGATCATTTAAGGATCTATCTTGTCTTCTCCACTCGCTTTCCCAATTTTTATTTTCTTAAGTGCTTTTAGTTCATCCTCACTAATATTCTCTTCCACTGCCTTTTATTTTCCTGGTTCACATCTTTTATGTCGTTGTTTTGTGTCTTCCTTCAATTTATTTGTAAAATAATTTGACCACTCATCCATTATAGTCGTTTTACCTTCTTTGACTGTTTTTTTTTGTTTCTCAACGATCTAACCGTACTCGAAATATGTTTGTTTTTTTGCTCCGTATCTTTCATTTATTTCATATCCAAATTTCTCCCAGCTTTTCCATTTTGCTTGTTTTGCTACTTGTTTGGCTTTAATTCTTTTTTTTATATATTCGTCTTTATCTAGTTCATTTTTGGTCACCTGATAATGTTTCTAAGCTATTTTCTTTTTCTTTATATCATTTTTGACGTCGTTATTGCACCATCTTTTTCACGTATCTTCTCTGCTATGTCGTATATCATTTCTCAGAATGTTTCCCATTTTTCGTCTAGCTTCCACTGTTGAATCCTTGACTCGTTATTTTTCAGTTTATGTATCTGCACCAGAGCATCGAACCCGAACCGAACCAAAACCGGAACCAAACCGTAACATTTTACCGAATCCAAACCCAGAACCGAACCTCAAATATATTTTTCAATTGAACCCGAGTCGGAACCGAACTGAGTATTAAAATTCGGGTTCAGGGTTCAGCTCCGGTTCAGGTTCATTTTGAGTTCGAAATGTATGCATAATCGTAATATAGCCGATAATCAACGCCTGTGTTATCTGTTTGTGAAAATTGTGTTCGTGTTCTGGTCTTGCGTAAATTCCGGTAAATTCTTCTATGTAAAGATTGTTATTCCAAAAAAAATAATTCAAAATTAACCGCACCCAAACCCATCTCTCAAAAAATAAATTAACCTGAACCTGAACCGAACCCAGTTTATGGCGGGTTCGATGCCCTGATCTGAACCTTCACACAGTTTATTTTCTTCTCAGGTGTTAGTTCTGCGTTTTTAACTTTGACTATTACTAGTCTATGTTGTGTTGATAATTTTGCTTCTATTTCTGTTTTAATCTGTCTTATTTTACTTTCTATTTCTTTTGTATATACGTTAGATAGCTATTGGCTTCTAATACACAAATTTGCTATAGACAATAAGGGCAATAATATGTATCAAGAAGCGTTCTATAACTTCCGGTTTCGGAGTATGTGATAGCAATTTTAAAATTTCAGCTAAACCATACTACATTTTATTATATATTTTAAAAATGAAATGGCGGACGTTTGAAATATCTTATAAAATAGATTAAGAGAGTGAGAAATTTTGTTTTATAGGTCTATAGCCCAAGTTGCGACAAATAAATGAATTTATCTCAAAAAATACCATCGTCTATGACCAAACTAACAAAAAAATCCCACTCGATTTTTTTTTTTCATTCAATATATTGATATTTCAATCACTCGCCATTATATTTTTTAATGATATAACGTAATACTTCCTCACTACCATTGTAAAGAAAATTTCGTGTATTTTTCAAAAACATAAAAAAGTAGTGTGTTCCATTTGGTATTTTAAAGTTAGTATCACATACTCCGGAACCCAAGGTAATAGAAAATAGTGATGCAATCAGAAATCTGGCTAACGGATTATCCAGCCGGATAATAAACTTTTATATTAAATTAATAATTGATCATGAATGTACAGTTTTTAACATCAAATTTTGTTGTTCCGTATGTAAAAATATTATGTGTTAAACTTTTATATATTTTTGCGCTATATAGTAAACACAGAAACACTTTAATCCGAATTACTATATATAACAGTGTTTGGATTTGGAACGACGGTTTGTTTGAATTACTGAATTTGTATGGATAATGCAAGTAACGTCAATTTAGAGTGTTTTGAAATATTTATTACGGTACTTCAAAAACACTGAAATTAAAAAATAAAAACAAAAAACAATTAATTCAGAAAAAAATCGTAAATATTTTATTATTCTCGGGTTTTCATTCTGACTTCGATCACTAGTCACCGAAGTTCACGTAGTAAAATTAATTGGTATGTTGTTCTACTCAATATATGGATTACTGGATGAACAGCCGAACGGATTAATGTGGGTTCGGATTAAAGGGCCTCTATTGTATCATAAAGATATTTTTAACATTGTACTATTTTTATAATACAAATCAATTTTTATTAATAATAATGTAATAAATAGTATAAGCTGTAGTCTTCTGTTATTTGTATTGCACCTTCTCGCCTTCTACCTTTTTTGTTTCTGAAATTCCGAGTAATACGAGTATATGTACTCGTAACTATGTACTAATAATTTTTTATTGAAAATATAGTAGCGCGCGCCCACCCGACGCACCCGAATGCGAGCGCTGCTACTGGTAGAATGTTCTCGAGCGATAACGTAATCCCCGGCGGGGTAAACCCATACGTCTAGACTCGTTTATTTACATCCGGTGGACTGATTCTTTGCATTCAAGCTGCCAGCGGCCGAATGAAGGACCAATATGACATCAGGGCTGAAAAAGGTGGATATCAACCTGGGGATTTAGTGTGGCTTTACAATCCACAAAGGCGTCGCGGCTTATCGCCGAAGTTACAAAGAAATTGGGAAGGTCTCTATGAGATAGTTAAAAGGATAAACGACGTAATATATAGAATTAGGAAAGCAACTACCGGAAATCCGAGAGTAGTACATTTTAATCGGCAGGCCTATTCCGCTGGTAACAACCATGAAGACCATCGTGGATCAACGGTTCGTCGGATGATAGCTCAAAAACCAACTTTTGAAGACTTCATGGAACAGTATTCCTTTGGTCACACATCGCGGTATGGCGTGACGAAAGAAAAACATCGAGACCTGTTCACCATTTCTTCAGATTATTCCCTCGGCCACTGCGTATCAGAAGATTTAAGATGTCACGCGGCATAGCTTCAGTCTTTAAGACGAAATTTGGACGACTACAAGAACTGGCCAAACAAGGTCCAACCGTCGGAAAAACGCTACGACTGAGGGATACCAATACAGAACATCAGCGGTATATCTACTACCTGGTTACAAAACCACACTCGTACCAGAAGCCGCCGTATCGCAGTCTATAGAACTCACTGTGCGATTAGAAGGATCATCTGCTAGAGAATGATATTTTGAAGCTAGCAGTACCGAAGTTAGGCTGTGGACTAGATGGTTAGGATTGGAGGATTGTTAGAAAGATGTTAGAGATCCTCTTCCGCTATACCGGTATTGAAATTCTCGTCTGCAGCTTTAACCTTAACGGACAGAAATAATAACTCCAACAGACCATCGACTGTCACTTCTTCGAGACTTCTAAATGTATCAAGGGTAATATGTGCAGATTTCGTCATCGAGAACTGTTCCGGAACGAAAAAGCCTTAAGGGGGGAGGGGGCAGTGTACCTATATAAATATATGTAGTGATATAAATATTGTTCAAATAAATAATCTTAGTGTTTAAGTATTTGATAATATTCTTAGTCTTAAATTAGTGTTTATATTTGTTTAATCATATTGTTAATTAATTTTATTATCTTAATCTTAATTATTTATCGTTTAATATACTTTTATTTTACTTAATATTATTTCTCTGGATTTTACACTTCACCCAAATAAATAAACATTACTGTAGAATAATACAACCTTTTTAGTTAAATTCTGTTTGTATTTATTTAAATTACAACGTTTCGACAATATAGACTATTGCCTTCTTCAGGTAAAAACATAAACTACAAAACAACAAATACAAATAAATAAATAACAAAACATAGCAACAGGTAACTAGGTGACAATTACAACAAATTTAAAATAGGAAGCCATGCACGACTAAGATCTAGACCGTCATAATGATTGAGATTATTACTCTTCGTTTTGTAAATCTCAATGGCTTCTCTAATTAACCTGTTGTTTAGGTGTGTAGGTCTCGCCAGTATTTTTGTATCTTCAAATTTGATACGGTGGAATTCTTCCAGGGCATGCTCTGCAACTGAAGATTTTTCTGGCTGGTTCAACCTGATCGAACGCTGGTGTTCATTCAATCTTGTAGAAATGGTTCTACCAGTTTGGCCAATGTAAACTTTCCCGCAGACACATGGAATCTGGTAAATCCCTGATGACTGAAGAGGGATGACGTCTTTAACTTGTCTCAACATATGTCGAATTTTAATATATGGAGAAAACGAAATCTTCATGTTCTTCTTACGAAGAATTCTACCAATCTTGTCCGTGACATTTTGGACATAAGGAAGTGAAGCAAACAATACGTCTCGTTCATTAGCATTGTTCATTGGTCTTTTCGGTTTCAGGCATTTTTCGATTGAAGATTTAGAGAAACCATTCTTCATAAAAATATTTTTAATTTCTTTCATTTCTTCTTCCAGTTTTTCTGAATGACAAATGTCTGAAGCTCTTCTCATTAGGCATTTAATTGTACCGTATTTCTGAGAAGGATGATGATGTGAATTGGCATTAATATATTGATTGGTGTGCGTAGGCTTCCTGTAGACTGAATGTAGTAAAGAACCATCTTCTTTTCTCTCTAGTAACACGTCTAGGAAGGGAATAATGCCATTTTCTTCAACTTCTACGGTGAACTTAATATTTTCATGGATGTTATTCAAATGGTTTAAGAAAATTGATAAGCTTTGACGTCCATGGGGCCAAATAGCGAAGACATCATCAACGTATCGTAACCATAATGAAGGTTTCATCGTAGTAGAATCCAAAGCTAATTCTTCAAAAAACTCCATATAATAATTAGCTATGGAAGGAGACAGAGGATTGCCCATTGCGACACCATCAACTTGTTTGTAGAATTCGTTGTTAAAAATGAAGAAGCTTGACGTTAAACAATGTCGATATAGTTTCACAATATCTTCTGAAAAATTCTTTTCAAGCAGCTTCAGGGTGTCTCTGATGGGGATCTTCGTAAATAATGACGTAACATCAAAGCTCACTAGAAGATCTTCTGATGAGATATGTATGTTCTTTATAATTTCAATAAAATGTTTGGAATTCTTCACATAGGATGATGAATTTCCAATGTATGGTCTTATGAGATTATCTAAATATTTAGATAAATCGTAAGTGCAAGAATTAATACAATTCACAATCGGGCGTAGGGGTACATCTTTCTTATGTACTTTAGGTAAGCCATAAAATCTTGGAACATAAGGGTCTTGTGGAATAAGTTTCTTGATAATATCTTTATCTAAGCTTGATTGTTTTAATAATTTGGTTGTTTGATATTTTATCGTGCCTAAGGGATTCTTCTTCACTTTTAGGTAAGCAGGATCTTCTAATATAAGGTTGGCTTTACGAATATAATCATCTTTATTCATGATCACTGTTGCTTTCCCTTTATCTGCAGGTAAAATAATCAAATCTTCATTACTTCGTAATTCCTTAAGTGCTTTAAGTTCATTTTTCGGTAGGTTGTTCTTAGGAGGTCGTAACTTTTTCAAAATCTTTGCCGTCTCTACTCGAACTTCTTCAGCCTCTTCTTCTGGTAGCTTCTGAACAGCAGATTCGACAGCAGTCACAATGTCTTCAACAGGAATACGTTGTGGAGTAATGGCGAAATCCAACCCTTTAGACAAAACAGACAAAGCAGAATCCGAAAGCAACTCATTGCTTAAATTTATTACTAATTTATTTATTTCAAAAGTGTTAGATGTCTGTTTTGGATGTTGTTTATTGTAAAGCCTGTCAAATTTAGATTTTTGCTTACTACTCACCGAATCATGTTGGTTTTTGTTTCTTCTTTGAATTATCTCATTCAAGGAAGCCCAATGTTCTTCATCCATACAATTAAGGGAAAACATTATTTCATTAAGACGTCCATCTAGAGAAGCAAGTTCTTTACGTATATAACGTATACGCTCTTTCAAAAGGATTTTGCTAGAATTATCCAGTATACGTTTAGCTTGAAAACTGTCAAAGTGACACTTGAGACGAAGAAAATTGGGAATGACTGCTTTATCCCTACATCTCTTCAAAAATACAAGGTCACAAAGCCTACACGTCTTCTTTCTGTTAAGGTTCTCGTAGATCTTGATTTGCTTAAAAATATCCTCACCATAGAGGTTTTCCTCTGTCTCCTTCCATAGCTAATTATTATATGGAGTTTTTTGAAGAATTAGCTTTGGATTCTACTACGATGAAACCTTCATTATGGTTACGATACGTTGATGATGTCTTCGCTATTTGGCCCCATGGACGTCAAAACTTATCAATTTTCTTAAACCATTTGAATAACATCCATGAAAATATTAAGTTCACCGTAGAAGTTGAAGAAAATGGCATTATTCCCTTCCTAGACGTGTTACTAGAGAGAAAAGAAGATGGTTCTTTACTACATTCAGTCTACAGGAAGCCTACGCACACCAATCAATATATTAATGCCAATTCACATCATCATCCTTCTCAGAAATACGGTACAATTAAATGCCTAATGAGAAGAGCTTCAGACATTTGTCATTCAGAAAAACTGGAAGAAGAAATGAAAGAAATTAAAAATATTTTTATGAAGAATGGTTTCTCTAAATCTTCAATCGAAAAATGCCTGAAACCGAAAAGACCAATGAACAATGCTAATGAACGAGACGTATTGTTTGCTTCACTTCCTTATGTCCAAAATGTCACGGACAAGATTGGTAGAATTCTTCGTAAGAAGAACATGAAGATTTCGTTTTCTCCATATATTAAAATTCGACATATGTTGAGACAAGTTAAAGACGTCATCCCTCTTCAGTCATCAGGGATTTACCAGATTCCATGTGTCTGCGGGAAAGTTTACATTGGCCAAACTGGTAGAACCATTTCTACAAGATTGAATGAACACCAGCGTTCGATCAGGTTGAACCAGCCAGAAAAATCTTCAGTTGCAGAGCATGCCCTGGAAGAATTCCACCGTATCAAATTTGAAGATACAAAAATACTGGCGAGACCTACACACCTAAACAACAGGTTAATTAGAGAAGCCATTGAGATTTACAAAACGAAGAGTAATAATCTCAATCATTATGACGGTCTAGATCTTAGTCGTGCATGGCTTCCTATTTTAAATTTGTTGTAATTGTCACCTAGTTACCTGTTGCTATGTTTTGTTATTTATTTATTTGTATTTGTTGTTTTGTAGTTTATGTTTTTACCTGAAGAAGGCAATAGTCTATATTGTCGAAACGTTGTAATTTAAATAAATACAAACAGAATTTAACTAAAAAGGTTGTATTATTCTATTGAAATATGAGTTCTGAAAGATTTTATAATAATTTAAACATTACTGTCACAGGACAACTAAGGAGTCAGTCGTTTTGCTGCCACCAACCTTCCCGTAACTGAGCGAGTTACAGGCAGGATTTTCTGAATAAGGGGAAAGGTTTGGATATAAAACCAAGTAATTGTAGTAACTAGGTATATTTAAAAACAGGATATTTTAAAGTGACGTATTATACATCAAATAACTAGGATAAATAAAAATACAAATACTATTAAATATAAAAATGTACCTTACAATAGCTGCTTCTAAGCGTAGGCCTTTGCACCAATACAGACGACTACTAATCTGTACAACGACTCTCTTACTCGTGCTAGATTAGCAGTTTATATACACCTATCGGTAATGAGTTTGCTTGTTTCACACAACGTGACACGGTTCTCAACAATGTTGCCTAAAGGAATTTTTTACTAATTGCTCTACCTAATAGCATATAAAAATTTAGAAAACAACAAAATTTTGACGACTTATTCATATTAAGAAACAAACTATTTACCGAATGCGTTCTTAATAAAATATATACATTGTTGGGAATATTTCGTTTATCACATTACAATATGTATTCTCGTTTACAGTCTTTTCAGTCCTTTACATAATTAACTTTAAAATTGTTTTAGGTATTCATCCAATATAAATGAAGCATTTAGTTTAATGATGCTATCCCACATGACATTAACATCTTTCCAAGTTAGTGTACTAGGATTTCAGATAATAATGGTAGACAGCTTTACAGACTCCATTCGATTTGCCATGCATTTGTTTGGTTGGCTGGTTTTATTATTTTTAGTTTGTTACTATGGTCAAAATTTGATTGATGAGGTAAGTTAATAAAAATATTTAAATTAATTCATAATATCAGTGACCGTTACTATGAATAACTGATTAAAGATGATTAGTAAGCACTTAACTAACATTATTTTATCTGTCAATCGTTTATAGATTATTTTAGAGGAAAATACTTCCAGAAAGAGTTATTATTATTATTTTAATTAAAAATATGTAGTCTATAAATTAAATACGAAATGGCACAATGTGAATAATTTTAGTAGGTAATCAGTTTTAAAAACGATAAATATATATTGTGATCTTTATATTTAAAACCAAGTCTTAATAATAAAAAATATATAAATCTATTACAAAATACTTTAAAAGATATTATACATGGGGTTACCTATGGTTAAAATTAGAATTCTATCGCAAATTTGTAATAAAAACAAACTAATTTTCTTTTACAACAATATAAAATGCAGTATAGACACAGAATTCAATTGTTCATTATGTATTAACAAGGAAATATTTTTCTTTTTTATGTAAAATTGTCCAATATACAATCCATCTCGGAAAACATTGTTGCACAAATATTTGAGTAATATTAAAGAGCACACTGTATGTATATGATCTTTCCATTAATATAAACAAAGAAAAATTTAACGACCTGTTTTGCTTCATCACTAAAGCCTTACAAACACGTAATTTTATAATTACTGAATTTAAATATTAAATAATCTGGGATAAGGGTTGTTTCTTGGTTGGGTAGTTTGTTGAGTTGTGGATAACCGCCCTTCACACGCATAAATAGATACAACACACAATTCGAATTAACAACAGATACTTTATTCTGAACTATATAAACTTATACATGAGATAACACACGCGGTACATCAAAGTGTGGAGCAGGCAAAAAAAAAACAGAACAAATTCAAGTAGCTGACGACAGGTGGCACTGATGATAGGGCCAACGCATGACAACTGGCGCCAACACTCCCCCTCGAATCTTGTTCGGTTTTTATTCAGAGCTGACCTTCTGCATTCCCGCCTTCTCCGCACACTCGAAATGCTTCTTTCTCTGAAGCCCCTTCGTCAGGATATCAGCCACCATGTCTCCAGTTGGAACATGCTCTATCCTGATTCTTCATCGCGCAATACCTCACGCACATAATGATACTTGATATCAATATGCTTGCTTCTTTGATGAAAAGTGGGGTTCTCCGCTAGCTTGATCGCTCCAAGGTTGTCTCCGTATATCGCCACGTCGCTCAAGCTGTGGAACCCCAACAAGAAGCGTTGTAAAAATATAGCCTCCTTCGCACCTTCAGTTAACGCCATGTACTCTGCCTCACATGTAGACTGAGCCACCGTCGGTTGTTTCTTCGACTCCCAAGTCACGGCGCAGCCACCTAGCAGAAAAATAAATCCACAGTGAGAGTGACGATCCAGACGGCAATTTCCACAGTCCGAATCCACAAATCCCGTCAGTGACTTCCGTGTAGCGCGATATGTGAGTCCAATATTCCTTGTACTTTAAATACCTCGTATAAGATTGTATTCTTTTAACTTCTACTAATATTTCTAAATTTTGCGCTAATATTTATTTACGATTTAAAGCATATTTACAATTACACTACATTTCTTGTATAAAATAGATTTATGGATCTCATTTTTAATTTACAATATTATGCTATTTCGTTCTCTTATGTATTGGAATTTTGTATAAATATGTTTTTCATATTAAAACTACAATTTATAATGTTGTGACAACATATATAAAATTATATATTTTCAACTTCTAATTATATTTCTATATTTTTCTGCTAATATTTACTTACGATTACAGCATATTTACATTACATTGCATTTATTGTGTAAATAAATATTTATAGATCTGATTTTTAATTTACAACGTTATGCTATTTGCTCTCTTTTGTATTTATGTATTAAAATTTAGTGTACATGTATGTACGTCATATTTAAATTGTAATTTATAATGTTGTCACTCCTTCGGATAAGATTGTATTCTTTTAACGAATAAATCAACATTATTATTAGAAAAATTAATTGTGCGCATCTTTTATTTGAAGTATTTTTCAGTAAAATAATACATAAACGGGTGACAGAAATACAATGCTAATCAAATGCTCATTCTTAATTACTTGTTCGTACTAGCGGCTATATTATTTTCAGAGTTTCGATATAGGAATATATGCCTATTCATCTTCATGGTACAAGGCTCCTCCAAAAGTACAAGAAGATTTACAACTACTCATTTTAAGGAGCCAGAAACCTTTAACGTTGTCAGCAGCGTCTTTGGGTATTATGTCACTTGAGACGTTTGTAGGGGTAAACTAATTTTATAAATAACAATAATCTTTATATAATAATATATAATTTTTAGATAATAAGTACAGCATATTCTTACTTTACTTTACTACTGAATATAAAAGAGGATAAAAATTAGTTACATATTATTAAATAAGAAAAACTAGAAGAACGAGAAATTGAAAGATTGATTATTATCAACTAGAATATGTGCAATATAACTACCTATAGTAATTAAAAATGTAATTTATGAAATAATTATTATTTGCAAATAAATACTTTTTAAATAAGTACATATAATTTAAAAGTACTAGTATTATACGTGTAATCCATATTTTCCTAATAAAACTCGCAATGTATGTTTCAGAAGAACATATTTTTCCGAAAACGACGAAATCTCATTTATGAATAATAATATTAAATTCATGTATATACCATGCATAGCCAAACAATTAAGTTCCAAAACTTCTACCCTTTCACATATGTACACACATATAATTACCGTTTACCGACCGGTATCATTCCTTTAGTATTTGACCAGCCACCCTCTTCGTTCGTACTTGGGTCAGCTCATGAATAAACCCATCCACATAATAAATTGGACCATTTAAAAAATACTGTCTTTTGATAAAATGAGTTCAACCAGGTTAAAATAATAACTCTTCTTTTTCTTAGCCTTTTTTCCCGTGTTACACAGGGTAGGTATTCCCCTCCATTCCTTTCAGTCCATAGCATCTCTGTACCTCCCGGCTGGTAAGAACTCACATTAAATATTATTTGTTCTCATCCCTTAAGGCGGGTTACAAAGTGATTGCATTAGTTTACAAGAAGAGGTACGGGCTCAGGACCGATCGCTGATGGAGCCTGATGACGATGGAAAACCTCTGCGTCACATCCACACTGGACCTCACCTTTTTTTTATAATTTGTCTTTGGGAGGGGCTAACTTAACGTAGCCCCCCCAATATCGTATTTTTATAGAAATATTTAGACCATCCAAATGCACTCATTTTGCGCTATAATGCACCGTAAACTTATATTTTTGCACTACTTATGTTGCAATTTTATTACAATATGCATTTGGGAGGGGCCTACTTAACGTAGCCCCTCCCTATCATTCTTTTATAAAAATTTGTAGACTATCCAAATGCACTCATGTTGCGCTATTATAATGCACTGTTCATTTGAAGTTTTGCACTACTCCTGTTGCAATTGTATAGCTGTTTGGGTTTAGTTACGCGCAATCTTTTCTTTGCCTTTCTCTTTCTCTGATCTCCGATTGTACCTCCTTGCTCCACCACCATGTCTCCTTTTCCTCGAGCGGTCCCTTTCCTGATGTCTCAAGCACCTCTTCTCCAATTTTTCTTATTTATTTATTTACTTATTTATTTACTCTGTCCAACAGGCGCACCCAATTACTGGACACATTATTAATTCATACAATACATAACAAACAACAATATAACAAAAGTGAGCATACAATATATAACAAACAACAATATGTTGAACTGACTTTGTGGTTGGCACTTGGTGAAACATTTTGGAATTATGTATATTTGATAAATTAAATAAAACACTTGGTGTAGTTTCACAGCTTTATTAATGTTTACAACGATCGTTTCGATCTTGCGATCATCTTCAGGTACCTAACACAAAAAAATAAATGAAAGTGTCTTAAATACTATTCAGATTACCGCTGTAAGTAGGGGTGAATTACCTAGTTCTGTAATTTCATTCACAACATTCTCTCCTCTGTTTATAGCTTTTTGAATTTCCAAGTTTTCCAGTAAGTTTAATTTTAATCCCTTTTCTTGGACATGCAGCGCTTGGAAATTTCCGTTGAAGGAATGGTTCTCCTCGAGACAATGAGTGGAAAAGCCAGTTGTAAATTTATTGCCTTCAATAGATTTTTGATGCTCTTTCATCCTATATTTAAATTTTCTGCCACTCTGACCAATATAAACCGCGTTGCAATCGTTACACTGGATTTTGTATACGCCTGATAAATCTTCGGCTTTTGGTTTTTCTTTGTTGTTGGATAAAGTTTACCTAAATTTGTTCTGTTAGTTGCAATTATGTTTAAATTAAGCTTTTTAGTGTGAACTTTTAACTATTTCTGAAATATCATGAATATGGTTAATGGCGTACCAAGTGGGGTGGGATTAATATTAACTTTACTGGACGATGTGTAAATTTGATTTAAAATTTGTTTTTTAGTTTTTCTGAAAATTAATTTGTCGACTAATAGATGTATCATAACCGTTGTTATTCACTATCTGTTTTATTGTATCTACTTCTTTATTATAATTTTTCGAATTTAGTGGTATATTGGTTACACGGTGTACCATGGAATAAATAGCAGACATTTTTATAGCTCGGAATTGGTTAGAATTTTCAGGTATTATCGCATCTGTGCAAGTAGGTTTTCTGTAAATGTCAAATTCAAATTTATTTGCAATATGAGAGATGGTTAAATCTAAAAAGTTGATGCCTGAGTTTTCTTCTTTTTCTATTGTAAATTTAATGTGTGTGTTTATGTTATTTAAATATAATAATAATAATTATAGCAACTTAGGCGTTCCGAACTTGTTTCAAGCAAATTTAATCTATTGTCAACATTATTCCAATCATTGACACCCTCGTGACTAAGAGCGACTATTTTTTTTGAGAATAATCTACAACAAAAACAAAACACGGAATCTTTATTTTTGGAGTATAACAACCAGTCTCGTCGATATTTTTCTCCATGCGGAAGAATGCGGTAATAGCTACTTGGATTAAATTTTCTATTTCTATCGTTCTGTATGGTTGTTGGAAAATTATAATTTGCTATTTGTACGGGACCAATTCGTACCAACAAATCAGTTATACTTTGTACATTTTCTGGCCACTTTGCAATATCCGAATAATCATTTAATAATGGTTGAATCTCTTCACCTTCAGCCGGTTTGGATTCCATAGTTGTACTTATTGGGCTGGTTTCGTCTAATGCTTCATATTCATTTTCACATCCAACATCTTCGATTTTTGCATTAACTATATTTCCTTCATTTTCAAATTTATCGTGCAATTGATTAGACGATGTAGAAGCTTCATATTCCGTTGATGTTTTAAAAAAAAATGTTAGGCTGTCTTTATACTTTGCAAGACTTGCATCTTTTTCAGCTTTCCTTTTTCGATTTTCTGATCCAGAGAGTTTCTTTTTTCGATACATTCTAAGTTTCTACCTAATAAAACAGAAACAAAGTAATAGATATATTTGAATTTTATTACAAATTTAAAAGTACTTCAGTATCAGTTCTTTTGCGTACTTACCTAACCTATTCTATTTCTAAATTCAAAATTATTTTGGGATGTTTATAATGTGTATAATGCCGTAACCATAACAACCATTACTTCTAAGCAGTTCCGCTAGATGCGCTATGTAAAAATTGCACTTGTGTAAGTGTCTATTTGATTCGTAGTTAGTAAAGTAGGTGGTAGCAGTAGTAAGAGTAGCTTAGGGTACCTTTATATACAGGGTATGGCCATGGGGCAAGATCGCCGCCATAAGCGAGCCAATGTCAAACATACTGATAATTCATTTCCCTATTTATTTGTAAGAAATGTGATATTATATTATACAGGAATATTAAATAATCACACTATAAATCTATAAAGGTAATAAAAATTCATTTATTTAAGAGATACACAATTATTATTATGACATAGATTTAGAGGTTATGTATAGCATATGATATAGGTTGTTATTATCACATCAAATTTAATAACTGTGGTTATTATTTACATAATAAATATATATTTTAAACTTACCTTTTAAAAAATTAAATGTTTGTGCTTAATATTGGTCATTTTTATGTGTTTTCAATATTGCCAGTCATCGTAGTCAGTATCTCAAGAAAATATACAAATAAATAAAATAAAAGTATTACTTACACTATAAATAAATATTAGAAGTATATTTAAATGTGTTTTGCATTAAAATAAAACAAGTAGCCACGAAAATACATAATAATTTGCGCAACAACGAATATGACAGTGGCCCTCTAATAGCGGACGAAACGCGAGCCACATCATGGCCATACCCTGAGTATATAGGTACCCTAGAGTAGCTGAGGTGGTGCGTAAATATAATTTATTTACACAAAACTAACTTTGAAGGGCTCCAAAATTTAATAATATTGATACATATTCTATATACTGATTTTATTTGTTTATTTATATCTTTAGCTTTTAGTTTTTTTGGGCGCCCCAAAAAGCCAGGCGCCCTAAGCCAGTGCCTAAATGGCTTACGCCCAAAGCCGCCACTGAATGGCATATTAGTGAAATACTACAGAAATTTAATAAAATAAATACGTGTTGCACCTTGCTCCTCCCACTACAAGAACCAACCCTGCGTCAGTTTTATAATGACCTCTGAAATGAATGTACGTGTTTTATATCTATAGTTTGACGAAATCTATAACTTTCTTTTTAACTATGTATAATTCATTACATTTTTCAACAAATCTAAAAAAAATAATTTTTAAATATGTAAGTAACCAGTTCTTAAAATTTGTAGAGCGTGATATTTGTACCCGTTGTTATCTAGAACCCTGATGATGGTCCAAATGAGACCGAAACGTCGGTATTGTTTATATTTAATGTATAATTCATTACATTTTTCAACAAATCTAAAAAAAATATTTTTTAAATATGTAAGTAACCAGTTGTTAAAATTTGTAGAGCGTGATATTTGTACCCGTTGTTATCTAGAACCCTGATGATGGTCCAAATGAGACCGAAACGTCGGTATTGTTTATATTTTAATAAATAATCTTCTAACAAAGGACTGAATCTCCATTATTTTCACCTCTCTAAACAACTGGTATTATCAAATACAAGGCCAGCTAAATATGTGCGTAATATGTGCATATTTGGTGTTTGGACTGGCGACGAAAAAATACCAATAACATAGAATTTATAAAATAAGATCCATCATTTTGGTCTCATGTGGTTACAAAGTTAGAAAGATTTTATTTTAATTGTATGTTACCAGAACTTGTTGACCCAGGCTATACAAGAAATGTGATTATTAGAGGTCCGCAGTATATTACTGAAGCCAAAACGCAACAACAAAAGAAATGTGTTAAAAAAGAATTGATTTATTTCATGTACTTATTGCATAAATATATTTCTTTTTAAAATAAATGTGTTTTTCATGTACACCTATATAAATATTTCATTTTCAATATACCTACATGCATCTCATATATAAAAACTTTTTAAATATTCTTGACGTATATATTCCATGAAGGTATATACTATTTTCAATTTTTAAATTGCAATTTGAATATTCCTCTCTGTATGCCGAGTCACCAAAAGGATAAGTTTCCTTGCAGCGTGCCTTCTGACCATGCTTCAACCCCCTCGCCAAGTAATACAGCTCAGACTCCCTACACATTATTATACCTCTACAGCATATAATATAATTATATCCTGTCGTCTCGCCACTACTTACAAACGACTGAAAACTATCTATGACTACTCTATGACAGCCTAAATATATACGCCCATTTCGAGCACCCCTTTATACCGACCCCGCAGCGCACCGCTAGCATAAAGTATACAGAATCCTCTTAAGTTTACAAATGGGAAAGTTTAGCGTGATTGAAATTATATGTAGAATATTTTTTAATCGTAAATATATGAATAATTATAACAAAATGTAATTGAAAGTTAAAATTATGTTCCCATTTATTTATAATTATTTATCATCAAACTTTTGTGACGTCACATGTGACTCATGCGCATGCCTAGAAAGGATGGTGAGACCTGACTTTTCGAACGTATATTGAGGCATTACACTACGCTAGTTCACGTGGGTTTGTTTATGTTTTTGCGGAGTGAGGTTTGAGTTTTTAGTTCGAAGAGGACATGTATTTGTTTTCTGTAAAAGAAAAACTTTCATTTTGCTATTTTTACTTCATGTTATTTTTGATCAAGGAGCATGCTCGCTGTCACACATATATGTTACAATAATTTTGACAGATATACTGTTTACGCTGTTCATTAAATAAATATTTTATAATTGTAAGATTAACCGACTTACCTGTAAGGAAGGTTGATCTAAATTTTCCGAGCTTGTCCTCCGATATAATTACATTGTAGTATCGCGTTATATCATACCTGTCGGTACATGTTGAAAGTTATATCATCAAAAAGAATATATATAACCCCCCCTAGCTGCTAAATTAGTCATTTCGTTATTTGTATTAGCCCCGCACTTGGGGTGCAAGAGGGAAGGGTGGGTTCTGTAATTATATCGGAGGACAAGCTCGGAAAATTTAGATCAACCTTCCTTACAGGTAAGTCGGTTAATCTTACAATTTTCCTTCGCTTGTCCTCCGATATAATTACATTGTAGATGTTTAAAGTAGAGAAAAAAAACAAGTGCGGGTGCATAAGATAATAGTTTATTACAAAAGGAATTCCAATACCAACAAAAATAGTAATTTTAGGTTTATGCTACCCAAATTGTAATACATATTTAATTCCCAATACTTAATATACTATTTGCGAAGGCTGTGTTTTCTGCCATGACAGGTTTGTTATAAAACACATTGAAAACACTGGATTTCTGACTCCACCCTGCCGTATTCTTGATAATTTCAATGCTCACTCCAGATCTATTCGCTGCAGACGATGCTGCATGTCTAGTACTATGGCTAGAAAAAAAGGTGTGGCTATACCACTCTTTTCCAGTACCATCTTAAACCATCTGCTAATGGTTTGAGAGGATGCTGCATGATAAGGCTTCTTATGTGTCAGGATTAAGTAATTTTGATTATTTCGTCGGTGCTTCGATGTGGCAAGTATGTATTGGTTTATTGTTGACGCTATACATAATCCTGGTTTTTCACGAAAAACTGGAAACACTAGCAAGGGCTGTGGTCTATTTGGAGCCGATGTCTTTATTCTATCTGTAATTCTTATTTCAATTGCATCCTGAGATCTGATAATATTGTTCAGTTTAATTTTTGATAATGTCTGGACTCGATGTGCACTAGTAAGTGCCATGAGGGTGACTAATTTAAAAGTGAGATCCATTATGTTTAAGGATTCTATGGGAGACATGTTTTCCAAATACTTGAGTACAGGTTCTGGATCCCAAGTAAATGAATATTTAGGAGTGCTAGGTCTCATATTAAATATACCTTTAAAAAATCTTTTAATGATTGCTTCGTCTTTCTCCAGTACTGGCAAAATTAGGCTCAAGGCAGCCCTATAGGAATTCAGGGTAGAATAAGAACAACCCAAATTAAAAGATGACGTTATAAAGTTTAAGAATTTTTCCAGGCTATACGAAAAAGGGTCTAAATCTTTTGTGCTAAAAAACAGCCAATATTTTTTATAACAATTACTGTATTGTTTTAAAGTACCTTCTGACAGGGAAGCGATTAAAAATGCTATTGCGCGCGCTTTCTGGAATGTTTCTTTTAAGGTATGCTGTCCGGATAATATTCCTGCTATTAGGGCAAGTTCCTTGTAAAGGGGGTACGCTATCCTGAAGGTGATAAAAGCAAAAATTTATTTGGCCTAAATAATAATGGGGGTTCTACTAAAAGTTTATGAAATAATGGATACCAGGTTTGTGAGGGCCAGTGAGGAACTACCACAAACTTTCGTAACTAAAGCGAAGGGTGGAAATGCATAAAAGAAAAATTTGCTCCATCTTAATGTAAAGGCATCTACTAAACAGGAATCTGGGTCTGGACGCCAGGAAACAAAAAGGTTGCATTTTCTGTTAATTTTTGATGCGAATAAGTCAATTTCTGGATTCCCAAATTTAGTCACTATGCTTTTGAAGGCATAATTATTTAATTCGTATTCCGTTTCGGTATACATGCGTCTAGATTCCCTGTCAGTGTTGAAGTTGTCTACTGACGGTATATAGTAAGCAACAACGTATAGATTTCTACATTCGCACCAATTCCAAATACCTCTAGTGATGTTATTTAAATTTGGAAATCTTACACTACCCATGCGATTAATGCAAGATATGGCCGTCACGTTATCTATTCTTAGTAAAATGTTAATATCTGTATAATGTTTTGTAAAAGATTTTAAGGCATAAAAGGCTGCTAATAATTCTAAGCAACTAATGTGAAATTTTAATTCATTTTCATTCCAAAACTCATGTGTATTTAAACCGTTACAAAAGGCACCCCAACCCGTTGTTGAGGCGTCTGAAATAAATTCTAATTCAATTTTACTTTGTTTTATGTCACATACTGAAAGCAATAAGTTATTAGACCACCATTTAAAATCCTGTTTTAAATAACTTGGAATAATCATTTTCTGGTTAAAATTTTGGTGATTTTTACGTAATGCTAAGAATTTTTCTCTTTCGAAATTTTTTATATATACCCAACCAATTTTTAGTGCTGGACAAGCAGCAACTAACATCCCAATCAATTTCGAAAAATCCCTAATAGAACACACTGATTTTTTAATCATTTTTGAGAGGGTAGCAGTAATATTTTTAATTCTTTCTACGGGTAAGCAGAAGGTCATATTGATTGTGGAACCAACATGCTTTTCTCTTTATTGATAATAAAGCCAAGTGACGTTAATAGTTCTATTGTTATTGAAAGGCCAGTTTCGCATTCATAAAAATCCTTACCTATTATTAAAATATCGTCTAAATATATAACTAATAGTATTCCTTTTAATCTTAATTGTCTTACAACCGGTTTTAATAATTTCGTGAAAACATAAGGGACTATATCTAAACCGAAGGGCATACAATTGAATTCGTATCTTTTTTCTTTGAAAATAATTCTTAAATACTTTCGAAAGTTGCTTTTAATTGGCAAAAGAAAAAAAGGCATCCTTTAGATCTATTTTAGCTAGACAGCAATTTTCTGTTATTAATTTAGTGACTGTTCTAGAATCTTCTAATTTAAAATGGGGCGGTTCCATGCATTTGTTTAATTCCTTCAAATTGAGAATAAATCTGTTTTTCCCATTGGGCTTTTTAACCAAAAAGAAAGGGGATAAGAATCCCTCTGGTGTGAAGGAGCATACTGAGATAGCACCTATATTTAATAACTCTTCGATAGCCTGTTCGAAGAGCCTTATGTGGGATTTATGAATTACTGTTCTGGGTAATATTTTTTAGTACGGTTTTCTAATAAAAGGTAGTGTTAGCCCTTTTACCCAATCAAGGACAACATTGTCCGTAGTAAGATTCTTCCAATTACACATGTAATTGTATAAGGAAGCAGCGTGTTTTCTTACCATGTCTACTGTCGATGTCCGTCGTAGGGAGTCTTCGGGTGTGTCCTGTTCTTCTGCTGCGTTTGGCTCCTCCCTCTCCTTTCTTTTAGTCTGCTGCTGGGTCGTAGGCGTTGGTAGTTTAAATGATTATAAGCTCTATTCATTGTGTTGGGTCTTCCACTTGATGGGCCCGCTACCGGAGACTGAGGCTGCCACTGCGCCTTCTTTTTCAGATCCAAGCTAGCCTTCTTCATGGCTTGACTTGTTTTCAAATTTTCGTATAAATTTTTGCTGAAAAGGAACTCATCAATATCGCAGTCCTCAATAACTTTTCTACTATCTGTATTTAGATGAGGAGTTATTACGTATCTTCTATGGACTGATACAGCATTATGAATGTTAGCAAAAAATTGAGAGGCGTCCGCCACGTTAGTTAAAGTTTCATTAGTGCTTTCAATTTTGTTATCTAAAATGCTGGTAATTAATGACCCCATTGCTGATAAGCCGTTTGCAAGTTGTTCTTGAAGAGCGACCAAGAATTTGTCTTGTTTTTTAATAGCCTCCGGCAAGAAGGCTTGGATCTCTCCATTTAACTTTGGTGGTTGTAAAGCTGGACAGTTAGCTGCGGGTATTTCTACGCTAATTCATTTTTTATGTCTTTATCTAGGCCTTTTTGAAGAAAATTAGTCCAACGTAGGACTAATTCTTCATGTAAATTCTCGCCATTTGCTTTATTCTCAGTAGGCTTTGCGCCCAAAGCTGACAGCAAATCTTCGTTTAACTCTTCGTTATGCGTAACGAAAGGTTCATCACTAAATGAACTACTTTCATCTTGCCCGTCATCTAGAAAAGGGCGGGAGAGAAAGAACAATAGGTAGTGGTAAGGATAAACACATGTTTATCGGGATCTAATGTGGGTAAGTCACGCGACTACCAGATCCACCTCTAAGGCTGTGATGCACACACGTGTCATCAAGATCTATAAGGTAAGTCACATGACTACCAGATCTATAGCCACCGAGGCAAAAAAATATTAATTACCAGAAGATACCGAATCTGACTGAATTGCATTCAGTTTATCATTAAGACGCTTTAATTCTAATTCTAAGGCAGCATAGCGTTGTCTCTTAAAAGATCCTCCATTATAGCCAGGTGAGGCAAGTCGCCTTTTTCCCATTTACACTTAAAGCACTACACTGGTCACTGACACTATAAACATGTACGTCCGTACTCGACAGGTACAAATAACGGAATGACTAATTTAGCAGCTAGGGGGGTTATATATATATTCTTTTTGATGATATAACTTTCAACATGTACCGACAGGTATGATATAACGCGATACTACAATGTAATTATATCGGAGGACAAGCGAAGGAAAATTGTACCTTGCTGTAGTTTGTTTGTGCAAATCATTATTTCAACAAAGGTATAGTTCATCCAGGGATCATGTTCCGAAGACTCGTTATCGTTTTATTACGGCAGTACAATAGAGGGTCCCAATAGCCTGGCATGTGCCAGGGCTGTAATGAAAAATTTGAGTAGGGGTTTGAAATATTTCATTTCACACATTTTACTTTTCAAAACAGTAAAAAAAATTGTTTAATATTTAACTGTTTTAAAAAATATATTGTATAATCAGATTTCCGTGACCACCCAGGAGGTACTAATTGCGGACCGTTAATCTTTGTTTATAGTGGCGATTTCCCCAAGAGGCCTATAACCACATGTCATTTAAAAAAATATATGAATATTTATACAGACATAGTGCACTCGTCCTCGTCTTCAGAATTGTTATCGGACATATCTGAATCCCTTAAAGATATAATTAATGGATTCACGTCTTTGTAAAGTGATATAAATTTATTTTCTTTTGTGATATGTTGAATACAGTTACTCCATTGTTGCTGGCCAATATTTTCAACTTCTTCCCTGACTAATTGAACTACACTAGAATTTAATTGTGGTGATACATTTTTTGATCTAACATTGTTTTTTAGTTGGCTCCAAATTAACTCAATCGGATTGAATATGCAATAATAAGGTGGTAAACGTAATATTTTATGCCCTGTCTGTTGTGCCATATTGTCTATAACGTAAGACTTATCAAAATTCTGCTCTTTTATAATTTTAAGTAAATCATTTTTTGTTGCCCTTTCTGGTATTGGCATATTTTTCTTTACTAAAAAATCTATTATTTCAGCCTTTCTTGTTGCTGTCGTCGGAATTTTATTCTCTTGTCGCGAATGGTAGCGGTAGGTGGCATTATCCATGATTATTACTGAATTTGGTGCAATATTAAAAAGTAAATTATTTTCAAACCAACGTTCGAAGAGTTCAGCCGACATATTTTCATGATAGTCTGCAAAAGATGTTTTGAAATCTTTTGCTGATAACAAAAGTCCATTTTTAATCCAGCCGTTCTCGTCACCAGCGTGTAAAATAATTATCCGTCGTCCTTTCGATACAGGTGCATTTAGCGAACATTTAGCTTTATCATTAACCCATCCTTTCTCAATAACATCATGCGTGTCATACCATGTTTCATCTAGATAGACAATATTTTTCCCTGCTTCGCGGTACGATTTAATTTTATTTAAATATTTGTGCCGTAACTCAACTATTCGCGGTTGTTCTAGTACTGCTTGTCTTTGATCTAATTTTTTGTAAACAAAACCCATTTTCTTTAAACACTGATGTAGGCATGATCGAGAAGGTACAAAAGAAATATCTTTTCTTAACGTTGTATGTAAAGATGATAATGTGTGAACAATATTATTAGCATAAGAATTATGAATTGTTCGTACTATATATTGTTTCGTAAAATCATCTATCTGAATCTTTTCGAACTCTTTTAGGTACCGGACCACCTATTCTGATAATTTTTTTAACAGTTTTATCATATACCTTTGTTAGTTGGCAAGTTTTCTTAAGAGCAACTGATTCTTCATATTCCTCCAAAAGTCCATTGTAAACATTCAACACGATTTGTTGTCCATGTTCGTGCAAAAAAGGTTTAAATATATTAGGCGATGGTAATACACTTTTACTAGCACTTTCTAATTCTTCGTTTTCTTCCCACGGGCGAAACATTGTTAACGTTGTTGACTGTTGAATTTAATTTAACAAAACAAAAAACACTTTCAGCCTACACTAGTTAGGAGGTAGAAATGACAAGTGAAAATAATTAAACTCTCCCACCTATTTATATATGTAGTGACCTAGTGTTTTATTACTTTTCATATGTTTAGTAACTTTCGACCGTTGACACTGTAAACAATTTCGTGTCCAATTTTGTAAATCTCTATTTATATCAAACCAGACAAATTTAGATGTAATTAATTTAAATCGTTGCGAAGTGATAAAACAAGTAATCTTAAATTCATTGACGTTAAACTTAAAAACTCTAACCTAACTTTGACAGGTGACATTTCAAAAAATACATTTCGCCCTTACATTCCAGAACAGTTTCGTAGTATAATTTTTAAACATTTCCATTCTTTTTCTCATCCTGAAATTAAAGCAACAATTAAATTAATTACATCTAAATTTGTCTGGTTTGATATAAATAGAGATTTACAAAATTGGACACGAAATTGTTTACAGTGTCAACGGTCGAAAGTTACTAAACATACGAATTCTGAATTTGGTACATTCCTTCAACCACAATTCCGCTTTGATAATATTCATATAGATTTAGTTACCCTGCCCTTGTCTAAAGGATATTCTCACGTTCTCACTTGCATTGATAGATTTACCCGTTGGCCTGAGGTGATTCCGATCAAAGATTGCACTTCCGAAACAGTAGCAAAAGCATTAGTCAATAATTGGATAGCAAGATTCGGAGTTCCCTCGATTATAACAACAGATAGAGGTAAACAATTCGAATCTAGCTTATTCAAAAATTTGCTACTACTATTAGGAACTCATCACAATCAGACAACAGCATACCATCCTCAATCGAATGGCATGATCGAACGTTTTCATAGACAGTTAAAAAATTCACTTAAAGCATATAACAATCCTTCTGAATGGGTTACTTACTTACCTATGGTGTTATTAGGAATCCGCTCAACAATTAAAGAACCAATAAAATGTTGTGCTGCAGAATTAGTTTACGGAACCAAATTACGTCTACCAGGTGAATTTTATAAACATAATAAGCAATTATCAGATTCAAATTCCATTTTATCTTCAACAGTTAAAACAAACTATTAATAATTTCAAACCAATAATTTCAAAATATAAGAATGGTAAAATTTTCGTAGATAAAAATTTGTATCGTACCTCTCATGTTTTTATGAGACATGATGCTATCGGTTCCTCTTTACAGCAACCTTATAACGGCCCGTTTAAAGTTATTAAACGTTACGAAAAAAATTTTAAAATTTTGGTTAACAACAGTTTGCACACAGTGTCAATTGATAGATTGAAACCAGCTTTTCTTAAAATAGATTGAAACTGCGCTTTCATGTGGAAATTTTTGTATCACTCATTTCATTTTCATTCATTCATTTCCTATCAGTGATTTTTGATTTTTCTCTTTCTAAAAGGGGGAATTATGTAGTGACCTAGTGTTTTATTACTTTTCATATGTTTTGTATTATATAAGATATATATATATATATATATGGTTATCTATGAATGTTACTATGATTGTTATTGTTTTGTATTAAACATTCAAAAGCTTTTTATAAAATTGTTATTTTGCTCTTGGAATAAACGTCAAAATCTTTTGTGCATTATAACTACTTATTTATTTATATTATATTTATACAAGTAACTCTCACGTTACATATACCTACATAGCCACAAATAACGGTTTTATAATCCTTTGGAGACAAGTTCACAGACCTTATAATAAGCTATAAGAAAATTAGGGAAATTCTAAGTTCAAAAGATTAACGCATTAAAATTTTAAATATTAGCAAATACAGCCCTGGTAATCGGTTTAGAAAATCTGAAAAGTGCAGTCTTGGTCTACAGTCGAATACTGGGCGTAAAATATATACCAGCATTGCAAATACTGAACTGGTCGACTGTACGGACCGAAATATTTTGGCATTGCGGTTTTAGCTATTGTGAACCCATAATAAAACGATAACGAGTCTTCGGAACATGATCCCTGGATGAACTATAACTTTGTCTCAACATAGTAGCAGAGCGTAGTTCCTTGAAATGAAATAAGTATTATTGCTGGTATACACAAAAAGTGTCAAGTCTTTTTTGTGAAGAGCATGGATTTGCACGGAATTGAAAAACTGCGAGGAGCCGAAAATTGGGCACTGTGGAAATTCGCAATCAGAAACCTGCTACGTGGTACTGATGGTGCGTATGAAGTTTGCACAGGTGAAATGCAACGACCAGTTACACTCGCTACAGCTACAGCTGAACAACGAGCTGAGTATGATGTACAATTGAAAGTATGGGTAAAGCGGATCGAGCAGCTAGTCAAATTATTGTACGATCTATAGAGTCAGGAGTGATGGCGCTGTTGATTACATGTGAATCAGTACGAGACATGTGGGTGAAATTGCTTGCGATATTTGAACAACAGACGAAGCAAGCTGCACACAGTGTTCAAACAGAATTTTTTGGTTTTGTAATGGAATCTGGTGATAATATGGTTACACATATTGCAAAATTTGAAGGTCTTGTAATGCGAATGCAAAATCTAAATGTAAAACCGGATGATTCTTCTATTCTAGTTAAATTTTTGGACACGCTACCGGAAGAATACGAGAGTATACGTCTGGCATGGTGGGCAAGACCGGAGGAGCAACAAACGTTCTCAAATTTAGTTAGCTTACTAACATCAGATGAAAAACGACGACAGTTACAAGTAATCAAGAAAGAAGAAATGTCAGCGCTGACGGCAGCAAGGTCAGCAAATATTCAACAGCGATATGAACGACGAACAAACTTAGACAGTAAGAATAAGTATCCAGAAAGAAAACCAAGCAACAGAAACAAGGTAAAACATAATTTTTTAGGCGGCTATTACATAAATAGTTGTTTTACGTATCTTTTGACAACCGTAAAGTATAACCTTTTTTGACATCTGTCAAAAACAACTTTACGGCCGCATTTACTTTACGACCGCTTTTACTTTACGGCCGCATTTACTTTACGGCCGCTACAGTCACTCGTTTGTTTAAAGAGTAAATTCAATACATCTTAATTGATAAATATATTTAGAAACAATTACAATTTAACTTACAATTACAACATGAACAGAAACTATTTAAATGAACAAAAACACAAAACTAACTTAAAATATAACCAAGATACTAAACTTACAATTACAACATGAATTGAAACTATTTAAATGAACAAAAAACAAAACTAACTTAAAATATAGCCAAGCTTACAATTATAACATAAATAGAAACTATTTAAATGATACTAATTAATTTATATTTTATTTATTATTAATACTAATGTGAAATGTGCAAATTATTGCATTTAGAAAAGTTCATTCCACTTGCAGAGGTAGTGGACAGTGCTTGACTGCCCGTTGTTAAAGAATTGTAATTGTTCACATCATCCACCACATTTTCATTCCCAATTACATTGTTGGTGGCAACATAGGAAGTTGAAGCTCCATCTCTGCCTGTAAGAATTCTGCTTGAAATTCCTACTTTGCTGTTTATGGAACCTTCCACATAACCCTCCGCCACAGTCGAAGATTTCCAACCTCCATGCCGTTTTAGCATTAAAATATCGCCTCCTGCTTCTACTAAGAGTGAGGCGGAGCTTCTTCTGAAGCAGTGGCCTGTGTAATTGTTGGGGTTTGGCAATTGTAAATAATTTGCTATTAGACTTGGAATTTTTCCAAATGTATGCACTCCTATAACTTGAGTGCTGCACTTTCCTTGGCGATAGTTAGCAGAAAACGTTTTGTGGCACGTATGGGGGGGACGTAGGGCTAAATATTTTCTGTATAAGTCTAAAGCACTAACACCTTCGACTACTTCATCGGTTATGGTGAAAATTCTTTTTTTTTCCTGTTTTGGTCTCTGGGATCGTAATTATCAGCATATCACCTTTATCTTGAATGTCACTCATCACTATTTTTCGTAACTCCTCCCTCCTACATGCTCCAGCTCATCCAATTATCAAGCAAACCTTCATGAAACAGTAAACCATTTATAAATATATACATATGTATAAAAAAGATGAGTACCTACCTTCCACATGAGATAATTTTCATTTGGCGCTTCTTGCAAGAATTTTATTATTTCACTTCTTGTAAATATCGCCGATTTTTTTGCTTTGTAGCCCACGTTTTGTTTCTTCAAAAACACAATGACCTTTGAAAATTTACTGATATCGATATCCTTTTTTACCATCATGGTTAATTTTATCATAGAATAGCAAGACCATAATGTCGAAGCTTTTAATGATTTAGCTTTTTCCGAAAAAAACGCAAGGAACACATTTTCCGTTAAGTTCTTAATTTGATGTAGCTCGCACCATTCCACAAAAATATCAAATTGTTTAAGATAAATTTTCTGGGATAAATTTAACATCGCCCTACTCGCAGCTTCATGTATTTCTGGCGGAGTATTAGAGAATTCTTCGCTATCTGAACTGCTCATTTTCTTGCTTCTCAATTAATAACTGTAGATATTTTATCACGAGATATTTTATTTACAATATTACGTTTTACACACGATTTAAAATATTTTGACAGTAAACAACACAACAGCATAAAACACTAAAGGAAACGTAAACATATTGTTTTGTGAGTTGTCCAGGTGATGGAGCAAAGCACTCTGCAAGTGACATGAATAATCAAATATTCGTATTTGTCAGGTAACTGTCACTGTCAAAATTATGAAATTGATTTTTAAATTAAAGTTTTTTTTAGCCTCATCTGATTTGTTAGATCACTTTTACAACCTTGATACACAAATAACTATTAAATGTTACAAATGCGGTGAGATAGGTCACATTAAACGAAACTGTCAAACTTCAAAGCATAATAAACAAAACGAAGCAAGCAACAATGACAGTGCATTTATTGTTGAAGTCTTAAACATGGAATGTGACAACGATCTGTGGATAGTAGATTCAGGGGCAACAGATCATTTAACTCACAAAAAAGAGTGGTTTACATCTTTGGAGTATTTTATAAACCCAATTAAATTCATATTGGTGACAAATCAACTATGAATGCTATAGGAAAGGGCACAATAAAATTTGAGGCAGCAGTTAATGGAAATTGGCTACCTAGTGTAATGATGAATGTCCTTTACGTTCCTGATGCTAGAAGAAACTTATTCTCTGTAACGTCTGCCCTTGACAAGAAGATGGAGTTCAGGTCTACAAGGGAATCATGTGAATTTTTGCAAGAAAATATTGTCAAGGCTCGTGGTGTTCGACATGGACAGCTGTTCAGGATGTTGATTCGAATCAAAAAACCACTGGATTTAGTAAATACTGAAACAAATTTGGCGTCAAGGCAAACATTGCAGCTTTGGCATGAGAAACTAGGACATCAAAACAAACGTCATGTTCAGCGCCTACTTAAACTAAAAGGAATTGATGTTCCAGCTGACAACGAATTCTGCGCGGCCTGTATTGAAGGAAAACAACAAAGGAGTAGTTTTGAATCAAGAAGTCAACGAAGTATAGAACCAGGTGCTGTAATTCACGCAGATCTTTGTGGTGCAATGGAATGTACCTCATTGGGTGGAGCAAAATATTTCATATGTTTTACCTGTGACTTTTCACGATTTCGCATTGTATATTTTCTCAAAGAAAAATCGGAAACTCCACAGAAAATATCTGAAATGATAAAACTTGTAAACAATCATTACAACTTGAAAATACGAACCTTTCAATCAGATGGAGGTTTGGAGTTTAACAACGACAAAGTGAAAAACATTCTGAAGTCGCAAGGTATAAAATTTGTTGTAGTAAATCCATACAGTCCAGAGCAAAATGGCTGTGCTGAGCGCACAAATAGAACTGTGGTGGAACTTGCACGTACAATGTTATTGTCAAAGAGCTTACCGAAGACACTCTGGGCAGAAACTGTTAATACAGCGGTTTACGTGCTTAATCGGACTGGACCAAGTGCAGTTGAACTCAAAACACCGTTCGAATTCTTCACTGGTAAAACAGTGCATTTAGAAAAGTTACATGTATTTGGCACTGAGTGTTATGTACACGTACCTGCTGAAAAAAGAAAGAAATGGGATGCAAAAGGACAGCTTGGTATTTTCGTGGGATACTCAGAAGATATTGATGGTTACCGTATTTGGATGAAATCTGGAAAGAAGATTACTCGAAGTAGTCATGTAATTTTCAAACCTGAAAAATGTGGAAACGTGGTAACAATGTTTGATTCAAAAACAACTAATCAATCTGAGTCTATCGTAGAAGATTTGACAAAACAAACTACTGATGGTAGTGAAAGAAACATTAACTACCTAACGAATAATTCAAATGATACCACTGGAGACGAAGAGAAATTGCCTTTGGAAAATGAGATGACAAGTTTATCTTTGAGAGATAGACGAAAGATTAAACCACCTGAACGTTTAATCGAAGCAGTATTAGCAGAGGTTAAAGAGCCAAAAAGTTACAAAGAAGCCGTAAATTCACAGTATCATCAGCAATGGAAAGATGCCATGAAAGAAGAAATGAAGTCTTTGGAAGAAACGTCAACCTGGAGTTTAGTTGATTTGCCATCAGATCGAAGAGCTATTTCAAATCGATGGGTGTATCGTGTAAAGCGTAATTCCGATGGACAAATTAATCGTTTTAAGGCTCGTCTGGTTGCTAAAGGTTATAGCCACAAGAAGGCATCGATTATAACGAGACCTTTAGTCCAGTTTTGACACGATTAGGACTTTGCTGAGTGTTGCTGCAAGCGAGCATCTTGAATTGGCGCAATTTGATGTTAAGACGGCGTTCTTGAATGGAGTACTCAACGAGGACATATTTATGGAGCAACCTGAGGGTTTTTCGTCACGGGTATGCAAACTTCATAAAAGTCTATATGGACTGAAACAGTCACCCAGGTGCTGGAATGAGCGGTTCATGAACATATTAGTCAAACTTGGACTTGAAGAAAGCAAGGCAGACCCTTGTTTATTCTACAGAAATACGTTGACTGACAAATTGATAGTAGCAATATACGTGGATGATGGTCTGGTTGCTGCGACTACAACAGCTAACATAAAGAATTTTTTACAAGCGTTAGAAATAGAGTTTGATATAACCACTGAACCAATTGGATATTATCTTAACATGAAAATTCAACGTTGTCATGATGGATCTATTTTTATAAATCAGAAAACGTATGCAGAGGAGATATTGAAGCGGTTCAAAATGGATAATGTTAATCCAGTAAATACTCCAATCGAGGGTTATGTACAACCAGGGGAAGCTGAGAGTACAGGATTTTCTTATGCTCCATACCGTGAGGCGATTGGCTGTCTCATGTACTTGAGTGTTGTTTCCAGACCAGATTTTTCGTTTGCTGTAAATTATGCGTCGCAATTTTTGGAGCAACCTCGCAAGAGGCATTGGAGATTAGTCACAAGAATTTTTAAATATTTGAAAGGTTCTACGTCTCTCGGTATTCTATATCAGTCTTCGATGAATACAGGTGAGTTGAAAATTTTTAGTGATGCAGATTATGCAGCAGAGCCAACGTTAAGAAGGTCAGTCAGCGGGATGGTATCAATGTACAGTGGAGGAGCAATTTCCTGGATGAGCAGACGACAGCGATGTGTGTCTCTGTCTACTACTGAAGCTGAGTATGTGGCTGCGAGTGAGGCAGCGAAAGAGGCGATTTGGTTGGATCGATTGCTATGAGATATTTCCATGTTAAAAAATGTACCTGTTTTGTACTGTGATAATGAGAGTGCTATAAAATTGGTCAAAAATAACGAACTTCATATCAGGTCGAAACATATTGACGTTCGCTATCATTATGTTCAGGAACTTTTAAAGTTTAAAAAACTAACTATTGAATATATTGCAAGTAAAAATCAAATTGCAGATATTTGTACGAAACCGATACAACATACAATTTTCACTAATTTATGCAATTTGTTGGGAATGAAAAATTAAAATGTAAAGTTTTTGGGGAAGTGTTAAAGAAAAACTTTCATTTTGCTATTTTTACTTCATGTTATTTTTGATCAAGGAGCATGCTCGCTGTCACTTATATATGTTATAATAATTTTGACAGATATACTGTTTACGCTGTTCATTAAATAAATATTTTATAATTGTACCTTGCTGTAGTTTGTTTGTGCAAATCATTATTTCAACAAAGGTAACTTTGTCTCAACATTTTCAATACTTAATTTTTAATATTGAATACAATAATACACTTAAATGAAATAAATAGAACCAGTAGTTTGCACAAGAAGAACAACAAAACTATAATAATCGCAACACAGAATTGTCACTGCTTATAAACGTCAAAACATGTGGATGAGTGGATGCCATTTTAAAGCTCCCTGTTGCCATGTAAACCCAGCGCGCACCTGTTTAATGGTGCCATTATGGTCTCCTCTGTAAATATTGTTAAAGTCAAATAGCTCTGTAAATCTGAAACTTAAATTATTTATCTTTGTGTTATTATGGTCAAGCAAATTTAAAAAAATCATTTAAAGATCGAAAAGTAGCTTTGCAACTAATTTCGCTACTTTCGAACTGTCAAAAATTTAAATGTTTTGTTGGATTAAGTTTTTTTTTTCTTACAAGACGGATATACAGAGGTAAATAACATGTGTAGTACAAAGTAAGTTTTCATATAAATAAAATAAATACTCGTGTTTATTGAGTACCTTCCCTTTCTGTTTATGTATAAATGTGACTGATGTTCTTCATCTGTAATAGGTGGTGCTATTATTTCAACGTGAGTCCCATCAATGGCACCAATAATTCCCCGCATTTTATATTTCATGTAAAAGCCTTCTTCTTTATGGCAAGGCTCATTACATGGTTGACTCATACATATTGAAGTAGTTTCGTGAATGAATATAACAAATTGACATGTAACATTTCTTGATTATCTTTAAAATAGTAACTGTAACTATATAACAATTTTTTTTTATCTATGGTTACATTACTGTCACAGATTTGGCAATGTCAATTAAATATGACATTTAATTTTAACATGTGACAGAGTTTTTGAAAAATTGTTTGGAGAATTGTCAGAAGGTTCAGCTAATATATAACAAGGTTTCAATCGGTTTATGGAAATGTTTTTATGAGTGCCATACACGTCAATTAAAAAATATTTATCATTTCGAGTAATTACTTTAAATGGGCCTTCATATGGTTTATCCAAACATTTTTTGGGTGTATCTACTCTAATGAAAACATGAGAAGTAGTGTGCAAATCTTTTGATATAAATATTTTGTTTTTAGAATAATTTGATGTAGAAATTGGTGTTAGATTTGGGAACTGTTTACGCAGTTTTTGTATAAAGTCTGAAGGGTCTATATCACTATTGATGGTTGGATTTAAAAATTGTCCTGGTAGTCTGATTAGTTGTCCAAATATCATTTCTGCAGAAGTGGCCTGTATGTCCTCTTTGTAACTTGCTTTGATCCCCATCATAATAAGTGGCAGTTCGTTTGACCAGGATACGTTATCATGACATTTAATTGCTGATTTTAGTTGTCTGTGCAATCTTTCTACTAATCCGTTTGCTGCCGGGTGATATGCAGTTGTGCAGATGTGATGAAATCCACATAAACGGGAAAGTGAAGAGAACAATTGAGATGTAAATTGCCTACCTTGGTCGGAAGTTATTCGTAGAGGAACACCATACCGAGTTATCCATTCATTGAATATTTTTATTCCAATAGTTTCAGCTTCGATATTCTTCAGAGGATATGCTTCAGCTAATCTTGAGAATCTGTCTATAATAGTAAGAATTTACTTGTAACCACGGGAGATAGATAGTGGACCAACAATATCTATATGTATATGATCAAATCGTGAATTTGGTGGTGCAAATTGTCCAACTAGGGATGTCGTATGTCTGTTCACTTTACATTTTTGGCACTGTATGCATGCTCGAGTCCACGTTGCAGTCTTTTGTTATTGAGGGCCAAACAAACCTTTCAGTAATTAGTTTAGTAGTAGCTCTTATACCGGGATGTGAAAGACTATGTAAGGATTGGAAAATTTGTTGTCTAAGTATTTTAGGTACAAATGGTCTTACTGTTTTAGTAGATAGGTCGCAAATAGTGTATGTGCTGAGTCAGGGATATTAATACATTTCAGCTGCAGAGGTCAAATCTGGTTTTTTTAAGCAGAATTTTAAGCTCCTCATCTTCTTGTTGACAGATGGCTAAATCATTCCAGGTTACCGCTTGGCTCAGAACATTGATTCTGGAGAATGTATCTGCAGAAATGTTGTATTTTCCAGTCACATGTCTGATGTCAATCGTAAATTGCGCAATGAACTCTAAGTGTCTTGACTGTCTTGGTGAAGTTTTGTCAAGTTTTTGTTTAAATGCGTAGGCTAGAGGTTTGTGATCTGTATACACGACAAAAGAACCACCTTCTAGCCAATAACGGAAGTGTTTTATGGATTTGTAAATGGCTAAAAGATCTTTGTCGTAAGTACTGTACTTCATTTCTGCGGATGAATGTTTTTTTGAAAATAAGGAAATTGGTTGCCATCCGTCTTCATTGCTTTGCTTGATCTGAAGCATCAGTGAAAAGTGCCAATTCTGCGTTAGCATTTGGATGAATTAATTGTGTTGCAGTGCTAAGGCTGTTCTTGCATTTTTCGAAAGCAATGATTGCTTCGTTTGCCCATTTTACAGCTTCATTTCCTTTTACACCATTCTTCAATAGATCGTTCAACGATGCTTGGAGTTGTACAGCATTAGAAAGAAATCTCCGGTAAAAATTCATTGCTCCTAGAAAACGTCTTAAAGATTTTACTGTCGTTGGTTTTGGAATTTTTTGGATAAATTCTATTTTATCTTTAAGAGGTTTTATACCATTAGCAGATAAGTGGTATCCTAAAAATTGTATTTCAGATTTTCCGAACTCGCTTTTAGAGATGTTTATGATGATGTTGTAATCAACGAATCGTTGGAATAGAATTTTTAGATGTTCTTCTAAATTTTTTGAGGAAACTAAAAAGTCATGTATATATGGGAAAACAAAATCTAGATCACGTGTCATTTCGTCAGCAAATCGTTGAAATGTCTGAGCAGCATTTCGTAAACCAAATGGCATTTTTAAAAATTCAAATAGTCCAAAAGGTGTTATTATAGCTGTTTTTGGAATATCTTCTTTAGCCATTGGCAACTGGTTGAATGCACTAACTAGATCGATTTTGCTAAAGATTGTTTTCCCGTTTAGATAATAAGAAAAATCTTCCAGATGTCTGAGAGGATACCTATCCGGTTCTGAGCGTGCATGAAGGACGTCAATCTCCGGATTTTTTTGGAGCCATGTGTAGCGGTGATGCCCACGAACTGTCAGATCGTCTTATGACACCCTTTTTGACTAAACTTTCAAACGTTTGTTTAGCTATTGCTAATTTATCAGGGGGGAGACGGCGTGCTTTACAAACTGGTGGTCCAGGAGTAGTACGTATGTTGTGTTTGGTATTATGTTTTTCCTGTTTAATATTATCTTCTGGTTTGGAAATTTCTGGAAATTGTTCTAAAAGTTTGTGAAATATAGATGAGCCAGCAATAGTTTTTACGCCCATGGTAGTTTCACCATTTGCACTACTGCCTGCAGCAGACAAGCCGGTAATTCCATCTATTAACCTGCTTTGTCTGAGATCAATAAGTAAATTAAACTTAGCTAAAAAATCTGCGCCTATGATAGGACGCGTGACATCAGCCACAAGAAATCGCCATGTAAAACCACGTCTTAGGCCAAGGTTTAAAGATAATTTTAACATACCGTAAGTTTTGATTGGAGTTCCATTCGCTGCGAAAACTTGGTACGCAGTAGGATCTCTTCGACGTTTTAGTTGCGAATATGGATATACGCAGATGTCTGAGCCTGTGTCAATTAAATATCTCAACTTTGTTTTGACGTCCGTGATGAAAAGGCGACGGCTGGTTGATGCAGAGGAGTCATTCGCCATCGCTAATGACTCTGCCGGCTGTTTTCCGACTTCTTGTATGTGCAAGGTGTAGTACATTTGGATGCCTTATCTCCATAACGCCAGTGGTACCAGCACAGAGCATTGCCATTTTCCGGGGTAATTTCATAAATTTTGTCAGCTAATACACTCAAATTGTCAAGCGTCGTGTCAGTTTGTGTAACTAAAATAATTTGTATTTGCTGAGGAAGTCGCCCTAGCCAAATTGTTTTAAGAAGCTTCTCAGGTACTGAATCGCCGACCAAACTGCGAAGATACCTCATGAAGTAGGAAGGCTTTCTGTCACCCAATTCTTCTTTTTGAAGTAGACGTCGTACTTTCTCTTCTTGTGATTCTGAAAATCTATTGATTAGAGATTTTTTTAGGATTGAGTACGATTCCTTAGATGGTGGCTTGGAGATAATTTCTTCGACTTCTGAAGCACTTTTGGAGTCTAAATTAGCGACAGTATAGAAGAACTTAGTTTCTTATTATTTCAACGTGAGTCCCATCAATGGCACCAATATTTCCCCGCATTTGATATTTCATGTAAAAGCCTTCTTCTTTATGGCAAGGCTTATTACATGGTTGAATCATACATATTGAAGTAGTTTCGTGAATGAATATAACAAATTAAATACTACAACTTTATTTAAATATTTTGACATGTAACATTTCTTGATTATCTTTAAAATAGTAACTGTAACTATCTAACAAATTTTATTTTTTTTATCTATGGTTACATTGACTGTCACAGATTTGGCAATGTCAATTAAATATGACATTTAATTTTAACATGTGACAGCGCTACACATATCAATAAGGAATTACCAACAGCTTTTTGGTCTGAACCACTGGCTAAAAAAAATATTGTGGCCAAAACTTTCAAATGGAGTGGAATTGCATCTCTCCGTCTTGAATTTCTAGCTACATTTTGTAGTGGTTCTATTACCTGATAGTGGCTTTTGAAAGTCTAAAATATTTTATAAAAGTAGGTTGGGGATTTCAAAATGATTTTCATTATCCCTTAAGGGTGGTGACTAATTTGTTGGCTACCATGAATGGCTACTTAGAATAAGTGGATTTGCTTCTAAGTAAGTAATCTACCTTCGAGCAACACCAGTCATCTCCTGGCAACGTATTAATCTTGTGCTCTCCTTCAGAGAGTTACTTTCACTGTAGCGAATTATAACAAAATTTTGCTGACTGGTTATTTAAAATAAAATAAATTTTTGTTATAATTCACTAGAGTAAAGTACCTCTCCGAAGGATAGCACAGGATTGATACATTACCAGAAGATGACAGGTGTTGCTCGAAAGTAGAATACTGATTTTAAAGGAAATCCATTTATTCTAAATACCCAGTCAGAATTTTTTTGTGATAATTCACTAGAGTAAAGTACCTCTCTGAAAGATATCACAAGATTGATACATTACCAGAAGATGACCGGTGTTGTTCGAAGGTAGAATACTGATTTTAAAGTAAATCCATTCATTCTAAATACCCAGTCAGTAAAATTTTGTTATAATTCACTAGAGTAAAGTACCTCTCTGAAGGAGAATAGAAGATTAATACGTTACCAGAAGATGACCGGTGTTGATCAAAGGCAGAATACTGATTTTCAAGTTAATCCATTCATTCTAAATACCCAATTTTGTTATAATTCAATAGAATAAAAGTACCTCTCTGAAGGAGAGTAGAAGATTGATACGTTAAGTCTTCTTTTTATTTTTAAATTATTTCTAAAACGAATTATTATTTTTTGATTTTTTTTATTTATTTTGAATATATTTTTTCTGATAATTACCGAATATCATCTTCACCAACCATTTGTAGAATTATTGGGATGAATTTCATATTAAAACATTATTTTGAATGAAGTAAACATTCAACATTACCTCAAATGTAGCGTTACGGTGAACATATTGGGGATGTAAAGTTACAGGGAAATTTACAGTAAAATTTAAATTGTGACCACAATAACTTTAAGAATTAAATTATTATAACGTTTTATTTATATGGGTGAAGTATAAAAATAAAAGGAATGTTATTAATTAAAATAATACGTTTATTAAACGATAAATAAAAAGATAATTAAAATAAATAACACTATGATTAAATAATTATAAATACTAATTTAAGACTAAGAATATTATTAAATGCTTAAACACGAAGATTATTTATTTAAACAATATTTATATCACTATATTTATGTAACTACATTTATTTATGTTAAGAACTCGTAGACTGTTTATTTATATCACCAACTACATTGCTTGTTGCTTCTATATATCAGACTATCTTTGCTGGCTTTGACGACGGGTTTATATAGCACGATGTCATTTCTCTAGAATGTTCTCCATCTTTCCATTGAATACAAAGCATCACCCCACCTGATATTATTAACACGTCTCAATGCGTATGGGTTATTCCCCCGCCGACGGGGATTACGTCATCGCTCGGGAATATTCTACCAGTAGCGGCGCTCGTATACTCTTAAGTCAGAGGCGCACGTCACATTATGTTACCTTGGTACTTATAGCGTTAAATGTTTAATTTTATTGACCGTAATCGCACCATAAGGTAGAATATACATTCTCCGTGAACTTCTATAACAGTATTTTAGAAAATTTTATGTTTTGGAAAATCTTGGCATCTTTGAGTGAAATAAATAGAATATCACGTTTGAAGACATTCTTAATAATATAAAAATACACTAAACTTCCCCATTCTCACCAAAGTTACTTGTCTTCAATTTTTTTTGCTGAGTTCATCTTTGGTTACTACAGATTTTATTTGAGTCGTCCTCTTTTCTTCGGTCTGTAGTGAACTCTAGCTTTTGTGAGAATTGAGTGAAAATTTGTGCTAGCGTTAAGCGCGTATCAACAGTCCTGTTCACTGAATTCCCGGTTGCGCTCTGCGTTTATATCCTTGTGTCTACATCCTCACCATCATCAGTTCACCTTCACCACCTCATTTTAGCTACCACTATATCAGTTAGGCACCGATTTCTAAAACCACTCATTTCATCACTTCATACAATTAATTTTGACAGAGCTAAAACAGTGCTAATCAACTCCTCGCTAATCACCCTTAATCACTTGTTCATGCTACTACCCTCTGTATTTAATAAAAATATAAAATTTAAATCATTCGCCATTCAATTTTTTAATAATATAACATATGATTGTTTTTATACTATTTGGTATTAAATTTCATATACTTTTCAAATTAAAGTATATATATATATATATATATATATATATATATATATATATATATATATATATATATATATATATATATATATATATATATATATATAATTTTTAGGGCATAAAATTCTGCATCTAAATCAATAAACAGAATTACTTTTACATGCTCTTTAACGACAGAAATTAAATATGAAAATGTCGAAAATTACGTTGAAAATATCGATAGCCATGGAATTGAACAAACAATAAATAAATGCTTGACGTTTTATCTGTCACAACGTAAGTTAACTTATTTGACATTTCTAACAATTTGATTTGGACACATATAGTTAAGTATGACAATAACAGAAATATTAGATTAATAAATAAAGTTAAAAATTACAGTTTTGTTTAAATAATATGAATTTATTAAAAAATCAATAGTTTGTAACATAATATTTTCAAGCAAGAAAAGTTTTATAATTAGTAAACGAATAACAAGTAATTATAATTTAAAGATAATAGTTACAATAAATATTCAAATGCAGCATCATTTTGGACAAGACAATAACCTAATCTATTGTAAAACAACCTTTGTACATTAAATAGTTGCCGCTGAGTTATACGATGACATTCATTAAATATGGCATCTCTCAGATCATTTATATTTTCGTGGCTTTGTTTATAAATTTGATTTTTTAAGTGACCCCATAAAAAAAGTCACATGGAGCAAGATCTGGAGATCTGGCAGGCCAGTTAATAATACCCCCTCGTCCAATCCAGCGCCTAGGAAATGCCAGATCCAAATATTCCCTAACGTTTCTGCCACAGTGTGCAGGACATCCATCGTGTTGGAACCAGACCTCTCAATCGGGGCGCATAACATCGTCTATTGCAGGACCAATTTCGTTTTGTAGCATCTCCAAATAATTTTCCGTATTTAGATTGCCACGTATTTCAAAAGGACCAATTATGTGGTGACCTAAAATTCCAGCCCACATATTAACTTTCTGGGGATATTGTGTCCTTGTTGAAATACTAATCCTAGGATTTTCTGTTGCCCAACAACGTGTATTTTGGGTATTGGGTTCATTATTTAACGTGAAAGTGCATTCGTCGGTAAAACAAATGGTAGATAAAAAAGTTTGATCATTATTAGCCCGGTTCTGCATATCTTCGCAAAATACTCTTCTACTTTCTTCATCGTATGGGAAAAGTTCTTGGTGACACTGCATTTTATAAGAATAGTACGAATTTTTTTTTTAAATATTATGTATGATGCTGTGATGAATTCCCAACTCATTTCCAATACATCTAGTACTACAGAAGGGGTTTACACTTATCATTCCTAACACTCTTTCTTCCAGCAAGGCACGTTCTTCTGCTCGTCCTACATTCTGATAACGCGGCTCACGTGTATATTTTGAAGACACAGTAGCAGTCTTTTCAAATTTTGTCACCAATTTAGCAATTGTAGTTGCACTGGGAATCGGCCGATCCATAAACTTAACGGAAAATAAATCACGCACTTTGCGGTAACTATTACCTCCATAAAAACATTATATTATGAAAATACGCTCTTCATTAGTATAAATATTCATTTTTTAATAATATCAGACAACAAAACCAGAGACAAAATCAAATTGTCAGAAACGTCAAATAACTTATTTGACAAATAAAACGTCAATCTTTTATTTATTTTTAGTTTAATTTCATGGCTATCGATATTTTCAACGTAATTTTCGACATTTTCATATTTAATTTCTGTCGTTATAAAGCATGTAAAGTTAATTCTGTTTATTGATGCAGAATTTAAGCCCTAAAACTTTTATTTGACGCGTTTTTGCTTAAAATAATTAGGTGAGCAGGGAATTGCAAAAAACTAATTTCCCATGTTAATCTCCTATGTACACCATTACGACAGACACACGGTATATATATAAAGATGTCCCAAAATTAACGCAAGATTTGAATTAAATAGAAAACACAGTTTTTAGTCTTTTGATTGTTATTTTTTTATTGAATCATAAAGTACATATGATAGGGTTATTTATGGAATAACACATCGGGCAAATGGCCTCCACGGCTTTGAATGCACATACGCACTCGTTTGTCGAAATTTTCCATGACTATTTTGCATAAATGTGGCTGAATTTCGTTGATGCAGCGTTGAATATGCTCCTTTAATGCACGGGTGGTTGTGGGCTTGTTGACATAGACCTGTGATTTCAAATAACCCCATAAAAAGAAATCTAATGGTGTTAAATCACACAATCTAGGGGGCCAATTCTGATCACCGAAACGAGAGAGTACACGACCTGGAAATGTCTCATGCAGTAATTGAATTGTTTCACGGGCTGTATGGCATGTGGCACCGTCTTGAAACCACATATTGGCCACATCAATATCATCCAATTTCGGCAAAAAGAACTGTTTTATAATGTCGCGATATCGAGCACCAGTAACAGTCACTGCTTGATCAGCCTCATTTTCAAAAAAGTATGGTCCAATTATGCCCCCAGCCCAAAATCCACACCAAACAGTGACATGTTGTGGATGCATTTATTTTTCGACAATCACATGTGGGTTCTCAGAACCCCAAAAGCGGCAATTTTGGCGATTAACAAAGTCATTAAGGTGAAAATGTGCTTCATCGCTTAGGATGATTTTGCGGCCGCCAAGCTTTCATTATTTTTGAAATATTGTTCAATAATGAAGACATATTGTTCTATCGTGTAACTCTCCATTTTTACTAACCCTAAACTGTCAGCTGTCGAATTGTTTTTTACCTCTCGCTAAGAGAGGTATTGCATTCATGCTAAAAATCACATATCCATATTTTATTGAATAAGCACGTTTTAAGGTCCCTACAATCCGATTTTAACATTTTTACGATGATGTCTGTGTGTGTGTGTGTGTGTGTGTGTGCATGTATGTGTGTGTGTGTGTGTATGTATGTAGGATGTTGGAAGGACGATTACTCAAAAACTATAAGACTTAAAAATTGTTTAATTACGTATTTTCCAATCGGACATTCATGGGAAGATCTGAAAAGGTTTTGGTAACAATTGGACAACCGGAAGTAGAAGATTCTTGAAAAAAAATCTTCTAAATAATATTTTTTTAAAATTTTTCGTGGTAATATTAAAGAAAATTAAATTCTCTATCTGATACATTTAAATATTTTATTATATATTCTATGGATTTAGAGATAAAAGAAATATAATAAATAAAATAACGTTATAATAAATTTTACAGCCGAAAGGATGCCATGGAAAATAGTTGACCAGTTGAACTGTTTGTAACTGACAGATAAATGTCAGTGTCAGAAATTCATAGATATTACTAAAGAGTTTTTCTGGGAAGTACATATACATTATATTATTTCTTAATGTAATAGTAGTTAAATATTTAAGATTATAGGTCTATTACATATATCCTTCAAAAATACAGTCAATCCTGACAATGAATTGAAAACATTTCGAAAAATTAGAAGAGTAGGACAAAATTTCTTCATATAATGAATTTAAAATTAAACAATCTAAATATAAGGAATAGATATATGTAAGTACAATTTTTGGTGTAGAATGTAGGTATACAAGAAATGTTAAATACAATAGGGCGCCTTGACAAGCAGATATGGGGACTCATGTCAGAATGATAGCTAGTAATTATGTATATAGATGTATCATAATTTCTCATTCTAAATTTAGTGGTTTTCCAATTCCATATGGTTTATTTTCCTCGACAAGTAAATTCCACACTCCTGGTGACAAATTAACTACGTGTATTTAGAAAATCTTGAAATTCTGAATGAAACATACTGACTAATTATCATTCTGAAACGGGCCCCCACATCTGCTTGTCAAGGCCAACAATGTAACATGACTGTTCGCGCCCTATACTTATGTAACCAAAAAAGGAAGTGGCGAGAGGTATTGTGCTGGCCACAACAGATTTTTTTTTTAGGGTTGCCAACACTTTACTGCACAAATGGTGGCAAATTCAAACCTTGCGTTTATTTTGGGACACTTTTTATATAGTCAAATGGAACACTCCATATATTTATTTAAATATTAAAAATCATGAAATTTACTATCCAATAGTATAAAAACAATCATATCTTATATTATTAAAAAATAAAATGGCGAATTATTTAAATATTACATTTTTATTAAATAGATTTTTTTATCGTGCCACACAAATTATTTACGAAGCTATACTTCGCAAAAAAATTGCCCTGAATTTTGGAATAGAGTTATTTTCTCAAAAAACATTAAATTTAATTTATTTGCATCAGATGACAGTTTGGCGAAAATCAAATACCGAGCTAGATACAAATAATTTGTCTGGCACGATAAAACCTGACTGTATACGGTATTGTTTGAGGCTGTATGTCTGCAGACGGACATGTTTAATTAATGAAACTAAGAATAAATATAATTATTTGTCAATTTTAAAAGAAAATTTGCAATCTTTTGCGGATAGACTTGGACTAGAAGAGGATAACATATTCTAGCAAGATAATGATCTCAAACATACAGCACTTATTGTGACGGAATTGTTGTTCTACAACAAACCAATACAACTGCCCCACTCTCTATAATTTATCGTCGGAACTAGATAGGACCCTGTATTTTTTTTTACAATTTATCAACTCCCGAGGTAATCTGACTGAAGAATGGGCAAAAATTCTACCTTCTAATATTATCTAACAACCTATAGTTATTTATTATACAAGACGATAAAGTGATATTTTTTGGAAGTAGAAATTGTTAATTCACGAAAGAAAGCGAGTGAACTATCTTTCACGAGTCGATAAAGACCCTATTGCCGTGTATAATATATTATTTTGTACCCGACGTTTTTGTTATTAAAATGTCGAGCCGCAATTTTGTTCCTAAACTTACTATCATTAACTTTACGCGGGTTTGTCAAAATTAAATGACAACTTTTCTTTACATTATGCATTATTATTATTTTTATAAAGTGTAGATAAAAATTCTAAGTGTAGATAAAAAGTCAAAGTGTAGATAAAAATTACTGTATCGACTGTTGATATTAAATTGTTACTTTATCAACAAAAAATGAACACACAAAGCCTACTTTTAACATAAGGTACAAAATAAACTTAATAAAATCAATACCTACGCTACTGGAAGCTGTATCCCACTAAATTTTAAAATATAGTATGTGTTATATAATTTTGTAACTATAGGTGACGAATAATTTTGTGTCTCAATTTTTGTAAGTGCATAATTTGTTTTTATGACAATTATACAAAGTAAATTAAACTTTTTTTTTTTAAGTTCGCTGACTATCATTCGATTCTGAAATATCGAAATAAGATTACTCGTATAATTAATTTTTTAAATGTATTTCTTTTTTGGAGACCCTTTTTATTTTGCATTTTACTGATAAAAGTGAACTGTACGAATAATTTTGTGAGTGATGTCACTGTATATCAGCAATATCAGTGACAGTCAGTGGCGGGTTGTCAGGGTAGGCAGGTGAGGCAGTGCCTCACCAGAAAAGAAATAAAGCTGCATGTAAAGTAGTCTGGTCGCGAATCTGTGGCGCACTCTCCACGTCAGCAATGAGTGCCCGTGAGGTGACGCCTGGTAAGCGCTCACACGGTAGAAATATTCCATCATTACCGATATCTGTGTACGAAGCAGATTGGCACACCCAGCAATGGGTAATATTCCGTGATGAAATATTTATTTATTTTATTTATGTAAAGTAGTATGTAAATTAAATTTTAATTTATTCCGTTAATGCTTGTTTTTATAAATATCAAAATAATAATTTAAGCCACCACCATAACTAATATGTAATGCAGTTCACCTAATTTGCACCCTATAAAGTACTTCTCGAAATGAATAGTATAAATGTCTATGTTTTTGATACAAGTAATAATTCCGGTAAAAAATACGTTGCGCTAGACAAAGAGCTGTTTGAGGCATTGCTTCTAATGCTAAATGCAATGAGTGCGTAAAGGATAAAAGATAGTCGCTTTACCTTCCACGCGGCCCTATAGAGGCCGTTACCATACATGAATACAATCAACGCCACGTACTGATAAATTTTGTAAGTAGGTTCACTACATTACTGCATATTTTTGCAAGCAAGATTAAATAGTTGCAAATTGCATTCGACAATAAACAAACATAACATATGTCTTGTCTAGCATTTTTATTATATTCCGCTACTCTTAGCAAGGGAGGTATAGGGATCGAGCTAAAAATCACATATCGAGATTTTGGTAAATGACCACGTTTTAAGGTCCCTACAATCCATTTTTAACATTGTCACGATAATGTCTGTGTGTATGTATGTATGTATTGTAACGTAGCCCTCGCCGCCGCCGCGCCATACCAGGCGCCCCTGTGGCGCGCTTGCCAGACGCGCTCAAACTTGTCGCGGTGACTAATCTATTGTGTCATGTTGTTTACCTCTAGAAGTTCTCTAGGAGGTTCTAGAAATAATCCGCCAGGTATATAACCCGCCGCCATAGCCAGCGAAGGCAGTCTGTAAGCGTCGTGAATAGTTGGTGATATAAACAAACAGTCGACAAGAAGTGACATAAATAGTAGTGTTAATTGTTTAAATAAATAATCTTAAGTGTTTAAGTGTCTTATAATATTCTTAGTCTTTAAAATTAGTGTTAATATTTGTTTATCATAGTGTTAGTTTAATTTATTATCTTTTAATTATATATTCTTAATATTTATTTACCGTTTAATAAACGTATTCTTTTAGTTAATAATATTTGTCTATGTTTCACACTTCACCCGTGTGTGTGTGTGTGTGTGTGTGTGTGTGTGTGTGCGGGTGTGTGTGTGTGTGTGTCTGTGTGTGTGTGTGTGTGTGCGTGCGTGTGTGTGTGTGTGTGTGTGTCCTCTTTACGCTCTAACTCAAATACTATCATTCAGAAAGTTTTGAAACCATGTATTTCTACCTTATTCTAATATGGAAAGAACTGATTAGATTTTGGTGGTATTCGGATAACCGAAAATGGCAGTTTACTTGAAGCTCAAGATAGTTTTTCTTCAAAAAATACCTTTTAATGTAATTTTTTCTCAATTTTTTATTATAAAAATTAAAGATTATTCCATTTTCTACAAGTGGTCACATCAGATTTTTATAATAGGCTCTGGTTTGCGACTGATACGTATTGCAGTAAATATTTAATTCTTTTATTTTTTTTCTGGTGTTATTATAGTTTACCCACGTAGTGTTTTTGTTGAATTTTAGTTGAAAAAAAAAAAACAAATAATGGCTTCGACTTCAACTTTAAAAGAATTGAGTGACAATATAAGAAATTCTGAAGATATTGTTAATTTTTTAATTAACAAAAATCCATTTAATCAACTGTCTTATGAAAATAAACTATTTGTCAAAGAATTTCGTAAAATGTTCTGTGATCTGGCAATTTATTTTTGTACATGAGAGGGGAAAAATATGCATTTGCACATCCCTTGAAAAAATGTAACTTTCAAACGGGTATAAGTAAAGCTATGATACTCAATAATTGAAAATAAGGCATTACGGCATGCGCAGCAATGAGACAAAGGATGATTTATTTTATATTGCCAGGATAGGAGGTTAACAGTATAGGCCGCGAGCAGACACGTGATTCGAGCGACCTTAACGTGCTTAGAATCTGCTAATTTGTGTGCGCTTGTCAATTTGACAAGAACAATATTTTGACCTATTTTGGTTTCGAACTGCTAAAAAGTTATTAATTCACAATTTTCAGGCAGTAAAATACATGAAATAAAAAATAATAACTGTATATATCGCTTCAGCTCAAAATCAAAAAGTCGAAACATTTTTCAAGAATTTCAAGGCCGCTCTCGCTGGAGTCACGCTCGCGGCCCTGCAGACGATTATTATTAAGCAACATGACATCTGGTGATATTTTGCGGATCTATTGTTTATTCTGTTATTTATTAATTATTTTGTTAAACTTATTTTTTAAGACATTTTGGCGCTACGATCATGCAGCTTCACATCTCCTCCCCTTGTCCACCAAAGCACGTCACAATATATATTTAATCTGTTATGGCAATTCTTATTTCCTCTTATTATTTTCAATATTTACACATTTTTATACTATGTAATATTTTATTTATATAAATATGACACATTTATTTTACATTAGATCAAAAACATTTTATTAATTTATCTATAGTTTAAATTATTTTTGTCATTGTGATCAAGAACAAACAATGACCCACCTGTTCACGTATGCCAACTTAGAAGAGGAATGCACGAGAGAAGTTATTATCCTGTATAATGCTATAAATAATAATAAAGAGGAAATAGTAGTCATATTCTCTCTTCTGCAAAAAGGGCTAGGACTTAGAACTAGGTATTTGCTTAAAATGGAAAATCCACCCACCCGGGCCAAATGAAATACTGGTCGGAGTCGATTCTTCACACTAGAACCATAAGAATCGTATGACCCGTAAAACCCGTAAGAACGTTATGTATGACGTAACATTTATTTTAGTACATTAATTACCTAAACTGAATAACTCTTACCTCGACTGTTACGCAGGGTGAAGTCGGAAGCGGTCAAATACGTCTTACGGATCATACGCTTCTTATAGCTTTTTTAGTTCTTATGGGTCTTGCGGGTTTTACGAGTCTTTATTTTATAGTAATGCTACAATGCTCGCTAAAGCGTTAAAGTTATATTATTAAAACGGCCCTAATAACCGGTTGCAAAACTACACTTATATAATATATTTTATACGTATAAAAATGTTGATTTTAATTTATTTTTTTTATTAATATTAAGGTCCTTCAGCGACTATGGCTATTAGAACCAGTACATTAGTAGGTTAAAATATATTCTTGTGACATTGGTTGTTACAAATTTAGTTTACAATTTATAGTTTGTTGAAGAAATTGATATGTTTGAGGTAATTGATGGTGTTAGTTGCTTGAGTGGTGTTGGATAATGCGTCCTTCAGGTTCGCGGGTATTTGGTGGTGTTGTCTCGCTTCGACGTGGTTTATACATTCTATTATTATGTGTTTAACGGTTAAGGGTTCATTGCAACATCTGGGCTGTGGGGTTCTTTCTAGCATGTGCTTATGGGTCGCTAATGTGTGGCCTATTCGGAGTCTGGTTAGAATAATTTGTTCTCTTCTGGTTGTGATGGTGTTCCACTTCGTCGTGTCGTCCTTGATTTCTCTCAGTTTATTGTTTATGGTGTTTGTCCAGTCTGATTTCCATTTTTCTTTAAATTTCCTTTTGATTTCACTTATAGCGTCCCATATAGGTATTTCATCTATTATTTGTAAGCTATCTTGGGCTTGGGCTGCTTGTTTTGCTGTATCGTCGGCTAATTCGTTTCCCTGTATGCGTACATGCGACGGTGTCCATATGTATATAATTTTCTTGTTGCTTTTTTCTCCTTCGTATAGTTCTTCTTGGATTTTCTGTGTGATAGGATCTTGTGGGAATATTTCACTAATTTTATAGAGGCTACTTATTGTGTTTGTGCAGATTGCAGTTTTTGAATTTTGTTGTAAGGCGCTATTGATGTATTTACATGCCTCAAGTATGGCAATAAGTTCTGCTGTGTATAGCTGCTTGTTTCGTCGGGTAGTTTAAATTTTTATGGTGTTATTTTCTGCAATTACTGCTCCTCCTGTATTGTTTTCTACTTTCGACCCGTCTGTGAATAGGAATTTAAATTGTGCGAGTCTACTTTTTAGGAGTTTGAAATTATTCTGGTATATTGAGGGTAGGGTTTCATATTTTGGATGCCCGAGAAGTGACAAATTGTAGGTAGGTTGATTTATGTTCCATGGTGGTATCTGGCTGTGTCTTAATTTTATGATTTTTGAGAGGGAAAAGTTTGTTTCATCAAGGGCACTTTTTATAAATTGATGAAGTGGGATAATATTTTTAAGGCGGGTTTGGTTGTTAGAAATGGTAAATATTTGAGGGAATGCTGGATTGGTAGGATTATTAGATAATTTTGTTTTATATGTTAAGGTGATTTGTTTTCTTCTGTAGCGATGTGGTATTTCGCCCGCTTCTATTAACAACGATTGGGTTGGGCTGGTTCGAAAAGCTCCTGTTGCAATTCTTATTGCTTGGTGTATTATTCTGTCTATTTTTTGTAGTTGGGTTTTGCTGGCATTTACATACGCTATGGCTCCGTAATCTAGTTTAGATCTTATTATCGAGCGGTATAGTTTTATGATCGTTTCTTTCTGGGCACCCCATTTATAATGTTGTAAGCATTTTAATAAGTTTATTCGCGAATTGCATTCTTGTTTTAGGTTTTGTATGTGTTTATGCCAGATTAGTTTTTTGTCAAATGTGACTCCTAAAAATTTGATGGTATCGACGTATTCTATTTCTGTACTGTGAATTTTTAATTTGGGATTGGGTTGTGGTTTTCTGGTTTTGCTGAAATGTATACATTTTGTTTTCGTATTTGAAAAATTGAATCCTGTTTGTTTGCTCCATATTTCTAATTTGTTTAGTGTATCTTGTAATTTGTTTCGAAGGGTATTTATACACTTGTTTTTGCTGTGCAGTACTAAGTCGTCTGCAAATAGTGACATTTTAGTTTGTGGAAGTAATATGTGGGAGATATTATTGATTGCTATTAAAAAGAGCGTCACACCTAGGATTTCTCCTTGTGGAATTCCATTTTCTTGTATTTTCGGTTCAGATAGTTGGCCATTTGTTTTTACGTAAAACTTTCGCTCTTTCAAGAAGTTCATAGTATATTGTAATATATTTCCTGTAAGTCCGTACGCTTGCATGTTTTTTAAAATATAGTGCTTCCAAGTGCTATCATAAGCTTTTTCAATATCTATAAATACGGCTATAAGATGTTGTTTATTGGTGAATGCTTACTTTATTTCTGAAGTTAAGGTTGTTATTTGATCTTGAGTTGATCTATTTTGTCTAAATCCATATTGGTCTTTATGCAGGATGTTTTTTGATTCTAGGTACCATATAAGTCTTTTATTTATAATTTTTTGTAGGATTTTACTTAATGTATTAGAAAGAGATATTGGTCTATAATTGTTTGGGTTCGAAGTATCTTTATTGGGTTTCGGAATCGGGACGGTGACTACTTCTCTCCACGAGTCCGGATAACAGTTTTCGTTCCATATTTTGTTGTAAATTTGTAGTAATTGGTTGACTGTATTTGGTGGGAAGTGTTTTATTATGTTGTATGTAATACTGTCAGGTCCTGGGCTACTGCTGTTTTTTAAATTTTCTATAGCTTTTACTAATTCCATTTTGTTTATTGGTTTGTTGATATCTAGTTCGTCTTCATTATTTGTGGTTATAGGGGTATGTTCTTCCTCTTCTTTATGTTTTAAAAATTCTCTAGTGTATATTTTGTTACTAGAGTTGTATTCGTATGTTTCTGCGAGTATGTTTGCTATTTCTTTTGATTCTGTGTATATAATTTCATTTACTTTTAAGTTTGGTGTTTGTTGATAGCTCCGAGTTCCTCTAATTTTTTTAATTTTGTCCCAAATTTCTTTCGGGTTCGGTGCTTTGTTAATTGTAGAAATATAATTTTGCCATGATTGTTTTTTGGCTTTTACAATAGTTCTTCTTGCTACTGCTCTAGATTTCTTTAGTTTTCTGTAGTTCTGTATTTTTTTATATTTATATAGTGCTCTTTTGTTATTTTGAACTGCTGTTTGACATTCTTCGTCCCACCATGGAACTGTTCTCTTTTTTGGTTTTGCTTTGATTTGTCCTATTGTGTTTTCCGCTGTACTTGTTATCATTTGTGTAAAATTTGTTTCTGTGATGTTAATGTTGTTGTTTAATGTAAACTGAGTATTTTCAAGAGATTGTGAAAATGATATCCAATCTGCTTTTTCTTCATTCCATTTGTTGTATATGGGGTGCGTTTCTTGTGACTCATTGTGATGTGGTAGTGGTTTTGATATTTTAATCGGGAAGTGTCCAGTGGTGTGTGGTGGTATAATGACTTGCCAGGATAATGTGGGAGTTAGTCTTGGGTGACAGAAGGTGAGGTCTATACTGGTAAATGTTCCTGATCTAAGAGATAAATGAGTTGGAGACCCATCATTGAATAGCGTTATGTCGTCTTCCAGTAATTCTTCTAAGATTCTTCCACGTTGGTTTGTGTATTCACTTCCCCAAATAGGGTTGTGGCTATTGAAGTCTCCGGTTAATATGAACGGTGTTGGTAGTTGTTGTATTATGTGGTCCATGTTTGCTTTGGTTATTGTTTGATCTGGAGCGATGTACATATTGCAGATTGTTAGTTTGCTTGGAAAGTATGTACTGATAGCTACGACTTCCAATTCGGTTTGGATATTAATTTCTTGTGCTATTTGCGTGTTGCTGATAAGTATAGCAACTCCTCCGCTTGCATTTCTTTCATTTATTCGGTCTTTTCGTATAGTTGTAAAATACTTAAGCTTAAAGGGTTGGTGCGGATGTAGTCTTGTTTCTTGTATGCAGAGATATGTTGGGTTATTGTCTGAGATTAGTTTCTGAATTTCGGGGAGGTGCGAGTAAAGCCCATTGCAGTTCCACTGTATTATTGACATACTGAGTCCTGGTCTTCGTCTACAAAGGATGATTCTGAAAGAGATGATAGTTGAGAAAGGTTATCTAATGAATCTCTGAACTTGGGTTTGGATTCTTGTTTTCCAAGTTTTTTTATTATTTTGGATAGTCTGTATTTCATCTTTCGTCCTTGTATTTTACCATGTATATCTCTGAGCATTTCGATTACTTTTGATGTTTCTTGAGTGTGTTCTTGGATAATGTTTTGTGTTTGTATTGCATTTGTCCCGTGTGAATTGATTAAAATGTCTTTCAATTGTTCCCAGTTTAGTACATATTTTGTTGGTTCTTCTTTCATTATTTTTTCTACAGTTCGTAGTGATGCTGTATATTCATCTTCGTCTTGTTTCTTTTTCTTTGGTGTTATGAATTCTTGATTTGATTGTCCATTGTCGTCTTCGTTTTCTGAACTGGCAGGAGGAAGTCTTTTCTGAGGTATCTTTATGTTTGGGTATGTGGATGTAGAGGGAGCTGGAGTGTTATTTTGTGTGTTTGGTTGTTTATTTCTTTATGTGGTAAAGTTGCTGTAGATTGTGGCGTGTGTGTGTGTTAAATTGCGCTTGGCTTTGGATATTTGGTTGGGTAGTTAATGATGGGATAAGTTGTATGGTGTCGATATTTGTATTTGTTATGTCATTATTACCTTGGGTAATTTGTGTTGTCTCAGAGGTTGAATTGTAGTTTTCTGAGTTAATTTGGATATCAGATATTTTTTTGTTATTTGTTTCTGGAATATTGCTGCTTTTACATTTGTTTTCTGTGTGTCCTATATTGTTGCATTTTTTACATGTTGGAATGTCAGTTGAGAAATATATTCTGTGATCCGTGTTTTCAAACGATACAACTACGGATTCAGGTACCTTTTGTTTATCGTTTTCTTGGATATAAACCTGCCTTCTGAAACTAAGAATATGGGCATACTTTGGGTCTTCGAAACCTGCTTTTAAGCTATTTATTTGTGATAATGTTTTAATGTTGAGATTTTTAAATACTTCATTTATAATTTCATTTGGTATGGATGAGCATACATTCGTTATAGTAACTCGCGTAGCTGGTATTATGTACCGTCTAATTTCCGTGATTGTGTTTTGTACTGATATTTTATTGTGATGTTTCAGAAGATCGTTGACAGTTGTTGTGTCTTTAAAATAGACACAGATTCGTTGGTTGGACAGTCTAGATACGTGGGTAATATTCTCTGGTCCGGTGATTTCTCCTATAGTCATGATGTAATCTTTTATTGGTATTTCGCTTGTTGAGTTGATGATGATGGCTTGTTCTTTCTTGGGGTTAGTTTGTCTATTGCATTGTGCAATTGTTGCTTTGTGCGGTGATGGTGGCGTATGAGTTTGGTTGTGTGTAGTTATTTGGAGTGACGATCATTTTCAATACAAATTGGCTGGAATTCGTCCTCGGCGAACGAAATCCAGCCGTTCGATTGTGTAATTTGAAATTGAATACTTTTATTATAATATTATAATGTAATTAATTATCTTTGTGAAATAAATTGTGTTATAACTACGGAACGCTTGTAGTGTACGTCTGTTCACTGTGAGAGTTCGTAGCGTACTGTGATTTTTGATTTTAATTTAATTTTACTTTAATTCTCAATTAAATATTGGTGCAACCGGCTATACATCTAATAAAATAAATAAGTAAAAAAATTGACATTTCAAAGCAAGGCTTCGAACTGAACCGAACCAAAACCGGAACCAAACCGTAACATTTTGGCGAACCCAAATCCGGTACCGAACACCACATATATTTTTCAATGGGGACTTATGATTTTGACGTCATCGGCGGCGGATCGGCAGCGGACCTCCCTCCACATAATTTAGAAAGCACCTCCCCGTTGATCAAATAATTTGTTATTTAGTCAGCAAAGTTTGGTTAAGTTATTATGTGTAGTGATTGTTATTAATGAAACATTGCGGAATCGAATCTTTCTGATTCTCACGGAGGGAAAACAAATTCGATTTCATCGTTTCAATTTGAAAAAACACGAACTGAATCCATGTAAGCACTACAAATTCCACTGTTGAGAGAGACGGAAAAAATAAAGAAATTTATTTTAGTGTATATCCACGTCTTAATCTTATTAAAGTCATACATAATTTGTCTCTGGATGTTAAATTATTAATTTTAGTTTTTTTTTTGGCGTTTTTTTGGAAATATCTGTATTTCAACTTTGGCATAACTGGGATTTAACAAATGATATAGAACATTAAAATGTTCTACTGATAAGCCGGTGAAATATATAAATTTTACAGCATCATTGCTTAATAAATTATAATTTAGTTTCCAATTATTGACAAATTTAGTTTCATTTCTCGATGTCTCTACAGCACCAAATAAATTTCTTACATAATAATTGTTGCTTGTTTGGGTACTACTTTCCTTATTAATCTTTATTTCTGTTTGTGTGGAGTTGTTCTGCTTATTATCAATTTTTATATGTGTTTTTATTAATATAAACTTGTGTCTCTTTATTAGTAGACAGCTTTATTAAAGTTGCTGTACTTGTTTTTCCAAAATAAGTTTGATTATGTTTGTCCACTTTACAAACATAGGTTTGCGTCATTTTATACATAATTAAACTTCCTTTTTATCACAGGTTCCTGTAAATACATTACTAATTCATATTCAATTTATATTAATCATATTATTTCAACTTCCGTGTTCAGTCTCAGACATGTTCATGTTTCTTGTCAAACAATGGTTGTTGTGATCATGTGGGACCATATATGGATCACGTGATAAACGTCAAACTTAGAGCTAACTCTTGCTCACTACATAACTAATTATTAAATACTTTTTTACACACTAGATGGCGACCAAAATATTTGAATTGTATAAGTCCCCATTGAACCCGAGTCGTAACCCAACTGGGTATTAAAATTCGGGTTCAGGGTTACCCTCCGGTTCAGGTTCATTTTAAGTACGAAACGTAAGTGTATTCGTAATACAGCCAATTATCGACGCTTGTGTTGTCTGTTTGTGAAAATTGTGTTCGTGTTCTTGTCTTGCATAAATTTTGGCTCTTATTTTAAATTATTTCTATATAAAGATTATTATTCAAAAAACATTAATTCAATTTTCATTAGGTCGAACCAAACCTGAATCTAATACCTGAACCCGGAACAAAAAAAAAATGTTTGAACCAGAACCACACCCGAACCCATCTCAAAAAAAAAAATTAACCTGAACCTGAATATTACCCAGTTTTTGGCGGATTTGATGCCCTGTTTCAAAGTGACATATCTTCTTCACTATAATAACATCACAAAACATTGCAATGTGTACTTTTTATCTGTCGCTAAGAAAGGTATTGGATATATGCTAAAAATCGCATATCCAGATTAGATTTTAGTGAATAAGCACATTTTAAGGCCCCAACAATCCGTTAACTACGGATTCCTCAATCTAGCATTAATGGCAAGAGTTGAATAGGTTTTGGTAGCAATTGGACAACCGGAAGTAGTAGTATCTTAAAAAAAATCTTCTAAATTTTATTTTTTGAAAATTTATGTTATTACAAATATTAAAGAACATAAAATTCTCTATTTGATAGATTTAAACATTTTATTATATTTCCTATAGATTTAGACATAAAAAATAGAATATATAAAATATTCTGATGTAATAAATCTCACAGCCTAAACAACTCAATGGTGTCAAAAATCGAAAGACACTACTGAATGCTTTTTCTGGGAAAGACATTTAATATTTGGTACACCCAGTAATGGATAATATATGCCGTGATGAAATATTTAATTTTTTTTAATCATACATACATGAAGTATTTATATAAAACATGTGAGATATGAAAATGAATCATATGCATTTACTCCAATAAATATTCTTATTTGTTCTTGTTGTGTATGCACCCTAAATGTGTCTGTGGAGGTTTGTTGGTGATTTAACGCTGAATAGTTGACAGCACGGAACACAGGCCTCGCCACCGGCGCGTACAGACGTGCTCTCAGACATTCTCGGGTTTTTACGTTAACAAGTTGTCGCGTGCCCTAACCTTTTATGTAGTTACATGTTAATAAACGTTTTGTACATCAGTTTCGTGAGTAACTTATTTATTATCCTCAGAATACAAAAGTGGTGTCAGAAGTGGGATAGATAAATAACGTTCGATCTGTGCATAAAAGAGTGAAACGCGATCATGCGCTGTGCCGATCATAACCTCGACGCGCTAGCGAACGAAGTTCAACGCCACGCGGGTTAGTGAAGCAGCACACCTCCCCTTTCAGACATGGCTCAAAACGTGTCACCGGATCTCCTGCAGACGCTATCCGAGATGATCGCCAGTGCTATCCGACAGTCAACAGCTCCGCCCCAAAACAACATATCAGCGTCATCGATACAGCCTCGACCACCACAGTTCTCCATGCCAGCGTTCCGGACCGCCGAAGGGACAACAATAGCAGATTACTTCACACGGTTCACCTGGGCGCTTGAACTCAGTAAAGTCCCCGAAAATGAACACGCGCAGTATGCACGTGTTTACATGGGGGCTGAACTCAACGACTCTCTTAAAATCCTCGTAAGTCCCAAGAAACCGGAAGATCTGCCGTACAGCGAGATCCAGTCGAAATTGATAGAACATTTCGACGCTACACACAATAAATACGCAGAAAGTATTAAGTTTCGAAGCACCATGCAAAGAAGTGGGGAATCAATTGCCAGTTTTACTCTCAGATTAAGACAGGCGGCAACTTACTGTGAGTATGGTACATTCTTAGACCGAATGCTGATTGAACAGCTAATTAAAGGACTAGAATCGAGAGATATGTGCGATGAAATCATTGCTAAGAAACCAGAGAGCTTCACCGCTGCGTACGAGATTGCGCACGCACTCGAAGCCACCCGCAACACCGCCAACGAGGTCGAAACCGGAGACATAACCTCAAAATCCGACCCGACTCATCGGATTGGTTATGAGAAACCACCGTCACGGAGGAGTAGCAACCAGCGACCACAGAATGCCAACCAATCACGGCGCCACCAAGGATCTCATCAATCTAATCAGAGGATATCGGAGGACCAGTCATCGTGCGCGGGATGTGGTGGAGACCATGCTCGCAGTCAATGCCGATTTTTCGATGCTGAATGTCGAAAATGTGGCAAGAAAGGTCACATTGCCAGAGTTTGCCGATACAAACCGAAACAACGGAGGACAAATCAAGTGACTGAAGAGACTGAGGAAGAATTACCAGCCGACTGCAGCGACACAGTATATCTCAGTAAGATTGAAATCATTGGAAAGTTTCAGTCCCCAGGACGGCATTTGATCGACGTCAAAATAGAGGGAACCTCCGTCAAGATGGAACTCGACACTGGTGCCCCCTGCTCGATCATAAACAAGTCAAAGTTAAGTATGATTAAACCAAACTTTATGCTGCAGAAAACTGATCGCCTCTTTGCAAGTTACACCGGCCACCGCATCAACTGCATCGGTAAAACGTCAGTTACCGCTACCATCGGCACCACATCCAGGAAACTTAATCTCTACGTCGTTGATGCTGAGTTTGAGACGCTTCTTGGTCGAGAGTGGATCTCAGAGTTTGTGCGAGAAATAAACTTTGAACGTCTCTTCGCCAAACCAGAATCGATCCACGAGCTCTCTAACGAGCCGTCTCTATCCCAAGAGCAGAAAATGGAACTCGATACCACCATCAACCGTTTCCACGATGTCTTCAGCGATCTTCCCGGAAAGATATCGGGCCCACGAGCAAAGATGCACCTGAAGCCGGGCGCCACGCCCATCTTTGCTCGTGCTCGAGACGTCCCCGTTGCCCTGCGTGATGCTTACGCCAAAGAAATCGACGCCAAGATTGCATCCGGTTTTTACAAAAGAGTAGAATGTAGTTGTCAAGAAGAACGGAAAATTGAGAATTACGGGAAACTACAAGCCCACTCTCAATCCCCGAATTATCATCGATGAACACCCTATTCCAAAAGTAGAAAACTTTTTCAACCGGATGCGCGGCGCCACCCTCTTTTGCCACCTAGATGTTACTGATGCATATACCCACCTGGAAGTCGACGACGAATTCAGCCACGTACTCACTCTCAACACTCCAACTCATGGTTTGATCCGCCCAACTCGTGCTGTCTATGGTGCAGCTAATATTCCCGCCATCTGGCAACGGCGAATGGACACAGTCATGCTGGGTCTTGAAAATGTTGTAAGTTTTTTCGACGACACCATTGTTTTCGCAGCCAATTTTGAGAAACTCGTTGAGGCCCTCAATGCAACACTGGAGCGTTTTCGCCAACATGGTCTCAAACTGAACCGAGCCAAGTGTAAATTTGTAGAACCCGTCCTGGAAGCCCTTGGCCACAAGATTGATGCGTCAGGCATCCATAAATCGGATACGCACATCCGAGCCGTTCGAGATGCGCCGAAACCAACAACTCCGGAGGAACTGCAGCTATTTTTGGGAAAGGCTACGTATTATAGCGCATTCATCCCGGATTTGTCAACAAGAGATCGACCGCTTAGAGATATGCTGCTGAATGATCCTACCGTGTGGACTCCAGCGGGCGAAAGGGCCTACAAGGATCTGAAGGATGTTCTGACCTCGCCCCAGGTACTCATGCAGTACGACCCGACACTGCCACTGTTATTGGCAACTGACGCCAGCAAAACCGGACTGGGCGCAGTACTGTCACACCGACTCAGCAACGGTCGAGAACGTCCAATCGCTTACGCCAGTCGAACAATGTCAGCTACTGAACAGAGGTATCCTCAGATTGACAAAGAAGCACTTGCAATTGTATGGGCAACACAGAAGTTCTTCAAGTATCTCTACGCGCGCCACTTTACGCTGATCACCGACCATAAACCCCTGACACAGAAAAGTCATTACCAGTGCTGTGCATCAGTCGCATGGCCAATTATGCTGACTACGATGTTGTTTTCAAGAAGTCAAAAGCCAACGCAAATGCCGACTACTGCTCTCGACCACCGCTTCCATCCACCATCCATGTAATCCGGAACTCAAATCCGCTCCAGAGGGAAGAGACGGAGGATTTCGACGATTTAGATTTGTTTGCAATTCATCAAGCGCAGCAACTCCCCGTGAGGTTGGAAGCCATCGCACCTGAAACTAGAAAAGACTTTCATCTCGGCAGGATCGTCAAACTCTTGGAAGCTGGTCAAGATCTCGCCCGTCATGACTTCAAGGCCCCGGAAGTAATATATACTCTCGCCGCTAATTGCTTGATGTTCGAGCACAGAGTCGTGGTTCCACCAGCTCTACGAAATGCCATCCTCAAAGATCTGCACACTGCCCACCTGGGTATTGTAAAAATGAAAGGAATGGCACGTTCCTTTGTGTTTTGGCCAGGCATTGACTCGGACATTGAAAACCTCGCAAAATTTTGCACTACGTGTGCATCTAACGCGCATGCACCACCTAAGTTTCGCGGCCACCATTGGGAGTATTCAAAGGCGCCCTGGGAAAGAATACACATCAACTACGCCGGTCCTGTAGCCGACACCATGCTGTTAATTGTTGTTGACGCCTACAGCGAAGTTAAGCCCACGACTTCAACAACTGCAGCCGTAACAATCGCCCTGATGGATGATCTATTCACGGCCTACGGAAGTCCTGTCACTGTCGTTTCAGACAACGGCAGACAGTTCGTCGCTGAGGAATTCAAATCTTTTCTTCAGAGCAGTGGTGTGAAGTATCACAAACTGACAGCACCGTATCACGCATCAACTAATGGCCAAGCGGAACGATATGTCCAAACTGTGAAGGATGCACTTTATGCGATGAACACTACAAAAGGATCCCTGCGAACCAATCTGAACGAGTTCCTTCGCCAATTTCGCAAAGCTCCACATTCCATCACTGGTCAGTCTCCAGCTCAACTGTTCTTGGGACGAGAACTTCGCACACGGCTCAACCTGGCGAGGCCGGACGATGTTCATACCAGGATCAGCGAAAAACAACGGACTAAAATGCAATCGACATTCCGTACACTGGAAGTAGGACAAGATGTCTACTTCCTGTCCGGCAATCCTAACCTGGATAAATGATTCGAGGCACCGTCACAGACCGCCTGGGAGATCTCCATTACTCTATTCAGTTTAGAGATAAAAAGGTAAAACGACATATCGACCAGATTAGATCTTTTCCAGATAAAAAACCGCCAAGTGAATCCGAAGCAGAATCTGTACAAATTGATGCGAGGGATCAACCAAGACGACTTCGGTATCATGAGAACACAGCACCCCGAGTGATACCAGTCACACCAGCCGCTCCAGCTATTCCAACCACACCAGCGACACCATCGACACCAGCAACACCAGTGGCCCCGAGACAGTTGAGGTTGCCAGCGCCACGCGTACTGTACACTCCTCAGAACCCGCGTAGATCATCTCGTATCAGAGCCCCACCACCAATATTCTCACCCAGTTAATTACACACTTACACATATATTACACAATCATTAAAAGAGGGAGGAAATGTTGTGTATGCACCCTAAATGTGTCTGTGGAGATTTAACGCTGAATAGTTGGCAGCACGGAACACAGGCCTCGCCACCGGCGCGTACAGACGTGCTCTCAGACATTCTCGGGTTTTTACGTTAACAAGTTGTCGCGTGCCCTAACCTATTATGTAGTTACATGTTAATAAACGTTTTGTACATCAGTTTCGTGAGTAACTTATTTATTATCCTCAGAATACAAAAGTTCTTATATACATACTGCAAGGTTTATTTATTTAAAAGTTTATTAAACGATAAATAATTAAGATAATAAAAATAACTAACACTATGATTAAACAAATATAAACACTAATTTAAGATTAAAAATATTAAATTCTTACACACTATTTTTATTTATGTTCACAACCCGTAGAATATTTATTTAATCGAGTTGAACTTAGCGATGCGTCGCCCAGCGACGGGCGAGTGTAGGCCTACCGTTCAACCAAGTACATCGCAACAAAATTCTTCATTATTAAGGGTGATATAAAGCATCCCGGAGTAATATACAGTGATTACTCGATGCCCGTAGATATTAATTAAATTATAAACAGAAATGTGACGATTGAATTGAATTGATTTAAAAATCAAAATACAGAATTTATTTTAATAGTAATCTGCTGCACCCCTACGGGATGGCCAGCTATATGGGGGTGATTAGTAGAGTCCGTAGCTATAAAGTCAAATAGTATTTGAAGTGGTACAACGCCGTATATTTTTTTTATTTTAATTATTTTTCAGACTTTGTATAAAGCAATGTATAAATGCGTTAATGTTTAAGAGTTACCTACAACACCCCTACGGGATGAACAATATACGAGCCCTAACCACAAATATTTGGTACGGCTGTATTTTTTTAATATATTAATTTTTAAAGCAATTTTAAAATTATTTGGAATAAATTTGTTTAATTATATTTGTAGTTTTTATTAAGTTATTATAATGCCTACATCAACACAAAAACACAATAATCAAAAATGAAAATGAAAAGATTTATTCTAGCATTCGTAAGATTACTTTTTTAAGTTATGAAAAAAGTTGGCCATAAATAATTGGTACGGCTATTACAACTTATACTAATATTGGGTAACGTCACCTTTTGCTCTTATAACAGCTTCAACTCATTTTGGCATAGTGTTTATAAGTTCCTGGCACTCATCTGGTGTAATTGAATTCCATATTTCTGTATTTTTTTGTTTCAAACCTTCTAACGTTCTCTGAGGCTCATTTCTTAATCGCCGTTTCATTACTGCCCACAAGGATTCTATCGGATTGAGATCTGGACTGGAGGATGGCCAGCTTAAAACATTTATGAACTTGATTGATAGTCGACTGAAGGAATGGATGAGGGTCCCAAGGGAAAAAATGATCGGACTAGCAGTCACTGATGTATTTTTTTTTATTTCGAAGCCAACGTTTCGACTACTACAGTAGTCTTCTTCAGGGCACTATGAAGAATTTACAAAAAAACATTTATTCCTTTACTTTCCAGCCAATTCTTAGTTACTTTAGCTGTATGACATGAAGCACCATCTTGTTGAAATATAAACTCTTCATGTGAACTTAACTGGGTTACAGATGGAATTAAATTGCCCTCCAAAATATTTATGTATTTCTGAGCATTTACAGTGCCGACAATAAACTGCAAATTGCCCACACCTTTGGAGGACATGCATCCCCATACCATTATACTAGCTGGAAATTTGACGGTTCGCTTCAGACAGTCTCTATGGTATACCTCTTTTTTTGTCCGTATTACTCTTTTTCTAGAATCACCAACGCACACATCAAATTTAGATTCATCGCTGAATATAATGGAATCCCACTGCCTCTGTACCCAAAATCTTTTTTCTTTTGCCCATAATAAACGTTTTTTTCTTTTGTGACATAGTCAATAATGGCTTTTCTTTGGCCTGGAAAATTTAAGTTTAAAATTTAAGTTAAGTTTTTCTTACTTTTATACCCGGACCTAAAAAATTTACCTTATAAAAGCCATATTTTAGTTTATGAATATTTTTTTGAGTCCATTCGCGTCCTACAGACTTTCCAATTTTTGCTGACCATTTTTCTGATAAATCAGGAACGGTACTTCGTCTATTTGTTTTGACAATGGAAGTCAACGCTCGCAAATCTCGCTCGGTAATTTTGGAAATCCTACCACTTCTGTTCTTAAATGATGAAATGGATCTAGAAATTTTATAATTTTTGACTATGTTAACAATTGTTAATTTAGCTAAATTCAATTCTTTCGAAATTTCACCATAACTTTTACCAGATTCATTTTTTTCAATAATTAATTTTCGAATATCTTCAGAAATCGGCTTTCCGCGCACCATGTTGAATATTAATGACAGTTAGTAGAAACAAAAGGCAAAGCCTGCTCGAATATTCGCTAAATATTCGATAAATAGTATAGAGCGCAATAAGAGGACGTTAGTCAATATTAACATAAGTTTTAATTGCCGTACCAATTATTTATGGCCAATTTTTTTCATAACTTAAAAAAGTAATCTTACAAATGCTAGAATAAATCTTTTGATTTTCATTTTTGATTATTGTGTTGATGTAGACATTATAATAACTTAATAAAAAAACTACAAATATAATTAAATAAATTTATTCCAAATAATTTTAAAATTGCTTCAAAAATTAATGTACTGAAAAAATACAGCCGTACCAAATATTTGTGGTTAGGGCTTGTATATGCGGTTATGTTTAAGGGTTATCTACAACACCCGTACGGGATGGCCAGCTACAAGGCTATATGGGGGTGATTAGCAGGGTCCTTAGCTATAAAAGAAAATAGAATTTGAAGTGGTACAATGCCGTATTTTTTATTTAAATTATTTTTCAGACTTTGTATAAAGCAATGTATAAATGCGGTAATGTTTAAGAGTTACCTACAACACCCCTACGGGATGGCCAGCTAGAAAGCTATATGGGGTTGATTAGTAGGGCCCTTAGCTATAAAATCAAATAGAATTTGAAGTGGTACAACGCCGTATTTTTTATATTTTAATTATTTTTCAGACTTAGTATAAAGCAATGTATATGCGGTTATGTTTTCGGGTTACCTACAACATCCCTACGGGATGGCCAGCTACAAGGCTATAAGGGGGTGATTAGTAAGGTCCTTAGCTATAAAACCAAAAAAAAAAATGAAGTGGTTCAACGCCGTATTTTTTTTTTATTTTAATTATTTTTCCGACTTAGTATAAAGCAATGGATATGCGGTTATGTTTAAGGGTAACCTACGACACCCCTACGGGATGGCCAGCTACAAGGCTATATGGGGTTGATTAGTAGGGTCCTTAGCTGTAACATCTAATAGAACTTGAAGTGGTACAATGCCGTATTTTTTTTTATTTTAATTATTTTTCAGACTTAGTATAAAGCAATAGATATGCGGTTATGTTTAAGGATTACCTACAACACCCCTACGGGATGGCCAGCTACAAAGCTATATGGGGTTGATTAGTAGGGTCATTAGCTATAAAATCAAATAGAATTTGAAGTGGTACAACGCCGTATTTTTTTATTTTAATTATTTTTCAGACTTAGTATAAAGCAATGGATATGCGGTTATGTTTAAGGATTACCTACAACACCCCTACGGGATGGCCAGCTACAAGGCTATATGGGGTTGATTAGTAGGGTCATTAGCTATAAAATCAAATAGAATTTGAAGTGGTACAACGCCGTATTTTTTTATTTTAATTATTTTTCAGAATTAGTATAAAGCTATGTATATGCAGTTATGTTTACGGGTTACCTACAACGCCCCTACGGGATGGCCAGCTACAAGGCTATATGGGGTTGATTAGTAGGGTCCTTAGCTATAAAATCAAATAGAATTTGAAGTGGTGCAACGCCATATTTTTTTATTTTAATTATTTTTCAGACTTTTTATAATGCTATATATGCGGTTATGTTTAAGGGTTAACTATAACACCCCTACGGGATGGCTAGCTACGAGGGTATATGGGGGTGATTAGTAATGTCGTTAGCTATAAAATAAAATAAAGTATTTGATGTGATACAATGCCGTATTTTTTTTTATTTTAGTTATTTTTCAGACTTTGTATAATGCTATATATGCGGTTATGTTTAAGGGTTAACTACAACACCCCTACGGGATGGCCAGGCACAAGGCTATATGGGGGTGATTAGTAGGGTCCTCAGCTATAAAATCAAATAGAATTTGAAGAGGTACAATGCCGTATTTTTTATTTTAATTATTTTTCAGACTTTGTATAAAGCAATGTATATGCGGTTATGTTTACGGGTTACCTACAATACGGGATGGCCAGCTACAAAGCTATATATATATATATATATATATATATATATATATATATATATATATATATATTTGATTTTATAGCTAATGACCCTACTAATCAACCCCATATAGCCTTGTAGCTGGCCATCCCGTAGGGGTGTTGTAGGTAACCCGTAAACATAACCGCATATACATTGCTTTATACTAAGTCTGAAAAATAATTAAAATACAAAAAAATACGGCGTTGTACCACTTCAAGTTCTATTTGATTTTATAGCTAAGGACCCTACTAATCACCCCCATATAGCCTTGTAGCTGGCCATCCCGTAGGGGTGTTGTAGGTAACCCGTAAACATAACCGCATATACATTGCTTTATACTAAGTCTGAAAAGTAATTAAAAAAAAAGGCGTTGTACCACTTCAAATTCTATTTGATTTTATAGCTAAGGACTCTACAAATCACCCCCATATAGCCTTGTAGCTGGCCATCCCGTAGGGGTGTTGTAGGTAACCCGTAAACATAACCGCATATACATTGCTTTATACTAAGTCTGAATAATAATTAAAATACAAAAAAAATACGGCGTTGTACCACTTCAAGTTCTATTTGATTTTATAGCTAAGGACCCTACTAATCACCCCCATATAGCCTTGTAGCTGGCCATCCCGTAGGGGTGTTGTAGGTAACCCGTAAACATAACCGCATATACATTGCTTTAAACTAAGTCTGAAAAATAATTAAAATAAAAAAAATACGGCGTTGTACCACTTCAAATTCTATTTGATTTTATAGCTAAGGACCCTACTAATCACCCCCATATAGCCGTGTAGCTGGCCATCCCGTAGGGGTGTTGTAGGTAACCCGTAAACATAACCGCATATACATTGCTTTATACTAAGTCTGAAAAATAATTAAAATAAAAAAAATACGGCGTTGTACCACTTCATATTCTATTTGATTTTATAGCTAAGGACCCTACTAATCACCCCCATATAACCTTGTAGCTGGTCATTCCGAAGGGGTGTAGTAGGTAAACCGTAAACATAACCGCATATACATTGCTTTATACTAAATCTGAAAAATAATTAAAATAAAAAAAGGCGTTGTACCACTTCAAATTCTATTTGATTTTATAACTAAGGACTCTACTAATCACCCCCATATAGCCTTGTAGCTGGCCATCCCGTAGGGGTGTTGTAGGTAACCCGTAAACATAACCGCATATACATTGCTTTATACTAAGTCTGAAAAATAATTAAAATAAAAAAAATACGGCGTTGTACCACTTCATATTCTATTTGATTTTAAAGCTAAGGACCCTACTAATCACCCCCATATAGCCTTGTAGCTGGCCATCCCGTAGGGGTGTTGTAGGTAACCCGTAAACATAACCGCATATACATTGCTTTATACTAAGTGAAAAATAATTAAAATTAAAAAAATACGGCGGTGTACCACTTCATATTCTATTTGATTTTAAAGCTAAGGACCCTACTAATCACCCCCATATAGCCTTGTAGCTGGCCATCCCGTAGGGGTGTTGTAGGTAACCCGTAAACATAACCGCATATACATTGTTTTATACTAAGTCTGAAAAATAATTAAAATAAAAAAAATACGGCGTTGTACCACTTCAAATTCTATTTGATTTTATAGCTAAGGACCCTACTAATCACCCCCATATAGCCGTGTAGCTGGCCATCCCGTAGGGGTGTTGTAGGTAACCCGTAAACATAACCGCATATACATTGCTTTATACTAAGTCTGAAAAATAATTAAAATAAAAAAAATACGGCGTTGTACCACTTCAAATTCTATTTGATTTTAAAGCTAAGGACCCTACTAATCACCCCCATATAGCCTTGTAGCTGGCCATCCCGTAGGGGTGTTGTAGGTAACCCGTAAACATAACCGCATATACATTGCTTTATACTAAGTCTGAAAAATAATTAAAATAAAAAAAATACGGCGTTGTACCACTTCAAATTCTATTTGATTTTATAGCTAAGGACCCTACTAATCACCCCCATATAGCCTTGTAGCTGGCCATCCCGTAGGGGTGTTGTAGGTAACCCGTAAACATAACCGCATATACATTACTTTATACTAAGTCTGAAAAATAATTAAAATAAAAAAAATACGGCGTTGTACCACTTCATATTCTATTTGATTTTAAAGCTAAGGACCCTACTAATCACCCCCATATAGCCTTGTAGCTGGCCATCCCGTAGGGGTGTTGTAGGTAACCCGTAAACATAACCGCATATACATTGCTTTATACTAAGTCTGAAAAATAATTAAAATAAAAAAAATACGGCGTTGTACCACTTCAAATTCTATTTGATTTTATAGCTAAGGACCCTACTAATCAACCCCATATAGCTTTCTAGCTGGCCATCCCGTAGGGGTGTTGTAGGTAACCCGTAAACATAACCGCATATACATTGCTTTATACTAAGTCTGAAAAATAATTAAAATAAAAAAAATACGGCGTTGTACCACTTCATATTCTATTTGATTTTAAAGCTAAGGACCCTACTAATCACCCCCATATAGCCTTGTAGCTGGCCATCCCGTAGGGGTGTTGTAGGTAACCCGTAAACATAACCGCATATACATTGCTTTATACTAAGTCTGAAAAATAATTAAAATAAAAAAAATACGGCGTTGTACCACTTCAAATTCTATTTGATTTTATAGCTAAGGACCCTACTAATCACCCCCATATAGCCTTGTAGCTGGCCATCCCGTAGGGGTGTTGTAGGTAACCCGTAAACATAACCGCATATACATTGCTTTATACTAAGTCTGAAAAATAATTAAAATAAAAAAAATACGGCGTTGTACCACTTCAAGTTCTATTTGATTTTATAGCTAAGGACCCTACTAATCACCCCCATATAGCCTTGTAGCTGGCCATCCCGTAGGGGTGTTGTAGGTAACCCGTAAACATAACCGCATATACATTGCTTTATACTAAGTATGAAAAATAATTAAAATAAAAAAAATACGGCGTTGTACCACTTCAAATTCTATTTGATTTTATAGCTAAGGACCCTACTAATCATCCCCATATAACCTTGTAGCTGGTCATCCCGAAGGGGTGTAGTAGGTAACCCGTAAACATAACCGCATATACATTGCTTTATACTAAATCTGAAAAATAATTAAAATAAAAAAATACGGCGTTGTACCACTTCAAATTCTATTTGATTTTATAGCTAAGGACCCTACTAATCACCCCCATATAACCTTGTAGCTGGTCATCCCGAAGGGGTGTAGTAGGTAACCCGTAAACATAACCGCATATACATTGCTTTATACTAAATCTGAAAAATAATTAAAATAAAAAAATACGGCGTTGTACCACTTCAAATTCTATTTGATTTTATAGCTAAGGACCCTACTAATCACCCCCATATAACCTTGTAGCTGGTCATCCTGAAGGGGTGTAGTAGGTAAACCGTAAACATAACCGCATATACATTGCTTTATACTAAATCTGAAAAATAATTAAAATAAAAAAATACGGCGTTGTACCACTTCAAATTCTATTTGATTTTATAGCTAAGGACCCTACTAATCACCCCCATATAACCTTGTAGCTGGTCATCCCGAAGGGGTGTAGTAGGTAACCCGTAAACATAACCGCATATACATTGCTTTATACTAAATCTGAAAAATAATTAAAATAAAAAAATACGGCGTTGTACCACTTCAAATTCTATTTGATTTTATAGCTAAGGACCCTACTAATCACCCCCATATAACCTTGTAGCTGGTCATCCCGAAGGGGTGTAGTAGGTAACCCGTAAACATAACCGCATATACATTACTTTATACTAAATCTGAAAAATAATTAAAATAAAAAAATACGGCGTTGTACCACTTCAAATTCTATTTGATTTTATAGCTAAGGACCCTACTAATCACCCCCATATAACCTTGTAGCTGGTCATCCCGAAGGGGTGTAATAGGTAAACCGTAAACATAACCGCATATACATTGCTTTATACTAAATCTGAAAAATAATTAAAATAAAAAAATACGGCGTTGTACCACTTCAAATTCTATTTGATTTTATAGCTAAGGACCCTACTAATCACCCCCATATAACCTTGTAGCTGGTCATCCCGAAGGGGTGTAGTAGGTAACCCGTAAACATAACCGCATATACATTGCTTTATACTAAATCTGAAAAATAATTAAAATAAAAAAATACGGCGTTGTACCACTTCAAATTCTATTTGATTTTATAGCTAAGGACCCTACCAATCACCCCCATATAACCTTGTAGCTGGTCATCCCGAAGGGGTGTAGTAGGTAACCCGTAAACATAACCGCATATACATTGCTTTATACTAAATCTGAAAAATAATTAAAATAAAAAAATACGGCGTTGTACCACTTCAAATTCTATTTGATTTTATAGCTAAGGACCCTACTAATCACCCCCATATAACCTTGTAGCTGGTCATCCCGAAGGGGTGTAGTAGGTAACCCGTAAACATAACCGCATATACATTGCTTTATACTAAATCTGAAAAATAATTAAAATAAAAAAATACGGCGTTGTACCACTTCAAATTCTATTTGATTTTATAGCTAAGGACCCTACCAATCACCCCCATATAACCTTGTAGCTGGTCATCCCGAAGGGGTGTAGTAGGTAACCCGTAAACATAACCGCATATACATTGCTTTATACTAAATCTGAAAAATAATTAAAATAAAAAAATACGGCGTTGTACCACTTCAAATTCTATTTGATTTTATAGCTAAGGACCCTACTAATCACCCCCATATAACCTTGTAGCTGGTCATCCCGAAGGGGTGTAGTAGGTAACCCGTAAACATAACCGCATATACATTGCTTTATACTAAATCTGAAAAATAATTAAAATAAAAAATACGGCGTTGTACCACTTCAAATTCTATTTGATTTTATAGCTAAGGACCCTACTAATCAGCCCCATATAGCCTTGTAGCTGGCTATCCCGTAGGGGTGTTGTAGGTACATCTTAAACATTACCGCGTATATACATTGCTTTATACAAAGTCTGAAAAATAATTAAAATAAAAAATACGGCATTGTACCACTTCAAATTCTATTTTCTTTTATAGCTAAGGACCCTGCTAATCATCCCCATATAGCCTTGTATAGCATATATATTGCTTGATACAGTCTGAAAAATAATTAAAATTAAAAAAAAAATACGGCGTTGTACCACTTCAATTTCTATTTGACTTTATAGCTAAGGACTCTACTAATCATCCCCATATAGCCATGTAGCTGGCCATCCCGTAGGGTTACAGCAGATTACTATTAAAATAAATTCTGTATTTTGATTTTTAAATCAATTCAATTCAATCGTCACATTTCTGTTTATAATTTAATTAATATCTACGGCCACTAGTAATTTTCCCTGCATCGAGTAATCACTGTATATTACTCCAGGATGCTTTATATCACCCTTAATAATGAAGAATTTCGTTGCGATGTACTGGTTGAACGGTAGGCCTATACTCGCCCGTCGCTGGGCGACGCATCGCTAAGTTCACCTCGATATTTATTTATATCACCAACTGATTATTTCACGATGCTTGTCTATATCAGAATGATCAGAATGCCCTAGTTGTCTTCCCTGACGGAGTTATATAGTCCGGTGTTCTTTTTCTGGAACATTCGACGCGTTAATGACATCGAATACAAAGGGATCAGCCGACCGTACGTAATTAAGCAGGTAGAGACTTCTGCGCGACGATTACGTAATCGCTCAGGTTAGCCACCATTCTAGAAGCGTTCGACCAACGGCAAAGGTCGCGTATTTCTAGAGTCATCGGTGCCGGGTTCACGCACGCAAAAATATATTCGCCTTATGACAGTCATTTTGGGTTATAGAAAAGAATCAATAAATATTATATTATAATTGTCGATATATTCATAAATTTCGATCATTATCGATAATTATATTGCTAAATACCGAAGCATCGATAGGTTAGTTTATTTGTCCATACTTCGATATCACATTATCTATTTATCGATATTTAGATATCACAAGTGATTCGATATTATCGATTTTATTTATATTAAGGTCGCCGTCGAATATAGTCCAATCGTAATTCCGTTCGTTTGATTGAAGGAATTCATTAAAACAAATGCAGTTTTTTTATTGATTTTGAAAAATGTAAATCTAACGGTTGAACTTATATTCATTTTTTTATTAACAATAATAATATTGTTTATAACATTAAATCACGTAATAAAAGAAAAAAATGGGTTCAAAGTATGTTCGTCATATGCAGATAATTTTTTTATAATGAATAATGAAAAAAATATTTAATGCAATAAATAATTGTTATAAACGAATGGAATTACGATATTGCCCTATACTGTAATGTAAATTTAGTGCAACGTTTTGTCGGAGCGCATTACTGGAGCTCTGCCGTCGTTCTCTCTACACCGCGCTCGCCACCACCCCTCCTCAGGTGATACCCACAAGCTATAGACAGGAGAGGAAACGATTTCGCATGAAATCTTGTTGTCTCAGTCCGATTAGAGGCTAGCATCAGTTTTGAAATTTTATACGCTAAGTTTATATACTCTTATTATAAAATGGTTAAAACTAAAAATTCAAATCAAAACAGGCCTTCAAAATCAATGAAACTAACGGCGACAGTTTTAAAGAGGCGAAAAAATGCTCTTCTTGGACAAAAGAACTTGCAAACAAATATAAATTTAGCGAAAAAAGCAACTAGAAGAATTTTTCTGGATTCGTATGACGTTTCCAATCAAATGCCACAAAATTCTGAAGTACTAATTAGTTTGGAAGATGGCACACATAATTCAGATGATTTAATTAATTTGGAAGATGTTTGGCACCCAAAAAATGTATACGAAACGTTTGTTAATACTCCTTTTGTAAATGTTTATGAATATAGTTTATATAATGTAGGGTTGGTAGATATGTTCTAAATGTTGACCAATTATAATCAAAATCGAATCAGCTCTTCATATGGATAATAATAAAAGGAATATGAAATAATTATATTTTTTAGAATTGTAGTGTTCGTGTTACACATACACGCACGCACGCACTCACTCACATACATACATACACACACACACACACATCATCGTAAAAAATGATAAAATCGTACTCTACGGACCCTAAAACGTGACGGAAGATGAAAACTACTCTGATATATTATGGTTCTAATAAATAATTTATTTTTTGTATAAAATATAAATAAAATAAATAAATATTTCATCACGGCATATTACCCATTGCTGGGTGTGCCAATCTGCTTCGTACACAGATATCGGTAAAGATGGAATATTTGTACCGTGTGGGCGCTTACCAGGCGTCACCTCACGGGCACTCATTGCTGGCGTGGAGAGTGCGCCACAGGGGTCAATAAAATATTATAAATTTTATATTGAAAGTGATCCTTCCTACGAGTGAATTTGCTTTTGAGAAAACCATAACAGGTAATAGAATTGTGCAATTTGGATATGTTCTAAAATGGGCCATGAAATTTCAATTGGATCACTCTAAAATTTACACTATGGGTCACTTATATCCGAAACCTGCAGAGGATTAGGTCTAGTAAGCCCAACATGCTTCAAATGTTCAATGTATGATATTGAAATTTCTAAATACACCGAAGATCCAAATAAAGAAAAATCAGAAATAAATATTGGTTACGTATGGGGCAATATAGCAACTGGTAGTACATATTCGCACAAAGAAGAATTGCTTTCTAGCATGAACATTAAATCTCTGAATAAGGATACATTTTACAAAATTGAACATGATCTTGAAAAGGTATATCCACCTCCTAATAAATTCACTAATAACTTTATTGGCTGGTTAATAAAAAATATCTCGGAAAATAAACTTCTGTCACACATATAACATTGCTTTCATAAACGATATATTATAAGCTGTGCCTAGCCTCCCTGTGTCGGTATCGGTATTAATCCCGGTTTTCTAATTATGTCATAGCCAGATTGTAAAATTAGCCAAATTATAAAACACCTAGGCATTTCACAATATGGATAGACGTTTTAATAAACGAAGAATAGCTTCCATACAAGCTAAGTGCATACGACTAGCCAGATTGTAAATCATTGAAGTCAACGAATATTTGACAATGTGGCGGTACTTTACAATCTCGCCACTTTTTTATTTAGAATGCATGTAACCGGAAATCATGAACAGGAAAATTTCAAATGGGTTAATCTGCAAAAGAGAAATAATTCGCTTGAGGGAATTAGATTTAGAATAAATTCAGAATAAAATTATCTATCGTTCAATGTAAAAATATGTTTCCATTTAAAAAAAATATATGTACTCCAACTTGAAAAACTATTTTCTTTTATAAGTAGATGTCACTTTTGGCTCCTACAACTTTATTATTTACATATATGCTTTGCTCTTAAAAAACTTGCACAAAATACTATAGTAAATACAGCAAAAAAAAAATTATGTTGCAAAATTTTATAGTCTGTCATAATTTTCTGGGGCTGCTCTCCCAATGTCGTTCGCATTTTTATAATACAGAAACGAACTATTAGAAATGTTTATAACCTTAGTTACAGAAGTACCTGTAAACATAGTTTTATAAAAGAAAAGTTTCTTACTCTGCCATGTTTGTATATTTTAAATGTCATTTTATTTATTAGAAAAAATAAAAATCAAATTTTAGAATATGAGAATTGTCATAGTTATAATATTAGAGGTAAAGAGAATTTAGTGCTTCCAAAGTTAAATTTAACTCTAAATGATCCTTTTGTAATAGGAATCAATTTATATAACCATTTACCAAAACATATAAAGAACATTGGTTCGTTTAATTTATTTAAAAGGAAACTAAAATATTTATTAATTGATAAATGTTACTACAATATTAATGAATATTTTAAGGATAATTTTAAGTAGGTATTTTGTTTATTGAAATATCATGAACACTATACTTGTGCAATGTATGTATTTTTGACATTCCATAGACCGATGCAATTTTGGTCTTACTTGAAGAATAAACCCTAATTATATTTATAAAAATACAATTTTTCTTGAAACCAAAATTAAATACTTTTAATTCTTGAAGTATGAAAGAATAAAAATACTGCAGTGTATAGATATTTCCCGGCCAGTACCTACTAGACTAGCCTCCAAGCGAAGTATTATCGCTCGCGCTAGCCGTAATTGCTCTTTGAGATTTTGGCGCCTCTCCTTGCGATTGTAGCGCTAGAGATCCGCAGCGGATGAGTTTGTCAAGCCCAATTCGACGGCGACCTTAACCCTACTCATTTACTCATTATCATTTCCGTATCTAGCTTGTTCGCTGACGCCGACTAAGAATTCGCGCGCGGTCACATTATTCTACTTCACATTTCATTTACTCTGATCTAGCGTATTTTAGGAAAAAATATTCCTTTAAAAAATATCATCGATATGGGTGCTACCTAATTTGCGGACCACAAAAAAAGGGGACTGGTCATAAGTATTGGTTCAGCATTAAATCACAACTCACAACATCTACGTTGCTCTTATGTTTCTCTTCCATATACTATTTAATTAAAACTCGAAAACATCTTCAGAAGGTTACTTTACTCTTGGTGAATTTTGCGGACTGGCCATTTCGACTGAAGCGAAAGAGAGCAAACTTGAAATCTTCGTTGCTCTTATGTTTCTCTTCCATATACTATTTAATTAAAACTCGAAAACATCTTCGGAAGGTTACTTTACTCTTGGTGAATTTTGCGGACTGGCCATTTCGACTGAAGCGAAAGAGAGCAAACTTGAAATCTTCGTTGCTCTTATGTTTCTCTTCCATATACTATTTAATTAAAACTCGAAAACATCTTCAGAAGGTTACTTTACTCTTGGTGAATTTTGCGGACTGGCCATTTCGAGTGAAGCGAAAACACCAGATTTGAAATCTACCTTGCTCTTATGTTTCTCTTCCATATACTATTTAATTAAAACTCGAAATCATCTTCAGAAGGTTACTTTACTCTTGGTGAATTTTGCGGAATGGCCATTTTGACTGAAGCGAAAAAGACCAGACTTGAAATCTACGTTGTTCTTCCCTATACTATTTAATTAAAACTCGAAATCATCTTCAAAAGGTTACTTTACTCTTGGTGAATTTTGCGGACTGGCCATTTCGACTGAAGTGAAAGAGATCAGACTTGACATCTACGTTGCTCTTATGTTTCTCTTCCATATACTATTTAAGTAAAAATAGAAATCATCTTCAGATTTTACTTTACTTTACTCTTCGTGATGATTTCGAGTTTTAATTAAATAGTGCAGGGAAGAGAAACATAAGAGCATCGTAGATTTCAAGTCTTATTTCTCTCGCTTTAGTCGAAATGGCCAATCCGCAAAATTCGCCCCGGAAAAGTAACCTTCTGAAAATGATTTCGAGCTAATTAAATAGTATACATCGCTTCAGTCGAAATGGCCAGTTCGCAAAATTCACTGGGTGTAAAGTAACCTTCTGAAGATGATTTCGAGTTTTAATTAAATAGTATAGGGAAGAGAACCATAAGAGCATCGTAGATTTCAAATCTTATTTCTCTCGTTTTAGTCGAAATAGCCAGTCCGCAAATTCACCAAGAGTAAAGTAATCTTCTGAAGATGATTTCGAGTTTTTATTAAATAGTATAGGGAAGAGAAACATAAGAGCAACGTAGATTTCAAGTCTGGTCTCTTTCGCTTCAGTCGAAATGGCCAGTCCGCAAAATTCACCAAGAGTAAAGTAACCTTCTGAAGATGATTTCGAGTTTTAACTAAATAGTATAGGGAAGAGAAACATAAGAGCATCGTAGATTTTAAATCTTATTTCTCTCGCTTTAGTCGAAATAGCCAGTCCGCAAAATTCACCAAGAGTAAAGTAATCTTCTGAAGATGATTTCGAGTTTTTATTAAATAGTATAGGGAAGAGAAACATCAGAGCAACGTAGATTTCAAGTCTGGCCTCTTTCGTTTCAGTCGAAATGGCCAGTCCGCAAAATTCACCTAGAGTAAAGTAACCTTCTGAAGATGATTTCGAGTTTTAATTAAATAGTATAGGGAAGAGAAACATAAGAGCAAGGTAGATTTCAAATCTGGTGTTTTCGCTTCACTCGAAATGGCCAGTCCGCAAAATTCACCAAGAGTAAAGTAACCTTCTGAAGATGATTTCTAGTTTTAATGAAATAGTATATGGAAGAGAAACATAAGAGCAACGTAGATTTCAAGTCTGGTCTCTTTCTCTTTCACTTCAGTCGAAATGGCCAGTCCGCAAAATTCACCAAGAGTAAAGTAACCCTCTGAAGATGATTTCGAGTTTTAATTAAATAGTATATGAAAGAGAAACATAAGAGCAACGTAGATGTCAAGTCTGGTCTTTTTGACTTCAGTCGAAATGGCCAGTCCGCAAAATTCTCCAAGAGTAAAGTAACCTTCTGAAGATGATTTCGAATTTTAATGAAATAGTATATGGAAGAGAAACATAAGAGCAACGTAGATTTCAAGTCTGGTCTCTTTCGCTTCAGTCGAAATGGCCAGTCCGCAAAATTCACCAAGAGTAAAGTAACCTTCTGAAGATGATTTCGAGTTTTAATGAAATAGTATATGGAAGAGAAACATAAGAGCAACGTAGATTTCAAGTCTGGTCTCTTTCGCTTCAGTCGAAATGGCCAGTCCGCTTTTTTTTGTGGTCCGCAAAATAGAACTTCCCATCGATATGTATGCAACAAATTGTCGCTGTATTTTGAGGTTTATCTATTAAGGACAAAAAGTTTGTTGCTGACAGACAATTTATCTATAAAATATATAAATTATATTTTCATTTTATTATTTATAATTAATTTGCAATATGTATGTACGAAATATTATGAATTTAAACATTGTAACATTCCGAAAACATGTGGAATTCTAAATGGGAAACATTATTATCATATACTAAAAAATATACATGGAGTTAAAGTTTTAAAAAGTGCGAATGCACATGATTTTTGTTTTTTATGTAAAATATGAATTTTTGGACTGCTTTTTTATTCGTTGGTGCCGTTGGTGGAAAATAACTTCAAAACTAGACCCTAGAAAAAGGGTTTAATGACCGGTCGTAAATAAAGTAAATTAAAAATGGTTTGTTTCCTATATAAAATACAAGCAGTGTTTATTTTACCTCCTGCCATAACGTAGGTAACGGAAGTAATGTTTTCGGTCTAAAAATTCGATAGTGAATAAGCAGGAATTAGGATATCCACAACACGTTTTTAGTATTTTTACAATGATGTCTGTGTGTGTGTGTGTGTGTGTGCGTGTGTGTGTGTGTGTGTGTCTGTGTGACGATTTTTTCTTCCACTATAACTCATATCAAGCTTCCATAACTTTCTATTTTCCGTATTTAATCTTTCTGCATTCATATAAACAGTAGATTAGGTTTTGGATAATATTGGACAACCGGAAGTGATACTTTACTCAAAGCTCATTGCTATTACAAACAAGGAACTGGTGGGAGGTCATGTGCTGGCCACATCAGATTTTTGACACATAACAACAAATGTTGTGTACGTAATTCGCAACAAGAAATTCCATTGCTTTTAGTTTTGTACATAACAGACAAGCCTAACAGAGTTTATTTATTATTATTATTATTATTTGTTTATTATCGATATAGCATTTGCAACGAAAAGTACTGTTATAATATTAATATTTATTTTTGAAAAATTTGCTAGATGGCACCATATGTAAACATGTTTATTTCAATGATGTCATAGTGAGTATGTATAAGTGTAAGTAATATATTAGATATAATATTACGCACAAAAAAGAACAAAATATAGATACTACATAATGTAGAAAAAACATATAAAATTTAATGTGTTATAAACTTCAAGGAAATATGAAGTGTAAAGTTGATGAAGCATTTATGTTACATCCACTCTATTCGACATCATTGGTTTTTTAAATGTAACTAGCACCTAGCACCTCCTTATGTTCTTTTAAAGTACTAATTTTACTAGAAAGATGCTTGTCAAATAACTGAATATTTTATTTTATTATTTTTTAATTTTTACATATTAGTTTCCATTTTTCTTTAATACAACTACATTTATTGGAGGTATGAGTAACTTGTATAATTCTACATATATTAGTTTTACTTTACTTGTTCAATATGGAACACTTTGAGGTTATCATTATTTGTTGATGTGGGGATAAAGTTCTGTCTGACAATGTGACAATTACTGCATTATGTATGAGGTTGTTAAAACAAGCATAAGACAGTTATTGATAAGTTTTTCTATCATAACGGTTATTTTTTCATAATATTCTGGGTATCACTTGAAATCTGTTATACAGAATGTATCACAACTTTGGGTACAAACTGTAAAGGTATTATATTCCATTTCACGTAAAAAAATAGCGTTGGTATAGATAGGGATATGAATTCTACCCTATCATTGGTCTGAATGCAATCCTAGTTCACAAATACAAAAAAATATCATTTGTCAGTTGTAAGTTATAAAATCAAATCTACAGAATTAAGTGATGTTTAACCATGTTTTATTGTAATTTTTAATATTCTCGTCTTGTACATTTTTACGGATAAAAATATTTATTATTGATATTGGTTTCACGAATTTAAATTATTTATTTAATGCATGTAAAAACAGTCAACTCTCAAGCGCCATTTACTATTTTCTTACGTGAAATGAATTATAGTACTGAGTAAAAACTAAAATAAGTAAAAAAACAGCGTAGGTCTGATCTTCAACGCCACAACATTGTACTTGAATTTTTTTTTTTTTGAAAAACAAGCATATCTGATATGTCCTCAAAAGTAAACAAAAAGTCTCGTTTAATCCAAATCGTAACTCTTAAGTTTTTGAGATAACAGAGGTAAACCCCGTAAACTATTGAAGATCGGACCAGACCCATGTTGATTAAGCTTTTTTTTTAATCATTTTGGTCAGAACTATATGTCTTTAAAACTTGTACCCGAAGTCAATTGTATTTCAACTCAATGGGTATCACTACTAATGCATTTTATTATCTACAACTTTTATATAAAACATTTTTGTCTAATATTAATAGGTAAGTAACTGCAGTAAAATAAAATTTATTCCCCCATATCGGGTTCTACTTTTTATGGCGTGAAATACAAAATTTAATATTCAATAGTGTAAATCTGCGTAAACAAAGCAGATTGTGCCAATCTGCTACCCAGCATTGGGTAATATGCCGTGATGATATATTTATTTATTATTTATCTATATCAATCCGATATTTCATTATTATACCTTTTATCTAATATCATATGTTTAATTAAAAAAATAGTATAGCAAGGCCTTATGTATTTAATAAAAATGTAATAGTTGAATCATTCGCCTTTGTCTTTTTTTAATAATATAACATGTGAATGTTTTTATACTATTGGAGAGCACATTTAATGTACTTTTCAAATTTGAATAAATATATAGATGTTCCATTTGGCAATATAAAGTTCATACCATTGCGTGAAAATGAAACACCTGTAGAAAAACCTATACCGCCTATTTATAGAGATGTTAATTTAAAATAAACTTCGTTTGAAATTTATTTCCATAATATTTAAAATAATTGAGTTATTAAAGAAGAACAAATTGATGAATCATTCGGTACAGGTTTCCCAGAAAACGCGCCGATCATGAGGATCTCGAGAACTATAATACGAAGTGGATTAATTAGACAAAAGTTGCCCCATTATGAAACTATAATAGTGATGAATTTTGGTCTGAATTTGTGTTTTGAAATTTCTTTCTAAATTCGTTTAATTTTTTTTCAATTTTTCTTGAATTGATAGTAAAACTAAGTATTATTTCATTTTACATTAAAACAAAATATTTTAGAAAACATTTTGCTGTGTCATTAGAACGACAAAATGTTCGTAATATTAATAAAACTTACGTTAGTTATTGTTTATATTATAAATTAACTAAATAAAATGAAATTAAATGTGGGACGGAGCTCGTACAACCTTGATGCACAATTAACTATTCTTTATCTCTAATAATAACCGAGATATGAGGTATTTTCAACATAAGCGAAAATCAAGTTTTAGCCTGTAGCTCAAAAATAAAAGTGGACCTATCAGAATTGTCTCAAAAAGTTGGCCCATAAAGACCTACTGATTTTCTGTAGAGTGCACAATAAGAAAGTTTTTCCTATAAGGAACTGGAATTGTTCCATCATGTACCCCATATATATGTAAATAATTTATCTTTAAATGTAAACTGTAAATAATGCAATACGAGGTGTGTTCAAAAACTATCGCGAATTTTGAATTTTCGCGGGTTACGTATATTCGAATTTCGATCTTTTTGTAGCTTTATGTTGGTACTCATGTCTCTCACTTATGTCGACAAGCTCGGCCATTTTGAATGTTCACTTACTTGTTGACAGCTGCTTTGCTTGCACGTGTTTTGGATCGTCTTCGATTTTTACCTAATGTGCTTATTCGTTAAAAACTGAGTATGAATTTTTTGACCAAGACAATATCTTTCTTATCTAAAGGCGACGGAATGTAGAAAAAAATAATTCATTTAAAATTTGTCATTGTCATAAAATGTTTTTATCAAAGAAGTTATTTCATTTCTACTCGTAGAACACAACTATCAACTTTTATCTTTTAAATCGCAACCTATAATTATTTTACTAAAATATAAACCCCCATTATTTTCATTTTTAAGCGATATATTAGTTTTTATTAATGTATTTGATAAAAATCGAGAAAAGGAAAATAATTGAGATATATGGGATTTTTTTTTTATTTAAATAGAGGTGCCTATGTGAAAATAAACTAAACTAAATGTTAATATCAACAAAATACACATTTGTTTGTTACTTATTTATTATTACTTATTATTTACTTATTTATCTATTTATTTATTTTCACATACCCACCTAGAATATTTGAATAAAAATTATTTCTCTTATTTACTTAATCCGGATACCCGTCTACCCTTTCGAGTGTGGGTGTGGTTGGAGCTGAGTTGATTACGCCTTTTTCCCTATGCTTCTCCATTTGTTCCGATCTTTCGTTTTGTTTGTTATATTTTCCCATGTTACTCCTCTTCTTACTAGTGCTTTTTGAACTTGGTCTTGCCAGATTCTTCTAGATCTTCCTCTTGGTCTTCTATTTCCGGTTCTTGCTTCATATATTTGTTTTGTTAGTTTATTGTCATCATATCTGTTAATGTGGTTAATGTGTCCCAACCATCGTAGTTGGCTTTCTTCTGTTTTGTCTTCTATCGGTTTTATATTTAGTGTTTCTCTATACTTTTCGATCTTTATTTTGTCTAGTCTGGTTTTATTTTCAATTTTCCGTAGAAATCTCATGTGAGTGGCCTCTAGTCTTTTCCTCCGATTTATTGTCGTTGTTCAAGTTTCGGCACCGTATAGGACGATTGGTGTCACTACTTTCTTGTGAACTTATATTTTTGTTATCTTAGGGATTTCCTTCTCTATATCTCAGTTACCGTATTTTTCTCGAATTTTTTCAAATGCATTCATAAAAACTAAGATATCGTTGAAAAGACAAAAAATGGCGGTTTATATTTTAATAAAATAGTTATAGATTGCTATAAATAAATAAAAGTTGATAGTTGTATCTTGTAAACCTGACTTTATAAAAAATATCTATAACTGCTATCAAATAGTATATTTACAATCATAAAACTGTTATATGAGTTATTTTTTTCTATTACTTATAACAAAACAAGTTAAAGGGGGCGTCTTTCCAGACTCACGCTGTATATGTATAGCTAGGCTTAGGGACTCTCAAATCATGGCATTTGGCTTGATGGTAGCGCTTCTGGTTTGACCGGAAGTGACATTAACTTTCATATTTCAAATGGGACACCTATATATTTTTATATATTTGGAATCTCCGTAAAATTACGAATTCATCGATATTCTTGAAGTACATTTTTATTCAAGAAAGACATTACAAAAACTTCAGAGAAAATTTTCAATAATTAACCTACTAAGCCATGATATCAAGCAGGCTTTGAAAATAGTTGAGATAATATTGAGTAATATTTAAATTAATTGTTTAAATAGTAAGTTATTTTAGCAAGATTCTATAGTTTGTTACAAAAAAAATCTGTTGTGGCCTGCACAATACCTCTCGCCACTTCCGTTTTTGGTTACATAAGTATAGGGCGCGAGCAGTCATGTGACTTTGTTGGCCTTAACAAGCTGATATGGGGGCCCGCATCCAAATGACAACTAGTAGGTAATTATGTACATAGAATTTTTCATTCAAAATTTCGTGATTTTCCAATTCCATGTAGTTTATTTTCCTAGATAAGTAAATTCCAAACTTCTGGTGACAAATTAACTATGCAGGTGAACTTAGAAAAACTTGAAATCTTAAATGAAAAATTCTGACATTTGACATCTATGTACATGATTACCAGATGTTGGAAAATCACGAAATTTAGAATGAAAAATTATATTTCACATCTGTGTACATAATTACTAGCTATCATTCTGACTGGGCCCCCTGCTTGTCAAGACTAACAAAGTCACATGACTGCTCGCACCCTATTGTATTTAACATTTCTTGTATATCTACACTCTACACCAAAAATTCTACTTATATCTATTCTTTATATGTATATTTTTTAAATTTAAATTCATTCTATGAAGAAATTTTGTCCTACTCTTCTAATTTTTTGAGATGTTTCCAATTCATTGTCGGGATTAATAATATTTCTGAAGTGTATGTGTAATATACCTATAATTTTAAATATTTAACTATTATATACAATAAGAAATAATATATGTATGTACTTCCCAGAAAAAGTCTTAAGTAATTCGGATTTCTGACACTGACATTTATCTGTCCGTTACAAACATTTTAATTTTTCAATTGGTTTCCATGGTATTATTTCGGCTACAACAGATTATTTTATATATTATATTTTTTTTATCGCTAAATCTATAGAAGATATAATAAGATATTTTTTTCTACTCCCATGCGTGAAGTGAGTACTTCACGTATCAATTTTTATGTGTGAAGCTTGATTTTTTGTACACTATGCGTGAAGTGTCAATTCACGCATAGTGTGCGTGAAGTAAATATACACTGTGCGTGAAGTGTCACTTCACGCATAGTGTGCGTGAAGTAAATAGTTCAGTTTTAACACATGCATTGAATATCTATATACACGTAAATCATGTGTTGGTAAATGGTCCGTAGAAATAACAACTTCATGAGAAATGTGTTATTAGTTTATAAAAAAATATATATATATTTTATTGCAAGGTCGTAGAAAATCTTCACCCTCATGTAAAAATTTCAGCTTCACACACTTGCCACATAATATACTATAGATGTATCAGATAATTTATTTTTCTTTAATATTAACAAGAACAATTTTTTTCAAAAAATATTTAGAATTTTTTTTCAAGAATCTGCTACTTCCGGTTGTCTAATGGGGTCATTAAAAAAATCGTGTTTTTTTATGAACTCGTGAAATCCGTCTTCATTTAATAAATATAGTAATATAAAATAACATGAAATATGAGACTTTTCATTCATAAATTTGCTAATAAACTTTCGCTGTTGTAAAATTCGTGACGTCACGGTTTGTTCTCAAACAAAGACATGCCACTCACACACACAACGGTCCACGTGGTTTCCGTTTGTTGTTGTAAACAAACTAACATAAAATTGTGACAGGTGACAGCAGAGTTAAGAGTAAAGGTATGTAAAGAAATCATTTATTAAAATAAATACCAAAAATTGTATGAAATATGTTTTTAGTTAACAATATGTTGCTGTCACAAAATCAAACTGACAAGTGATAACCCCAAACAATCATAGTTCCAAACACAACCGTAGAGCGCTACTGGCGCATCCGCCAAGCCATGACGACAGCGTCCAAATATTTGAAATTAAAGACAACTTTTAAAAAATCATATCTCTGATTCTAAAGACTTGTAAGGTGTAAAACATACACCTACATATTTAATTTGACCTATTCTTTCACGAAAAAAATAAATTAGAAAATGTGAAATGACCCCATTGTTACTGTTACCAAAACCTTTTCCCATTAATGCGCAATTAGGAAATGCGTAGTTAAACAGATATTAAGTCTTATAGTTTTTGAGAAATCGTCCTTCCAACATCCACACATAGACATCATCGTAAAAATGTTAAAATTGGATTGCAAGAACCTTACAACGTGCTTATTCATTAAAATCTAGATATGCGATTTTTAGCATGAATCCAATACCTCTTTTAGCGAGAGGTAAAAATGATTAATTTGTTATCACAACCAACCTAATGTGGCTTATTTATAATTTTATAGTAATTTATTGCTTCAATAAAAATTAACTTCAAACATATCGTTGAATTCGTTATTTTACGTAGATTCCAAATATATCAAAATATATAGGATGTCCAATTTGAAATATTAAAGAAACCGGAAGCGCTGCCATCATGTCAAATACCATTATTTTAAGTCCATGAGCCTAGTTTACAAATATGTATATCAAGAAAATTAAAAACTAATCATAAATAAAAAAATTATTGTGAGTGGCCCGTTTTTCAGTGTCACCTGTAACTTATATCTGTTCTCATATTAATCAAATAATGTAAAGGGCAATGGGGCCCTCGAACCCTTTTTATTATTATTTTAAACGAATGTTCATTTAATTTTGAAACAATTCGTAGTATTAAAAAGTCTTAATTATTTTTAGTTTAATAGTATTTGATTTTTAAATCAATATGACGTCACGGCGACACCTATTCCAATGTTTCTCTCGCACCAGTACTGTATAGTAGACTGCAAGAAAGAGATAACAATAGTGTGACGTCACAGTCACTGACAATAAATTTAAAATATGCCGCAAAGTAATTGTTAAACTTTTTTATCTTAATCGTTATTTATTGAATAATATTTTACGTATAAAGTGTACGTTTTATTAATTTTTGTTATTGTTGAATACCCCATTATTTAAAATTTCATTATTTTGTGGCATAGTGTTTTATATGTTAAACATATTTATGTAATTGTATGAACATATAAATATTATTAATCGTCAGGCCAAAGGCACGAATAATATATTTTACTAGTTCTAAGATAAATGCGTTTTAATATGAATATTAAAACGGTTATAATAAATCTGTTTATGAACTGTTAGGTACAAAGTTATATAAAATTAATTTGTCCATATTCGTGCATCACAGTGAATTAATTTGCTACAGTATTATGTAAAAATAATTCAAATGTGGTACATTTGTGTTTTGATATAAATACGAGTGTGTACATTTTAAAACTGCATACATTCATGGTTTAGATTGTATAAATTTCAAGGTTCAACTTATAACATATTCGTGCCTTTGGCAGATACAAATATACTAACCAAGCAACACATTCGTGTATTAAACTTAAAAGTCGCTAAATTTTCACATTCGTGCTTTCGCATATAACTGACTATTTGTTGTATAATATTTTTTTTTTAGTTTCAATCTATGTTCGTTTCTAAATATGGATTATAATTTTGAAATGGAATCTGAAGGGATAGAAATGGAAGACGAGGTTCCTTTCTGTAATCCAAATAATATTACACATATGAAAAAAAAATTGGATTACAAAATTGAGACTTATAATATACATGAAAAATTCCAAAATGACATAGCTATTAAAGAAGAAATAGAAGAAGATTATAGTGAACAAGAATATAATAAATATAAACAAATGTATGAAGAAATCAAAAATGAAATTAAATGTGAACCAACTGAGAATTTCCAAAGTGACGTGGATATTAAACAAGTAATAGATTATAGTGAACAAGAATATAATAAATACAAGCAAATGTATAAAGAAATTAAAAATGAAATTAAATATGAAGCAACTGAAAATTTCCAAAATGACGTGGTTACTAAACAAGAGATAAAATATTATGGTGTACAAGATGAAATTAAACATGAACCAACTAAAATTGAAGGTGATTCTTCTTTTCTTCATGAGAATGAGTTAGTTTTGTATTCTTTTGTTTATTTACTTTATTATAGAGTAAGTAGATATTTAATCAAGCATGCAGATTTTGTTTTTTCTTCTTTTAAATATATAATTTGTAAAAGAAAAATTTGTCTGAGGCGGTATGATTCTTTTTGTTTATGATATCTTATTTGGTATGTTATGTTACCTATAATATTATTTAACAATGCCGATTAGATTTGAAGTACCTTGCCAATGCCAATTTTTCAAAACTATGTACGGATTAAGAATTGCAATAATTATTATATTATTATTACAAATTAGCCAAAGAAAGAAGAATATTCTCGTCCCATGGTCCGTATAGCAATTTCAAAAACTAGTATTATTTATTTAACGTTACTAAATAAATTTCATTTGTTTCAAAAAATATTAATTTATTCATTATTAATATTCTTCCCTTCAAAGTATTACCCCTTAAATATTATACATTTTTGCTAAGGTTTCCAATATATTTGAACCACTTCTCTATACTTTATACTATTTTTAAAACACAAAATTTGATACATATTCCCTGTTTTGTTAATTTTTAATAAAATAATTACACATGTCCCACTTGTGGGTTAGCACAAACCCGAAAATAATAATAACATCAACAATAAGAGTTCAGTTGACTCACTCCACTCTCTTAACAACATTCTTGTTAACCGTACATAATACAACAAATATTTCTGACTCTTAACATATTGAACTGACCGATTTTCGGTAGCGAAATACCGCATCCGGACCACAATAATAGTTACGCAACAATCATCCTTCGTCACACATTCTTGTCCAAACACACTTCTGTCCCTAGGTCTACATTCATCATCGCATTCATTCATAATAGCTCAGCGGACTCACTCCACTCTACTAAGAACATTCTTACTAATCATACATCTTCATACAGCAAATATTCTTCACTCCTTAAATTAAAAATTAAAGTGAACGATTTTCGGTAACGAAATTCCGCATCCAGACCACAATAATAGTTACGAAACAATCATCCTTCGCCACACATTCCTATCTAAGCACACTTCTTTCGCCTCGTCCATATTCACATGCTCTTCTTCTCTTCCCACTCGGAAACTTTCTGTCTCTTAGCACACTACCAACCACATCCATCCACTTACACACTGGACGGCCACGCTATTGAACACCCTCAACTTCACCGACATACGAGTACATACACTTTAGATGCCGTTCACTCGTCATTCTCTCTAAAATGACCAAACCATCTCAGCTGAGTCATTTCATCTCTCTTAACAACATTTTTCCTAACCACCCATTTTTCATACCCCAAATTATTCCTCACGCAATACATTTCTATCGAATAGCGCAAGAACTTAAAAAAAATGTTATCTTTTGATCAAACCTCGTATTCATTAAAACTATTATTTTTTCTTATTTCTCTCCTTGTTGCAGATATTAGACTATTGCATGTTATGCCTAAATGTACTTGTACATATGAAATTTTGGTAGTTTTGCATTTTTTCTTGTCTGTCCTTATTTTTATCAGAAGAATGACATCTACCGCTGTCGGTAATCCATGTTGTTTTAACATAACTTGGTAGACGAACGGTTGAATGTATACAATGACCTTTGTAGTGACATTAATGGATTGGTAATTCATTTATTTAGCGTGGCATGGTACATTATTTTTTTATGCAATGTCTGGAATATTGGAAAATCAACTCTCAAACTGTTTCCCAATTTATATTTAATTAAAAATGGAAATATATAATGTAAACTTCAGTATTACAAATATACCACAACCAATGGAAAATAATATACAGGGTTTATATCGGAAAGTGAAACATAGGCCTTTAACATGGGAAATCAGTTTTTCCGTGCGCATTGCTCCCCTAATTATTTAAGACAACAAGTTTCAAATGGATGTTGTAAAGCAAAAATTTCTACATCCGAATCAATAAAAAATAATTATTTTGACTACTTCATAACTGCAGAAATAAAATTTGAAAATTCACGGAATTACAATTTAATAGTATTAGCCATGGAATTAGAAACCATAGACGAACAAAAGCGTAACGTTTTATACGTCATATTATTAGTATTTATTTTGACAATCATTATTCTGACATTTTTGTTCGTCTCTTGTTTCTAATTCTATGGCTAATACTATTAAATTGCAATTCCTTGAATTTTCAAATTTTATTTTTGCAGTTATGAAGTAGGCAAAATGCATTTTTTTTATTGATTCGGATGTAGAAATTTTTGCTTTACAACATCCATTTGAAACTTTTTGTCTAAAATAATTAGGGGAGCAATGCACACGGAAAAACTGATTTCCCATGTTAAACGCCTATGTTTCACTTTCCGATATATACACCCTGTGTAGCTAAAGTGGTCTCTAGACAGATGTTACATCTTTTTATGTGTTTCGATCTTTCGAAGGACTTACTTTGTGTTACGGTGTACAAATACTGAGCGCGTTTGTCACATGACAGCAATAATATTTTTATCTACAACTATTATAATGTACGTACATTCCACATGTGAATATGAAATGTTCATATTCCACGGTACGACTTTTTTTTAATAAGTGGGCTACATTGCATTATTAATACTTTATAAACCGTTGTAGGTAAATATTGATTGATAAATTTAAAATATTACTTAATTATTATTACTTAAAAAAACACATCAGTTACTCATGTCAAGGAGGATCAGTAGTGCACAATGTTAAAACAATAGAACCGTCAAGCCAGCATGTTGGTTAGTTGGGGCCCGGGCCGCAAGATGCCTCTCATGGTAATTTTCCAAATATTTTTATTAAAATGTAATTTCATCAAAAACCTATAGTACAAAAATAATAGATAATAACCTATAACACAATCAACAGCGTATTAATTTCACGGTATTCCAAAAATAATTAATGATAAAGAACTTATAAGGGACATTTATATTGAAGTTCAGTTGGTTAAAAATGGAAATTTATAATTAAATTTATTTATTTGTATTAAATGAACAACTAATTTAATGGCAAATTTCTTTGGTATCGCTTAAAAGTAAGTAGAAAGATTTAAGGTACAGTTTGTCAACACAATTAAGACTAAATATACCATGATGATCTTTATTCCTCCTCTGATTTGTTTTCTGGTATTACTAGGAAGAGTCCACAAATGTGTGGTTACTTTCTTCAATAATGATCCTCCCGTTATCTGCAATTTCTGTTTGATAATAAAAGCTCAGATAATTTTGTTTCTCTAAATTAAATAACTGAAAATATTACCTTTTTAACATTATATTGTTGTTAAACACCTAATTGAAAATCCTGTTTGAATTTGGAGTGGCTTCTAATCAAAATTTAATAATATATCACTAAACAACATAACCTCGTCACCATCTACAACAAAAATTTAGTAAATGTTAATTAATATCATTATCTGATGAAATAACTTATTGTTTACCTTGAAGAAAAGTCACAGAATGCAACAAACCGTTTTTTATACAAGAAGTACTTTAATAAGAAGCGAGCAAAATCGCAGTGAAAACTAGAAAAATTTCATATTACTGTTTGTAATCACAATATGTTGCCAAGGAGACGAAGAAGACTTATTTCATTGGTATAATTAAATATGAGTAGTTGGTGTCATGGCTGGTAGATAGCGCAACAAAGGACAATTGTTGTCAATGGCCCTTTTACATTTTTATTGCACCGTGACGTAATTTTTCAATACACCACGTAGTGAAATTTTTATGAACTAGAGATGAGTAGGCACCATGTTGTCAAGTAAAATGATTAAAAGGACAAGCATATATTTTTGATAAAAAAATATTTAAACAACACAAAAACTGAAATTATTTTGACTTTGATTGTAAAGAAATTATTAATAAAGACAAAACAATTTATTTAAAAATAATAACAATAGTTTTTATTCTTGTTTATAACTTTCTTAACAACTGGCAACTACGCAATTATCTGTCACTTTATGTGGTGATTATTTCGCGTCTTTAGAACATATAACCACGTTTCTGATTCCCATTTACCCGTCCTCTCGTCTTAAAATATTTATCATTACAAACGCTTTGTGTGAATATATTTAATATAGTTACATTCTTATTTCATCCATTTCAAATTTTGTTTGAAATATATCTGGCCTCCTCTATGCGCAAACTACTTCGCACTACATATATGTCATTTTTTCTCTATCTCTGTCTTTTCATGTAAAAGGTCCATTCAAGTGATTTCTCGTGTTCCTCCTTGACTCATGTCAACATGTGACATTAACATCTGTCATAACATTGTCGATTCCGTTGGAATGTATAACCACACAAAATATGTTTTATCATATATTCTGTAAAAAAATTAAATTGTAAATACAGAATAAGCGATGGAAAATAAGAAATATGACATCTGGTGATATTTTGTGGAACTGTAGTTGACGGGATAAATTATACACGTGACATTTTCTTGATTCTATAAACACAAGTGTTATCTATTATGTTTATAATATTTACGTTTACATATGTAATATTTCTTAATATTACACACTTAATGCATAAATACAATTAGTAAATGTCAAATTATTCCGTTAACATTAGTTCCACTTTGGCGCTGCGATCTTATTTCCTATCGCCTATAGTATTTGACTCGCATATTACTCACGGATTATATACTCGTTAAATAATATACTATAGACTGCTATAATAGCTATTTATGTAATAAATACATAATTTAAGGTTTTATGGACGAGCCTATAGTTCATTTCACGTAAGAAAATAGTAGATGGCGCTTAGGAGCCAACCCTTATTTCATCCATTAAATAAATAATTTAAATTCGTGGAATCAAACTTTATTTTTATCTGAAAAATTTACAAGATTTAAATATTAAAAATTACAGCAAAGCATGGTTAAGCATCATTTAATTGTGTAGATTTTATTTGATAACGACAACTGACAGGTGATGTTATAGGGCTCAGACACTCAGCTGTTTCCAGTAATCTTGCGATCAGCTGTTCCGGCGCCCTGATAACAGCGCCATCTGTTCTGTCATAGTTTTCCTTAGCGCTAATCCAAAAGTTGGAATCAAGTTTGCTGTCTTACATTGAGGTGTTGTGTAATCAACATTTATTTTATGCCTAAAGTCTTTTGTAAATTGTGTTTGAGAATGTCAGCTTATTTTAAAGTATTAAGTAGTGACGTAAAAAATCGCTACTTAGATAAAATTAAATTAATAAACAACATTGGTCCATATAATTGCGACGAAGGTGATTTTTCCAGGAATATTTTTGACTTTCCAGCAATTTTGCATATGGACATAGTGAATTATTTTATTTATAAAAAAGTGCATACACTAATGCTGAGTTAAAAGCGTTTAGAAGCTTGCAAGCTTATAAATTTTATCAGTGTGGTTGGGTGCGTGACATTAAGGTAAAGAAGTTTGGAAAAATAGTTTTAATCAAAGGGAAGATGAGTTAATTTTCTATACTTACAGAATCTGATTTTGTTGTACGAATATTTCATATAATGTGGATTAGTCTTTTATTTCATGATTATAAATTCGAACACTCATCAGGATATTATAAATATTTTGTAATTTTTATTTATTTCCCTAAGAACACGATATTAAAAATATTTCATATGAAATTATTGTTTTTGTAACAATACCGTATTAAATATATATTTTTTATTTTGATAAATAAAACTGAAACAAATATTTTCTGAAATTACATTTATTTTTGAAAGAAACATCACTACAAACATGTAACTGACTGGTACCACAAGCCTTGTTTTGAAAATGCCAAATTTCTATATTTAATTTCACCCTTATTTTTGGAGAACGATTATATTTGAATAGAAAGTATATTCTGCTTTAAAATAATATTTGGAAAATCGTTCTTCACACATAATGATGAAATTAAATATTGAAATTTAACATTTTCAATAAAGCGTTTTCAAATCAAGTCTTGTGGTACCAGCCATTGTTTTTAAAAAACGTTTCGACGTTTTAAGCTCCATGGTGCGTAATTATTTATTCGAAATACATGAAACTCGAGACTTTTTTGTCTACATAAAAGTGAATTAAAATTTCTGAAATATAATGGGTGATTCATAACATTTTTGAGAATTTTTTATTAATATTTAATTTGAAATGTTTTTACAATATGTTTGAATCGTACATTATAAAAACACAACATACCATACACTAACGCAAAACAACAAACAAAATGGCTGTACTGTCACTATGACAAGTGGGCGCCTGCACATATGTTTTCAAGGACACTTAAAACAGCTGTATGCCCGCGCCCTATAAGTTTTTGTGAACTAGATTTGCATTCTGGCCAATTAAAAGTCAGAATTAATATCCCTATCTAAACCAACGCTATTTTCTTACGTGAAATGAAGTATAGTTCATGACCGAGCGAAGAACATTAAGCTGACAAGATTGAATGCATCAATCATATTGTAGTTTTCAGTTAATTTAATTCTTACCTATTTAATTTTAATAATATTATTAAAAGTTTCATGTCGTTTATTTTGATATTAATTCGCGATTTATCATTATGGACTAGCTCATAAAGTGGTACTTTATGGCCGCAAAACTGTCTTTAAACACGTAATTATGTATAATGCAGTCGGACATAAAGTTATTTTACATTCGCAGTCCAATACATAAATTTAAAAAATACGTACTAGATTACCTTTGTATGCTTCATTTTTGCATCTCTTTCATTTTCCCTCCTAAACTCTTAGTAGAATCTTATTATTAATCGGAAACTAATCACGCTATTACAATATCTCAAGCAACAATTTTATATGCTGTTAATAGAAATTTATGTACTCAAATGTATTATTCTTTATTTAATAAAAATAACATACCTGTAAAAATAATAAAATATACGAGCAAAATAACAAAATAAAATTGTGAACTAACATGTACATTCGTCGCAGCTGATTTTAAACATATCTATCAAGGTCAATCGAGTCACGTGTCTGCTCTAGCCCTATAGGACTTTTCAGTCTATTAAGGTAGTTAATCCGTGACATCCTGAGTCAAATGAATCATTATATTTAAACTCATTAAAAAAATGTATTGTTACTTTATAACTTGTGAAAATATTTTTTATTTTTAATTGATGAAAACCAAATGTATTTTAAATTATATTTTTATCATAAGCTGATTTTAAACATATATCTATCAAGGTCAGTTGAGTCACATATGAAAAATTAAATCATATTTTTTGTTTTTAGAAATGAAAGAGTTGCGGCAGGAACAAATAAAGACGATATAAAAATTAAGATAGAACTGATATCTGATAATGAGAATGAAGATTTATACGAAGATAATAACATCAGCAATAAACTGCACACTGAAGAAGATCTAAAATATGAAAATGAACAAGAATTTTATTCGGATTATATTAACGAAATCAAAAATGAACCCAATGATAAAGTACTGTTACGGTGTAATTTTTGCGAAATGAAATTTCACCATAAAACATACTTGCTGCAACATTTAAACAATAATAATTGTTTTCAGTGCTCGTTTTGCGAAAAGAAATTTAATATCTCTTGCTTGTTTGAAAAACACAAAAAGTCTCATGCAGACATAAACAAGCTGCAATGTAATGTTTGTCAGAAAACATTTACGCACAAAAATAACCTTATTAGGCATTTCCAAACCTCCCACGTAAACACACAATTTCAGTGCCATATTTGCAAAGAGATTTTCAAAGGCAAACAATACTTAGCATCACATTTAAAGCATCATAAGGTAGTAGAAAAGAAATTCAAATGTGACATCTGTAGTAAGAGTTTCGCTGATAAACCTCACTTGCGGGAGCACTTTGTGGTACACAGCAGAGAGAAAGCGTTCCAGTGTACTGAGTGCAATAAGCGGTTTGCGAGAAATAGCAACCTGAAGCAACACCTCAAGGTCCACTCTCGTATAAGGGACTTCAAATGCTCTCATTGCGATATGACTTTCATGCATCGCTCACATTGGCTCGAGCACGAGAACATACACAATAAGGTATTGTAACACGTTTTGGCTTATATCACATTATCACCGTACTTAAAAAGATAGTCATTACCCTAGTCATAAGTATTAAAATTTGGTAGAAATTCGTAGCACATTTGATTCATTTATGGATTTCGAAAGCGTAGGATATATGAATGAAGTTAGAAATATTTAACAAAATTTGCCGCAAAAGTGATTTAGACATATTGTTAGTTAAAAAAAATATCTTGTCATCTATACAGTTTGTATTTTTCCAATCATGAAATAAGTAATGCTGGATTTTGGTTTGCACTTCTTTAGGGTATTTTTCTCTTTCTAAATGGCGATGCTTAATTTTTATTATTATTGGTGAATTTCGAGTTATGAAATTTATAATTATTATTATTATAATTTTTATATGGGATTTACATTATAACTGCATACAATTGGAAAGAAAATATTTTTTGCTTACGATGTAAAATGTGCAACAGCAAAAATACAACAATTATTGATTTTATAGGATAATATAAACAATGATTATGACAATTAAATAAGTAAAGTTATCACTATCAATTAATTTTTACATATCATCTGTTTATTTTCAAGTTTATTTTCTTCATTTTCATTCATATTTTTATTTATTCCGAAATGAAACATTTTTCAAATATTATTATGAATATGTCATTGCCTACTATGACGCCCGTGCAAAAATATAAAATTATTTGGGCTGAATAATATTTGAGAACTAAATTTGAAAATAGGCAATGGAAATAAATAAAATCTATAATGAGGTAATCTAATGTAGTAAAACTTAAGATATTTTTTTTATCCACAACTGTTATATTATATACCCATAATTCAACCGATTTTTATCATTTGAACTCCATTACTATTGCTTATTGAATGATATTGACAGTTCGAAGAGTACAAACTTAATTACTTTTAATAAGTTTTTTTCCACCTAAAAAGTCAAAGTTACACTACACTAGTGTTGCCATTTTTCATACTTTTATTTTCTTCTTAAGCTTAAGGTGGTTCTTCAGGTAGTCAATTGAGAGTTGTAGAAATAGGTGTAAGAAAACCCTCGTAATGATTGTAATAAATCGTTATATTTTTTTTTAATTTAACAGTAAATTATAAGTATGAGTGAGCATTATTTTTAATTATTAATTAAAAAGCAAAATATAATAACAAAGTGTACTGATTGAGTAGTACAGCACTAGAGTTTGGCAACGTCGCATTTACTTCGTCGCTGGACGACGGCTGCTATGTTTATGTGGAATCATTAAAATCTAGACACTCCAAGCTTTCATAATCTCGTTTTTTTTATATATATGAGAAAGTCTGTTTTACGCAAATAAGTGCATACTTCCTCTAAAGAAAGTTGGTTTTCCTATAAGAATAATGTTAAAATTCGCGTTTTTGACGCTTAAATTTTGACTTTAACACTGGATAGCATAGTGAGAAATAGTCGAACTAGACTAAATATATCTCTGTCTTTAGTTGTCTCTTTCTGGCCAGCCGAAATCAAAACATTCAGTGAGGAGAGATAAGGAATGTTTTGTCTATACCGTATTTCAGATAAGAATAGACTTGGTGGCGCTGCGCAGCCAGCCTGTTTTACACACATAAAACTTATGAATTAGTTGTGTTTCGTGCATGACATATTTGACAGCTTGAAAAGTCAAAATTTGATAATTTTTAATTCTTTAGTAAATATAGAGTTACTTAAAGTTGTTAAATTATACAGTTAAAATGGAATAAATAGTATACCTCTTGCAATCTTCAGATTTCTGTAATAAAAAGAAATAAGTAAAGACGAATAGTTTTCAGAAGATTATTAAATAAATATTTATGAAGAAATATAATAATAATAATTAAACAATATGTAAACTATATATATATATATATATATATATATATATATATATATATATATATATATATATATATATATATATATATATATATATACATATATTTATTGGTTTCTGTCGTTTCACTGATCTCGCAACAAACTTCTTTCTTCCATCCTCAGATCCTATTCCTTTTATCCAATTTCCCTACGGTTTTCCGCGTTTTCTTCTTCCAGGTGGATGTAATTTTAATATATTTTTTGGTTATCTTTATTCTCCCATTCTTTGCACATGTTCAAACCATCTTAGTGTTTCAATATCATTTATTATTCTGTGGATTCTTGTATTTATTATTTTTTCCCTTTTGAATCTTCCTATGGCTCGTCTCCAAATATCCATTTCGGTTGCTTAGAACCCGTTTCCATCTTTCGCTGAGCTGCCAAACTTCAGCTCCATATGCAGTTATACTTTTACTATAGAGTTAAACAATTTCGTTTTACTTTCTTTTGATATTGTCTGATCTCACAAAATACTATTTAGTATCGATATTGTTCGTCTACCTGGCATATTTCTGTCTTTAATTTCTTCGTTCAATTTTCAATCGCTTTTTATCTTGACTCTTAAATATGTATGTTTCACACCTTTTTATGGTATCTGTTTTCTAATACCAGATCTTTTTGTTTTCTGAATGTTTACCTCCGACCCAACTCCGTATTTGGAGGACCAGGTAATTTTTCCTCTTGGTTTCCTTCCTATTGCTTTTGATGAATCTACCTATAAGGCAGTAATACCTGTTGGTCCACAGGAGGTATTTTATTTCCCTCTTATCATCCATATCTGGAAGGCATTCTTATGTGCTTTCTACTTAAATTTTTCATACACAAGTGGTGGTTTTCTTTAGTAGTGTCACCCAAAATCTATGAATAAAAGAGTGTTATACTAAATTTTATTTCCCCAAAATTTATGCATAACTTACTACAGAAGCATACCTAATGGGGTCATTTAAAAAAAATCGTTTTTTATAAAATCGTGAAATCCGTCTCATTTAATAAATATAGTAATATAAAATAACATGACATATGCGACTTTTCATTCATAAATTTTGCTAATAAACTTTCGCGGCTGCAAAATTCGTGACGTCACGGTTTGTTACACAAAGATATTCCTCTCTCTCTCTCTCTCACACACACACACACATTTACGGTCCACGCGATTTCCGTTTGCTGTTGTAAACAAACTAACCTAAAATTGTGACAGGTGACAGCAGAGTTAAGAGTAAAGGCATGTAAATAAAACATTATTAAAATACATATCAAAAGTTGTATGAAATATGTTTTTAGTTAACAATATGTTGCTGTCACAAAATCAAACTGGCAAGTGATTACCCAAACAATCATAGTTCCAAACAAAACCGATCTACTGACGCATCCGCTAAGCCGTAACGTCAGAGTCAAAATATTTGAAATTAAAGACAACTTTTAAAAAAACTATATCTCTGATTCTATAGACTTGTAAGGTGTAAAACATACACCTACATATTTAATTTGACCTATTCCTTCAAGAAAAAAATAAATTAGAAAATGTGAAATGACCCTATTGTATACTATATACTACTAGATAATCACAGATTACAATTTTGCTACAACGTTCGCACCATGTTCGCACTAACTACAACTCCAGTTGACAGCTGACTGTCATGTTTTGTTTCCAAGTTTTTCGTTATTGTAAACTTGGTTTGCGTTTAGACCAATAAGAAAGCTGGAATCATTGGCCCTATATTACTCCTAAGCAGTGTTGCCGAACCTAAATCGTTCATTCTCACCAGATAATGGGGTATTCCAGTGTAGTAAAATTTAAAAGAAAAAATACTGTAATGTTATTAACTAGGTTGAAAAACGACCGAATTCTGAAAAATAAACTCAAAATTGTTTTATTTAGTATGATTTTCCGTGTGTTTTATTTTAGTGCGGAAAAGATTACACGTGATGTATGACGTCCATTCGTTCTATGACGTATGTAATGACGTATTTGTCTGCTTGTAGAAACAGAAGAAGCAGTGCGTTCACCATTGATGCTTTCTCGTTTCTCAGCTGATCTTTGTTTGTGTTTCTTGCTATTTTGCTGTAAGAATGACAGCAACCAAATTCTTAACTAATAATACTTTAATATAGTTACAACTAAAATCCACGGATAACAAAAATAAAACAAATGAAAGTCATCCAAAACAAAATAGCATCTGACACTGAAAAAAACCAAATCCCTTTCCCCTTACTCGCTCCAAGCCAAGCGACTAACAGCTGTAGTCTTTCCATAGATCACCGCTAGGTACCGCAGATTTCATTTTCTACGTCATGAAGCGAATTGACGTCATACCATATAATTCAAATTTTTAAGCATAATTCAAAAATTCATATCTCGCGGAAATGACAATAAAAAACTCAAATTTTCACATTTGTATTTCAAATTTATTGAAGTTTCAGAAAAAAAAAAAAAAGATTAAAATACCCCATTCTAAAAATTCTACTAGAAATCCACTAAATTTTAAATATAAAGATAAATTACTCCAATGATTTGCGAACTATTTATTTTTTTATTTTCATTGATGTAAAATAATTGATACACACAACAAAAATAAATTATTATCTTTATTTTTAAAGAATATGCTGAGAGTTCTCATCGCATATAGGATGGTAGGTACAGGTTACTATATTCCTCCATAGAAACAAATGCAATACATCAACAAGACATAATTTTGAAATAGGTTTGGTCAAAATATTCTTTAGTTTGTTCTCGACATTTTGAAGAAATCTTCTTAGTAATCGGCCAAAGAAAGATGCGGTTTCAACTATCTTTCATTTACCAAATTTTCTTCAGTAAGGAAGCAAATATAGAATACTTTCAGCACTTGTTATACATATAACTATTGTGTTGTTCAATGCTTCGTTTTTCAAAATAATAAAAACAATACTTATGTACATATGTAAAACTATATTTCCGACATATTATAGAGCAATCTTTAAATCAAAATATAAATAGTTGATAACATCATTGTTAATAGGTTTCTGTCACTTTGAAACTGTTGCAAATGCAACCCACATTTCACGAACACCGCTATAGCTATATAGCTAGCTCGGCACTCCCATTTAAGTTCCTGCTTCACAACAAATGGTAGTATGCGGAGTCTAATGTATGATTTGTCTGAGCACCAGGGGCTCAATTCTCGACATCGTTCGTATTCGCACGAATGCGAAAGCGAAGCGAAGCTCCAATGCGAACAGTAACTCTAAAACGTATTCTCGACTACCCTTCGCTTCGCGTATCGTATGAACACGAATTACACGAAGTACAATATTTGGCAACGTTGCATGAGGCTGCTGGACAACTTCACATATATTTTGACATTTCATTTCACTGTTCGCCATTTTGCGAGTAGAAGAAGTTTGAGTTTTAAGTTTATTTTTATTATATTAACATGTAATTAGACAAGAATAGTTAGAAAATATCGGAAAATCAAAGAAAAACACTTATAGAATATATAACAATGAACAATTGCTTACTAAATTCTAAATTTACTACAACATTTACATATAAAGACTCTAAAAGAAATGGGAGGATTTTTTTGTTGAAATACATAAAAATATAAATAAATATACAAAAGTAAGTGATATACATAATTATAACACTAATAACAATTATATGCGTAGTGCTAAACGGTATAGACTTGCAACCTCATATAAAAATACAATTAATGTTAAACTATACAATCATCTATCGGCATCCTTTAAAATATTAAATTTAAAAGAATTTAAAAAAGTAAAAAATATACTAATTATTATTTTTATTCTGTAGCAGAATAAATAAGTTATACTTCTCTTCACTGTGTATAGCTTCATTCAAAGTTTTTATTATTATTATTATATATAATTATTTAATTCCAACGACTAATTTTAGATGGAACCATATATTATTTTTTATATACGTGTGATGAGTTATAAATGTTTTGTAAAATTGTATACATAATATAACCAAATAGGTAAACTATTTCTATGTTATCGATAATTATAATGTAATTTTAATTTTATAGAATTTTTAGAGAATACATACATTTATTAATTATTGAAACCCTTTTTATTTCTATATTTCATCAAAAGTAAAATACAAGAAAAATGTGGACATATAAAAAACATTTTAACATTTCTGATATTCAAATGTCTATAAGTATAACTGTAATCTTGGGTTAATATTTGAAAAATGATTTTTACATTACTATTTTATTATAGATGTAGCTTAATATTCTAAAAAGGTGCTAATCCAATGAAATTTCGAAAAAATCTCATCAATGCGAAATATCCGATAGATCATTTATTGGTATTCCAGTTACATTTTGATATTCTTCATTTTCTAATCGATCTATTAGTATAAAATTAAATATTTCGTCCATTTTATACTGGTAAAAACAACGTAAACAAGACACAAGTATATGAAAGCGAATGACTTAACACGAAAGCGAATGGTTTTACCCTCTCGCTGCAATACGAACAGTATTCCACGAATTCGCAACGAAACGAAGGGTCGTGAATACAGTTATGTAGCTATTCGTACGAAAGCGCATAACCTTGGCGATTACGAACGCTCGAGAATCGGTTTATAAACATGTGCTTTTTTTCTATGTTTATCAAATTGTAATTTTTGTGTCTCTTTATTTCTATCTAATAAATCTGTAACGGATTCTTTTTCAAATTGTATATTTAATTCTTCGTTTAATTTATTTATTTCAATAGTTAGTGGATTGTCATAAGGCCCATTTGGTTTGTATTTAAAAATGGTTTTAGAGGGTGTTCTCTTTGTAATTCTATGAACACTATTATTTAATGCCCACTGAACATCTATTAACTTACTATCCCAATCATCTCTTTTTTCTGAATCACAAGTAGTACCCAAACAATTTAATATGGTTTTATTTAAATTTTCAATTTGTCCATTAGCCCTAGGACAACCTGTTGCTATTTTCATGTGTTGTATATCATACGAATCGCAAAATTTTTCAAAATCAGAAGCGATAAATGCTGCACCTCTATCAGTTATAATACGTTTAGGTTTACCGTAATGAGACATTAATTCTTTAATGAAATTTACTGCCTGTTTACAGGTTGTATCTATAACTGCTTTTAAAATACAATATTTACTAAACCCGTCTATAGCTGCAATGACATATTTACAAGAAGTTTTTGATTTTACAAACGGACCAACGTGATCTAAGTGAACTGTTTGAAATGGTTCACTTCCTTTATCTAATGGATGTAAATATCCCTCAGGTTTGCCATTTCTTGGTTTATAATACAGACAATTAATACATCTATTTATATATTTTGTTACAAATTCTCGCATTTTTGGGAAGTAATAGCTTTCTTTGACTTTTTGTAATGTTTTGTCGATTCCTAAATGCATTAAAATTTTATGTGCTTCTGAAACAATGTCATATTGTAATTCATTTGGTACGTAAAGTCTCCACCTTCCTTTAGTTGTACGATAAACACGACCTTTATATAATGTAAATTTTTCATGTGTTGCACTGTCTCCTGATTCTAATTTATTACGAACAGCTAAAATTTCAGAACAATTTCGTTGCATTGCTGCTATCCAATCAGTGGTAATATTTAAACCTAACACTGGTAAACCAGATAATGTGATATCTGCAGATTCTTCAACAGGATGTCTACTTATTGCATCAGCAATAACATTTACATTTCCACGGTGATATTCGATTTTATAATTAAATTCTGATAATTTTACGAACCATCGACCAATTCGTGGACTTAAATTCTTTTTATTAACAAGTAACTTTAAACTATTACAATCAGTTTTAATAACAAACTCTATTCCTATTAAATAAACACGAAATCTTTCTAAAGTACAAACAATAGCTAATGCTTCTAACTCAAACGAATGATACTTTGCTTCATCTTTACTCGTTTTTCTACTAAAATAAGAAATAACATGTAAGTGGCCATCTTGCTGTTTTTGCGATAGAACGCCTCCTAAACCATTTACACATGCATCAGTGTGCACTTCTGTATATGCGTGTGGATCGTACACTGCAAGGATAGGTTTCGCGCTCAAATGTTCTTTAATTTTGTCAAATGACTTTTGCTGTTCTTCAAGCCAAACAAAGCTTTTACCTTTACAAAGGAGGTCAGTCATAGGCCTTGCTATTATTGCAAAATTCCTAATAAACCGCCTAAAGTAACTAGCTAAACCTATGAAACTACGTAATGCTTTTATATCGGTTGGTACAGGATAATTTAAAATAGCTTTTAATTTTAACTCTCCTGGTCCGATGCCGAAAGATGATATTGTAAATCCTAAATAATTAATTTTTTTCATGAAGAAAAAGCACTTTTTTACATTTAGTGTTAATCTTGCATTACGTAATTCCTCTAGAACTAACCTTAATTTAATTTTTCCTTCTTCGACTGTTTTTGATGGTATGATGATATCGTCGAGATAAGCCATAGCAGTAGTATACCGCAGGTTTCCTAATACGATATTCATAAGTCTCTGGAAATAGGCTGGAGCATTGCAGAGTCCAAATGGCATACGTCGAAACTGGTATTGGCCGTCAGGAGTGATGAATGCAGTGAACTTTCTAGATTCTTCTTCAACTGGAACCTGGTAATACCCGCTGGCGAGGTCTAAACTGGTGAACCATTGCATATTTTTCATTCTGTCTAACTGGTCGTCGATGAGGGGAAGAGGATACTGCACCTTAACTGTCTGTTTATTGAGAGCCCTGTAATCAATACACAAACGAACATCACCACACTTTTTTTTAACTAAAAGAACTGGACTAGCAAATGGAGAGGTACTGTCTTCAACTATACCAGATTTCTTCAAATCTTCTAAAATGGATTTTACTTTTTCTCGTTCACTTTGAGATAGACGATAAGGTTTATAGTAGACAGGTTTGTCTTGTGTTAATTTGATGTCAATGGCCAATTTATTCGTACATCCGATTTGACGAACATTTCTTGCAATTAAATTTTTATACTCATTTATTAATTTTACTACACCTTCTCTTTCTTCTCCATCTAAATCTGTTTGGATGTCATCTGTTATTATGGGAATATCGTTGATTTCTCTAGTTTCTTCAGATTCTTCGCATATTTCTCCTCTGGTTACTTTTGCACCATTTTCAATTTTAAATGATTCACCCGATATATTGAGAACTGGCAGAATAGTTTTACCTTCTTCGTCTGGTCGAACAATACATCGTGGAATTAGTTGTCCATTTTCTCGCAAACCACCTTCTATACATATTTCTTGATCTACTAAACTAGATTTTACTGCTATATGTCCCAGATAATTATTTGGAATTACAGTTGCTTCACGAGCCCATAACGTTGCCTTCTGCTCGTCTTGTATGGCTTCAGTGTTGGGGAAAATATTTCTATATGTTGAAATAATCAACTCATTTTTCTTGCTTACGATACAAACGTGGGGTTGTTCGGTAAATGGATGTCCAACAAGTAATGGAACGTTTTGAGAATTAATGGATACAATATGAATTTTTACCTTAGCTGAAACACCATTTATTTCCAATTTAGCAGTAACTAACCCTATAGGTTTGACTTGTCCTTGTCCATATCCTATTAAAGATGTCATGTTTTCAATTTCAAGGTAGGTAATTCCCATTTCATTTGCTGTATCTTCTCTTAAAGTAACACAGCTGCTACCTAAATCAATATAACATTTTATTGGTTTCTCATTTAGCAATGCATCTTTAAAATATTTTAAATGTGTGTCATCTTCAGTTTGCATAAAATTAATTGATTTGGTCGTATTCGAAACTTTGGGGATGTTCTTTCCATCTTTAACACTACAGTTTCGAGATATATGGCCAGCAGTGCCACATTTGAAACAGGTCACTTGTCTTGGTTTTGATTGAAAGCAATTTTTAGCTATATGACCACTACCTTTACAATTAAAGCATTTTAATACATGAGGAATCGTCTTACCTTCTTTTGATGGGTTTTCATGTCTTACCGAATCATTATTAATGAAATTAGCACCTCGCAAATCTGCAAAAAGTTCACTGGGTTTCGAATATGTGCTCAGTGGTCCTAAATAGTCTCGAATTCGGTTGTTGTTCAAACCCTGCACTATCCATTCGATAGTTTCTGTCTCACCCATTCCCGCTCGATTGCATCGTGATAATTTTTCATAAAAATATTCTGTTATATTTTGGCCAGCTGCTCTTGTATAATTCTGAGCTTCTAGGCGAATACTAATAACAGATCTTTCGCTAGGAAAACTTTCAATTAATAATTTCTTCCAATCTTTCCATTTTCTATCCATACATTTCAAACTATCACGCCAAGTTTTAGCAACACCTATTAATTTAGATAATCCAAAATGCCTAATTGCTACATCATCCCAATTATATATTTCCGCAAATTCTTCAATCTTTTCTATCCATTGTTCTATGGTAATTGTACTTTTAACTGGATCATACTCAGGCAAAACATTTCCAACGTTATGAAAGTATCTAGGCTCACAACCACCATCTGATACATCTCCAGGTTCACCTACGTCGTCTGCTACTTCTACTATTCCACTTTTTAACATTTTGCAAGTAACAGCTCCCTTTAGTCCTAACAAACTCAATACACGAAATATAAGTAACAGCCTAAGACAATTTCTGACGAACTTGAACCTATACCTTGAATAACTCGTATTTTATTGTAAAGTTTTGGAGATCCCACTTCTGAAATTATTGTTAGACAGTTAATAAGTCATACACTCAGTATTCAATAAATGTATTTTTGACAGAATATTATATTTTACAAAACATTATTTTTACATTCGAATATCAATTATATTTGGGGACGTCAATATTCGTCAGGAAGGCCGAAATGAAGTAAATAAGTATTATTTACGTAGCAAAAGTAAAAATTAAGTAGGTTGTACGTGTAATCATGGTTACGATATAATTGATATTCGAATGTAAAAATAATGTTTTGTAAAATATAATATTCTGTCAAAAATACATTTATTGAATACTGAGTGTATGACTTATTAACTGTCTGGTAAAACTACAATAATAGTAGCAAAATATAATAAAACATGTTTAAGAAAACGTTTAAATTCATAATTTAATGTGAGAAAATTGGAATTTGTACAACTCTAGAAATGTTCTTGAAAACTGTGACGTCAAATCGATTTGTTGCATGTGTTTACAAACACAGATGGTGCCACTGTGCCAGTAGGTAGAACACGCGCGGCGAAATCCACAACAGGTAAATTACCAGAATCAGCCTTTTTATAATCAGGTTCTATAATTATTCATTAATACTCCTATATTTACCATAAACAAAGACTAAAATACACGCTGTTACTGAAACCGTATGTAAACAAACAGTGGCTGTCATGAACATGTGGATTTAGGCGCTGAAGTTCGTCGCAGATGTCGATTGACGTCATAAGCGCGCCATGATAAGAAAATTTGAATTGCAGTGAAATTTTTAAAAATTCATATCTCATTTGATGTACACATTTTATTACTCAAAATTAGATACTGATAGTCCTACTGACCTGTACTAATTATAATTTTAAAAAAAATGTCGGAATACCCCATTATACGAGGGTGGATTGAAAAGTTTGCAGAATTACTGAGAAGGCCTTGGTTTTGCGAAAAACAATCTTATGTCGTTGTTTTGTTTAACTCTTCATATGAACTATCAAGAAATTTCAGTACAATCTGTCTATCAGTCTAATCGTGAAAAGAGTCTGTTTCGATGTACCTAGCGTTAAATCGATAATGATGTTAGTGCGGTGATCAAGTTTTTGTTATTTGGAAGGAAAGACGGCAACGGAGATCAAGACCAGGTTGATGCTGTCCTTGGGAATGCTTTACCTTTCGGAATTTAAGCGTGGCCGAACACACACACCTGTGACGAACCACATTTAGGTCGCCCAAAGCGGCTACCACACCGGAAATTGTGGATAAATTCCAAGATATGGTTATGGAAGATCGCCGAATGAAAGTGCGTGAGATTGAGGAAGCTATAGGGATCTCTTATGAACGTGTAGTTCATATTTTACATAATGAGCTAGGCATGAGATAAATGTGCGCCAGGTGGATGCCGCATTTGCTTAGTCGGAGCAAAAACGCACTTGGGCACGAACTTCAGCCGAAAATTTGGAGTTGTTTAAGAAAAATCCGGTCGATTTTAAAAGACGTTTCATAACCATGGATGAAACTTGGATACACCACTACACTCCAGAGACGAAAATTCAGTCGAAAACATGGATTGGATATGGTGAGTCGGCCCCGAAGTCAGTTCAATCGTCAGGAAAGGTGATGGCGTCAGTACGCCAAAGGCATTGTGCTAATTGATTATCTTGATAAAGGAAAAACTGTAGCTGGACAATACTACGCCACACTTTTAGATAAGCTGAAAGCAGCAATTCCAAAAAAACGCCCGGGAATGGCAAAGAAAAAGATCTTGTTTCATCACGACAATGCGCCAGCTCATTCAAGTCGTATTGCTCACCACAAATTTACCGAACTGAGGTTTGAAATCGTCCCTCATCCACCGAACTCGCCCGATTTGGCTCCCTCAGATTTCCATCTTTTCCCAAAACTCAAAACGTTCCTCGCTGGAAAGGGATTTCGATCCAACGAAGGGGGGGGGGATCCAAAAGTTAGAAAAACGTTAGACCAAGTGACTATGTAGAAAAATGAAATGTAGTCCGTGTTAAATATATATGTATTTTTTCATGTCATTCCGGAAACTTTTCAATCCACCCTCGTATATCCTTGGAATGAATAAATATTTTATTTTTAATGAATGGTGTAACTTTGTACTATGACGCCCATATAAAAATTGTAACAGCCAAAAAATGAGCATCGTCATTCGAAACAACATAAAAAGTAACCTAAAGAAGTTAAAATTTAGTATTATTTTTCATACATGGAAGTTATTTGTAAAAGTACAAAAATGCAAAATTAACCTTTTCTCCAAGCGACATGCATTTTTTTCGAATAAACAATATACCACTAAAATGACTTTTTATGGCCTACTTTAGTCTAATTTTACCGACTTCGTATATCTTGTAGTGCTCGAGATCCCCATGTTGGACATGTTATCCTATACATTTTGTATATCTGTATGATCACGGGAAACCGTAACATAGGCGTTTAACAAAGGAAAACAGTTTTTCACATATATTATCTATCCTGCAAAACATTATGGATGGGGTGCTTTATATACAGGTGTCCCAAAACGTATTGGTAATATTTCAAAGATAAATTCCAGAATTTATTTAGAGTCGAAAAGTCCATATAAACATGTCCTAAACGTAATCGTTAACGAGTTATTATTTATTGCATAATTTATGTGGGTAAAATTTTAGTTCAACGGATTTCTGAAATCCTGATCTAGTTGCCATAATCGCGTCTTTTGTTTGGTAACATTTGAATATCGTTTTTAATAAATTATTTTTTGTAACTTGTCAGGTGCTTGTCAGTTTATTATTGTGATACCTACTGATTGTTTATGCAAATGAAATGCATACGGTAGAAGAATTATGCCAAAGAATACAGCAGGCTGCCGATATTATTAGGAATAATGGAAATAACCCAGCAACCATATTAAGAAGACAGCTTGTGTATCGATCACAATGGAGATAATTTTGAACATTTCTTGAAAATAAAATAATAAAAACGTATTAAAAAAGCAATTGTTTCATAAAATTGGTTGAACTAAAATTTTAGCCATATAAATTCTGAAATACTATATCTCGCTAATGGTTACGTTTACGACATATGTATGAAAATCATCTTTGAAATATTGCCGGTACGTTTTGGGCACCTGTATAGAATTTTGGAGAATAAATTTTTATCTCCCGCTACCCTTGGTAAGGGAGATTTAGGGATCGTATATCGAGATTTTGGTAAATAAGAACATTTTAAGGTCCTTGGAATCCGATTTTAACATTTTCACAATGTTGTGTGTGTGAATGTGTGCAGAAAAATTTGAAACAATCTATTCTTGCTTTATTCTAATATGGAAAGAGTCCATTAGATTTTGATTCATTCGGATATCCGGAAGTGGCACTTTCCTTAAAGCTCGAAATAGTTTTTCTTAGAAAAATACCTTTGTCATTTTTTCGCGATTTATGTTAATATAAAAATTAAATATAATTCAATTTTTACAGGTATGTATTATTACTAAATAAATTTATAAAATTATCTATTTTAAAAATCTCATAGCTTATGATTTATAAATATACTGCATATAATGTAAACACTCATCTCCTTGGTTACACAGTTGAGATATTCAAATGTATGTACTTGACAAGATGTCACTGTTAAAAAACTAATCATTTCAAATTACAAGACATAAACATCGGTATCAAAAAATAAGGTAAGATTTCGGAGTAGTAAATTGGTTTTACTAGTTGCTATGTCCAGCAAAACGGTAAGTAAATTCAAATACCAATACACAGAAATGGTTTAATGCATTATTATCATCATATATGATTTATTTTATATGACATTTATTTTATTTATTATTATTAAAATTGAAAGTAAAGTTATTAACATTACAATTATTAAAATACAATGGCAACGAATTTTCATTGTTATTTTTGCACATAGAAAATGTGTCGCAAGAAACAGAACCGGAAGGCCACGGTTGTACATCTTCAGGGATGTTGCAGGATGTCTTGCTATCATGCATTTTTTTTGTAATTTCCACTTTATTTTACATGGAATCTTCAACGTAACTCTCAGTCACAGTCGAAGATTTCCAACCTCCGTGTCGCTTCAATCCGAGAACATCCACTCCTTTGTCGGCTAACAATGTAGTCGAAGTACGTCTAAATGAATGACCGGTGTAACTAGTTGGGTCTTCTAATTTGAAATATTCCGCAATTTTAAAATGCCAACTCCCAATTGCACCCTTCGCCACCACTTGATTTGTATAGGTTTGTTCCTACAGAAAATCCCTGACTTGTTGCTGACAGTTTCGTACTAATTTGTTGTACGCATGCACGAGCTATGACTGGTTTGAAACTAGTCAGTGATTATTTACTGGAACACATGATCAACAGTCAGAAGAATAACGTGGTTTTCGGCGTTTGTATAAAATTCAGATTTAACCTATAATTTAATTTTTATCAACATAATTGTAAAATAATATGGAAGGTAGGTACAATTTTTTTAATTGTAAATTATAATTACTTATGAAAAAATCAAACTTTACTATTGCAAACTTTTTGATAACTGTCAACAACCTATTCTTAACACAATGCGCATGCGGGGATTTAGAATTTGTGGATAGTCAGCAAACTTTTCTGACTGTCAGCAAACTGGTTTGTGGACTGTTGGAACAGAAAACTTTTTAGTCAGGGATTTTTGACAACCGCTGCTGGAACACTTAAAATCAAACTGCGCAGACTCCGGACTGTCACGGACAGTTTTGTACTGCTGTAGGAACAAACCTAATATTTACCGTTTTATGTACTTGCGAAGAATTTCCAAATAATGAATTTCTTTATCTTCTTTGTTCACAATAGTAAAGGTGCGTTGGATATTGTTCTTTGTATTCGGAATTTTTATGATAATTAGTTCTCCACGATCTTGAATATCTTTCATTTTCATGTTGTGTAACTCTTCCCTTCTACAAGCTCCCTATATTCCCAATATCAATGCCACGTAAATACATTAGGCATACATTTTGTAACTACATACCTTAATTAAAATTTACCTTATAAATGAAGAATGTTTCATCAGGCGCTTCATATATAAACCGGCACATATTATCTCTAGTGAAAACACTTGCTTTTTTAGGCCTGTATCCCACATTCTTCCTTTTTAGAAACGCAATAAGGGTGGAAAACTTGGAAATATATATTCCATCATAAAGAAATATTGTTGACCTCAATTTGACCCACAAACTATCTGGAGCATTTAACTGCACACATATTTGTACAAAAGAAGCCATCAAAACTTTTTCGCTTACATCGTTATGTTCTTTTCCTCATACCATTTCTTAAAAAGGCTCCCGAGATTTTTCAGAAACTAGGGAGAAACATCCAATGTTCCATGCTTCTTCTAAATTTGTCATAATTATCTTTAGTTTCGAATTTTTCCGAATGGCTCAATTTTCAGGTTGTAAGCTTTCTTCCACAATCACAAAAACACCTCTAAATGACAACACTTTGAAAAAATCTGTTGTGGCCAGCACAATACCTTTCCACTTCCGTTTTTGGTTACATAAGTATAGGGCGCGAGCAGTCATGTGACATTGTTGGCCTTGACAAGCAGATATGGGGGCCCGTGTCAGAATGACAATTAGTAATTATGTACATCGATGTCAGAATTTTTCATTAAAAATTTCAAGATTTTTTAAATTCACGTAGTTAGTTTGTCACCAGGAGTGTGGAATTTACTTACTGAGGAAAATAAACCACATGGAATTGGAAAATCACATAATTTAGAATGAAAAATTATGACATTTGACTTCTATGTACATAATTACTAGCTATCATTCTGACACGGGCCCCCTTATCTGTTTGTCAAGGCCAAAAAAGTGACATGACTGCTCGCGCCCTATTGTATTTAACATTTCTTGTATATCTACACTCTACACCAAAAATTCTACTTACTTCTATTCTTCATATTTTGATTTTTTAATTTTAAATTCGTTCGATGAAGAAATTTTGTCCTCTTCTAATTTTTCTAAATGTTTCCAATTCATTGTCGGGATTGACAGTATTTTTGAAGGGTACCTATGTAATATACCTATAATTTTAAATATTTAACTATTAATACAATAAGAAATAATATAATGTATGTACTTTTCAGAAAAAATCTTCAGAAATGTCTCTGGATTTATGACACTGACATTTATCTGTCAGTTACAAACATTTTTTATTTGGTTTCCATGACATTATTTGGGCTGTGAGATTTATTACAACAGATTATTATATACCTTATATTTCTTTATTTCTAAATCTATAAAAGATATAATAAAATATTTATATGTATCAGACAGAAAATTTCCTCTTCTGTTAAAACTGTTAAAATCTCCAAATAAAAGAACTTCCGGTTGACGAAATATAACCAAAATCTTAATCAAGTCTGTATATGAATGCAAGGAAGAGGAATACGTAAAAAGTGTAATTTTTGGAATTCTAGTAATGGAGTTATCGCGGCCAAAATAATAACACACACACATACAGACATCATCGTAAAAATAGTAAAATCGTATTATAAGTTTGTATGGACCCTAAAACGTGCTTATTCATTAAACTCACCACCGATTTTTTTGACCAAAAACTATACCTACCCCCATTACCTAAAAGTGAAAGCAGGTAAAAATAAATGTCGAATATTTTGTATTTGAATAAGTGGTATTAGACGGATATATTTTTATCACGTCATTAAAAGCCTACTTTAAAAAAAAATTAGCCCGAAAAAAATATTAAGCATCCCATAAAGTTTTATGTCCCATAAAACTGTCCCAGATGATACTTAAAAAAATAAATGTTTACCCATGTCAAACGCCCATGCCACGGAATCTCGTATTCACCTGTATATTTAACCATATCATAGTGAGATGTTTAATATTTCTATGATATAAAATTCTTGGGTGCAGGACAAAGAATTCGAGTGCCAAACGTGCCACAAGCGTTTTCTCCGCCGAAGACACCTGATCAACCATGAAAAGATTCACAACAAGCCCACGCAGCAGGAGTAAGAAGTTTCCCGTTATAAAATATATAACAATAAATTATGTGTATATTATGGGTTAGTAGATCATTCCAACACAAATGAAATCCCATCTAAAATTTTATATTATATATTTTATTATTATGTATTTTAATCTTTAAATATTTGGTTTATAATAATAATAATCTTTATTTCCCCAACAGGTATTCCAATAATAGGACAAAATATACAGATAATATAAAATTCAGAGTGACATTATACAGGGTATTAATACTAAGTTGTAACACCCGAAAACGGCAGTTAGAACTCATTGAAACAAACAACTTTTCTTAGTTTAAATTTTTGATTTGGAGCCCCAGTTCATAGTTATTGGCCTTTTTTTGTTTTTCGAAAAATCGTCATTACTCCCTTATTTTAAGGAATATTTAAAAAATACAAACACTTTCAGCATTTGCTTTCGGTTCTCTAAAACATTTGTATTTACAATTATTTTTCTATTTTATCAAATAACAAAATAGTGACCGATCAAAATTTTCAAAACAAGATATTTTGAAAACTACTCAATCGATTTTTGAAAATAAAACATTTATAAAGTCTTTAAACTATCTACTAAAACATTTGTCTGAAACATTTTTTCGATCTGTCCAAAAAAAGTTTTTATTCAAATTGAATTACAAGATAGATTTTAACAAACTACAACAATCATTTAAAACAAAGTAGGATTGCTGCCATTAAACGATGAAACAAAAGCCGAATAATAAACGCGTACTTCAAACTTGAGGCACGTGTTTCCTAGTTTGTACATTCAAATTTAAATACTTTTTGATCTTGTTCTTTAGAAATCTTTTATTTTCAAAAAAAATATATATTTACTGCTTCATCTTCAATTGTTGGGAATTCCAATAGATTACGTCGAACCCCTGCATTTGAAGAAGCTGTTCTTAATATTATCGAAGATGAGCCATCGACGAACACAAGAGTAATAGCAAATAGATTAGATATAAATCACGTGACAGTTTGGCAAGTTCTGAAGGAACAAGGTCTCCATCCATTTTCTAGACAAAAAGTGCAAGCTTTGGGACCTGAAAACTTCCAGCCAAGATTGTTGTTTTGTCGTTGGTTTCTTAAACGTTGCTATCTTCAGAGGCGTTTTGAAAAGTTTATTTTATTTACAGACGAAGCTTGTTTCACAAGGGACGGTGTATTTAATTCTCGCAATAATCACCTGTGGTGTGATGAAAATCCCCACGCAACATTTATTCGTGCGCATCAACGACGTTTTTCAGTAAATGTATGGGGTGGACTCGTAGGGGAGTACGTTATTGGACCTTACATTCTCCCAAACCGATTGAATGGTGAAAATTATTTTACTTTATTAAATAACATTCTGCCAGAGCTTCTTGGTGACTTACCGCTAAACATCAGACGAAGACTTTGGTTTCAACATGATGGAGCACCGGCTCACACAACACGAGAAGTCATAGCACTATTAATTAGAGAATATCCGAATAAGTGGTTTGGGAGAGGAGGTCCTGTTGCGTGGCCAGCCCGGAGCCCCCGACCTAACTCCCCTAGATTTCTTTTTCTGGGATCAGATGAAGACCTTTGTATATGAGACACCAGTAAACCACCGAATTAGAACTGGTGGCTAGATAGTAGCTGCATCAGAAGATATAAAAGCTCTTGCAAGTGTCTCTTCTAATATTGAAACACGCTGCCGGGCTTGCGTTGCTGCGAATGGTGGCCGTTTTGAAAATCAAATTTAATCCCTCCCTTGTTGTTTCATTGTTTTATTTTTCTTGTTTGTTTTTTGTTTCTTGTTTTTCTTGTTTAATGGCTGCAAGCCTACTTTGTTTTAAATGATTGTTGCAGTTTGTTAAAATGTATCTTGTAATTCAATTTGAATAAAAACTTTTTTTGGACAGATCGAAAAAAATGTTTCAGACAAATGTTATAGTAGATAGTTTAAAGATTTTATAAATGTTTTATTTTCAAAAATCGATTGAGTAGTTTTCAAAATATCTTGTTTTGAAATTTTTGATCGGTCGCCATTTTGTTATTTGATAAAATAGAGAACCGAAAGCAAATGCTGAAAGTTTTTGTATTTTTTAAATATTCCTTAAAATGAAGTAATGACAATTTTCCGAAAAACAAAAAATACGCCAATAACTATGAACTGGGGCTTCAAATCAAAAATTTGAACTAAGAAAAGTTGTTTGTTTGAATGAGTTCTAACTGCCGTTTTCGGGTGTTACAACTTAGTATTAACACCCTGTATATCTTACTTTGTTAACAAATGTGTACCGTCAGCTTCTTGAAATAATTTTACAATCTGTTCCCTCCGTAGTTAAAATTTGGGATTTCTTTGGGTGATATCCCTTTGCTTTTGCTTTTAAGAAAACCAATTAAATTGGAAAAAATTGAGATAGCCACGTTATCTTTATTTTTAATAGTAACTTTTAATATGGAATATTCGCACCATAAGCTGAATGGCGATTTTAACGAATTGGATTTTTCCAAACGCCAACATTACATTTTCGGAAATCGTCTTCACTTTCTTCGCGGCACACCTGTAGTATATGTAGTAATCTTACACTGTTATTATATATATTTATTTAATAATATTGATACAAAAACTTGTACAAACAACAACTTGTAGTAGTAGCTACTTGTAACCTTGAATGTCTCTTGATTATGTGTGGTTCCCGTGTTCTTGACGGTTTCCCCCCTATTCTATTTACATGCCATCTAGTGAATCTTCAAGTACTTATTACATAAGTGTGGTTGATGGTGCCATCTACTACACCTCCCCTTTTAACTTTTCAATTACAATTATTTAACTTACATCTATACTATAATAACAATTATTGCAAATCTAATATTCGTGGTGTATTTATAACCCTTCCATATTTAGATACTCTTTGATTATTTACATTACTTGTATTTAACACATCACTCTCACTAATACTTTTTATCACTTATTACTTCACTATCACTATGTTGTTCATTCTTCAAGAATTTTGGGAAGTTACTTGATCGGCGAATATGTATGGTGTTTCTTCTTAACTGTCCGCTTTCCGTTTTCACCTGGTATGAACGTGGAATTCCGTATTTGTTTATTACTTGGGCAGGTTCCCACATTTTATTCCTTTGTACCACTATATTTTCTCCGGGTATCAAATCCAATTCCTTATTTCTTGCAGTACAATCATAATTTCTCTTCATTATGATTTGTCGATTTAATTTCTCATCTCTTATGTCGGATAATTTTGGTTTCAATAATGTTTCGTTTGCAGGTAAACTACATCTTAATTATTAAAAAATCTTTCAGAACTCATATTTCAATTAAAATGATACAACCTTTTTTTAGTTGTATTTCTGTTTATTTATATAAAAACCGACGTTTCGGCAGTATGAACTACTGCCTTCTTCAGGGAAGACGACTCATTAATATTTGAGCTGGACTTTTTGTTAAACCTGTAACAGGTGTGTTATGATGCTCCAGTAAAGCTAAATAGACGTCCGTTCCTGCTTCCTTACATTTCCTCATCTTTTTTACTATTCCTACCGATTTCTCCGATAACCCATTTGATTTTGGGTTGGCTACTATTTGTTATTTCAATATCAAATTTCTTTGCAAAATATGCAACTGTTGCAGACGCAAATGGCATATTATCTGCTATAATTTCACTCGGTATGCCATGTGTGCTAAACAACTGTCAATCCAGTTTGATAGATGGTCAACAATAACTAAGTAATCTTCATTACAGATATTAAAAATATCCATACCAATTTTTTGATATGGTAACTTTGGCACTTCATGAGAAATCAAAGGTTCTTTTATTTTATTAGTTTGATATTTTTTACAAACTGTGCATGTACTTCTCAGATTTTATATTTGTTGGTTCATCGTAGGCCAGTAAAATAGTTGCCTAGCTCGCGATTTAGTTTTTGTTATGCCGAAATGACCTTCATGAATTTTGCCTAACATGTCTTTTCTATTAATTTATCTTTTAAAAATACAATGTCATTTCTAACAAATATATCATGTCGCAATTTAAAATAAATTCTTAAATTTTCACTTAATTTGTTCTTACGATTAGGCCAACCTTCCTGATAAAGTATTTTTAATTCTTTTAACACAGGACCTTTATCTGTGTCTAATCTAAATTCATCTTTCCGCTTTTCTGAAATTTGTATTTTTTTTTTGTATTACTGCTGATGGAATGAATCAGTTCACTAAGTTCTTTATCAATGGTTTCTTCATTATTAATTTCTGGCATATAATTTCGCGATAAAAGATCTGAAATATACATGTGTACACCTCTCACATGTTTTAATTTCAAATTATATTTTAGTAATTTTAATGACATTCTTTGCAATTTATTTGAATGAATTTGTGAAACATTATTTTTTAACAATGATACTAATGGTAAATGATCGGTTTTTACATTTATAGTTTTACCGTAAATATATAAATGAAATTTTTGAGTTGCATAAACTAACGCTAAAATTCTTTTTTCACTTGAGCATACCTATCGTTTTTCAGTTTCTGATAAAGCTCTAGAAGCATAGGCCACTGGTTGCCCATCTTGCAAAAAGCAACAACCTACAGCATTCTGTGATGCATCACATTCAATTGTGACCTCTTTATTCGAGTCATAATTAAAAATATATTTTATATCATTAGAAGTCTATAAAAGGCAGTCTAATCATAATTTCATTGCTAAGGAAAGGACGGGAAGATGATATTTCTCATACGGCCGAATTCACCATTCCTTAATCATGAGTTGATTTACAGATTAACGCTGATCCTAAATGAATCCAATTCACCAATAAAAATCAAGCTAATCTACTAATCAAAATCAATGATCAACTGATTCGTCATATTCCATGAATCAACGACTGATCACATCTTTGAATCCTAATTTTGACGATTATAGCTATGTTAGGATTCTGGCTGTTGTACCCATGTGTAACTTTGCGTCATCCTTCTTCTTTATCTTTATTTAGAACCGCATTGGTTTTATTATTTTTACCTATACTTTTACATCTTTCATTTTCACTATATTTAAAAACACTCTTTTATTGGAATCAGTGTAATTTCTACCTATATAAAAATATAACATTATTATAGGAAAATTATAAAATATATTTTGTAAATAAATGAAAAACTTACATATCAATACCTTTTTAACGGAAAGTACAATTACCACGAATAAAATTCCATGACAGTTACATTAACTGTCAAAAACTAAAACAAAACTGTGAATCAGTTGATCAGGATTCCTTGATTCAGAAATCAAGTTGGTGAATTAGAACATACGTTGATCTACAGATCAGCTTGATTCCTTAATCAACTGATTATTAATCAACGGATTAATGGTGAATTCGGCCGTTAATAAATTAAACGAAGAAAATGTACTACAATATTTATAAATAGGTATAAATTTGTTATAACTTTTATAATACACTTTACATTTTATTACAGTGACGATATTTGTATAGCTCTTGTTAAAGATAAAAGATTATGAAAATAAAATAGTTTCAAAATATGTAATTTAACATGATATTCTTTATGTATATAATATATAGTAAATAACAAGGAAATCAAATAATTTTATATCAATTAATAGAATTTTGGAATACAACAAAGCCTCAAGCGATGTAAAAACAGATATAGTGGAAAATAGAAGCATCAAGTGTTATTTTGTACTAAAAAAATAACGAACATCACTAATAATCACCTGAGTTAACTAAAGCTCGGATTATATGCAAAATTCATATTTCTGCATTTTTTGCATATTTCACCTAATTTTTGCATTTTTTGCATATATCGTTGTGATGTGCATATTTGTGCATATTTTCTAAATTTTAGGTTAATTTAATTTTATCAATTTTAATAAAATTCTAATAATAATTCTTGCATTTTTTTGTATATTTCAATGCGATGTGCATATTTATGCTTATTTTTAAAATTTACGTTACTTTTTTAATTTCAATAAAATTCTCATATCTATTGAAGAACATTGAAGTCACCGAACTAGTGATACGCCGCCAAAAATTACCCAGAATTTCATTTATGGCTGTAATTTCCTAATCCTAATCCCTTACAGAGAAAGTAACGGTCATTCTAGCGTAGCTTAAAATTGTGACAGGTGACACAGAGGCAAGAATAAAGGTATGTAAATAAAACATTTATTAAAATAAATACCAAAAGTTGTATGAAATATGTTTTTCGTTAACAATATGTTGCTGTCACGAAATCAAACTGACAAGTGATAACCCAAACAATCATAGTTTCAAACACAACCGGTAGAGTGGTACTGCCGCATCCGCCAAGCCGTGACTTATAGCCGTGACATCAGCGTCCAAATATTTGAAATTAAAGACAACTTTTAAAAAATCATATCTCAGATTTTAAAGACTTGTAAGGTGTAAAACATACACCTACATATTTAATTTGACCTATTCTTTCAAGAAAAAAATAAATTATAAAATGTGAAATGACCCCATTGGCCCGTACTACGATCACGGTTTTAACTAAAACGCTGTTTCAAAAAATGTCAAATTCAAATTTCAACATTTAAATTTGCACGTATGTTTGAAGATCGATTTTTTTAAAAATATTTGTTTGAATACAAACTATGTTCTGCTTTTAAATCATATTTTGACAAATTCGATATTATTTCTTATTGTTATTAAATAATGTTATCTGGCACTTCTTAAAACAGCGTTTTAGTTAAAACCGTGATCGTAGTACGGGCCATTGTGTTCAAGAATACAACTTGCATCTCACTGGGCGAGAAATGAGTCACGTGACCTTTTTTTCTCATCTCACACCATATCTCATATTTCAAGAATCGAGCCCCTGGTTTATTTATTCGTCCCATACCGTTTTGTCATATTTTGTATTGGGTGCAATATGGATGTTTGTAAGCTACGGGATCGGTGGTAAGGATAACTTTATACGGGCTGGGAATTAGACGGTGTAAGATTTGAACGGAATAGTATTTGAACGCTACAGGATTGTACGGTGTTGGAATGCTTCGCATGTATCGACAATTTTTTAAAAATTTGTTTTATTACTCTTATTATTTTTGTTGTATTTTATATTAAACAGTGGAGTATTATGTTTTTTTTTTATTAATGCAAGATGAGTGGTTTTTTTAAAGTATAGTAATTAAAATATCAATTACTATCCAAAAGTAATTAGTAATTTAATTACTTTTTTAACAGTAATTATTTTTAGTAAGTAATTGAATTACATTCTGGTTAAAGTAATTGTACTTTTTGACAGTAATATTTGTCCAGCTCTGGACTTCAAAACTCGTACTGCTAAGAATTTCTGGAAATTTATTTTCATAATTTATCAACTTTAGTATCACTTTTCATCCTAGATACAAAAATCACTATGAATTTATGATAATTCATTAAAAACACAACAAGCGGAATTATTTTTACGGCTATGAATTTTCATATGCCTTTTGAGATGATAACGTTGATTAAATAATTTATTACATACAGAACATTGAAATTCCTTATTCCCAGTGTGAATTTTTATATGTCTCGACAGATTACAACTTTGTGTAAATGATTTATTACACGTGGGACACTGGAATTCTTTTATACCAGCGTGAATTTTCATGTGTTTAAGCAAATTTGTATTTGTGCTAAACAATTTTTTACACATAGAACACTCAAATTCCTTAATTCCGATGTGTGTTTTTAAATGTCTTTTCAAGTCTGCCTTCCGTGTAAAACTCTTAATACAAATTGCACAACAAAAACCTTTTGTGTTACTATTTCCAGTTTTATGAATATCGTTATTTAAAGTAATTGAGTTGTTACATATTTTCTCAATCTGATTATCATTATCAGATATATAATCGTCCTTCTTTATACTTAGCAATACGTTTTCATTAAATTCACAGTCTTGGGAAGTTTCTTCTAGCGGTTCTTCTTTAATATAAACTGCTTCAAAATTTGGTTGAATTCTTGTTGTATCCTCGTCCTTCATATCAGTATTAACCGGATGTAGTTGAGTGTCCATGAATGCTTCTTTATATTAATTAATTAAATGTAGTTTCGTTCCACATATAGAACAGATTCACAAAAGAATCCTCCCAAATTGATAATTGTCTGGAACATAAATTTTCATTTTTATGACATTTATTTTTTTATCTTATTTCGAATGGCGACGATTACTTTTTCTATTGTTGGAATATATTTTATTATTTATTGTATATATATATATATATATATATATATATATATATATATATATATATATATATATATATATATATATATATATATATATATATATATATATATACAGAATACTCCAAATAACTTTTTTATTTATAATTATTTTTTAATTCTCTTTGCATATTTGTAAATTAGGCTTAGGGGCTCACAAATCATGGTATTTGGCATAGTGGTAGCGCTTTCGGTTTAATCGGAAGTAACATTAACTTTCATATTTCAAATGGGACACCTATAAATTTTTATATATTTGGATTCTACAAAAAATTACAAATTCAACGATACGCTTGAAGTGAATTTTTATTGAAGAAATAAATCATAAATGATATGATAGTATGATAGCGTTCTTCGAGATACATTGTGGGATGTACTCAGAGAGTACGGTGTGAATGGAAACTGGTTGGGAGCGATTCGAGCGTTGTATGAGGGTAGTGAGGCTACTGTGAGAATAGATGGTAGGTTGAGTGATTGGTTTCGTATAAATGTTGGTGTGAAACAGGGCTGTGGTATGTCTCCGTGGTTGTTTAACTTGTATATGGATGTGTTATTGCGGAGAGCTTTGAGTGAAATGGATGGTGTACATATTGGTGAAAGCGTAGTGTCTGCGTTGAAGAGCAACTCAGGAGAATGATAGAGAGAATACATGTAGTTGGAAGAAATATGAATCTAATGTTGAATGTTGATAAATCCAAAGTATTAGTATTTGAAAGGAGTAAATTGGTGACTGAGTGCAATGTGTTCGTGGATGGAGTGAAACTGGAGCAGGTAAATGAGTTTGTATATTTGGGTAGCATGATGTCGAGGGATGGTCGAATTGATCGAGAGATTGAAAGGAGAGTGAGTGCGGGATGTAAGGTAATGGGTGCTCTGGGTACGTTTACACGAAACGTTAACGTATCTAGGGATGCTCGGTTAAGTGTATATAATGGAGTGCTAGTGTCTGCTTTGATGTATGGAAGCGAATGCTGGGCATGGACGAGGAAGCATAAAAAGAGAGACTGCCGTGGAAATGAGGTATTTACGTGGTGTATGTGGATATGTCAGACGGGATCGCGTGAGGAATAATTTGGTGTATGAAGAATGTATGGTTAGGAACAATATGATTAAGAGAGTTGGTGTGAGTCAGTTGAGATGGTTTGGGCATGTGGAGAGACTGGCGAGTGAACGGCTTGTTAAGCGTATATATCTTGGTGAAGTTGAGGGTTTTCGATTGCGTGGCCGACCAGTGTGTGAGTGGATGGATGTGGTTGGTAGGATGCTTAAAGAGAGAGAGTTTCCAAGTATGAAAAGAAGGAGAGCATTCATACAAGCTGTATGAATGCGATTATGAGTGTGGCTGAGGCGAAAGAAGTCTGCTTAGATAGGAATGTGTGGCGAAGGATGATTGTTTCCTAAGTATTATTGTGATCCGGATGCGGTATTTCGCTACCGAAAATCGGTCACTTTAATATGTTTAAGAGTAAGGATTTGTTGTATGATGTTGATGTTGTTCTTATTGTTATTGTGTTTGTGCGAACCCACGAAGTGGGACACGCGTGATTTTATGTATGTATGTATGTATGTATGTATATAGGGTGCTTCATTTGAAATATGAAAGTTAATGTCATTTCCGGTTAAACCGGAAGCGCTATCATCATGTCAAATACCATGATTTGTGGTCCCAGTGGCGCGTTATCCTATGGGGAAAATGAGCATTTTCCTGGGGGGGCCATCAACAGGCGGGCCCCAAACCAATGTCTTTCATAAACATTATTGTAGTAACATTATCAAAATTTTAATTTAACGCCTCTATTGGTGGGGGGGGCTCAAATATTTTTTTTATAAACTGTATAAGAATATCGAAATGGAGTTTTAATTCTACCATTCCTAGTGACATAATTTTAAAAATAAGTACTTATATTTGTTAGTTCCTGTTTCCAATGCTTCAGCAGAACAATCTTTCAATGTCCTTAGAAGAATTAAAAATTATATAAGAAATTCATTTGGACAAATTATTTCCTAATTTGGCATTATTTAAGTACAGATTTTATCATTTTCACTGTTTTTACCTCCCGCTACCATTGGTAAGGGAGGTATAGGGATCGTGCTAAAAATCGCATATCGAGATTTTGGTAAATGACCACGTTTTAAGGTCCCTACAATCCATTTTTAACATTTTCACGATGATGTCTGTGTGTATGTATGTGTGGATCCTGTATAGTGTATCCGCTCTAACTCAAATACTATCATTCAGAAAGTTTTGAAACCATGTATTTCTACCTTATTCTAATATGGAAATATCTGATTAGATTTTGGTGGCAATCGGATAACCGGAAATGGCAGTTTATTTGAGGCTCAAGATAGTTTTTCTTCAAAAAATACCTTTAAATGTATTTTTTTCTCAATTTGTTACTATAAAAATTAAAGATTATTTCATTTTCTACAAGTTTTCTTTAATACTTTTTCTATATATTGTATGGATAAATTTATAAAGTAATATAAAAATTATATACATAGGTAAATGGCGGGAGGTACTGTGTTGGTCACATCAGATTTTTTTTAAGGTATCTCGAGTAATATTAACGATGGTAGAACAAAACAGTTTGCACATTACATGGTCATCTTTTAGAGAAAAGTTTAATAGTCGCCACATGTATTTTCTATCTTCATTTGTTTTTGAGCTACAGACAAATTTTCGTTTTCTGCTCATTTCAAAAATATCTCATATCTAACTCATTATGGAAGTTAGAAAATATTGTTTGGACAAATTTTGTACCTACCGTTGTTTTCGTGAAATAAAATAGCGTCATTGGATTTTTTTAGAACTTAATAAATTCCGAGATAACACAAATTTATGATTTTTTCATGTTTCTGAACAATTTTCAATTTATTATGTTATATTAAGAATTTTGTTTTACATAAATTTAAATAAAAATGCCATCACGGCTTATTGCCCATTTCTGGATGTACACTGGCTTGCAAAAAAAATTGCGTACACCTGAAAAGTTAAGTAACCGAGTTTTTACATCGTTTTAGCTGTGTAAATACGATTTTTTAATCAGTTGTTAATGGATTTGTCACTAACATGTCACTATTTTATCTATTGTAGAGCAAGTTCTTCATTGTGTTTGAGTTACTATTAAATTAGATATATGTACATATAGTTTGAATTGAATTCCAGAAAAATGAAAGAACAACCAAGTATGTATTTCTCGTTTTCTTTTAACTTTGGCATCTTAATTGACACTATTGACATTTGACAAGTTAAAATTCAAGACCGATTCCATACAGCAAAAAATAGGTGTACACGATTTTTTTTGCAAGCCAGTGTACCAATCTGCTTTTATTAGCAGATTTCGGTAATGACGATACATTTGTATCGTTGACAGTAGCCGTGTTCCTTCGGGCTGTGATTCGCAATCAAAATCATCAAAGTGATCATGATTAAGAAGAAATATGTTTTAATGTTTCCTATTCGTTATCCCCATTTTCTCATTTTGTGATCACTAGACAATCTTCCCCTTTCCCTTCTGAATTATCCTTTTTGAGTGATCACACGGATTCATTTCGGAGCAAATTTAAAAATGACTGACGACAATAGGTTTTCGAGCGTAGAAATTTATCAATGTGTGCTTTTGTTGCATCAAAGGAAATATGATTCTCCTACAAAAGCAAGTAATGACACCATACTTCTGAAAACAAAGAAAATATGTTACATAAAATATTTGTTTTAAGTAAACATAACTTCTTGTTACCAAGAATATATTTTTATTTGGTTAACCTGCAGGAGAACTACTTCACCTCCGATTTGCATGAAACTTTGTGAAAAGATTCCTCTCAGCGAGCAATATGGGAAAAATACTAACAATTGGCGGTCGGAATTGCCAAATTGAGTTCTTGCGTTAGGTCACAGATAAACCTAGGTTTATCTGTGGTTAGGTTAAGTTACTGTCTACATTTTTTTATAGAGCGCGGGCACTCAGCTGATCGCGTAACCTTCGAAACAGCTGATTGTACTGCCCCCGGCTTGTTGCTCATTTCATTTAGCAAATAAATGAGGTCGAGCGACAAATACGCCATCTATTCAAAGCGAGTTTTCCTTAGCGCTAATTCAAAATCTGAAATAAGTTTGTTGCTTTACAAAACAAATTTCTCTCGTATTTCATTGTGCGAGATTATTTAATGGTTTCTATAATGTACGTGTACTTCAAGAAGAAGCTGTCATCTGATATGCAACTTCGCTAATTAGCAAAAATCGAGTTAATTTGTAATATTGACCCGCACGATTGTGATGAAAGTGGGTTTTCGCAGGATATATCGGATTTTCTGAATATTTTGCCAATGGATATAATCAATTATTTGTTACCAACGAAAGTGTTTAAACCCAAGAGCAATTAAACGGTTTCCAGAGTTTAAAACCGTATAAGTATTACTGGTGTAGTTGGCTGCGAGATATTAATGTGAAGAAATTTGGAAAACTTGAACCTACTAGTAAAAGAAAAGGTGAGTAATCTATTTATAGTGCAATGTGTTAATTTAATGCTTTATTAAACACATTTTATTACAATAAAAACATTGTTAAAAATGAATATACTTCTTTATCTAAGTCTTTCATTATTTATTGAATGTAGAATACATCCTGAGAAGATAGTGGTGGAACAACGTAGGACCGTAGAAGTCGATGTTTCTTAGCCTCTTCGGACCATAGTCCAGCGTCAGCTATTTTTCCCTGCCTTCTACGAGAAACTTTCTATTTGTTTTCCAAACTCGTTACGGACACATCCCGTTCTTCTGATTTTGCATCTTGTATAACAATTATCCACACGTCTAATACCTCGTCTAATAACTCTTTGTGAATGCATTACCTATAAAATAATATTACATGTCAATGTATGGATGTTAAATAAATAAAATAAATAAATCATCACGGTATATGAGATTTCTGATTCTCCTCGTAATGACTTTTAGAGGATTGATACTTTGCATGTTCTATTATAATTACATGTTTTTATTGTAATAAAATGTGTATAATAAAGCATTAAATTAACACATTGCAGTATAAATAGATTACTCGCCTTTTCTTTTACTAGTAGGTTCAAGTTTTCCAAATTTCTTCATATTAATATCTCGCAGCCAACTACACCAGTAATACTTATACGGTTTTAAACTCTGGAAACCGTTTAATTGCTCTTGGGTTTAAACACTTTCGTTGGTAACAAATAATTGATTATATCCATTGGCAAAATATTCAGAAAATCCGATATATCCTGTGAAAACCCACTTTCATCACAATCGTGCGGGTCAATATTACAAATTAACTCGATTTTTGCTAATTAGCGAAGTTGCATATCAGATTACAGCTTCTTCTTCAAATACACATACATTATAGAAACCATTAAATAATCTCGCACAATGAAATACGAGAGAAATTTGTTTTGTAAGGCAACGAACTTATTTCAGATTTTGAATTAGCGCTAAGGAAAACTCGCTTTGAATAGATGGCGTATTTGTCGCTCGACCTCATTTATTTGCTAAATGAAATGAGTAACAAGCCGGGGGCAGTACAATCAGCTGTTTCGAAGGTTACGCGATCAGCTGAGTGCCCGCGCTCTATAAAAACACAACAAATAAGTAACGTAACCACTCGGCTTCTGCCAAATTGAGTTCTTTGTGTTAGGTATCGTTATTGTCTATATTTTTTTATAAAATCACATAAAAAGTGAATAACGCAACCACTCACTTTTGCTAAATTGAGTTCTTGCGTTAGGTAAGGTTATTGTCTATATATTTTTTTATAAAATCACAACAAATAAGTAACGTAACCACTCGGCTTTTGCCAAATTGAGTTCTTTGTGTTAGGTATCGTTATTGTCTATATTTTTTTATAAAATCACATAAAAAGTGAATAACGCAACCACTCACTTTTGCCAAATTGAGTTCTTGCGTTAGGTAAGGTTATTGTCTACATTTTTTTTTTATAAAATCACAACAAATAAGTAACATAACCACTCGGCTTATGCCAAATTAAGTTCTTTGCGTTAGGTATCGTTATTGTCTATATTTTTTTATAAAATCACATAAAAAGTGAATAACGCAACCACTCACTTTTGCCAAATTGAGTTCTTGCGTTAAGTAAGGTTATTGTCTATATTTTTTTTATAAAATCACAACAAATAAGTAACGTAACCACTCGGCTTTTGCCAAATTGAGTTCTTTGCGTTAGGTATCGTTATTGTCTATATCTTTTCATAAAATCACATAAAAAGTGAATAACGCAACCACTCACTTTTGCCAAATTGATTTCTTGCGCCAATTGTTAATAGTTTTCCCATATTTTGCACGCTGAGAGGAATCTTTTCACAAATTTTCATGGAAATCGGAGGTAAAGTAGCTCTGCTGCAGGTTTATATACCTTTTATTTCTATATGATCTATTTTCAATGTGCTGACTACAGCACTTGACAGTAGATTATTTATAAAATAAAATAAATTAGTTTTCATTGGTCTGCATATGACATTTGACGCTAGATGATGTTTATATTATTCAAGTTGCTTTCTTGATATAATTGTTAAATCGTGATTCAAAAGGATCACGATTAAACTAATCAGGATTCTCAAAATCACAATCACTGCCCGAAGGAACACGGTTAGTGTTTACCACTGGCGCAGGGGGGTGAATCTGAATTCAGAAACGTGATAACAATCTAGTAGCGTTTGGAAATACTTCCTGACCTTTTCGTAGATGCCGTTAGTAGATTTTACAGTAAACCTCAAACTGTAATGTCAAAATACTATAAAAAGGTAACATGTTTGAGAACTACTGTAAATTTCCCACAATTCTTTACTACATCGTTCGAAATTCTTTGACATTTAGAACTGTTATTTGTGAATTTGTATCTTTATTGCAATACAGAGCTTTATTATTCAATATATTTTCGGTAAGTATATTATCTTTCACATTAATATTATTATACGGGGGTGATATAAAAAACAACAAATCAATATTTCAATACAGTGTGTTCAGAATTCGGAGTAGGCTGTGAACAGAGAAACGTATGTCTGAGATCATTATTCAATTCAAAAGTCAAGTTGTCAAAAATGATCTTGAAATGTAATTTTAAGGAGAAAAGATAATAAAGAAGGATACATTTAATTGCCATTTTCTTATTTATTTCCATTTCTAAAATAAGATTCAAGACGAAAATCTTTCATTTCTTTAGATAACATTTTAGGCAATAGCTCGTGCCAAATTGACATTTACTTTTAAATTGACATACGTTTCTTTGTTCATAGCCAACTCCGAGTTCGGTTTTTTTTAACACACTATTTGTAACTTCTAATTAGTGAAGAGAAATTCTTGCAGAAGTTGACAGCGTCGTCAGTGCCTAGCCCAGTAGAAGAAATAGTGTGTGTAACTGAACCAGGAGAATGTACATTATGGCGTTGCTCTTAGATGTTTGCAGAAATTATCACAATGTTGAAATAGTATAGTGTTGTCAGTTTTAATAAAAAAAAAGGAGTATAGAGGAGGATAGATTTGTTAAAAAGTGGATGAACATCGATGACGAGGTCAAAGAAGCAGTGCATTTGTGGCTGACATTTAAAGTAACATCCTTTTTACCTTCCGTCACCTCTAGGTAAGGACGGTATTGTCTTTGGTCAAAAAATTCGGTGGTGAGTTTTCATTGAATAAGCACGTTTTAGGGTCTTTACAATACGATTTTACTATTTTTACGATGATGTCTGTATGTGTGTGTGTGTGTGTGTGTGTGTTCGTGTGTGCGTGTGTGTGTATGTGTGTATGTATGTGTGTGTGTGTGTGACCGCAGTTTCATGCACGATATCTCCAATACTAGAATTCCAAAAATTACAATTCTTGCATATTCCTCTTCCGTACAACCATATGCAGACTTGATTAGATTTTGGTTATAATTGGTCAACCGGAAGTATCCTCATTTGAAGATTTTAACAGTTTTTCTTGAAAAACTCAGTTAAATTTTATTATAACTTAAAGAATATATTATTCTCTATACGATTTGATTGCATTTTATATTTCATATTCAACAGATATGGAGTTAAAGAATTATAAAGATTGTAATAATTATAAAATTTCATATATCAGCCAGCTGTGCTAATTTAACCATGGAAACTGCTAATATATTCAGGTAATTCAAATTGACAGATGTCAATATCAATAAAAAGTAAATGTTGAAAGAATAAGGGAAATAACTCTAGTGTTGGGCGTTTCTAGAAAGATATAAGAGAGACGATTACATTGGTTTGAACATGTCATGAGGAGAGATGAGTATATTGGAAGAATGAATAGCTTATAACATAAGTTGGAAGAAACATAGGAAGACCAAATATAATATGAAAGGAGAGAAAAGGAACTAAATGAGGACGACAAACAAAACAAAAATTAGTGGAAGAAGAAAATAAAAAATAGCGACCCCCTAACGAATGGGAAAAACTAAAGAAGAAGATGTTAGTGTCAAGTGCAATGCGAATAGTTTGTTTATGAAATAATTTAATTGGAAATATAGGATCTTTTGCAAAAAAAATTATGTGTAGGGCGAGTGCAGTGACGTGACTTTGCTGACTTTGGCAAGCAAATATGTGGACCCGTGTCAAAATGACAGCTATGAATTACGTCCATAACTGACAAATGTCCTAATCTTTCATTCAAAATTTCATGATTTTCTTATTTCATGTGGTATATTTATTATCAGGGGTGTGGAATTCAGTTGCCGAGAAAAGGAATCATAAAATACCAAAAAAATAAATTTTGAATGAAAAATTTTGACATGAGGATGACCCGCAAAATAGAAATGAAGGGAAGAAAAAAATAAAAATTAGCGACCCCTAACGAATGGGAAAAGCTAAAGAAGAAGAAAATGTGAAAGTGTCAAGTGCCATTTGCATGAAATAATATTACTGGAAATTTATAATCTTTTGCAAGACATTTTATGAATGGAATTTGTACATAATACACAGGATTGACGGAAGGTATTGTGCTGGCCACATCAGATTTTTTTGAAATAAAATTACCTTTGTAACAATAATTCAAATTTCTGTTTACTTAGTAGTATGTGCTTAAATTTTATTAGTTATCGCCGTGTAGTTAGAGATTTGTAGTTATTTATTATTTGATTTAAATAATGTAATGTATATGACCGCTAGTATGAACAAGTAGGGTGATTAGCGAGCACTTGACTAGCATTGTTTTATCCCTGTCAATCGTTTATTTATTATTTTAGAGAAAAATATTTCTAATAAAAGTTATAGAAAAAATAATTGCACACATCTTTTATTTGAAGTATTTTTCTCTAAAATAATAAATAAACGATTGACAGGGATAAAACAATGCTAGTCAAATGCTCGCTAATCACCCTTAATCACTTGTTCATACTAGCGGCCTATGTTTAAATAAAGACATTAACATATTAAATACTTTTATTATTTTGTACAGGGCAACATATATTATTCATTTCTTGATAATGTCTTTAATAAATTATCTATTTTCAATAGATTTTTTATTAATTACATTATTAAGAAATAAAAAAATAATTATTCATAAACGAGTTATTTTGAGTGGCTCGTTTTTCAGTGTCACCTACATATACCGGGTGCCCCAAGAAATCCTTGACATAGACGTTTAACATGGGAAAACAGTTTTTTGTAAATAAAAAGTGTGCGGCAGAAAATTAAGCCATGCTATTGAACATGATAATAATAGTACATTACCTCCTGCACGTTATATATTATTAATTAGTTTATTATTATTATACATATTAGAAAAAAATATAATTGTTTCAATACTTAATGATTAAGATTTGCAAATGTCTTCCGTGGCACAATGGTTAGCGTAGCTTCCTTTGAAATGTTAAATTTTATAGATTTGGGTTCGATTATTCAACAGGACAATTATTTTTTTATCCTTTTTGCAAAAAAATATTAAACTTTTAAAATTCTATCTTTTATTTCCTGTTACAAGCATTTAGAAATAGTAATAATACTTTTGCAATAAATAAAGAGAAAATAATTAACAAAAATTGATTACAACAATGAAAACAATTATATAATAAAAATGCATTATATTTTCTTTTCTTGGTAATAAAAAATAACTGAGATAGATAGGTATAATAAACATGGCATGTATTGCATTTTTACTGTATAAAAAACAAAGTTATTTTTCATTGACATCAAAGAAACTATAATGCATTTTTATTATATCACTCTTTTGATTGTTGTAATCAATTTTTGTTAATTATCTTCCCTTTATTTATTATAAAGTTATTATTATTTCTAAATGATTGTGATTGGAAATAAGACAGATTTTTAAAAGTTCAGTATTTTTTTTGAAAAAAAAGTCTCTAAAAATGGCATTCCGATGTGATGAAATCATTTAGTCAATTTATATGAGCCAGGTAGTGAAGCCGATTAATCTAGTTTATGGAAATGACATCTATAGTGTTGATAGTGTACCTTAAACTTTAAATTAGAACGATATATAAAGATAATTATTTTCTTTTTAATTATAATTGATTGCAATAATAATAATAAGAATTGATTACAACAATTAATACATTAGTTATTAAAGCAATTAACATATAACAAAACAGCTCTGCACAACGTAGAAATAAATTTTTAATTTAATTATAAAATAGCAGGGCTTCGAACCGAACCGGAACTTGAACCGAAACCGGAACAAACCGGACATTTTATATGAACCACTAGCTCGAACCAAACCGATTATTTTGAACCGGTTACATGAACTGAACCACATATGTGAACCGGTTTGAAACAGACCGCATATATGATCCGGTTCGTAATAATAAAATTAAGCATGCGCCCAGAATGTATTTGCGCAATGCTGCTACTGCCAATGCTGGTGTTGTTCACTAAGCTATGACGTGTGTCTATGACTTGCTTGTCCGAACATGAAAACTTTTTGTGTATACATACTCTATTACTCATTAGGTACATCTCAACTCAAATTGTTGTAAATCAATCTCATATGTTAAGTTACACGTTTTATAAAAAAAAAAAATTTAAAAAGGTGTTAAGTTTTTCCTTTTTTTTACAACGTTCCAGCTAATATTGACCTGATATATACAGATATATTTAATTACTTGTTATACCCATGGGTCGTATGGTGGTTCCCCATGTTATTATCTACAATTATTGACAATTTCTAGCCCTGATGAAGACTTTAGTCAAAGTCGAAACGTAGGCCAGGAAATAAATTAATTTTACACAGACTGCGTGTCCAATTATTTCCCAATTTTCATTCTACTACCAGTCAATCATCGTATTCAGCCCCTAAAATTCATAATGTCTCCTCAACGAGCCACATTAACACGTTCGATTCTTGAAAAGATTATGTTAATCCGATATTTCGAGATATTTAATAAACAATTAAAATTATACTCGTATATATTTTTCATTTAATTAATTTAATTTTAATTAAACATTACAAAGAATAATTAATATGTTTTACAAATTTATTTTTTAACTGTTGTACTTTTTGTTCAATTACATATATTTTTTATAAATAAAAGGCTGAATAATAAGTGTTTACTTATTTAAATCGACAAAAAATTACACATGTTTAAAACTGCTGTTATCAAGGTTGGTAAGAGGAAAATGAAAATATATTTATGAAATAAGATGAACCAAACCGAACCGATCTTATGAACCGGTACAAGAACCGTTCCAGAATTAAATTTCATTAAACCAGAACAAAAACCGAACCGGTAAACTACTCCGAACCGCGAACCAAAACCGAACCTATTTTAGCAGCGGTTTACAGCCCTGTAAAATAGACTTAAAATTGATTATGAAAAGGGCCTTAAAATGTAAATAGTACATACAAAATAGAATAGATCCTCGTTTAAATTCATTTTAAATAATATTAACTGTCACATGTGACAAATCCAAAGCAGTACAAACTCTCCAAAATGTAATAATATTCAGAAATAAATAAATAGGAAACACAGAACTGAGAACTGTCATGTGCTAACCTCAAAATATAATACATATTCTACAGATGACAATGGAATTAGGGAAATATTTATACTCTTCCTCTAAGTATGCAGAAGCATTCAAAATAATTTCTTCACAACGATTCGATTTTTTTATCGCTCAATTCTTGATTGTCACACATGTAACCATACAAATTATTCATATTTAAATATTTTGTGAACACTTGGCACACTTCACAAGATTTCAGTCTTTGAATCAACCTCTCGGTCATTTATCAGAGACTGGCCCACTCAACCAGAACCACAGACGCGTTTCGCTCTTATTGGAGATCTTCAGTGTGCCGAGGCACTGTGACTAGTTGAGTGGACGGATTATAAACATCCCAAAAAGATTTCAAGCCAGCAGAGGTAACTAACCACATGCAGAGCCATCTATCAAGAAAACCGCGAGCTTGGCTAGCAGAGTCATAATAATAGAAAACTGTACAATGTACAATGTACGACACTTGGTGAAGTTGTTCTCTCTCTCTCTCTCTCTCTATCTCTATATATATATATATATATATATATATATATATATATATATATATATATATATATATATATATATATATATATAGTGTGTTAATTAAAAACCTGGCCATAGGCGTTTAACATGGGAAATCTGTTTTTCCTTGCGCAAAAGTTCCCAATTTATTTTAGGCAAAAATAATTCAAATAAATGTTGTAGAGAATTAAATTCTGCACCCGAATTAGTAATAAGATTTTATTTTTGATATTTAATAACCGACAAAATCAAATTTAATTTTTTTTGAAGATTGCTGATTTACAGCGATAGCCATGCAACTCAAACAAAACTTTTTTTGACAGTTAAGATGGCGTACAATTATTCATAATTTTGTTTGAGTTCCATGGCTACCGCTATAAATCAGCTATCTCCAGAAAAATTTAAAATTGTTTTTGTCGGTTATGAAATTTCAAAAATAAAATCTTATTACTATTTCGGATGCAGAATTTATTTCTCTACAACATTTATTTGAAGTATTTTTGTCTAAAATAATTTGGGAACTTTTGCGCATGGAAAAACTGATTTCCCATGTTAAACGCATATGGCCAGGTTTTTAATTAACACACTGTATATACTGATGCCTTCAAACTACTAAAAATGCAAAGATGTAAGTTCTACAATATATATGGCTAGAATTTCTATGTTTCTACGTAAATTTCAAGTGACGTACCTTTAATTTTAAAAATATGTAAAAAAATTATTTAAAAAAAATATTTAAACTTGAATTTAAGCTCAAATTAAAAAAACGCGCGAATTGTGAATAGTTCTGTGGTTAATCACGATTTATATTTTAAATCGTGGTTATTTGAACATTGTAAGAAAATTATTTAAAAATTTGAAATAGTTAAAAAAGTTACTTAGAAAATTTGTAAAGAATTCGAATTTTAATTCAATGTAGAGGCTGTAGGTTCCAATAAAATTTATGACCATAAATATGTCACTTTATTTAACTCACAAGAATGGTCATATATTTTATTGGAACATACGCCTCCTACATTGAATTCAAAGTTCAAAATTGTTCCCAAAATCCTAAATTAAATTCGAATTTTAGTTTAAATTTTTACAAAAATTGGTATTTTATATAGTGTCCGATTTTCGAAGTTTACCTTTGGAATCTCGGACACTATAAGAAATATGAATACGGTTAAATTAGAGGAAAGTTGTATTTGTTTTTCCTGAAAAATGCATAGATAATTGAAAAATTCAAATTTGCTGATTTTTATTTTTACAAATGTTTTCTAAATATGAATTAACATATAATTCCCTTTTCAATGGTGTAATTATCTACTATGACCTATTAACTTGAAATCTAACAGTGATAAAAAAATTGAGCATTGTTGATGGAAAATCTGATGTGGCCAACACAAAACCTCCCATCATTTAATTTCTATTAATTTAAATACATACCTACATATTTACTTATGCTGGAAACTGTATTAAGTTCCTTTCCATATAACTATTGCTTTATTTATATTTTCTTTTTAAAACGTTACTATTAATTTTAAATGATTAGTTTTTTGACAGTGACATTTATCTGTCATTTACATACATATGATATCTGAACTATGTAACCATGGTGTTGTGTTTAAAGCGTAGGCGCCGGTATTTAAATTATAGATAATTTTATAAATTTATCCATAAAATGTATAGAAAAAGTATGAATGCGAACATGTAGAAAATTTAATAATCTTTAATTTTTATGATAACATAAATCTCGAAATAATAACATTTAAAGGTATTTTTTGAGGAAAAACTATTTTAAGCTTCAATGCCATTTCCGGTTATCTGATTTACACCAAAATCTAATGGCTTCTTTCCATATTGTAATAAGGTAAAAATACAAGGTTTCAAAATTTTCTGAATGATAGCTGATTTGAGTTAGAGCGTAAAGAGGATCCATACACACAGACCGTGAAAATGTTAAAATTGAATTCTAGGGACCTTAACGTGGTCATTTACCAAAATCTCGATATGCGATATAGTTTAACTATACTTCATTTCACATAAGAAAATAGTAGATGGCGTTCGAGAGCCGATACATTAAATAAATAATTTAAATTCGTGAAATCAAATCTTGTCAATAATAAATATTTTTATCTGTAAAAATGTACACGACCTGAATATTAAAAATTATAACAAGACATGGTTAAATATCACTTGATTCTCTAAATTTTATTTGATAGCTGAAAACTGACAGGTGATTTTTTTTTCGTTTTAGTGAACTAGGTTTGCATTTTGACCAATAAAGGGCAGAATTTATATCCCTATCTAAATCAACGCTATTTTCTTACATGAAATGAAGTATAGGATATTTTTTTTGCCAATTTTAGAATTAATATTAATTTAGTGATTTTTTTAATATCTATTTTGAAAGTTCGCCATCAAATTTATATTGCTGTTTGTTAAACGGTTGCTATGCGTCTGTATAGTGATTTCTATGTAATAGACAGTAAAAATATACTTAGTGCCTCGGCAGTAAAAGTGACATTTTACAGACTGTTAGCTGTCAAAAATATCGCACTTTTAATGTCAATGGGTAAAAAATGTCTAAATAGTTTACTAATGGGGCAATTTTGCCCAAATTTAACCGACTTCGTATCTCTTAGTTTCCGAGATCCCAATGGTAAGCCTCGAAAAACGGGTACCCCGTATGTATGATCAATAGACCTAGCAAAAAAATTACTGTAATATTTTAAATTTAAACCAAGATTTTAATTATTTACAATTTTTTTAAGTAATATTTTTGAATATTTGATTATATCAACAAAATATTCTCAATTTTCAAGTCATAATATATTTTTTACCCAACTTTTTATATTGTATTCGCAGTTTACTGTAACACCACTTAAAACTTTCATAATGAATACCCCAACCCAATGAACGCCTCGGCCTTGAATAACTTTGAGAACTGACATGGCCGATGGCGGCAGCACCATCGGACCGATCAGCTGCTTCTAAATTGGTACTCGCAGTGTTGTGACATATGAAAACAAACAACAAAAGCATTTTTTTTACTTAAAATGGGGCTTGGTATCACAGAACATTTTAGATTTCTGGAAGCAACACCTACTTCTAGATGTAATATAGAAGATATGTTAAAATGTATTTATAATTTTACATATTTATATATGTATATTTAATCAATCGAAATTGATGATCGCAGGTAAGCGTATTATAAACCTAACCACATAATACCATGTGGAGTATTAAAAAATGACGGTATAATGTGGGTAATATTTGCACTTTGTCTGCAAACCTGTGCAATTTCTGCAAAGCGACATGAAATCAAAATATATTTAGAGAAAATTTAAAAATTATTAGTACAGGATGCACGTGTAGAGCTGGGCAAAGACCAGGAAATATGTAATTATCCGATTTAAAATGACGAGAACAAACTTTCATATGTTTTGCACTACGAATTACATATTCCCATGCTTTTCGTCGATCCATGTCCATTTCAACACCTGCTCTTGTCGTAATTTTAACTTAATTTTGGCCATGTTTCGGAGAATTATAAAACCCAATGCCTGTGTCTCGACCAGATCTTGAGTGACATCCGAATACACAACAATTTGTACGACTTTTTCCCATTTTTATTCACATCAAATGATCAAACCACATGTAAATCAAGCATACAGTAACAATATAGTACCAAATCGGAAAGTTCATATTTTTCCCACCAGATGTCATGTCGCAGCTTGTCAGTTGTCAATAAAACTTTATTGATTTTCTAACAATATACTTACAACATACATGATTTTTTTAAGTAGAGGACTTCCATAAGAACTTTATTTTTATAAGTGTTGATGCACTACTTCAAGCGGCCTATACTATTATGACATGTCTTCCTAAAGAGAAGAGACAAAACAGTTCACGATAAGAATGCGTTGCGCGATGGTAGAAATGATATTTAGAAACATTATTACTTTCAGGTTTCGGCCTATGGTTAATGAAGCATTACTAGAAATAAATGACGAATTACCAAACGAGAATAATAATATAAAAACAAAGGGCATATGTTAAACCTACCAAATTTCACAAGTAAATTGATATTTTTCTTTCAAATATCTATAAAATAGGGTTATGATTACAATTTGTATTTTGTATCATAGATGACTGTACTCACTGTAGCATAAAGCTTAATCTACACAATTTTCACCATTAGATACATTGAATACGCAAACAAAATTTAACATGTTGTTTGTGTGTGAATTTAACCATAAATATACTCTCTCAATCTTTTTGCAGATCAATTATTTGTTTTATTGATGGTATCGGATTGTTGCATCCAAATATATAAATACGATTTATATAAAAATGTTTTGCATATGTGTTTAAATCAAACTTTATACTTTAGTGCCATCTATGATACAAATTGTAGGACAGTACAAACATGTTATAACCTCTACAGCTACAGTCAAAGATAATAACCTTAGACCAGGAATAGACCTAAGATGATAACAACAACCACAGAGTATGTGTGAAATTTTGTAAGCCTGTTGGTAAGTTTTTTTTATATATGTATATGGCGTGGCAAGCAGTCATGTAACTTTGTTGGCCTTGATTCTATGTGGTTTAATTTCCCCTCGTGACAAATTAACTACATGAACTTAGAAAATTTTGAAATTTCGAATGAAAAATTATAACATTTGACATCTATGTACATAATTACTAGCTGTCATTCTGACAAGGCCCCCCATATCTGCTTGTGAAGGCCAAAAAAGTCGCATGACTGCTCGCGTCCTATTACAAATGATATATTTGCATATTTAACTTGGTTCTTTTTTATTAATATTGTGTCATATATTTCCAGAAATTCTGCTCGAACAATAAGCGTCCCATTGTTCTTAAAGTATTCAACATTTTCCAAACAACATTTCTTCCATCGCTCTTTCATCGTGAACTGCTTTGTTTAATTTTTCTGTAGGAAGACACATCGGGATGAACTAAAGTTCGTGCAGAAGTTTCTATCTTAGAAAACGATCAATATTGTAAATATATGAGCCAAAAATCATAATAGTTCGGCCAGCATAACATTTTATTCTTACAAAAATTATATTTTATTGTGAAATATACAATTCCAGCTTAAATTAAGAACAAGAACAAAATAGTTTCGATAACAATTAGGCTTTAAGCAAAATTAAGTTAACTTTAACAGACGAATCAGAGTAGTTCTGCCATTATTTTAATATTGTGTTGAGTCTCCTTTATTGACTATAACGGCTTCAACTCTGTTAGGCATTGTATCAGTTAGCTTTGCGCACCCATCAGGTTCAAAATTATCCCATACTTGTTGCAATTTTACTTTTAATTCGTTAATGTGCGTGCCGGATTCTTACGCAGTTACTTTTTCATTTTATGCCGAAGGAATTCAATTGGCGACAAATCCGGACTACTTGAAATCTACTATAGAGCAGGAATCATAATCTCTGTGGTACTATTATTCCATGTTAAAAACATTTTTTATTAACAAAATCATTGGCAGAAAATATGTATACGAATTTAAATCAGCCTGAGTGGTCAAAAGTACCAAGCAAAGAGAATATAACATTTTTGAAGCAGGCGGATAAATGAATTGAGATACTGTATGTTTAGATAGTGACATTTTATTAATTATTGTATTGTTTTTACACAGGAATGTGATACAATGAATTTTGAAATACAAGTCATTTGACAATTTTTAATTTAAGAATTATATATTTTGCATATGGGAATAGCGTGATCACAAAAATTAGATGTAAAAATAATACATAGTTATTTACGTAACAAGTTAGGAAAGTGTTCCATTGCAGGATGAGTAGATAATATTCCTGAAAATATTAGAGAAGCTGCGAACGTTGCTCTTTCAGAAATCGTACCGCCCAAGTCAAAATACCGCTATGAGAGAGAATATAACATTTTCGAAAATTAGTGCTAGGAAAAGGCTGTTACTGAGTCTACAGAAGAAATACTATTAGCCTATTTTTCTGAAAAATCTTACAAATATGAATTAAATCGAATAATTTATAAAAGAGGCTCAAGATGACGAAATTCTTATGATGAAGGTAAACACCAATTTTAATTAGTTTATGTGTATGTATAATAGACTTATCCAATTTTATATTGTAGATTGTTCTTATACTGGCCTTGGCAGGAGCATGTCGTTGCGACAAATTAAATAACATGTCTTTAGAAGATATTAATGAAACTCCTAAAATGTTAATTATCAAGATTCCAAATACAGAAATAAATAATGTAAGACGTTTTGTATTTGATGAAGGTAACCAACGCTATACAGGTGTTAAAAAAGTAAAATATTTTAAGGGCATATAGTACTGACCAAAATGAGTAAAAAAAGCTAAATCAATATGGGTCCAATCTTCAAAAGTTTCCAATATATAAGGCAGTGGAAAATGAGTTTTACGGGGTTCGAAAACTATAAGAGTTACGAATTCGATGTTGTGCCGACCTTGGCCAATATTTCATTTTCAAATAACTTTGTAACTGAAATTGATAAAAATGTTTCATATAAAATTTTATTGTTTTTTTTAATCTATTTACTGACAGACGAAATTTTGTTCGATCACTATTGTTGTGTTTAGGAGTTAGGATTTAGATTTATATAATTTGTTATAGTTTCACTATTAATTTATTATCACATGGATTTGATGTTTTACAATCGACAGACCGAATTCACCTGATTCGTACAAACTTAAACCTTTTTACCTCTCGCTAAGAAAGGTATTGCATTCATGCTAAAAATCGCATATCCAGATTTTATTGAATAAGCACGTTTTAAGGTCCCTACAATCCGATTTTAACATTTTTACGATGATGTCTGTGTGTGTGTGTGTGTGTGTGTGTGTGTGTGGATGTATGTGTGTGTGTGTGTGTGTGTGTATGTATGTAGGATGTTGGAAGGACGATTACTCAAAAACTATAAGACTTAAAAATTGTTTAACTACGTATTTTCCGATCGGACATTCATGGGAAGATCTGAAAAGGTTTTGGTAACAATTGGACAACCGGAAGTAGAAGATTCTTGAAAAAAAATCTTCTAAATAATATTTTTTGAAAATTTTTCTTGGTAATATTAAAGAAAATTAAATTCTCTATCTGATACATTTAAATATTTTATTATATATTCTATAGATTTAGAGATAAAAGAAATATAATATATAAAATAATGTTATAATAAATTTTACAGCCGAAAGGATGCCATGGAAAATAGTTGAAATTTTTTTTTTTGTAACTGACAGATAAATGTCAGTGTCAGAAATTCGTAGATATTACTAAAGAGTTTTTCTGGGAAGTACACACATTATATTATTTCTTAATGTATTAATACTTAAATATTTAAAATTTTAGGTCTATTACATATATCCTTCAAAAATACTGTCAATCCTGACAATGAATTGGAAACATTTCGAAAAATTAGAAGAGGACAAAATTTGTTCAGAAAATTAATTTAAAATTAAACAATCTAAATATAAGGAATAGATATATGTAAGTAGAATTTTTGGTGTAGAATGTAGGTATACAAGAAATGTTAAATACAATAGGGCGCCTTGACAAGCAGATATGGGGACTGATGTCAGAATGATAGCTAGTAATTATGTATATAGATGTAAGTATCATAATTTCTCATTCTAAATTTAGTGATTTTCCAATTCCATATGGTTTATTTTCCTCGACAAGTAAATTCCACACTCCTGGTGACAAATTAACTACGTGTATTTAGAAAATCTTGAAATTCTGAATGAAACATAATGACTAATTATCATTCTGAAACGGGCCCCCACATCTGCTTGTCAAGACCAACAATGTAACATGACTGTTCGCGCCCTATACTTATGTAACCAAAAAAAGGAGTGGCGAGAGGTATTGTGCTGGCCACAACAGATTTTTTAAATAAAAGATATTCCCAAATATATATATATATATATATATATATATATATATATATATATATATATATATATATATATATATATATATATTCACATTAGGCAACCAGATTAACGACTATAAATACATTACATACCCCTACCTTTAATATACACTTAATTAACAATATATACAATAATAATAATAAATGAACAAAAGATTATTTTACAATTTCAAAATTCTCATCGTATGCCAGACGTTGGGGACTTTTTACAATGCGTTTTGGTCTAGTTTCTTTTGAATTTTGCGAAATATTTTCCTCTACCGCTGTCTCGGTATTATTATCAGAATTGTGAGTTTTCTGAGGGAAATCAGAAGTAAATGATGAAAGTTTTAAAAGCTGATTGCGATGTCTCTTCCATGTTTTACCTAGCTCTGGAATGTGCACCATATAAGTGTTTTTGTCTAATTTTTTATTAATTATTCCCTTGATCCGTTTTCTTGGTTTAGAAAACGATAATCTTTTGTTAATACTCTGTGCCCTGGTAAAAATTCAATTTTACGGTTACCTTTAAAATAAGCACATTGTTTCTGTTGTTGTTTTTGTACTCTATCCTTTATTTCGCCCCCTCTCACACGATTGTTAACGTCCAACAGTTTAAATCTAGTACGTAATTCTTTGCCAAATAATAAATAAGCGGGACTTACCCCTGTTGTACAATGTTTCGTAGTGCGATAATCAAATAAGAAATTGTTTAATAATAAATTTATATCTAAATTTAATTTTTTATTTCCTATTGCCTTTTTTAAAGCCGTTTTTACAATTTTCACCGCGTTTTCCGCTGCACCATTGGAAGCAGGATGAAAAGGAGGTGATGTGATATGTTCTATGCCATTTTTGTTTAAAAAATTTTGAAAGTAATCTGAAGTAAATTGTCTACCGTTATCAGATATTATTGTTCGGAGCAATCCAAATCTAGCAAAACAACTGCGCAAAGAGTCAGCCGTCGCTTCGGATGTTATGGATGACATAATAAATACTTCGATCCATTTTGAGTGGGCGTCTAAGACAATTAAAAAAAATCTGTTGTGGCCAGCACAATACCTCTCGCCAATTCCTTTTTTTGTTACATAAGTATAGGGCGCGAACAGTCATGTTACATTGTTGGCCTTGACAAACAGATGTGGGAGCCCGTTTCAGAATGATAATTAGTAATTATGTACATAGATGTGTCAAATTTCAGAATTTTTCATTAAAAATTTCAAGATTTTCTAAATTCACGTAATTAATTTGTCACTAGGAGTGTGGAATTTACTTGTCGAGGAAAATAAACCACATGGAATTGGAAAATCACTAAATTTAGAATGAGAAATTATGATATTTGACATCTATAAACATAATTACTAGCTATCATTCTGACATGGGCCCACATATCTGCTTGTCAAGGCCAACAAAGTCACATGACTGCTCGCGCCCTAATTTATTTAACATTTCTTGTATACCTACACTCTACACCAAAAATTCTACTTATATCTATCCCTTATATTTAGATTTTTTAAATTCATTCTATGAAGAAATTTTGTCCTACTCTTCTAATTTTTCGAGATGTTTCCAATTCATTATCGGGAGTAACAGTATTTCTGAAACGTATGTGTAATATACCTATAATATTAAAGATTTAACTATTAACACATTAAGAAATAATTTAATGTATAAAGTCTTCAGTAATGTCTCCGGATTTCTGACACTGACATTTATCTGTCAGTTACAAACAATTTAAATTTTCGACAATTTCCCATGGCATTCTTTCGGCTGTAAAATTTATTACAACACATTATTTGATATATTATATTTCTATTATCTCTAAATCTATGGAATATATAATAAAATATTTAAATGTATCAGATAATGAATTTAATTTTCTTTAATATTACCAAATTTTCAAAAAATAATATTTAGAAGTTTTTTTTTAAGAATATTCAGCTTCCGGTTGTCCAATTGTTACCAAAACCTTTTCAGATCTTCCCATGAATGTCCGATTGGGAAATATATAGTCAAACAAATATAAAGTCTTATAGTTTTTGAGTAATCATCCTTCCAACATCCCACATACACACATACATACACACACACATCCACACACACAGGCATCATCGTAAAAATGTTAAAATCCGATTGTAGGGACCTTAAAACGTGCTTATTCAATAAAATCTGGATATGCGATTTTTAGCATGAATCCAATACGTCTCTTAGCGAGAAGTAAAAACTTATTTAAAAATGGACCCATGTAGTCAATATGTAACCGACTCCATGGTTCAGTGGGCCAATCTCATGGATTTATTTCTACTTTTGGTGGAGAATTTCTACTTAATTCGCAAGAACTACAGTTTTGGACTAAATGTTCTATATTTTTATCTAGTTCAGGCCACCAAAAATAGGATCGAGCAATGCTCTTCATTTTCACTATTCCCATATGAGACCGATGTAAGTCATTTAATAATTTATTATGTAATGTTTTCGGTATAATTAAACGGTTATTCCAAAGTAAACAATCGTTCTGAACGCTTAGTTCATTTTTTCTTCTATAAAATGGTTTTAAATCTTTGATGAAAGCATTTTTTCCGGACCAACCATTTTGTACGTAATTTAAAACTGTAATTAATAATTTATCATTTTTCATAGCCTTTTGGACATCTTGAAAATTTATTGGAAAATCAGCATTACTTGAAAAATAATTTACAAAATCTACATCGAAATTTTCGGATTCGCTATCACTTAAAGGCATTCTCGATAGCCGCAGTCTATTTGCCGAAAATTGCGGTATTCCTTTCTTCGGATTAAATATAGAAAGTAAGGGTTTGTGATCGGTCCTTAAAGTAAATTCAGTACCATATAGGTATTGATTAAATTTAATTAATACGAAAATTATAGCTAGTGCTTCTTTTTCTATCTGTGCGTATTTTTGTTCGCTTTGTGATAAAGTACGTGAAGCATATGCAATTGGTTTTTCAGAATTATCCGGCATTTTATGAACAATTACCGCCCCTAGTCCATAAGAACTAGCATCTACGGTGAGAATAATAGGATAATTCGTATTAAAATGAACTAATACAGGACACGATGTCAAAGAAGTTTTTATTTTGTTAAAGGCATTAGAACATTCAATAGACCAGTTCCATTTTACATCAGATTTTAATAAATTATATAGGGGGGCAAAATATTGGACATATTGGATACAAATTTGGCATAATAATTTACTAAACCCAAAAAAGATTTTAATTCCGTAATATTTTGAATAGTTTGTTTATGAAATAATTTTACTGGAAATTTAGAATCTTTTCCATGAAAAATTATGTATGGAATTTATACATTATACACAGGATTGACGGAAGGTATTGTGCTGGCCACAACAGATTTTTTAAATTCATTTTGGTCAGTACTATATACCCCCAAATTTTACCGTATTTTTACTTCCTTGTACATAAGTAAAAGAAGTATTGTAATCGCGAAAAAATTCGGTTTTCAGATTTCAGCGGAAATATCCATTTTGATCATCCCTGAATCCATTTTGACTAATTAATCGAAATAACATAATAGATTTTGGTTAAAATAGGCTAACCGGAAGTGGTACATTACTTGAAGTTGTTAACAGTTTTTCTTGAATAAAATGATTATATTTTGATTTAGAAATAAATGCTTCAAATAAAAGTTTTAGAGAATTAATTTCTGCGTCTAGCACATCAAGTATTATTAAATTAGCCCTTTGTATAAGCGAGATATGTAAATTTAAAAATTATATACTTTTTTGTTTTTGTAATAAAGCTTGCTATGGATTAGGACAAAAACATAAAAAAAATTTCATGTCAAATTACGTTAAATACGTGCAATTTTATGATTCGTACAATAACAAATATTATATTTTTATTGTGAAATTAGTCATATTCATTGTTGTAATCAAATATTTCTTTGTTGTAATCAAAACTCTCTTTAAAAACTGCCTTTATGGTCGCTATATATCTTACTGTTTTGAAGTTAAAATATATTTTGTAATTTATCTATTAAAAAAATATGTATAGTTTAATAATCGTACAAGGAAGTCGTGTGGTGTCCACATCAGATTTTTTTATATTTATAATTAAACAGTATCATTATATTATTATACAGTGTGCGATTAAAGTGTGGAATATCAAAAAAAAAGCCGAACTCAGCCAGTTTTTATAAAAACGCTGAAACACGTCGATTTTAAATTTTAAAAATACACATTAATATGTACGATTCATCTTCCGACTTTCATTTGTTTTTCAGTTATGACGTCATCACAAAAAAAATTAAATGACAACATAGATTTTTAGTAGTGATATCCGATAGTGTTTTTTCTTCTCTTTATGATCATGTAAATAATTCATAACGTTGCATAACAAAAATTCTGAGAAAAATCGAGTTGAACATTTAATAATAATGAATAATCAAGATACCCTGTTAAAAACATTTAAAAGTTGATTATGGAACTTATAACTTATAAAACATGAAAAACGAAAAGTTTTAAACTGAAAAATGAAAAATAAAGCAAACAAAATTAACACTATTAAATTAAATGAATGCAATTGAATTAAATAAAAATAAAGCAAATGAATTAAATAAAAATAAAGCAAACAAAATTAACACTATTAAATTAAATGAATGTGAATGAATTAAATGAAAATAAAGCAAACAAAATTAACACTATTAAATTAAATGTTCAAAATGCCATCCATTGACTTCTTGGCAGTAAGCTAGTCTATTTACAAATTCACCTAAGACATTATTAATAACAGTTGGTTCTATTTTGCGAATTTCATCTTGAATACGCTGCTTTAGTACCACTAAATTTTCCGGTTTAGTTAAGTAAACTTTTGATTTTAAGTAACCCCATAGGGGTGTCTGCACTTATTTTTGGACGACCGCCTTTTGAAATATTTTTAACATCTCCTGTCTCCCTAAATTTGTTTTTGATTTTACTAACTGCCGATTGCGTAGGTCGATTTGGGTATTTTGCATTAAACATATCACACACTTCTTGCTGGGATCTTGTAAGGTTCCCACAACCAAGAAAAATTAAAATTTCTATTCGTTGCCTTATTGTTAAATCCGCCATGGCCTTGATAATTTAGAAGAATATTATTAAAATTCAACAGTAAACTACAATATTTATATCTCGAGAGTTGAATATTGACAGAATAATTGAATGAAACAGTTTGCTACATTTAAATTTTTTATCGAGGTAGGTATCTTGATTATTCATTATTATTAAATGTTCAACTCGATTTTTCTCAGAATTTTTGTTATGCAACGTTATGATTTATTTACATTATCATAGAGAAGAAAAAACACTATCGGATTACACTACTAAAAATCTGTGTTGCCATTTAATTTTTTTTGTGATGACGTCATAACTGAAAAACAAATGAAAGTCGGAAGATGAATCGTACATATTAATGTGTATTTTTAAAAATTAAAATCGACGTGTTTCAGCGTTTTTATAAAAACCGGCTGAGTTCGGCTTTTTTTTTGATATTCCACACTTTAATCGCACACTGTATTTTTGTTCTTATGTTTGTACGGAAAATTGAAATAAAATTCGTGTTCAATAATATGTTAATAATTGCTAATATTACGTTTCATTTCCTGACAAAGCTTTCATGAGGCTTATTATTATAACACAAACCTTTCCAAAATATAGGGGTGTACGGGAGCAGAAATAACTATTTCATTTAAAATCGGACAAAGTGGCTCAACAATTATTTTTTCGAAAGAGAAGAAGTACATAGAAATGAAAGAGTAGCCAAGAAAGCAGTAGTTTATTGTATTATTTTAAGTATAGAGCGCGGGCACTCAGCTGATCGCGTAACCTTCGAAACAGCTGATCTTACTGCCCCCGGCTTGTTACTCATTTCATTTAGCAAATAAATGAGGTCGAGCGACAAATACGCCATCTATTCAAAGCGAGTTTTCCTTAGCGCTAATTCAAAATCTGAAATAAGTTTGTTGTCTTACAAAACAAATTTCTCTCGTATTTCATTGTGCGAGATTATTTAATGGTTTCTATAATGTATGTGTACTTCAAGAAGAAGCTATCACCTGATATGCAACTTCGCTAATTGGCAAAAATCGAGTTAATTTGTAATATTGACCCGCACGATTGTGATGAAAGTGGGTTTTCACAGGATATATCGGATTTTCTGAATATTTTGCCAATGGATATAATCAATTATTTGTTACCAACGAGCAATTAAACGGTTTCCAGAATTTAAAACCGTATAAGTATTACTGGTGTAGTTGGCTGCGAAATATTAATGTGAAGAAATTTGGAAAACTTGAACCTACTAGTAAAAGAAAAGGTGAGTAATCTATTTGTACTGCAATGTGTTAATTTAATGCTTTATTATACACATTTTATTACAATAAAAACTCGAATACGCCCGTAACCCGATACACATCTACAAACGTCCATTGTTGGCCAACCATACGACGCAGGGCAATTCACAGCCAGTTGAGACGGGCGACGGACAATTCGCGACGGACAAAACTAGACAAAATTACTATATAGTGTGTTAGGCACAACGACCTTAAATAACGATGAAGCTTGATATGTCGTCCAATAATGACGACCTACTACACAAATAATTAATAATTAAATGTTTCTCCCCGAAAGAGAACACGAAGAATAACAATCTAACAAGAATATGAACAAAATGGTCGCTTTCAGTAGACAACAATAACAGTTATTCATATGAACAAAAAAAAGTCTGCAACTTATATACAGTGGCGGTGAGGTATCCAGGAATGGTGATAGGGTAGACGGCAGTCGGTCGACGGGATGAGGACGATGGCAAGCGGCGCCACACCATCTGGAGATGTTCACAAGAATGGTGACGCTGACGGCAGAGTTCGCAAATCCTCCGAAGAGAGGTGACTTCCAGAACTCGAAAAAGATGCTCGTGACACCACACGAAGCACCCACCAAAATACACAACACTGGAAAGTCACTCGAGCACCCCCGACGTAGTACAAAACCGCAACAATGGCGAAACCAAAAACTGGTCCAAAACAACAATCGGGTACTCCACTCGCGTCAAAACTAAATCACGCCAAACATCAACTACGTGCCAAAATACTCGTCAAAAGAAAACACATCTGCCCCATAACAGAGCCTGTACCAGAATCCACGATGCTGAAAACTTTTTCCGGAACCAAGAAGTCTTTGCCGGATGAAGATGGCGCAAAAAAATAACCACAAAATAAAAAGAAGAAATACAATAAAAACAATTCACGCACGCCGCTGTCGCAATTCTACAACTAAAAACATGTCAGGCGATGTAAACAAATAACCTTGTAGGTCGCCAAAAAAATAAACTATTGAAGAAATACATTTAGAAATAGGGCGAAAATAGCCAGAAAAGGGATTTAGGTAAGTTACAGATTTGAAGTGAAACATATTTTACATAAATAACACTAGAAACATTTGAAATATAATTACAATAAGAAGGCAGAGAGAATTTATTCGACGAAACACTATAAAAATATAAAGATACACGATGGATCGACAAAATAATAATAATACGACGTGGGAAACCAGATTTAGACGATAGGAAGGTACGTATATCTAGGGCAATAATATTCTGGAGCAAAAAAAAACTGAATGATTGGACGACAAATTAATAACGTTACAAAGGACTTCGAGTTAATAGGTTTGAATGTCGACAGCAACATTGCGTTAATAATTGCTAACTGTCAAATTTCTAAGCTTATGTTAGATAAACTGAACAATATATACGGGAAAAGGTCAGACATATCTATTTCAGGTCTGCAAAGACGTTTTTTCAGCTACGTGTATGACACGAACAGATCAGTTGTCCAAAACTGTATGGAACTAATCCAAATTTCAGAAGACTTGGCAGCTGTAGGGGAACCCGTACGCGACGGATGGGTCATGACAAAGATCCTGGAGGTGCTTCCACCGAAGCTTCACCATTTCAGAACTGCGTGGGACAATGTCGGCCAAGCAGACAAGAAAGTGGAGATCCTGCTGGAGCGGTTGCGCCTAGAAGAAGATCGTCTCAACGACAATCATGCACCAAGCGGATCAGTATCTAGCAACGCCCTACTCGTAAGATCAAACCGGAAGCAGAGACACCACCAGGACTCGAGGCAGGAAAGTTCACAAGTAAGTTGCTTCAAATGCGGAGAAAAAGGCCACGTGAAAAAATACTTTCGGAACAAGCCGCGTGCCAAATATCTCGCGTATTGCAAGGAACACTATACTTGTAACTCGTGTGTGAACAAGGGTCATTTCGCGAAGAATTGTACGAAACAAGGTGAAGACAGACGCGGTAATGATGGAGGCAACAGGAGCAACTCCAGGCAGCCAAGTAGGAGAGCTCTGATCACCGTGGGTATGTCGACTGCGTGCCTGGACAGCCTCAACTCTAGACGTGAAGCGAAGGAGTGCTGGTACCAGGACTGTACTGCCACACAGCACATGACCTCCCACAGAGAATGGTTCTCAAAGTCCACTAAATTAGCATGCCCACGAGACATAACCATCGGCGACCTGTCACGACTTGAAGCCGTTGGCAAGTGTATTGTGTGGGGGTTTTAATATAGTAAATAAAAGATACTCTAGCTTGAAACGTCTTTATTATTCTAATATGTCACTCATCACTCTTGATTATTTACATGTCATCCGTCTACTGTCTACTCTAAGCCTACTTATCATACATCTCTCCCCTAAGATGTTTACATGTAAGAATATAAATTAAAGTTTCAGTCTATCTGGGACCTTTACTATGCGTCCGCTTCTTGTACGATAAGTAGTATCGTCAGTTTCAGCTTCTTCTGTTTGTGCTCCTAATCCTCCCCCGTTTTGTTTTGGCAAATTCTCGTAGTAATCGTCGCCGTCCTTAGATGTATCTACATTTTCAGGCATAGGTATTAATTGATAACGATTGCGACGAACGTTTTGCTTATTTGTTTTAATGTTGTATGAGCGTGGCTCTTGTCGACGATTAATGATGATTCCATATCGTTTTAAATCAGGTATCCATACTTTGTCTCCCTCTTCCAATTCTGGCAGTTTGCGTACTCCGTGGCGTCGATCATAATTCGTTTTTTGTTTTTTTCATCGAATTTCTTCTTTTATATTTAGTTGTTGTTGATTGGGTATCTTCGGTTTTAGTTGTTCTATGGTGATCGGAAATGATGTCCGTAATTTTCTTCCCATCAACAGTTCAGCGGGCGAGTTCCCGTTTGTGAGTGGTGTCGCCCTATAGCTCTGCAGGGCTTTGTACGTGTCATTACTTCTACGTAGGCAGTTCTTTATTGTCTTTACTAGCACTTCTACAAAACCATTGCTTTGGGCAAACTTTGGGCTAGATGTTATATGTACAAATTCCCAGTCTTTTGAAAATTTGGTGAATTCCGAAGTGACCAATGGTCCAAAATGAGTACCATTGTCGCTGTACACAATTTCTGGTGTGCCATGTCTTGCGAAGATTGATTTCAGATGCACAATAACTTCGGATTCTTGGAGACTATGTAGTAATGCAATCTCCGGGTATCGGGAGTAATAGTCTACTACGATAAGAAAATTCTTATTATTAAGATAAAATAAATCAATAGCAACCTTCTGCCATGGACGTGATGGAAACTCCGATGGTATTAAAGGTTCATGTCGATTGATTGTATCGATTACACATTTAGGACAATTTTTAACCATCAACACGATGTCTTTTGTAATTCCAGGCCACCACACGGCTTCTTGTACTCGTGCTCTGCATTTGGTGATACCTTGATGTCCCTCGTGGATCTTTTCCAAGATTTCTTTACGAAGGCAGGTTGGAATTATGATTCTGGTTCCTTTTAGCAGAAGTTGTCCTTCCATGCCGATATCAGATCGATGTTGCCAGTACGGTTTGAGGTCGATACGCAGTTCTGTCGGGTCTGGCCATTCCGTTCGGCAAAATTCGATAAGTGATGAACATACACTGTCGATTTTCTGTTTATCGATAATCTGGCGAATCCGATCTTCTGATGCCGGAAAGTTAGATGTTATCATTTGTACATATGCCGTGATATGCTCTTCGAGATCGGCGTCATCATTTGCTTCGCCTGTCGGTCTTCGTGATAAGATATCAGCAATTCCAAGTTCTTTACCTGGTACGTGTCTTGCGTTGTACGAATATCGAATCAGTAGGAGTCGCATACGTTGTAATTTTGGTGTTAGATCATCGAGATCCTTTGAGGTGAATATTGAGACTAGTGGCTTATGATCTGTTTCAAGAGTGACTTTCAGCCCGAGAATGAAATCTTTAATTTTTTCGCAAGCCCATACAAGCGCATAGCCTTCTTTCTCTATTTGAGACCAATTACGTTGGTGTTTCGTAAATGTTTTTGACGCATATGCGAATGGTCGAAATCCACCTTTCCTGTTTTTGTTTCAGTACAGCACCTACTCCATACGACGAAGCGTCTGCTGCGATGATAGTTTCGCGCGCAGGGTTGTGCCATGCTAAGATTGGAGCGCTAGCTAAGTCTTTCTTGATTTGGTTAAAAGCTAATATTTGCTCTTTCCCCCACGTAAATTCGATTTTATCACTTAATAGTTCATTGAGAGGATATGCTTTCGTTGATAGGTTTGGTACAAATTTCGTGATATAATTTATGGTGCCTAATAAGCTTCTTAATTCCGAAATATTTTCTGGTTTATCCATCTGCAGGATTGAACTAACTATCTTCGTCTACGCGAATGCCGTTTCCTTCGATGATGTGTCCGAGGAACTACACCTTCGTAACTCCAAATGTACACTTATTGATATTAAGAGTTACTTGTTTTTGCAGGAGACATTTGAAGACATTATGTAGTCGTCGATCGTGTTCTTCGATTGTGTTTCCATACACTAACACGTCGCCCATGTTTTCCAGTACCCCGTCGAGATTATCCAGTATTTTCGTCATTCTTTTCTGGAAGAATTCGGGTGCGGCTGAGATACCAAATGGTAATCGTTTGTATTTATATCGTCCGAATGGTGTGATGAACGTCGTCAACAGTTGTGATGATTCGTCGAGATCGCATTGCCAGAATCCATGATTGGCATCGATTTTAGAGAAAAATGTGGCTTCTCCCAGTCGACCCAAAATGTTCTCAGTCACTGGCATAGGATGATGTTCTCGTTTCACAAACTTGTTCAAATGTACGTAGTCGATCGATCCATTTGGCTTTGGAGCAAGTACCAGTCCCGCACACCAATCAGTTGGTTCTTCGACTGGCTCAATGACTCTCATCTTTACCATATTATCTAAATTTGATTTAATCTCTTTCAACATCGGAATGGGTATTCGACTGGGCTTCTTCAGATTGTACACTGGCTTGCAAAAAAATCGCGTACACCTTAAAAATCAAGTAACCGAGTTTTTACTTTTTTTAGCTATGTAAATACGATTTTTTTAAAATAGGTTAATATTAATTGTCAATGAACTTGTCACCGTTGTCACTGTCATGTCATTATTTTAGGTATCGTGGAGTAAGTTCTTCATTGTGCTAAGTTACTACTAAATTACAAATATATTCTAGAAAAATTAAAGAACAACCAAGTATTTTTTTTTTTTGAATGGATTATAAATAAATAAAAATTATGATTGAAACAAATTATGGAAGAAGTAACATTAGTAATTTATCATCGCTCCATCAGCGTCCAGTACTTAATGTTCTCCTAGTGACCTGATTGACTACCCCTTTTTTTAACTTAGAAAGTATTACAACTTTCTCGTTTTCTGATAAATTTGGCATTTTAATTGACACAAATGACACTGACTTGTAACACAGACAAGTTAACAATCAAGACCGACTCAATACAGTAAAAAACAGGTGTACGCGATTTTTTTGCAAGCCAGTGTATGGTATAGCATCTTCTGTAAGAACGATCTTATACGGAATTCGTATTTTCCCGAGACCTTGAAATAACTTAGGATATGTAGTAATTGGGTTAAACGACATTTTTATGGAATCGCTATTTACGGCCTGGCATCGTTTAATAATTCCTAGTTGCTCACTTGTTTCACCATCAAGTAATGGGCTTGTGAGATTTTCTACTACGTAAATATTCGTCAATACACTTTTTCCGTGATATTCAATCTTCTCCGAAAATATTCCAGTTGTGTTCATAAGTTGATGATCTGCGTTGTACAGACGAATTGGTGACGGTTTCAATCGTATGTTCGAAAAGTATTCTTTATAGGTTTTCTCTGAAATGCAAGTAATGTCGGCGCCTGTGTCGATTTTGAAACTAATCTTCTCATTTCGTATGTCGACCTCTGCTTGCCAACAATGTGCTTGCTTCTTCAAAATTCCTACTACATTTATGGTACCAATGAACGAATCTTCAGCCTCGTTAACCTTACGTATGTTACCATTTCGTTGACCATTTAGGCATACTCGCGCATAATGTCCTATCTTTTGACATTTGCTGCATTTTTCTTTCCGTGCCGGGCATTGTCGAGCTGAGTGTGAGCCGCCGCCGCATCGTCTACATCGACTAGATTGGTCGGTCGTTGTATTATTTGAGTGCGTATACACTCCAGATTTCTTCCCCTCCTGGCATTTGTTTCGCCAAAACTCATTCATTCTAAACTTTTTCGTTTCGATACGACTAACTTCGAGTTTCTGGAGTTCGTTTTGTAGCTGGGGTAGTTGCGATTTCACCTGCTCGCTTTTTTTAGCCATAAAAATTGCATCGTCGAGTTTTAAATCCGCTTGAAGTTGCATTCTTTCAGGTAATTGTCGATTCCGAATTCCTACGATTATTCTGTCTCGAATCAGTTCATCGCGTAATTACAATGTTCGCTCAAACTGTAAAGAGCCGTTACGAATTCTTCTATTGTTTCACCCTCGTTTTGTATTCGTTGGTTGAACAATACTCGTTCGTATACGATATTTCGTTTTACTACAAAATGCTTTTCGAATGCGTCTTTAACTTTTTCGTATTTCTTACTGTCCTCCTCACTAAGGTTTAGGGTCTGAAATACGTCATCGGATTGTTTACCCATACAGTAAAGTAGACTTGCGATCTGTCGACTTTGTAATTTTGAACCCAAACCTGTAGCTTGGCGGTACAAATCGAATCGGCGAATCCATTTCGGCCATTCATGTGCCTTTGCAAAATTAAATTGACTTGGAACTTCAAACACATTGTTGCCCTCCATTATTTTAGCCAATCTATATGTGGGTTTTTCCCGCTGTCACCATGTATTGTGTGGGGGTTTTAATATAGTAAATAAAATATACTCTAGCTTGAAACGTCTTTATTATTCTAATATGTCACTCATCACTCTTGACTATTTACATATCATCCGTTTACTGTCTACTCTAAGCCTACTCATCATACAGCAAGGGAAGTGTCGAACTTGAAGCCTATAATGGTCGAGAGTGGTACCAAGTTGTACTTGAAGATGTCCTGTACATACCGAAACTTAATTTCAACCTATTTTCAGTCAGCCGAATATCAGATCAAATACACCGATGACTGGGAACACTTCGTCTGCGAAGGATGCATCTTCGGTAAACAGCATCGTGTGTCACATCCGATTAACACAAGAGTTGCAAGCCAGCAGCTAGACCTGGTACACGTGGATCTTGGTGAGATGCCCGTGCAGTCGTTAGGAGGAGCTAGATATTTTCTCCTGTTCAAAGACGACTACTCACACTATCGTACTATATATTTTTTAAAGACGAAAGACGAGGCTGCAGGGAAGTTGAAACTGTATCTCAAGATGGTTGACAATCAATTTGGAAGACAAATCAAATGTCTTCGATCGGACCATGGTAAGGAGATAAAGAATGTCACAACCAAGAAACTACTCGAGGATCTCGTGATTCACCACACCTTCTCAAATGTCTACACGCCAGAGCAGAACGGCAGAATCGAACGTGAGATGAGGACTGTGGTGGAGTCTGTTCGCTCAGCAATCCATGCTCACAATTTGGACGAGAAATTATGGGCCGAAGCAGCAAATTACGCTGTTTTCACCCTAAATCATACCGGCACCAGTTCGCAGAGAGAAAGGAGCCCGGCAGAAATGTGGTTCGGTCGACACGTCGATCTGACCAAGCTCAGGGCCTTTAGCAGTGTCTGCTACGTGCTGACGCCGAAGCACAAGAGGGGAAAACTGGACAAGAAATCAAAGAAAGAAGTCTTCGTCGGCTACGAGTGGGACTCACCTTGCTACCGAGTCTACCTGGAGGACGAGTGCGACGTGGTTAGCTCCGACAACGTCACCTTCGACGAGGAGATCGGGGAGAGGAGTCAACGCACCGTGATTGAATCAGCCGCGAGGGATGCTGCAGCCAGAGAACCTGATCCAGAACCGGAGGAGTCTGATACTGGAAAAGACGACAGACCAGAGGACAAGGACGAGCCATCAGCCATTCAGCAAGAGGGTGACCATTCGCGAAGACCTGGATTGCGAAATCGTCGGGAGATCAGGGCACCTGCCCGGTACTCGGATTACGTCATGCACCATTTCAGACGTGGAAATGGCACGGATGCAGCAATGATGAGTGAGGCCATGGACATTCCAATATCTGTCGCATTGAAAGACCCGAACTGGCGCAAAGTCATGACTTAAGAGTTCGAGTCGATAGTCAGGATGGATACGTGGAGGCTGGTCAAGTGTCCCGAAAGGATCACCGCCATCACATGTCGTTGGGTACTTCGACAGAAATCGAATGGTAGGTTCAAAGCACGACTCGTAGCTTGAGGGTTCGAGCAACGAGAGGGAATATACTACGCACAGACATTTAGTCCAGTCGCCCGACATGCGTCTATTCGACTAGTTTTGAGCTATGCAGCGTCTGAGAAGATGAAGTTGGTTCCTTTTGACGTGACGACAGCATTTCTACATGGGGACTTGGAGGAGGAGCTATATATGAACCAACCCGAAGGCTTCGACGACAAAACAGGGAGAGTTTGCAAGCTGCAAAGGAGCCTTTATGGGCTGAAACAAGCACCTCGCAAGTGGAACGAGAAAATAGCCAAGTTCCTGGAGACAGTGGGATTGCAGAACACGGACGACGATCCCTGCGTTTTCTACAACCAAAGAAGAACCATATTGATCACCCTCTTCGTCGACGATGGCCTCGTCGCAGGATACGATGAACATGAGATATACAGATTCCTGGGAGAGATCAACAGGCGGTTTAAGATAACGTACAACTGTTCGGTCCAGGCCCAGTTCTCATATCTAGGTATGGCCATTCGTGTCAAGTCTGATGGGATTTCCGTGAGCCAGGCACAATACACGGAAACAATCCTCAAGCGCTTCGACAGTTATTCCTGCAATGCAACCACAACTCCGATCGAGAAAGGAATGATCACGAATGAAGATAATTTTACAAATGATCATCCTGCACCAGTCACTATACTATACAGAGAATGCATTGGGAGTCTCCTGTATCGCGCCACTATCTCTCGTCCAGACATCAGCTTCGCCGTCAATTTTCTTAGCCGTCACTGTAGCAAGCCGATGACTAGCCACTGGCGAATGGTGAAGAGAGTTCTACAGTATCTGAAAGGAACCGTCCACTACGGGATTTTCTTTGATGGTAACACGACCCTGCTGGCGTACTCGGACTCTGATTATGGAGGCGATGTGGACTCTGGACACTCGACTAGTGGGGTCCTGATCATGAGAGGAGGACCAATTGTCTGGTACACCCAGAAACAGCGCCTCGTCGCAACTTCGACGGCAGAAGCGGAGTACAGAGCAGCGGTAGCAGCCATAGACGACATCTGTTGGATCACTCGGATAGGACGCGAGCTCGGCATACTGACATCGGACTAGCCGATCCCTCTAGTCTGCCAGCCACATGCTGCAGAATGCTCATGACAGAAAGACAACCCGAGGCAAGAAGCACATCGAGATTCCTCGTAAATTCATCCAACAACATGTAGGCAAGACAGTTTTGACCAAACATACACCTAGCTCGAAACAGTTAGCTGATATTCTGACCAAACCCCTTCCTCGAAAAATCTTTGAAAGCCTTCGTTTGAAAGTAATTAAGGAGCAGTGTTAGGGTTTAATTACTGTTCCTCTAAATTAATTTTTGTGTTTGGCAACCATGCCATGTTAGGTGTCCGTCACCGCGGGAACTTCGTACTGTTTAATATATATATATATATATATATATATATATATATATATATATATATATATATATATATATATATATATATATATATATGGCCGCGTGACAGAACAGTCGTTTATCATTAAAATCCATCTACATTTGTCAGGAAAAACTTATTTGCTGCAAGAAAAGGTAGGCAGCAACATGTAATAACATATGTACTTTTGTAGATCTCGTAAGGTCATATTCTTACGTTATTTTTGTATTTCAGGCGCCTTTTCTTATCCTACAAATTATTGTTATTTACAAAAATGTATAATAAAAGTTTTTCACAAAATTGTCTGGCTTAATCTACTGCCCGCATGCGTCAGATCATCAACAATATCTAAAAGTTTCTCCGTGTGCACTATGCATAAATGTTATGTATTCATAAATTGGGTTGTAGAGCTAGTTTGCCTCCTTATGGTGCAGCCTGGGTAACGATAATTTAGAACAAATCTGAGATCAGACACCCTTATTTGGGGTCTCCTGGTCACTATAGCCGTCACAATGTCTCAAACACAGTAACGTCACAACGATCCAGAGTGGGAAACAAAACAGCAGTACATCTTCAACGGCGCCTTCCATCACCTCGACCAACAGTCTTTTCAAGTGTAAGCACGGTCGTCGGTACCCCACTGCATTCGCAACAAGCGCCAATTTCATCTGTGACCACGCCCATCAAATGATTTTACCTGAAACTTACATGAAAATGAACAGTACGCATTATAGAAACAAGTTAGCCGGTAATATTGTATTAGTAGTACAACTACTACTCACTTAGCTACTCGTGGCGCCTGATACCTACACAGGAATTATGAAAATTTCTGTGACTTTATAATAATTTTTTTGCAAGTACCAGGTACAGTATTAAACTTTATAAAATATCTATGTTGAAGGTAATATAATATATTTTGTAGTAAAAATTGTAAAATTGCAATTTTCATTTACGTTTCAAAGAAAAAGTTATAAACGCCTTATTTTTGTCAAACTTTGTCTTGTAACAAAAAACTGTACTGCTTAAATTTGTTTAAAAAAATAATGTAGATATAGCGCGCTCCCCTACCTAACATAAGTAAAAATAAAAAAAATTGTTGATTCTGTTTTGGAAATATTAATTTTTATGTTAGCTTTTGTACCAAAAATGACACTTTTTCTTTAATTACACAAAATTGTGCTGGTCAATTTTAATTAAATTGTATATGTGGGTTGGTGGGATATGTACACATAATTAATTAAAATTTAAAAAATATACATATTTTCCCATTTATCTATAATATGACTGAAACTATCATATATATCGTATGTTGAAGAATAAACCTAAACTATCTTTTTCATGATTTTAACAAAAAAATTGATTATTTTTATAATTTTGCTGTTTAAATAATTAAATCATTTGTCAGCGTTCTGACCAACGTTCGAACGCGCGCCACTAGGGGTTCCATTTAAGCTGTTTTTTGGCGACACACTGGTTTGATGCTGGTTCGTAGTGTTTTGAAACTTGTTATTTTCTCGAATGAAAACGGTGCAAACATTAGGTGCGTTCAATGAAGCTAGCAAATCGAGCAAATGCTTACTTAGCATTTGCTATCTGCTAGAGCGTGCATTGAACGATCTGCTTGTTTTGCTACGATCGAACTGTCAGTCAGTGAGGTTACGAAAATTGAAAACTTTCAAATATTGAATTTTTGCATAGAATAGAACACTGAAATATTGAATGCAGTGTCAGATAAATAATAAATAGAAAATAAATTCTCAATGGTATTAATTACATGCATAATTTAATTTTATTAGGATATTCCACGCAAGTAAACTCAAGTACAAATATTTTATGTTACTTTTACGAAATTCATTAATTTTCATTGAAAATATATTCAAATATTACAAATGATATTTGAATTTGTGCGCCATATTTTTACATGCAGCAAAACAAGCGAGAAAATAGTCGCTTGCTTTCATATACGTATTAAAAAATATACCGCTGATGCTACCTTCTCAGCGTGGTCAACATCAGAGTGCAGAGATATATGTTTCTATCTTAATCTGTCCCTTTTTTCAATTTGCGCATGTTCGAAGTCTGAATATTCTATTGGTTAAAACAAAATGTTGAACTCTAATGATAAACCGCGAATGTTTGAATGTAATTTTGTTCTCAACAAATAATATATTCTAAATTATGTTCAAAAAACGACGAGATATTTATTTTATAATTTTATTTCGTTTATTAAAATGGAATATTTTATACAAAATTTAAATTATAATTTACAAAATTAATTGAAATAAATTATGACGGTTTTATCATTTGTATTTAACTTATATATTCATATACATTTCATCAACAAAGATTTTTTTTTAAATATTTATTAACAATTAGTACAAAAGAAATAAAAGTTCTAATTAAAGGATTATGCAAAATATTGAAATACAAAAAAAAACCTTGAAAATATAGAATTACAAACAATAAAAATAACGAAAAAGTAAACATGCGAGGAACATTAAAGGAAGATGGGCTAGAATACATTAATATTGTTTAATATTTTATTTATCATCGATTACAATTTAAGAAATACGCTAGATTTTCATTGATTTTTAAATATAATGAGTCTGTTATATTTATTTCTGATAAAGTCGTGCTTCTGAGAAACCATTTTAGTTTCATGAAAAATTCTAATTTTAAAAAATATTTCAATTATGTGTTTTATTAATTGGGATTTGTGGTTGTCGATATAATCTTGTTCTTTAAGGTGATCTATAAAAAATTTCGAATTAAAAACATTATATGCAACTGCATTAAATGTTTTCGTTGATAAAAGTTTTATACTGTTTTTTTTGTACAAATTTTCCATATTTTCCCTTAAAACCCTTTCCCCTGCCTTGCATATCAATATTACATCCTCCGAAGGATATAAAAAGTTTGCCCTGTTCTTAATTTTAATAAGTCTGCAATTTTCTTCTTTTGACAATAGTTGTGTAAAACAAAATGAGCAAATTTTCATTCTTTCAATTTTTTTTACAATATACCCTGCTATATATTGAACGACATCTTCAACATAACTATTTATTTGCCATATTGTGTTCATGTAATCATGGTCAAACAAATCAATTGAAGCAGTGTCTTCACCGGCAATTGGATTTTTTAAATTTTCTTTTTTTGAACTGACATTCAAAATGTCAACGCCGTCTGCAATGCAATTTGTATTGCTAAATATTTTAATTTCGTTCTTTACCAACAACCTTTTAAAAGCAGTTTCAAATTGTTTGCAGTTAGGATTGTTGTTCCATCCCCCACGACTGCGTATTGCACTGAAAAAGGTCTCCAATGGATCTTGGCTAACCTTGAAGGTCAAAAAATATTCCAATTTTTCTTTCATTTGGGTAAATAAATTTATCATATTTTTTAAGTCAATTATCAGACCTAAAAATCCAGTCTTTCGACATCCTTCTATCATTTTTATTCCCGACGGTTCAGTAAGGTTATATATATATATATTCAATATATTTTTGTATGTTACTCGTGATCTCTTCTATAGATTCTTTATTTAACACAAATTTCGAATATTTCGATTTTGTATTAAGTAAATCAAAAATGTCATTAAAAATTTTACAAAAAAAAGATGTACTGTCGCAGTCGTCGAAAATTTCGGGGCAATATTTCGATTCTTTTAAATAAATCAAAGCGCTACTCACACTCTGTGATAATGTTTGGGCTGCAATTTTCACGTTCATACGGTTGTTGTCATATAATACATGTTTCCTTGTTAATTTACACCCTAAATGTAACCGTTCTTCCTCTTGAATGCTATTTATTTTCGATATATGGTTCCATAACACTTTTTTCTTTTCCCCGTCTATTATTATGCCTTTGTCTCCTAAGCAATTTCTTATTAACTTTATCATATGGCAAGCATCGAAAAAAATAAAAACTTTTTCTTTTGTAATTGGATGCGCAAAGTATGGTTTGAAGTTATCATCTCCATATTTAAAATTAGCCCCTAAATTATTGCACATACTGATGTTGGTAGCCGCGCCATCAAAAGTGACAGAAGTTACTTCTGCACCAGTTTCATACACTAAATCCAACGCTTGAACTAACAAATTAGCTCGTTCAGAGCCAGTTAAAGATTTAATGAACACATATCCAATAGGAATTTTCCAGTTGCTATTTATTGCAACTGCCATAAAAACAAGTGCAAGACGCGCAGTCGGTAGATTATCAGAGGAATTTTCTCCCTCCGTCCCCAAATCTACACCCCCATAAAATCGCCCGTTTTCGAAAATTATTTGTTCTCGTATGCTCATTTCATCTATTACAATATTTAGGAGAACATGTTGTTTTGTTTCCTGCTCCGAAATCGCATGGAGAGCTTCGGATGAAAACCCGGGCGATCCTCCAACTTTGCTATACCATGCGCGGATAGTTGTGGGATGCGGCAATAAATTGTCCCACGTCTTCCGAACATATTCATAAGCCTTTGATGAGAAGAAATGCAAAGAAAGGGCGAATGTCCGTATTTTTGGAGAATATTTTTCTTTCTTCTTATTATTCAGTCTTCGCTTTATAATATCTTGCACCCCAGTCGGTACAATACTCTATAATAACATAATTATTATAACTTGATGAACAACAAATAACAATATTTAAAATCCAATAATGTTTATTCAATAAAAATATACAAATGCATTATTATTAATAAGAAGAAACTACGTCCTAATACGACCCCAATATGGATCAGTTTGCCTACTTGTTAAATTTATTTTTTTTCATGTCTAACTAATAGAATTTGTAATAATAAATAAACTCATCTTTACTTTTTATTTAAAATAAAGATTTTCAACATTATAAATAATTTCAATTAAATTTTTAACTAAAGTTTAAAAATTTAACGGTATAACAGTAACACAAATCGATATATTAATTTCATATTATTTCTAAATATTGAGTAACATCGATTTTTATTCTAAATTACTATTGTAAATCTTTCGGACATTTTATTTAATAAACGCTCACAATTTTACGACAAATTCGTCAAATTTTCGTGAGTTGTTGGTAAAACTAAATATTATTTAATTTTATATTAAAACAAAATATTTTTAAAAAAACATACCGTCTTATGTGTCATTAAAACGACAAAATGTCTGTAATATATTAATAAAAATTGGCGATAATTTATGCTACGTTATTATTTATACAATAATATTAACTAAATGAAAAGAAATTAAACCGGGTGTGCCAACTGATGTGTGAAGGGGCTCGCACGGCAAAATGTATGATAAATATATATGTATGAATGTAATTTTTGATTACGAACTAAAATAATTGCTGCCGGAAACAGTCGGGGTAGGAAGTTACGTTTCCTTAATTGACAAAATTGGTAGATTAGGTCGGCCAGTGGAATTAAATTGGACATAATGAAATATAATTATCATTATTAATGTAAGAACATATATCGGTATGATTGCTAATGCTTACCAATATTGTGTCTCCAGCATCAACCGAAAGAGAATTGTTTTTCCTAAGGTGATCAATAATGCCTTGCATTGTAGTAATTTTTTTAATTAATCTTCTATTTTTTTCAGCCAAAGCATGATTTTTCAATTTTTCTTTTTTGAATTTTTCTTTTACTAAGCGCAACGCTCTCTTCGCCTTTCTTGGAGTTTCTAAATCTGGGGATGTTATTTCACCAACATAACGAGGCTCAAAGAATTTCCTTTTTTTCGGAGTATGAAATACCGTTGCATCTGAAAACAAAAATGTAAACATTCAAACATCTTAAAATAATAAAGTTTGTAATTTTGACTTTCGAAATCTGAACATATACAATGACAATAATTACTTTTTTAAATGATCAATGAGAAAAAAATTATTAAACCAATTGACAATATTTAGGAACTTAAAATTACGAGCAGCGAACATACCTGATTGGCTTTGTGATACAGAAACTTTTGAAGAAGGTCCAGGTGATTGTGAGACACTGCAGGTATTCGTTCCTTCTAATCCTGGTTCATTTCGTGGAAAAACGGTCGACGTAGAAGGACTATGAACAATGCCTGTACTTGTACCTGGTTGAATAGGCGGTACAAAAATTCTCGAAGTTGAAGGTTCTGTATTCCAGGAAAGAGAAGAAAATAAATTATTACTATGGAAAAGTTCATCAAGAGTAGGGTTTGCAATACCGGGGCAAATTTTAAAACCAATATTTGATCTTTAATTTTCATGATACCGGGAAAATATAAACCAAAAAAATCAAATTTAACGACACTAAATATAACCTTGTGGTGCACTCTCCACGCCAGCATTGAGTGCCCGTGAGGTGACGCGTGGTAAGCGCCCGCACGGTTCAAATATTTCATCATTACCGATATCTGTGTACAAAACAGACTGGCACACCCAGCAATGGGTAATATGCCGTGATGATATATTTATTTACAAAATAAATACATTCGTATTACATAACAGTTTATCATACTAATATTTTTGTACACTTTTTGAGCTATGAAAATATTTTAAAGACTGAGGAAAACACGTTAAGTGGTTTCAGGGAATTATTTGTGATTAGAAAAGGATCGCGCAGATAGTAATACTGAAAACAGATGTTGATGAGATTCCTGGAATAGTGATTAGAAATACCGAAAATACAGGTGTTATTAAATAAATACAGGTAATACGGTAAATTTTTCATCCAGCATTCCGGTAAACCGGTATTGCAAACCCTAATCGAGAGCAATATTTTAGCTATTTACATATCAGATTTTAGTTATTTCTAGTAATATAAACTTTAACGCAATAATCGAGCGAAACAGTATACTGCAGTTCATAATACTATAATATTTAACAAACGCTATATTACGCATTAATAGAATATACTAGATTAAACAAAATATTTACTTATCATTACTAATCTTTGGATTTCAAATTATTAGGTCAATACAGTTTACATACCTTCTTGGTTTGTTGGTTTAATGATCATTGATAATTCAGGACCACGAAGATCACAACTTGTTCCCTGAATATTAAATGGAACTTTTTTGGAAGGAAATCGACCCGGTTTTAACCTCAAACGTACTTTCAAAGTTTTCGCATTCGGTTCAGTATAATCTTCATCAACAAAATGATTACTACAAATTAAACATTTCGTTACATCATCACTTTCTCTAAAACCGCATATTTTTTTCCAGAGTTTACTTTCTTCAACGTTCTTTGGAAAACTATAACATAAATAAAACACAGTTAAAAACAAATATCAATACTAATATTGTTTAATAACACTTACGAATGCAGAGTAACTGCTGGACTTTTTGCACTACACAAATAACACTTTCGAATAGCCATTTGTCTTCACACAAGAACAAAATCAAACAAAACTCAAACACGTGGAGGTTGAAAGACAAGTGACAAAGAATTTTTCTTCAAATTACCGCCAGGCGCCAAAAATACAACTAGAGTATATAGCCAATAGAAATGAGGTGTCCGAGCATGCGCACATTTAAAAAAGGTACACTGCGAGATAGAGCATCAATATTGTCGTCTCTCTTTGCTGACCATGCCCACCGCTCATTGTCAGAATACAAGCATTAGCGGTATATTTTCTAATACGTATATGAAGTTTATGCTCCCTCCATATTTATTCCTACCTCCATGGTTTCAAGCCAGGCCAGTGGATCGGTTTGAAAACATACGAAACTGTTTCAACCAATTTCGTCTCTGACGTCACCGTTGCGTCGCCAAAATATAATGGTTTGAAACACTACGAAATAGTTTCAAACCAATGCATCGCCAAAAAACGCCTCTATTAATATTCTCAAAAAGTATAAATGTATTTCTACTGAATAAAACATATTTCTTTTCAATTTGTTCTTTGGAGTGTACTGTTTAAATTTGGAAGCGCGCGAAGTAGGTATTTGAACAGGGCAAGAAATGAATGTTTCGGTGCGCGCCAACTTCATGGTCAAGATTTAAACGTTATGAAACTGAACGAAGCGAGAATTGAACGGGGCGATGTAGGGACATTAGGACGCTTCGCGTATTCCCATACTAATACCGAACGCTCCAGATTCATAGTTTAGGCGGGAAATTATAATACACAAATGTGTAAGTAGAGCTGTTTTCAGTAACTTATTAAAAAGTTGTTTTTTATTGTATTAAAATATATATTTCTAAAAGTTTTCGTGGTATTTATAAATTTAATTTTGTAGGTATTATTATAAAATAAATAAAGACATGAACATGACAACGGACGAATTCAAAATGATTATAAAATTTGCATATGCATTGCTGCTGTTGCTGTTAAATAAAATTATGTTTAAATTTAATAATATATTTTATTACCTTCATCAATTAATTCTCTATTAACTGATGGGGATACCGGCGATGGTGAATACGAGCTTTCTGACAAATGTTATATGATATGTTTTGCGAAATTTTTAGAACATACTTTCTGGCTTACCTATAAATTCGCAATCTTTATGGTCTTTCTCCACATGGTTCTCCATTATTTCCATAATGCTTTAAATGACCATAAAGGGCACATATATAAATTCAATTCTTTGTTCATTTTAACTGTTATTCCTGACTGGCTACTAACATAGAAGTAGAAGTATATTTAAATGTGTTTTGCATTAAAATAAAACAAATATCCACTAAAATACATAATAATTTGTGCAATAAGAACGAATATGACAGTGGCCCGCAAATGGCGGACGAAACGCGAGCACGTCATGGCCATATCCTGTATATAAAGGTACCCTAAAAAATACTACGGTACCTATATACTCAGGGTATGGCCATGACGTGGCTCGCTTTTCGTCCGCCATTTGCGAGCCACTGTCGTATTCGTTGTTGCTGCTCAAATTATTATATATTTTCGTGGCTATTTGTTTATTTTAATACAAAACACATTTAAATAAACTTCTAATATCTATTTAAAGGGTAAGTAATACTTTTATTTTATTTATTTGTGTATATTTGTATATATATACTTATTATGTAAATAATAACTACAGTTATTAAATTAGATGTGATAATCACAACCTATAGACCATTCCAGATCACGTGACTTTAACATGTCCGCCATGTTTGTTGAGGGGCATACAAACATCAGTTTTATATTGTAGGAAGTAGTATTATTGCAATTAAAATAAATTTTATATATATATATATATATATATATATATATATATATATATATATATATATATATATAGTTAAGAAACAATACCTCTTATGTTCGAAATCATCATTTCGAGTAAATCAATAAAAACTGTTTTAAATGATAATGTTAATATTGTATTAAGACTTTTATTAATAAAGTTAAAGAATAGTTTACGAGAATATATTCTGTAATATGACTTACGTTTTTTGCGTCCTGGAACTATTTAAATTGAGCATTGCAACACATAACATTTCAGAGATACGTTTTATTATTAAATATAAGTAACGAAAATAAATTACATTCTGTCAACAAATTACAATTGTAGACAAAAATTATATAAAAGTAGGAAGAAAAAGTTTAATGATGAGGTAGGTTATCGTAAAAGTATTGACACTCTTGCGGCAAAAACGATTTCAATTCTTGCAGATGCTTCCACTTACTTTGTTTAATTTTTATCCTATCTTGATATAATTTTTTAACACCTAAATCACGGTTTTTTTCCTTTCTCAAACGTTGTGGAAGTATTTCATACTTATCTTTAAAACTACATTTATATTATATTACTCCATTTGCACTGTTTCGTAGTGCGCGAATATCCGTAACTGTCGGATCATTCGGTTTTGATCCAGGTCTAATAGAATTGTAACGGGGTAAATCACTCTGTGTATAATTTTTAAAAAAGTCGTATGTTAAATACTTTACGTCGTAAGGTTTAGGATTTTTGCGAGCTTCAATTGTGATTGAAATATAATCCGATGGTAAATAAATTTGTCGATTTTTCAGTTTCTTTTCTATGGCTGCGTGCACAGAGTCACACTCCATTTGAGTGTGCCCGCGTTCTAAAAATTTCTGTTCTACTGTAATGCCAGTGTCCATCGCAAATTTTAGTAAAGCACAAGCTAAAACACTATTCCTGTTTTGATAGGTGCATCCATCACTCCAAATAATTATTGATTTCTCGGAACTTTTAATTTCAGAAATATAGTTAATCAAACAGCTCCTTCAAATAGTAAGGATCACAGTTATTTATAAGAGATATTTTTTTCTTATAACGTTCTTTAGCATCACCACTCAGATTATTACAAAAATAATCACTTTTTACATCCATAATTATGATATGTAAGCAAATATTTGTCACAAAGCACAAAATATCAACAGCCCAACGTTTTCAAACGAGAGTACTATGTGAATAACAGCTTTGTATGCCCCTCAACAAACATGGTGGCGATTCTGTGACGTCATTCTGGAATGCTCTATATCCTATGCTATACATAACCTCTAAATGTATGTCATAATAATAATTGTGTATCTCTTAAATAAATTAATTTTTATTACCTTTATAGATTCATAGTGTGATTATTTAATATTCCTTTGTATTGTAATATCACATTTCTTACATATAAATAAGAAAATGAATACTTAGTATGTTTGACATTGTCCCGCTAATGGCGGCGATCTTGCCCCATGGCCATACCTGTATATAACGGTACCCTAAAAAATACTAGGGTACCTATATACTCAGGGTATGGCCATGACGTGGCTCGCGTTCCGTCTGCCATTAGCGGGCCACTGTCATATTCGTTGTTGTTGCGCAAATTGTTATGTATTTTCGTGGTTATTTGTTTTATTTTAATGCTAAACACATTTAAATATACTTGTAATATTTATTTAAAGTGTTAGTAATACTTTTATTTTATTTATTTGTGTATTTTCTTGAGATACTGACTACGATGACTGGCAATATTGAAAACACATAAAAAATACCAATATTAAGCACAAACATTTAAATTTTTAAAAGGTAAGTTTAAAATATATACTTATTATGTAAATAATAACTGCAGTTATTAAATTTGATGTGATAATAACAACCTATATCCCATGCTCTACATAACCTCTAAATCTATGTCATAATAATAATAATAATTGTATATGTCTTAAATAAATGAAATTTTATTACTTTTATAAATTCATAGTGATTACTTAATATTCCTGTATAATATAAAATCACATTTCTTACAAATAAATATGGAAATGAATTATCAGTATATTTGACATTGGTCCGCTTATGGCGGCGATCTTTCCCCATGTCCATACCCTGTACGAGGTGTGTTCAAAAACTATCGCGAATTTTGAATTTTCGCGGGTTACGTATATTCGAATTTCGATCTTTTTGTGGCTTTATGTTGGTACTCATGTCTCTCACTTATGTCGACAAGCTCGGCCATTTTGAATGTTCACTTACTTGTTGACAGCTGCTTTGCTTGCACGTGTTTTGGATCGTCTTCGATTTTTACCTAATGTGCTTATTCGTTAAAAACTGACTATGAATTTTTTGACCAAGACAATATCTTGCTTATGTAAAGGCGACGGAACGTAGAAAAAAATAATTCATTTAAAATTTGTCATTGTCATAAAATGTTTTTATCAAAGAAGTTATTTCATTTCTACTCGTAGAAATGAAATAACTTCTTTGATAAAAACATTTTATGACAATGACAAATTTTAAATGAATTATTTTTTTCTACGTTCCGTCGCCTTTACATAAGCAAGATATTGTCTTGGTCAAAAAATTCATAGTCAGTTTTTAACGAATAAGCACAATAGGTAAAAATCGAAGACGATCCAAAACACGTGCAAGCAAAGCAGCTGTCAACAAGTAAGTGAACATTCAAAATGGCCGAGCTTGTCGACATAAGTGAGAGACATGAGTACCAACATAAAGCCACAAAAAGATCGAAATTCGAATATACGTAACCCGCGAAAATTCAAAATTCGCGATAGTTTTTGAACACACCTCGTATATAAAGGTACCCTAAAAAATACATACCAATAGGGCTCGGATACTCAGCTGTTTCCAGTAACCTTGCGATTAGCTGTTCCGGCGCCCTGATAACAGCGCCATCTTTTCTGTCATAGTTTTCCTTAGCGCTAATTCAAAAGTTGGAATCAGTTTCCTGTCTTACATTGATGTGTGGTGTAAACAACATTTATTTTGCGCCTAAAGTTTTTTTTGTAAATTGTGTTTGAGAAAGTCAGCTTATTTTAAAGCATTGTAGTGACGTAAAAAATCGCTACTTAGATAAAATTAAATTAATAAACAACACTGATCCATATGATTGCGACGAAAGTATTTTTTTCAGGAATATTTTTGACTTTCCAGCAATTTTGCATATGGACATAGTGAAGTATTTTATTTATAAAAAAGTGCATATACTAATGCTGAGTTAAAAGCTTTTAGAACTTTGCAAGCAAATAAATTTTATCAGTGTGGTTGGGTGCGGGACATTAAAGTAAAGAAGTTTGGAAAAATAGTATTAATCAAGGGGAAGATTTATTATTATTATTATTATTATTATTTTATGTATACATGTGTAGGTGGCTACGGTACCGCTAGTGGCTCCGAAGTGACTATTCACAAGAGCCGTATTCCAGCAAATCGTCCCTGCACTGGGTGCATACCTTTGCGGATAGGGGTACCGGAACCCACAAGGTGTTAGGCCGCATTTAATATGCGGGGCACCTGCCCAAGTCCCAGACTTGGGCATGACCTTATTCCTGCCCCCCCCCCCCTCCTGTCTATCTTATTCGATGATAATGCACGCCTATGATAATTGTTGTGATTGGAATGACAATGTGTACTTTATATCACTTAGGGGAACGCGTCCTAAAGGGCCAGTCCGACGCTGAGAGCCTGTGTGTGTGTGGAAGATGGACGCCGATAACAGGTCAAAAGGAATGTGAAATGTAATATTGGATTAATGCATGTATTACCGCCCATATATTCTTGACAATAAATAGTTCTATAGTAATTAGCCCAACTTCACATGCAATAAACATTAATAGCCCTGACTATAAAGGGAAGAGAAGATTGTGGTATATTACAGTGTTTATATCAAATCTCTATTCTATATTCAAGTTAAATAACAAATGAATTAATATAAAGAAAACTTATAACTTATATATATAGAGAGACAGAGAATTTACTCTTCTTTAATACTGGCAAGAACAAAAATTTTCAAAAAATAGTATTTAGAAGATTTTTTTTCAAGAATATGCCACTTCCGGTAATCCAATTGTTACCATCAGTTGTTCTTCTGGATGTAAACTTGAGGAGTACGAAAAAATTATAATTTTTGGAATCGTGGTATTAAAGTAATGCGATCCGAAACTTTTGTCACACACAGACACACACATACATACACACACCACACACACACACACACACACACACACACACACAAACACACACACCCGCACACACACACACACACACACACACACACACACACACACACACACACACACACACACACACACACACACACACACATACATACAAATTAAGTAATATGACTACTCTTAGAAATGCTGAGTATCAGTAAAGTTATAAACTTTCCACAAAATAAAGCGTAAGATAGATAGACGTAGAATAGTCAGTCTTAAGGCAGCTCTCCAGCTGAAACCAAGCTTGTATAACTCTGTATTCGCAACAAATAAACTTTTCTAAAAACAATATAAATTGTTTAATAATATAATTTACATACATACAGACATCATCGTAAAAATGGTAAAATCGTATTATAGTGATCCTAAAACACGCTTATTCACTAAAAACTGATCATTGAATTTTTTGACCAAAGACCTATACCTTCCTTACCTAAAGGTGACGTAAGGTAAAAATAAAGAAAATATATTATCACGGCATATTACCCATTGCTGGGTGTGCTAATCTGCTTTGTACACAGATTTCGGTAATGATGATGACATATTTGTATCGTGCGAGCGTTTACCAAGTGTCACCTTGCGGGCACTCATTGCTGGCGTGGAGAGTGCACCACAGGGGTGAATTTTGTACCATTTAAAATTCGAAATATTTGGCGTTGATCGGAATCGAATCGGGTTCCCAGATATTAGGCACGCGGCAACGAGACCCCATAGGTATGTATTTAAATTAATAAAAATTAAATGGTGGGAGGTATTGTGTTGGTCACATCAGATTTTTTTATACATATTTATATTTATATTTAGGATTTTTGAAAGTAAATTTTTGATTTTATAATTAACATTACCCTAATTCTTTTAGGTTTTTATTAACTTTCATTGTCAGTCGAACAATATGCTTGATTAATTTGCAATTTGTAGGTTTTCTTATTGATTAATTTGTCTGCCGTTTTTGGTTAAAATTATTTGCAATAGCAATCTGATGTAAGTTTTTTCTCTTTATCATTTTCTTCGAAACCGGTCGCATTGAATAAATTAGAACCGTGTGAATAAGACTTTGATAGTTTTTTAAAACCTTTTACATTATCCTGATTAATTTTTCACACTTGTGTGTTTCCTAACATCATATTTGTGAACAATTTATAAATATTTGTTTTATTTGATTATTTAAGAATTTTGATTGTCGTGTCTATATTACATTATTTTGCAGTAGTACGGATTTGCCGTCTGTCGAGGCACGTTTACAAGCGTGCGGTGCTAGTGTGCGGAGTTTTGTGATTTCAGGTTTAGAGTCGCAGACTACTGCAAAGTGTCCGCTGGGTATCTGTGTGATCCCTTAGCACGAAGGTGGGGCCCGTGCTGGAGTTAGTGCCGTCTGCGAAGGTCGGAGAAACACCACCTTCGTAGGACGTGCCGTGGTTGTGTTAGCACGATGGTGGGTCCCGTGCTGGAGTTAGTGCCGTCTGCGAAGGTCGGAGAAACACCACCTTAGTAGGACGTGCCGTGGTTGTGTTAGCACGAAGGTGGGTCCCGTGCTGGAGTTAGTGCCGTCTGCGAAGGTCGGAGAAACACCACCTTCGTAGGACGTGCCGTGGTTGTGTTAGCACGATGGTGGGTCCCGTGCTGGAGTTAGTGCCGTCTGCGAAGGTCGGAGAAACACCACCTTAGTAGGACGTGCCGTGGTTGTGTTAGCACGAAGGTGGGTCCCGTGCTGGAGTTAGTGCCGTCTGCGAAGGTCGGAGAAACACCACCTTCGTAGGACGTGCCGTGGTTGTGTTAGCACGAAGGTGGGTCCCGTGCTGGAGTTAGTGTCGTCTGCGAAGGTCGGAGAAACACCACCTTCGTAGGACGTGCCGTGGTTGTGTTAGCACGAAGGTGGGTCCCGTGCTGGAGTTAGTGCCGTCTGCGAAGGTCGGAGAAACACCACCTTCGTAGGACGTGCCGTGGTTGTGTTAGCACGAATGTGGGTCCCGTGCTGGAGTTAGTGCCGTCTGCGAAGGTCGGAGAAACACCACCTTCGTAGGACGTGCCGTGGTTGTGTTAGCACGAAGGTGGGTCCCGTACTGGAGTTAGTGTCGTCTGCGAAGGTCGGAGAAACACCACCTTCGTAGGACGTGCCGTGGTTGTGTTAGCACGAAGGTGGGTCCCGTGCTGGAGTTAGTGTCGTCTGCGAAGGTCGGAGAAACACCACCTTCGTAGGACGTGCCGTGGTTGTGTTAGCACGAAGGTGGGTCCCGTGCTGGAGTTAGTGCCGTCTGCGAAGGTCGGAGAAACACCACCTTAGTAGGACGTGCCGTGGTTGTGTTAGCACGAAGGTGGGTCCCGTGCTGGAGTTAGTGCCGTCTGCGAAGGTCGGAGAAACACCACCTTCGTAGGACGTGCCGTGGTTGTGTTAGCACGAAGGTGGGTCCCGTGCTGGAGTTAGTGTCGTCTGCGAAGGTCGGAGAAACACCACCTTCGTAGGACGTGCCGTGGTTGTGTTAGCACGAAGGTGGGTCCCGTGCTGGAGTTAGTGCCGTCTGCGAAGGTCGGAGAAACACCACCTTCGTAGGACGTGCCGTGGTTGTGTTAGCACGAAGGTGGGTCCCGTGCTGGAGTTAGTGCCGTCTGCGAAGGTCGGAGAAACACCACCTTCGTAGGACGTGCCGTGGTTGTGTTAGCACGAAGGTGGGTCCCGTGCTGGAGTTAGTGCCGTCTGCGAAGGTCGGAGAAACACCACCTTCGTAGGACGTGCCGTGGTTGTGTTAGCACGAAGGTGGGTCCCGTGCTGGAGTTAGTGTCGTCTGCGAAGGTCGGAGAAACACCACCTTCGTAGGACGTGCCGTGGTTGTGTTAGCACGATGGTGGGTCCCGTGCTGGAGTTAGTGCCGTCTGCGAAGGTCCGAGAAACACCACCTTCGTAGGACGTGCCGTGGTTGTGTTAGCACGAAGGTGGGTCCCGTGCTGGAGTTAGTGTCGTCTGCGAAGGTCCGAGAAACACCACCTCTGTAGGACGTGCCGTGGTTGTGTTAGCACGAAGGTGGGTCCCGTGCTGGAGTTAGTGCCGTCTGCGAAGGTCGGAGAAACACCACCTCTGTAGGACGTGCCGTGGTTGTGTTAGCACGAAGGTGGGTCCCGTGCTGGAGTTAGTGCCGTCTGCGAAGGTCCGAGAAACACCACCTTCGTAGGACGTGCCGTGGTTGTGTAAGCACGAAGGTGGGTCCCGTGCTGGAGTTAGTGTCGTCTGCGAAGGTCGGAGAAACACCACCTCTGTAGGACGTGCCGTGGTTGTGTTAGCACGAAGGTGGGTCCCGTGCTGGAGTTAGTGCCGTCTGCGAAGGTCGGAGAAACACCACCTCTGTAGGACGTGCCGTGGTTGTGTTAGCACGAAGGTGGGTCCCGTGCTGGAGTTAGTGCCGTCTGCGAAGGTCGGAGAAACACCACCTTCGTAGGACGTGCCGTGGTTGTGTTAGCACGAAGGTGGGTCCCGTGCTGGAGTTAGTGTCGTCTGCGAAGGTCGGAGAAACACCACCTTCGTAGGACGTGCCGTGGTTGTGTTAGCACGAAGGTGGGTCCAGTGCTGGAGTTAGTGCCGTCTGCGAAGGTCGGAGAAACACCACCTTCGTAGGACGTGCCGTGGTTGTGTTAGCACGAATGTGGGTCCCGTGCTGGAGTTAGTGCCGTCTGCGAAGGTCGGAGAAACACCACCTTCGTAGGACGTGCCGTGGTTGTGTTAGCACGAAGGTGGGTCCCGTGCTGGAGTTAGTGTCGTCTGCGAAGGTCGGAGAAACACCACCTTCGTAGGACGTGCCGTGGTTGTGTTAGCACGAAGGTGGGTCCCGTGCTGGAGTTAGTGCCGTCTGCGAAGGTCGGAGAAACACCACCTTCGTAGAACGTGCCGTGGTTGTGTTAGCACGAAGGTGGGTCCCGTGCTGGAGTTAGTGCCGTCTGCGAAGGTCGGAGAAACACCACCTTCGTAGGACGTGCCGTGGTTGTGTTAGCACGAAGGTGGGTCCCGTGCTGGAGTTAGTGCCGTCTGCGAAGGTCGGAGAAACACCACCTTCGTAGGACGTGCCGTGGTTGTGTTAGCACGAAGGTGGGTCCCGTGCTGGAGTTAGTGTCGTCTGCGAAGGTCGGAGAAACACCACCTTCGTAGGACGTGCCGTGGTTGTGTTAGCACGAAGGTGGGTCCCGTGCTGGAGTTAGTGCCGTCTGCGAAGGTCCGAGAAACACCACCTTCGTAGGACGTGCCGTGGTTGTGTTAGCACGAAGGTGGGTCCCGTGCTGGAGTTAGTGTCGTCTGCGAAGGTCCGAGAAACACCACCTCTGTAGGACGTGCCGTGGTTGTGTTAGCACGAAGGTGGGTCCCGTGCTGGAGTTAGTGCCGTCTGCGAAGGTCGGAGAAACACCACCTCTGTAGGACGTGCCGTGGTTGTGTTAGCACGAAGGTGGGTCCCGTGCTGGAGTTAGTGCCGTCTGCGAAGGTCCGAGAAACACCACCTTCGTAGGACGTGCCGTGGTTGTGTAAGCACGAAGGTGGGTCCCGTGCTGGAGTTAGTGTCGTCTGCGAAGGTCGGAGAAACACCACCTCTGTAGGACGTGCCGTGGTTGTGTTAGCACGAAGGTGGGTCCCGTGCTGGAGTTAGTGCCGTCTGCGAAGGTCGGAGAAACACCACCTCTGTAGGACGTGCCGTGGTTGTGTTAGCACGAAGGTGGGTCCCGTACTGGAGTTAGTGCCGTCTGCGAAGGTCGGAGAAACACCACCTTCGTAGGACGTGCCGTGGTTGTGTTAGCACGAAGGTGGGTCCCGTGCTGGAGTTAGTGTCGTCTGCGAAGGTCGGAGAAACACCACCTTCGTAGGACGTGCCGTGGTTGTGTTAGCACGAAGGTGGGTCCCGTGCTGGAGTTAGTGCCGTCTGCGAAGGTCGGAGAAACACCACCTTCGTAGGACGTGCCGTGGTTGTGTTAGCACGAATGTGGGTCCCGTGCTGGAGTTAGTGCCGTCTGCGAAGGTCGGAGAAACACCACCTTCGTAGGACGTGCCGTGGTTGTGTTAGCACGAAGGTGGGTCCCGTGCTGGAGTTAGTGTCGTCTGCGAAGGTCGGAGAAACACCACCTTCGTAGGACGTGCCGTGGTTGTGTTAGCACGAAGGTGGGTCCCGTGCTGGAGTTAGTGCCGTCTGCGAAGGTCCGAGAAACACCACCTTCGTAGGACGTGCCGTGGTTGTGTTAGCACGAAGGTGGGTCCCGTGCTGGAGTTAGTGTCGTCTGCGAAGGTCCGAGAAACACCACCTCTGTAGGACGTGCCGTGGTTGTGTTAGCACGAAGGTGGGTCCCGTGCTGGAGTTAGTGCCGTCTGCGAAGGTCGGAGAAACACCACCTCTGTAGGACGTGCCGTGGTTGTGTTAGCACGAAGGTGGGTCCCGTGCTGGAGTTAGTGCCGTCTGCGAAGGTCCGAGAAACACCACCTTCGTAGGACGTGCCGTGGTTGTGTAAGCACGAAGGTGGGTCCCGTGCTGGAGTTAGTGTCGTCTGCGAAGGTCGGAGAAACACCACCTCTGTAGGACGTGCCGTGGTTGTGTTAGCACGAAGGTGGGTCCCGTGCTGGAGTTAGTGCCGTCTGCGAAGGTCGGAGAAACACCACCTCTGTAGGACGTGCCGTGGTTGTGTTAGCACGAAGGTGGGTCCCGTACTGGAGTTAGTGCCGTCTGCGAAGGTCGGAGAAACACCACCTTCGTAGGACGTGCCGTGGTTGTGTTAGCACGAAGGTGGGTCCCGTGCTGGAGTTAGTGTCGTCTGCGAAGGTCGGAGAAACACCACCTTCGTAGGACGTGCCGTGGTTGTGTTAGCACGAAGGTGGGTCCCGTGCTGGAGTTAGTGCCGTCTGCGAAGGTCGGAGAAACACCACCTTCGTAGGACGTGCCGTGGTTGTGTTAGCACGAATGTGGGTCCCGTGCTGGAGTTAGTGCCGTCTGCGAAGGTCGGAGAAACACCACCTTCGTAGGACGTGCCGTGGTTGTGTTAGCACGAAGGTGGGTCCCGTGCTGGAGTTAGTGTCGTCTGCGAAGGTCGGAGAAACACCACCTTCGTAGGACGTGCCGTGGTTGTGTTAGCACGAAGGTGGGTCCCGTGCTGGAGTTAGTGCCGTCTGCGAAGGTCGGAGAAACACCACCTTCGTAGGACGTGCCGTGGTTGTGTTAGCACGAAGGTGGGTCCCGTGCTGGAGTTAGTGCCGTCTGCGAAGGTCGGAGAAACACCACCTTCGTAGGACGTGCCGTGGTTGTGTTAGCACGAAGGTGGGTCCCGTGCTGGAGTTAGTGCCGTCTGCGAAGGTCGGAGAAACACCACCTTCGTAGGACGTGCCGTGGTTGTGTTAGCACGAAGGTGGGTCCCGTGCTGGAGTTAGTGCCGTCTGCGAAGGTCGGAGAAACACCACCTTCGTAGGACGTGCCGTGGTTGTGTTAGCACGAAGGTGGGTCCCGTGCTGGAGTTAGTGCCGTCTGCGAAGGTCCGAGAAACACCACCTTCGTAGGACGTGCCGTGGTTGTGTAAGCACGAAGGTGGGTCCCGTGCTGGAGTTAGTGTCGTCTGCGAAGGTCGGAGAAACACCACCTCTGTAGGACGTGCCGTGGTTGTGTTAGCGCGAAGGTGGGTCCCGCGCTAGGGGTCGATACGATTACCGGCAGAATGATTGTAAGACAAATGGGCCATCATCTAAACTTGACTGGTAAACCTACGTATTGACTGAGAGTATCTAGAGAATACATTCTAATGCTTGTTTGAGTTACAGCGACGCCCGCACGAGATGCAACTGAATACGAGTCCTTGGATGTCCCTGGAGCCACTGCAGAGATGAAGTTCATCTTGTCCGTGACGTCAGTGCTAGCGACGCTTGGGTGACGTATTGATGGTAGTGGTGTGAGATAACACGATGTTTATTAATTTGTTATTAATTATGAAACTTATTGTACGAGTGATTGGGGGTGTGATGTAACAGTTATGCAATGCTAGGCAAGTATTATAATATTCGCAAATATTAAGTTATAATCAGTCGTTTGTTATCTGTGGAAGAATCAACAGCGATTTATAATTTGAAAGTTTAGGTATTTCCAGGTTAAGGGTAAGTTTCTAATACACCGCGAATTCAACGTGCTTACATATTTATATTTACTTTGGATTGATCAGTTAGTTAATAAATACATATTAAAGTTCATATTTTGTTAAATTTTAGGAAAAATTATGTGGAACTATTAAATTATAATAATAATTTAATTATGATTTAATATTTTCTAAGAATGTTAGAAAAGAAAATGAAGTCCGGATAATCTAAAATTTTAATTAAAATGTATTATATTTAGTTTTAGTTATCATAATATGCATACTCTAGCAAAATTCTCCAAATTTAAAATCATGAAACCTCCTGCGGTGATGTTAAACCTTTTCTGGGATCTCACAATGATCATCTGTAACCCATTCCTTAGATCTTTGTTGCCATCACTGGTCCAGTTACAAAAATACGCTGCAAGTCCCATGCTTTCAACCTTCAAAACAAAATTCTTTATGTAGTTCTTCTCCAAACAACAGTGAAATTCACTTGCCTCATCTTGAATAATCTGTCCTGCTTGGCAATAAAAATACAGTTGTAATAACACACACATGTAAAGAATAACAAACAATCCTTTTAGTGAACTAAAAATACAGTTTTATTTAGATTGCCAGAAGAGAAAGTTTATCATATTTACTTATCGTCATCCATTACAATGACGTACAGGCAAAGGGTTTGCACAAATAAACAGGAACTCAAAATCCATAGGATTGCATCCGAGAAAAATGATTCTAGCAATGTTAGAAATCTAAAACAGTTTTAGCGTTTTAATTTATAGAATGTTCTAAAAAAACATATGCGTGCAAGTTGAAGCTTGGCTTGAAAAATTAATCTAAGCATGATGTTTTTAAAATCAAACTTTAGTTTCTTCAAATCCCTCAAATATAACATTTTTAAAAGCTTCAATTTTCAAGTCAAGCTACACCTCGACTATCAAGTATAGATTGGTTGAAAACAAGATTTATAAAGCTTTTGATGTAATCATTGAAATCGAGACTAACAAAACCGTAAATTTTATATAAATTCTTACAGAAAGTTTCTTGCAAAAGATTACGCATATATATTTCATGTAAAATTGTTTCACAAATATATTACGTGACACTGATATCTGTTAATTTACTTGCCGTCAAATAAGTACGGACTGGATATTTCTACACTGTTGCCAATTCACTGGTCATGTTGAAAATGCTATAAGTTACCTCATAACTTAACGGCAACACCGCATCGCAAGGAGCAGGGTGCGGAAAAGGGAAAAAGTTGAGCATAGTCCAGACTTATTTGACGGCGACTATAGTAAATTTAAATATCATAACTGTTTCTATGTTGAAGAAGCATAGGTTGCAAGATTTATGAAACGTAATTCTTTGAGGAGACCTATCGGCAAAATAATATCCTATTATACGGACTAAAAGAAAGAGAAAAATAGGAAAAAATTGAAAAAAAAACTCCGTTTTAAAAGTTTCTACTAATATTGGTGAGGTAGATCTCATTCGAAGAGTAGGTGCTAGAGACAGGGATGTGCCTGTAGACTACCACGTAAATTATGTCATTGAATATCATCAAAATTAGTATATTGTCTACTCCAATTTTTTTGTTTAAAAAAGGACAAAAATATAACTATTTGTTGTTTGTGTGCTTCAGAGTATAATTTAATTATGTTAATTCCCGTTTTCTTTTCTACTCTCCAATTTTGTTTATTTATTATCAATGACTATGTTAAAGTACACGTAAGTATGAAATTATCTTCATTTCATTACAAAGTTTACATTCTCTACGCATTGTCTTTACTAAGGTATATTTACGCATTGTTTACGTATGTAAGTAAGATTACGTGTAGATGACATCGCTGGCCTATAGAGCAGATCATAAAGAACACCCAATCCAGGTACATTTTTTAGCATATAGAAAAGCACTAGAACTACTCTCAAGTAGAGGAAATCCGAAAAACATTAATTACCAACTTCGAAATGATTTCCCTAAAGAAATAATCTAAATAAGGAAAAATCTTATCCCTTTCATAATCAAATATCGTTAATAACGTCACTTTGCGATAATAAAATATGATAAGCTGCTCGTAGTCGACAAGCAAATCATGAAAAAAGTCCTATATCAACATCGTTTCAAGGATTGACCGCCGACCAGAGAACCAAGGCAAGGAATTTAATTGTAAGATTTCAAGATGTGTTCCAATTCGACTATACAGTCAAAGAGACAACAAATAATATAGTTCATCATTAAATAGGCACTGGAGACGCAAGACCTATCCGCCAATCAGTAAGAAGACTGCCATTGGCGAAGCGTGAGGAAGCGAAAAGAATTATTGAGGACAGGAAGATGGAAGGTGTAATCGGACCTTCAAGCAGTCCATAGGCTTTACCAGTAGTGTTAGTGAAGAAGAAGGATGTATCCACACGATTTTGCGTCGAATATCGCCAACTTAACAACGTAACGATGAAGGATAGCTACCCACTACCACCAAATAGACGTACTCTGAATACTTTGACTGGATCGATGATTTTCTGCACTCTGGATCTAAAGAGCGGATACTGGCAAGTAGATTTGGATCCAAAAGATAAGGAGAACATAGCTTTCATCATTGGTTTGAACAACTCATGGAAACAGATTGGCTGGGCTATCTTGAAAAACCTGTTTGGTTTATCTCGACGATATTATTGTGGTATGAAAAAAGTTCGAGGACCACATGAAGAATTTGGAAGAGGTTTTCCAGAAATTGAGAAAGGCTAACTTGAAGCTCAGTTCAAAGAAGTGTCATCTGTTCCAAAGAGAAGTTCATTACCTTGGACACGTGGTTTCTGGTAATGGTGTTGCAGTTGACACGGAGAAGCTGTGAGAGACTGGCCAGTCACTAGAGACAAACATGAACTTAAAAGTTTCCTTGGTTTGTGTACTTATTATCGACGATAGGTATCTGGATTCGCCAACATAGCTAAGTCATTAACAAGGCGTACCGAAGAAGGAAGAAGATTTATTTGGGTAATGAACTGTAATATTGCGTTTAAAGAACTGAAACATTCGTTGACAAACGCAGCCGTCCCAAGTTATCCCATACCCGAAGGAGAGTTCATAGAAACAAGGCGGACATGAGAAAGTTATTGCATACTTTAGTAAGACCTTGTCAAAACCGGAGAGGATTTACTGTGTCACCAGAAAAGAACTTTTGGCAATCGTGAAATCCGTGTAGCATTACTAGAAATATTTGTACAGAAGAAATTTTTGATAAGAACTGACCATGCTGCTTTAAAATAGCTGCTGCAATTCAAGAATCCAGAAGGGCAGGTGACCAGGTGTATTGACAGACTACAGGAATACGATTTCAAAATCGAGCACAGGGCAGGTACCAGCCATCGTAAAGCCGTAGCATTGTCCAGAAGGCTATGCCAATACGAATGCAAGCATTGTAGTCGACTAAACTGAACTATAGAAAGATTGCGCCAGCGATTTTATTGGGTCAACTGCAAGGAAGATGTTAAAGACTGGGGCAAGAAATATATGGTTTGTGCTGGAAGCAACGGTCCGCATAGAAGAAAAATTTGGAAGAGGTTTTCCAAAGATTGAGGAAGGCTACACTGAAGCTCAGTCCAAATAAGTGTTATCTGTTCCAAAGAGAAGTACATTGCCTTGGACACGTGGTTTCTGGGAAGGGTATTGTAATTTACCCGGAGAAGATAAGAGCTGTGGAAGACTGGCCAGTACCTAGAGATAAACATGAACTTAGAAAGTTTCTTGGTTGGAGGAAGGAAGAAGATTTATCTGGGAAATGGACTGTAAGGTTGCGCTTAAAGAACTGAAACATTCATTGACCAGCGCACCTGTCCTAAGTTATCCGTTGCCTGACGGAGAGTTTATACTAGATACAGATGCCAGCAACGTTGGAATTGGTGGCGTTCTTTACCAGATACAAGACGGACATGAGGAAGTTATTGCCTACGTTAGTAAGACCTTGTCAAAACCGGAGAGGAATTATTGTGTCACCAGAAAAGAACTTTTGGCAGTCGTGAAATCCGTGGAGCATTTCTACAAATATTTGTACGGAAGAAGATTTTTGATAAGAACTGACCATGCTGCTTTAAAATGGCTGTAACGATTTAAGAATCCAGAAGGTCAGGTGATCAGGTGGACAGGTGGCCAGGTGGACTAAGAGATTAGAGAAATGCGATACAACAGTGGTCGAAGATAATTGGCAGCCAGATGGACTACGCAGAGACCAGGAAAATGACCCGACTTTAAAAATTATACTGGAATGGAAAGCAAAGTAGAGCAAACCAGTATGGGAAGATGTTGCACCACGCTCACAGAGTGTAAAGTCGTATTGGTGATTGAGGATGGCTTGTTAAAACGTTTGGTAGAAAATGCTGATGGAACTGATAAGAAAACCTCAGTCAGATATTCCTAAGAGTAGAGTACCAGATGTGATGAAAGAGATCCATGACGAATCTGGAAGGGTCATTTTGGAATAAACAAAACTACAGAAAAACTGCGCCAGCGATTTTATTGGGTTAACTGCAAAGAAGATGTTAAAGACTGGTGCAAGAAATGTATGGTTCGTGCTAGAAGCAACGGTCTGCATAGATGACGAAGAGCTCCAATGCGTCAGTACAACGTTGGCATTCCATTTGAGCGCATTGTGATGGACGTGGCCGGACCATTTCCAGAAATGACGGAAATAAGTACATCGTGGTTGTCATGGACTACTTCATCAAGTGGGTTGGAGCCTATCCATTACCCAATCGGAAAGCCACCACGGTCGCTGAAACTTTAGTTATTTAATGTATGTGCCGATTTAGTGTACGACCTGAACTTCACTCCGACCAAGGAAGAAATTTTGAGTCTGCCATTTTCCAAAAGTCCGCAGTGCGATGGCATGATTGAACGAATGAACAGAACGATCAACGTATATTTGTCGAAGGTAGTCTCCAGCCACCAAAAAGACTGGGACTGACATCTTCATCTGTACCTGATGGCTTAGCGTTCATCCGTGCATGAAACAACAAGGCAAACTCCTAAGAACATCTTATTCGGAAGTGAGTTACGCTTACCATGCAACGGCAGTAAACCTGAGATAGATTACGTTGATAAGAAGAATGGATGACATTCATGAACAAGTCAGTACGAACATTCAACCTGTCAGCGGGCGAGTGAAGAACCAGTGTGACATCAAAGCCGAAAAAGGTGGATATCAACCTGGGGATTTAGTGGGCTTTAAAATTTACAAGGGCGTCGCGGTTTATCACCAAAGCTGCAAAATAAATGGGACGGTTTCTATGAGATAGTCAAAACGACAATCGGCTAGCACCTTTCGCCGGTGACAATCATGAAATCCATCATGGAACAACGGTTCGTCGAATGATGCCTTAAGAACCGACTTTTGAAGCCTTCATGGAAGACTACTCCTCTGGTCACAAGACGCGATATGGCGTGACGAAAGAACATCGAGATCTGTTCACTGTACCTTCAGATTATTCCTTAGGCCACTGCGTTTCAGAAGACTTAAAGATCTCCGCGGCATAGCTTCAGTCTTTAACACCAAAGTTGGACGACTACAAGAACTGGTCAAACAAAGTCCATACGTCTGTGAGATAAGAATGCAGAACATCAGCGGTACATTTACTACCTGGTTACAAAACCACGCTCGTACCAGAAACCATCATATCGCTGTCTTTGGGAGATCATCTGCTAGAGAATTACAAATTGAAGCTAGAAGTACCGAAGTTAAGCTGTGGTCTAGATGGTTTGGGTTGGAGGAATGTTAGGAACATGTTAAAGATCCACTTCCACTATACCGGCGTACAATTTTTTGTCTACAGCTTGAACTCTAACGGACAGAAAGAAGAACTCGAGCGGGCCATCAACTATCACTTCTTCAAGACTTCTAAATGCACCAAGGGTAATACAAGCAGATTAAGACATCATGAACTGTTCCGGGACGAAACAGTCTTAAGGAGGGGGCAGTGTGACGTGCGCCCCTGACTTAAGAGTATACGAGCGCCGCTACTGGTAGAATATTCCCGAGGGGCAGTGTAGCGTGCGTGCATCCGACGCCAGTGAAACTAGCGAGTACGCGACCGACGCCACTGATTGAACGCTGCCGCGCTGAGCGAGTGTCTAACCTTATCGATAACGTAATCGTCGCAAGCAACCAGTGGAGTGAACAAACTGGTCTCGACCTGTTTAATTACTTATGGTCATCTGATCCTTTGTATTCGATGTTATTATCGTATAGAATAGTGGAGAACATTTTAGAAAAACGACACCGGAGTATATAAACCCCGTCAGGGAAGACAACCGGGCCTTCTGATAAAGACACGCATCGTGATATGAATAGTTGGTGATATAAATGCTCTACAGTTAGTAGATGAGTGGTGAACATAAATATATAATTTTACAGCCATATTCATAGCAATAGTTATATCCGGAATAACTTTAAACTTTTTTATACCAGGTTTAGCAAATAATCGTAATCATAACACTTTTATGTTTAGGTTTAGCTTATACCAACAAGTAATAAATTTAAACCAAGATAAATCGGTAAACTAGTTGGTTTAAGACCTGTCAATTTTAATTTTTCCGCGTTGTTCTGCGCATGATTAGTATAGTGCGCTCGTAAAGCTACAGCTAGCCGTAGTCAAAGCATACAGACCTAACCTAATTTCATCAAGGTTGATTGTGCATATTTATTATTAAATAGGTTAGTAACATTTATTTTAAAAGATTCAATCTACATTTTTTATAATTTTCAGATTCTTAAGAAAGTGAGAATGATTATGACATGCCAAGATAAACTTGATTCCAAGCTTTATCTTTTATTTTTTTATTTGAATTTTTATCTACATATTATGTGCCTGCCGTGTATTTTAATTCATACAAATAACGAATTCTATTCCTCTTCCGTTCAATTTTCGGATCTCTTCCTCTTTTGCTGTCATTTTATAATTCCACTAAAATGTTGCTTATTATTTAATATAAGATAGCAAGTTGTAATTATAAGATCAAAACTTACCTGTTACTCGTACCTGTTTTCCACAAAAACAATTTAATTATTTTTTTGCTCATGTATAAACGTCAACGAGAAAAAAAATGCAATGTTGCTATGATTACCGAAGTGTTAAACCAGTATCAAATTTAAACTGTGGAATAGTTATACCGGGAATAAGTGTGGAATAATGAAGTTGCTATGAATACGGCTGTTAGTATTTAAATATTTAATAATATTTTTAGTCCGAAATTAGTGTTTATAATTGTCTAATCATAGTGTTAGTTATTTTTATTATCTTTATCATAATTATATATCGTTTAATAAACTTTTATTTGAATTAATAAAATTTCTCTGATTTTTACATTTCACCCAAATAAAAAAAACGTTACAATTTATAGGTACCTTAGTCTTGTTATATATTCCTTCTATCTCATATCAGTATTAAAATTCATAAATGTGAATTTTAGTAAAATGGAAGATACTTTTAAATTACTTATATAGGTAACGTAAGGTTTTTACGCGGTTGTGGAAAAATAACATGGAAGGGAGATTAATTCAATTTTATAAAGAATGCATTCTGATCGAAATTATTTTAGGGAGTATTAGAAAAAATAAAAATGTAAAGACCCTCAATATAATTCAAGCTTAAAATAAGGTATAATCTATTAATATACGAATACATATTTTTATAAATTTATGTGTATGAAATATTTTACTCTATTAATTTTAATATTATAAATAAAGAATAATTATTTATTTTCTTGTTTTTTCTTCACTCATTATTCTCCAATAGATTTGTTTCTACTGCGACCGTGCTATTTTTAACTCAGTTGAGAAATTAGTTTTGAGAATAGAATTTGTGAGGCGCCCCTTGCGATAAAACGCTGAACTACTTTTACATTGTCGTCTATGGGCAATTCTTTTGGCCAGTTAATATCAAATACTACACATGTTTGTTATTAAAGATCGAAGTATCTGAAATCCTTAATTTATGAAGATGGTTTCGAAATAAATTTTAACCCAAAAAAATTTGAAGTTGCAAAAAAAATATTTTATTACTTATATAAAAAAAAATTCAAAAATGTTTTATTCATCTATGTTTAATATAATTGCCATAAACCAAAAATTATTCAAATCGGTTGAGTCGTTTTGGAAACTCGTTAGCCAAAGTGTTTCTTGGTAATTTATACACAATCTTAAAATTACAAGCTATAAAGGTGGTAAAATTTGACCAATCGTAGTCTTGCAAAAACAAAAAAAAAGAAATTTAATATAATTTGCCCATCCCCTAAAATTTTAAAATTTTATTGTTGCTATACAGGTGATTCATAAATCGTGTGCCAAAATAAAACCATGTACGTATTGGGCGAACCATTTTGAGTAAAAGCTAGTATATAAAGGTATGTCCGGAAACTTATCATTACACACCCCTTTGAAAATGCACTTTATCAGACACATTTTTATTAATACCCTGGTACTAGTTACACAAAAATTTTGAAACTTGGTATAAGGATACTGCCAATTTAGATGCATATTTATACTTTCTTTTGTTTCTGTATCTCAGCCACAAGCGTCCCATATAGGGAAGTCATGAACGTTTTTTTGTCGTTTTTTACCTCCCTTAGGTTAGGTCAAAAAATTCGATAGTGAGGTCCGAGTTCCAGTATTGTTCTAACTCAAAAAAATTGTACCAACATTTAGGGGAAAATTGTACTAGAACAGACTATTAGTGTACTAAATTCAAAAAATGGCGGGAAAGCTTTATATTTTACTATATTAATAAAAATGTGAAAATATCTTTATTGATTAACAATAATAATTATACATATTTTAATAAAAATAAACGTAAATATTTATTCCTTGGTATGCAATACGAACAATTAATAAAGCAGTTTGATTAAAATAACAGATACCAAGACATACAAAACACGTAATATGTATACAGTGTGTTTGAAAAAGTGGTTACACCCTGTTTTCTCGCTTATTATTACAGATACATATATTGCTTATAGGACATGATTTAATCAGTGCAATATTTGTGATTGAAATGTGTATAAACTGTAATTGTAGAGCTTCCGGTATAACCGGAAGTGACATCAACTTTGTGAATTTAAATACAACCTATACTATTTTTTTATAAATTTGGATTGCATTTTTTGTCCTCTTTCCGACAATACTAAATTTATTAGTGTTAACGTTATTTATTTGTTAAAAATAATTATTTTCTTTTGCACGATTTTTATCGTTGAGATGTAATTTAATACTTATGTGTTGGTGTTTTTCTAATCCTGTATATCACGTCGTTTATTTTTTAACGACCTCATAAAGACCTTCCAAGTTTGCAACTTTGGTGATAAACCTCGACGTCTTTGTTGATTGTAAAGCCACACTAAATCCCCTGGTTGGTATCCACCTTTTTCTGCCTTGATGTCATACTGGTCCTTCATTCGGTTACTGGCAGCTTGAATGTTTGTGCGGACTTGTACATGAATGTCATCCATTCTTCTCCGTAAGTCCGTTACGTAATATTCCCCGGCCAGATCTTCCCCAGGTTTACTGCCGAACACCAACTCACATGGAATTGCAACTCACGCCCGAATAAAATGTTGTTTCATGGACGGATGAAAGATAAACCATCAGGAACAGATGAAGATGTCGGTCCCAGTCTCTTTGGCGGTTGGAGACTACCTTCGACAAGTATCGGTTGATCGCTCTATTCATTCGTTCAACCATGCCATCAGACTGCGGATGCAATGCAGTTGTCCTCGTTTTATTAATTCCTAATAACTTACAGATATTTTGGAAAACGGCAACCTCGAAATTTCTTCCCTGGTCGGAGTGAAGTTCACGTGATACACCAAACCGGCATACACACTCTTTAACTAATGTTTCGGCGACCGTGGTGGCTTTCTGGTTGGGTAATAGATAGGCTTCAACCCATTTAGTGAAGTAGTCCATCACAACCACGATGTATTTATTTCCGTCTTCGCTTTCTGGAAATGGTCCGGCCACGTCAATCGCAATGCGCTCAAATGGACTGCCCACATTGTATTGACGAATTGGAGCTCTTAGCCATTTATGCGGACCGTTGCTTCCAGCGCAAACCACACATTTCTTGCACCAGTCTTTAACGTCTTCCTTTCAGTTAATCGCTGGCGGAATCTATCTAATGTTTTGTTGACTCCAAAATGGTCACCTCCAGATCCGTCATGGATCTCTTTCAACACGTCTGGTATTCTATTCTTAGGAATAACCAACTGAGTTCTCTTCTCAATTCCATCGGTATTTTTCACCAAACGCTTTAACAGGCCATCCTCAATCATTATTTAGTCCCATTGCGCCCAATACGATTTCACACTGTGTGAGTGTGGTGCAACTTCTTCCCATCTTGGTTTTCTCTCTTCTGCTTTCCATTCCAGTAATATTTTCAAAGTTGGGTCATTTTCTTGCTCCTTGCGTAGTCCATCGGGCTGCCAACTATCGTCGACTACTGTTATTGTGGCAATGGTGGAAAGTTTTTCTTCCAGTCGACTACCATATTTGCCTGCATCTTGGTATGGCCTTCTGGACAATGTGTCGACATTACTTCCCTTTCTTTCTACTTCCTTTCTCTGTCTCCTGTGTGTGTTCCAGGCGTCTTAAGTCTTCTTGAAGGCATCGGCACTGCTTCCCTTTCTTTCAATTTCCTTTGTCTTTCGTCCTGCACGGCATCCGTTTTCTTTTGCGGTTTTCTGTAAAGTCTCTGCGGATGATTCAGTTCACCATTTTTCCAACCGCGGAGTTTCCTTCAGCAAACACTTCACTTTCAATTTGTCGTAATCTCTGTCAGATCTTCCGTGTTTTCCTTTCTCTCAGCCTCAGTATCTCGCACTCGCAATTGGTTGCGTGAAGCTTATTTGGCAGCTTTATGTTCTAATGCGTATGAGAGTGCGTCCACTATAGTTTTTGGGCGAGCCAATAGCAGTGCTTGCTGAATGTCGCTGTCTCGAACTCCGAAGATGAATGTTTGAGTGGCCAGGCATTCCAAAATGCTGTCAGGGGCTGTAGGATGTGCAAGACGAACCAAACGAGCAACGTCGGCTTCAAATTCTTGAAGGCTTTCTTTTGAATTCTGGTACCGGTTCCTTGGCTGCGTCTGGTATACCCTGCTCCAGATGCGCATTGCCATATTGCATATCCAACCGCTTGACTAGTTGGTCGTAGTCTTCCTATTCTTCTTCCTTCAGCGTTTGTAGGATGTCGACGGCTTCTCCGCGCAACGAGACAGTCAACGCTGTAGTTTTCTCAGTGGACGTCCAGTTATGTGCTTTCGCAGCCGCTTCAAATTGTTTTAGATAATTCGGCCACGAAGATTTTCCATCAAATTCCGGTGTCTTTATGTGCATTTTTGAAGTAGTATCAGGTTTTACTACTTTCCTTTCTTCTAGTAGTCCTGCCTTTGCTACATCGGAATTTGACATTGACGACGATGTAATTTTAGTATATTTTTCTCGTAATTCTTCGATCTTCTTGTCATACTCATCCTTTAAATTCTTCAGGCCTTCTTCAGTATTTTCCATTAATTTTCGTTCTAAATTTCTAGAATTTTCTTCGAATTTTTGTTCTAACGTTTGCTCCAAAATTCTATAATTTTTTTCCAATTTTTGTTCTAATGTTTTAGAATGTTCCATTAATTCTTCTTTAAGTGCTCTAGTACTTTCCTCTGATTTTCTAGAACTTTCCTCCAATTTTTGTTCTAATGTTTGCTCCAGAGTTCTAGAACTTTCTTCCAATTTATTTTCTAATGTTCTAGAATTTTCTTCTGCCTTTGTAGAACTTTCTATTAATTTTTGTTCCAATGTTCTAGAACTTTCTTCTGATTTTCTAGTACTTTCTGCCATTTCCTGTTTTAATTCTTCTTTTAAGGTTCGGCAATTTTCTTCGAATTTATTTTCTAATGTTCTAGAATTTTCTGTCATTTCCTGTTTTAATTTAGCAATGTCGGACGGGTCAAATAAGTAATCGTCGGGATTTTCATCAGAATCGATCAATGCCTGCCGCAATCTTTCTTGAAGTACTGACTCCTTTCCTGTTGTTTCCAAATCCCGTTCTTCCAGTTCTCTCGTGAGATCACTTGTGAAATATTCATTGACTTCGATGGGAACTCGTAACTCAGATAGTTAGAGCGTCCTACTAGATATAGAAAGGCCCTCCCAACGAGGTCCATGAATTTTTCACAATTTCTTTCTTCGTTTATTTAAAAATCTCTTTGATCTATTAAGCCCATTTCTACAATTTAAACATTTAGGAAGGATCTAAATAATTATTATTTATCTATTTATCATTAATCATTCAACAGGAACAAATGTTCCCAATTACAGAGGATTATTTTTTAAAAAAATCAAGAATAAATACAATGTAACTACAAGAAAAAATTGAAATAATGAAAAGTGACAATATTAAAAATAACTTAATGCAAATGCGAAAGATCGGACAAGAAATAGTTAATATTTTTTTTCCAAACCCGAACTGAGTATCATTGAAAATGTCAAGATTGTTAATGTACATAGAAAGGGTAATGAATGTAGCACATAACTGTTTAATTGGACATCGAAGTTTGTAGTTAGTTCTAGGAGTGCTGTATGTGAACGTTAATTTGTGCCGGGAGTTTAAACGATCGTATCAATGCGGCGATGCTGATATTTAGCACAACAATACCTTATATATTTTTTTCTTTATACTCTCCCGAGCTTGTACAAGTTTGATATATACAGGATTCCAAATTTGTAATTCATATTCCAGCTTGCTGCGCACAAATAAATAATGCAAAGATTTGAGGGTCTGTAAATTATGAAATGATTGTGTATTACGAATTATGAAGCAAAGATATCTGTAAGAAGTTTTTCGAATATCATTTAAATGGAGAATAAATACGATGTGATTGCATTTTATACTTCGTACTCAATAGATATAGATTTAAAGAATTATAAAGATATTAAATTTTATAAATCAGCCAGCTATGCTAACCATGGAAACTGTTAATATATTTAGATAATTCAAATTGACAGATGTCAATATCAATGAAAAGTAAATGAATGTGGCAGAGATGAGGATGTTGAGATAGATGTTCGGGGAGACAAGGAAAGGTAGGATAAGGAATGAAAGAATAAGGGAAATAACTCGGGTGATAGAAGTTTCTAGAAAGATACAAGAGAGATGATTACATTGGTTTGAACATGTCATGAGGAGAGAGAGAGATGAATATATTGGAAGAAGAATGAAAAGCTTAGTAATAGAAGGTAGAAGAAACAGAGGAAGACTAAATATAAGATGGAAGGACTGCATTGTGGAAGACTTACGAGAAATGGAACTGGATGAGAACGACACGCAAAACAGAAATGAGTGGAAGAAGAAAATAAAAAATAGCGACATCTAATGAATGGGAAAAGGTAAAGAAGAAGATGTCGGTGTCAAGTGCAATTTGCATAGTTTGTTTATGAAATAATTTTACTAGAAATTTAGAATATTTTGCTAGAGAATTTATGTATGGAATTTGTACACAATACACAGGATTGACGAAAGGTAATGTACTGGCCACGTCAGATTTTTTTACATACTCATATTAACATTCCTGTAGATGATGAACTATTGTCCAATTTAACAAACTTTGTATCTTTTATAAGTGTTTACATCTCTATGCGATATGTTATTTAGAACACGCTATATATGATCTGTATAATTGTTCTAAACATCAAAATACAACTTTTTTATGATTCATCCAAAATATTACCTGAGAAGAAAGTTGTGATGTTTCACGCACATAATGAGAATATTATTATCATCTTTCGTAGTTCCCGTTGTATTCAACTTTTCTTTAATTATACTAAATTGACAACAAACCACAGCAATCATGTTCGCAAACAATGCATCAAAAGGCCCTAGTAAAAATATATCATGGCACAACATAAATATAACCTGCAAAATATAAATAATTTCAAAATATGGCGTCTTTTCCAAAGTTTCTTTACATGGTAACCACATGTCTAAAGGTAACATTCTTTCTTCTGATAAGTAAGCTTGATAAATAATATTGAAGACACTTCCTACTATCAATACGCAGTAGCTTCTTGTCATCATGTTCATAAGATGATATATTCGTAATATTTTGACCTTAGTTTCCAGTGTAGCAATCTCCAGGGACCAAAATTTGTGCCACATCATGTCCACCATTTCTTGTAGTATATTACATTTTACTCGACATATTATAAACTTTATTGTAATCTAAAAGATGACCCGTATTACACATTTTTATAATGAACGTGCTTTTATGGAGCACGGTTTTACATTATATTCTTATGAAAAAGTGTATAAAAATGTGCTCAATACGAGTACAAGCCATAATATTAAACAAACTTGCTTGGTGCCATAACGCCTTTAGGCGTCATAATATTTAGCGCCAATACTATGAGAGCTATAGCAAGAGAAGAAAGTAATAAGGGTAATCAAACAAAGATAGACTATAAAAAATTAATCATTAACGGCAATGAAATGAAAAACTAACTACAAGACAGTATGGCTCCAAGGTAACAACTGCTATGGAAAACGGACCAAGAGAACACAATAAAAAGAATGTAAACAAACACACCAACATACACGAGAATATTAAGCAAATACAATGGATAATAGGCACTTGGAATATCCAAAGCATAAATGGAAAAGAAATAGAACTAATAGAGGAATTCGAAAAAGCAAAGTTAGATCTACTTGCAATTTGTGAAACGAAGAAAAAAGGAAAGGGTATAATGGAACTGGAAAATGGTCATGTACTACTAATTAGCGGAGTAAAACAGGAAATAAGAGCTAAAGAAGGAGTAGGGGTAATAGTAAGAAAGGAATATCTACACAAATTAAAAAGTTGGGAGTTCGTATCAGCAAGACTTAAAAAAATAGAAATTCAATTAGAACGGATACGGAACACAACAGTCATAGTAGCTTACGGACCAAACGAAAATGATAATACGGAAGAAAAGGACAAGTTCTGGGACGACTTAAATGATCTTGTCGAGAACGTTAATGACAGAATAATAATTATTGGCGATTTCAACGGACGAGTGGAAAGAAGAAACAACGACAAAATAGATGTAATTGGCCCGTACGGAGAGGAACACAGAAATAATAATGGCAAAAGACTAATAATTTTTTGCATACAAAATAACTTAATTGTGACAAATTCATTTCACAAGCATAAAGATATCCACATGTACACCAGAGAAGTCAAGAGCAGAAATGAAAGGTCTGTCATAGACTACATGGTAATAAATAAAGAATATAGAAAAGAAGTGATGAATGTGAGAGTAAAGAGAGGTCCAGAAATAAATAGCGACCACTATTTACTACAGGCAAATATAAAACTCGGAAAAGAAAGACACACAAATCAATAGACAACGTGACGTGCCAGAAATCAGAAGAAGTAATTAAATCATATATGTTGAGAAATGGCGAAGTAGCAGAAAAATTTAGAGACTTAGTAGAAGAGGCAGCGAAAACTGGAAAGGAAAGGTGGAGAAGTTTAGACAGAAAAAATATGGCAAAAAATTAAAGTCATAATCCTAACAACAGCAAAGAAAGCATACGGAACAATAGTTATACATAAAAAAAAAACAAAATGGTGGAGCAGCGACATAAGGGAGCAAATAAAAATAAAGAAAGACAAATGGATAATGTACCTTCAGCACAAATTACAAAGAAACAAAATAAAACAGATGGTGCAGGATGCGAAGAAACAATCATGGGAAGAGTTTGGAAGAAAAATGGAAGAAGACAGCAAAGGCAACCAAAAATTATTCTACAAAGTATTAAAAAATTTAAGAAAACCTAAACAATACGAACTAAAGCAAATAAAAGGAAAAGATAATAAAATACTATCAAATGATAAAGAAATAATAGGGCGTTGGAAAGAATATTTCCAAAAACTACTATTCAACGTAGAACAAGAAGACACCTTTACAAACGAAAGTAACGACAGTAAAACACAAGAAGAAGATGAAGAAGATAACATAACAAATGAAGAAGTTGGAGAAATAATAAATTCTATAAAAAGAGGAAAATCGGCTGGACATGACAGAATAACATCAGAAATGCTTAAGTGCATGGGAACAACAGGCCTAGAAATGCTAGTAGAAATATTTAAGAAAGCATGGAGAGAGAGCAAAATACCGGATGATTGGAAAATAAGTATAGTGGTACCATTATATAAAAACAAGGGTGACAGCAGAGTCTGTGATAACTACAGAGGCATAACCCTTTTGAGTATTGTGGCAAAAATTTATGAACGTATACTAGAAAAGCGATTAAGAACAATTGTAGAATGTAAGCTTGAAGAAGCACAAAGTGGATTTAGAAAGGGGAGAAGCACCAAAGATCATATATTCACTATAAAACAAATAATAGAAAAACAAATATAAAGAAATCCACAGTATATCTAGCATTTCTCGAACTAGAAAAAGCATTTGACAGGGTCCCACAAAAATTAGTATGGGAAAGTTTAGAAAAAAGGGGAGTTAAAGGCAAACTAAAGGCAGGAATTATAAGTCTGTACAAAAATAAAAGAAATTACGTAAGGAAAAATAACCTGAAATCAGAGGAATTCTCAATAAACGACGGCCTACGACAAGGTAGTGTACTCAGCCCACTATTATTCATAGTACTCATGGACGATATAATAAAAGCAGTGAGGAAGAGCTTTCAAGTATTTGAGTGTGTTAATAAGTAAGGACGGATATATGGAAGAAGAAATAAACGACAAAATAACTAATACATCCAAACTATATTAGGCGCTAGCAAATTCATTTATTGGTAAAAAAGAAATATCGCATAAAACAAAAATGACAATCTACAAAACAGTGTATAGACCAACTCTAATAAATGAAGTACTTAAGAAAAGTAAAAGGTATAACTCGTAAAGATCGAAGAAACGAAAAAGTTAGAGAAGAATTAGAAATAGAATCCACAGCCCAACAACTAAAATGGTTCGGCCACTTATCACGCATGGAAGAGGACAGACCAGTAAAAACAATATGGGAAACAAAAGTACAAAGAGCCAAAGTAAGAGGAAGACCTAGGAAGACTTGGAACGAAGAAATTGGAAAAATATTAAAGAAAAGAGGAACCACCTGGAACGAAGCGAAGAAATTAACAAAGAACAAAACAGAATGGAGAAACTTCTCACATAACGTAACATAATGTTGTAATAGAATATTTTTATAATGATATATGTAATTCATATTGTTATTGTTCTAAAGGATATATTGAAAATGTAAAATTTTGTAAAAACTTTGTATGACCTTACACCTTCGGGTAGAAAGATTTTTGATTATATATATATATATATATATATATATATATATATATATATATATATATATATATATATACTATGACTGTGACATTCTGTCATTATGAAGCGTTAGATCATGGGTCATATTAAAAAAAATTAGCGAAATAGACCATTCTATGAATAAACAAAATTATTTTGGAGTACGAATATGCGAGCCCTGTCCAACCCGCTTTAATTTCATTTTATTTAGTTAATACAAATAGTAACAAACATCCCAAGTAGCACAATTTGGAAAAACTGGCAAATACAGCTAAAGTAAGACTGGGAAAACGTTGTGACAGCCTTGTTTTTGCTGTATATTAGCTATTATTGAAGCTTTATTTTGTCTGATTTTTTTGGCTATATAAGTGTTATCGCAAATACTGTTTGCAACCATATTGGCCACTCAGCCATTTTTCTGACTGTAAAATTTCTTTTCTATTTATTAAAAATGCCGAATTATAGCCCCAGCTTCGTGGTATACTATTCTAGCTATATAGTAAATTTTACATCTAAGAATAAGAGAAAGATAACAGCTAAAGCTTTGTCTCTTTAATATGAGCTATTAAATGTATTTCACAGCTACAATTATAGAGCACATAACAGCTATTATCATTTGTCTATTATTTTTGTTATAATGTATATTGTAGTTAATATGAATACCAAATAACAGCTATAAAATTTAGTTAATAATTTTGGTTATAAAATGCTTACTGCGGTTTTTAAAAACTGCTAAATAGCTGTTTCACAATTTTTGACTGCAATTTTTGCTGTAAAATAACTATTATGGGTAATTAAATGTCAAATATATTTTTATGTGAAATGTTTTCATATGACATTTTATGTTCGCATGTTAATTTGTATAGAGTTTTATAAGTTTGGTTAAAATGAAAAAAAAACTCATTAGTGTTTGATCTGCAAAAATTTAAAAAAAAAATGCGACAAATGTTGTTCAGTTTGAATGGCCTGACGAAAAGTTTTAATGCTCTGCCTTTTCACGACACAATTTTGTTTTGACCATGTTTGATGATTGGGAATACTACTGGCATCTTTTCGAAGTGATATATCTTTTTTACCTGGGGGACAATAGAGAATGACATTTTCTTCCCAATTTTCTGGTACAACACAAAGTGTTACTTCATTGTCTTCCACTGTTTGCACTATTTTAAACATTTTGTAGATATTTTGTTTCGTATACGATGGTGCAATAGAGTTGACCGGTGGGTTAGATTCCTATATATGAATACTATAAAGCTGTATAAATGGATGCTAACGCAGCGAAATAGCTGTAATCGAGGCGGATACACAGCTATATGGCTATAGTGACTATTTTTACCATATGTTAGGATTTCATAAATCAGCCAAATAGCTGTTTTTGGGTATATTACATGTAAATTGATGAAGATTTAGAACCAAATAACTGTACTGTCCAAATTGCTATTATTGAGTTATATTTCCGCAATATTATGTTCGCACAAGCTATATCTCTGTATTTTGGACAAGCAGACATCTTTTTTAATCAAAGTAGCCGATAGCAATGGCAACCATATTGTAAACTAGAAATGTTCACTTTTTAAAAATTTATTTTAATCGCTATTACGGTACTATATAAGACGGATAATAATTTAGAACTTAATTTTTATACATTATTAGTACAAAATATATTTTTTAACCACATTATGTAAATAAATATTGTAAATTAAAATTTCCGTATTTATTAATGATATTGATGTTTTTGCAGGGCGTTTCGTATTTGAAGGTATCATGTGTATATTTGACAGAATAAATGGCGTTGTTATTAGATTTTCAGTCATAGACAACGAAATTTTTATTTTAAAAACTTATAACTCGATTTTATTATATCGCCATGTCTAGCTATTATTTCTAAAGCCTACATCCAAATAGTTATTTTTGAGTCAAACAACTTAGCAGTACAGCAAAATTACTTATAAAAAGTCTTAAAAATAGCACAGGTATATTGCTTTTATATGCGCCTTCGAAGCTATATTGCTAATTTACAGCGTAAAAAGGAGACAACTAAATGACTGTATTTTAATTAAATTCATAGCAAATTGGCTGCAGCCAAATCGCTGTAACAACACTTTCAAAGCAAAAAAATGTTTTACCACTATTGCTGTGACAGCTCTATAACAACTTTATTATAACGTTGCCATGCTAGCTGTGGTAGCCAAATTGCTAATATGGTTTACTGCAGCAACGTCATTGCAGCTTTTTTCCAGCTTCGTGTGCTACTTGGGATATATTATCGCCAATTTTTATTAATATTATGGACATTTTGTCGTTCTAATGAGACATAGAAAGATATGTTTTCTAAAATATTTTATTGTTTTAATGTAAAATTAAATAATATTTAGTTTTACCAACAATTAAAAAAAACTGAAAAAAAATTAAACAAATATAAGTTATAATGATGATAGGTTTTATTAAATAAATGTCTAAAAGAATTAGTGTAGTAATTTACATTAAAAACAATAGCTGGTACCACAAGCATTGCTTTGAAAACGCTGTTTTGAAAATGTCAACAATATCAATACATATTTAACTTTACATTTATGTTTAAAGAGGTTTTTTTTTTCATAATATTTATTTGAATACAAACTATGTTCTGCTTTAAAACAATAATGTGAAATAAAGTCGTTAGGGTGAAATTAAATATAGAAATTTGGCATTTTGAAACAAGGCTTTTGGTACCATTATTTTTAATGTAAATTACTACTGTCATTCGTTTAGACATTTTATTTAATAAAACTGAACATCATAACTTAAATTCGTTTATTTTTTTTTCAGTTTTTCTTGAATTGTTGGTAAAACTGAGTAGTATTTCATTTTACATTAAAACAAAATATTATAGAAAACATATCTTGCTATGTGTCATTAGAACGACTAAATGTCAGTAATATTAGTAAAAATTGACAATAAATTTGTTATTATTATTTGTATGATAAATTAACTAAATAAAATTAAATTAAAGCGGGTGGGCCAACTTATGTGAGACGGGGCTCGTATCATCATTATTACCGATATTTGCGTATAAAGCAGCCATGATGATATATTATTATTTCCTTTATTCACTCTCAGAATTACAATATATTAGTATTTATACATATTAAATATATACTTAGTGTTAGTGTATCTCTTAAAGGTGGCTGTTAACTTCATCAACTAATGTTGAAAGAAGTTCTTTTTCCCGTTCCAGCAAAAAACAATGTCGCTTAGGTTCGGGGGTATTTACATCAGGACTTTTCTTACTATATGAGCTATTCCGAATATTAGGCATTGTCTGTATTATTATTATTATTATTATTATTATTGTTATTATTAATTGTGGGTAATTTTTCGACTGTGATGTGGATTAGGTGTTAACAATTACTCGAAAGTTCAGTCAAACAGCATTTATTCTTACTATACCAACGTTTCGGTGCACCCTTGCACCGTCCTCACGTTAGTAAGATCTTACAAATTGCTACAATTCATGTACATAAAATACATTCGTACAAAACCTTCAGTTAATTTATTAAACATCGTACACAAAATTGAAAGAGCATACACACATCCATTTAAAAAACGACAACTCGTTGATCTTACTACCCTGAAGAAGGTGCGAGGGTGCACCAAAACGTTGGTATAGTAAGAATAAATGCTGTTTGACTGAACTTTCGAGTAATTGTTAACACCTAATTATTATTATTAATATTATTATATTATATTATCTCAGTAAAATGATACTCTCTGGATTTTGCATATAACAGATTATTAATTTACCTGCATATATCCAACAAAAATTATAGCAACTTTGGTAAATTCAGCTGGAGTTGCATATTCGGTTATAATAAATTTTTCAATAGTTAACACGCAGATAGTAAGGCTACATATAACAAAAACTGTGTTAATTGCTTTTTTTGAAAATTCTTGATTTTGTGGACTGCAACCACCATAATTCAATAATTTTATCCAAATTATGGTAAGAGATTTAGGATTGAGCTATAATTTTAAAATTAATATATAAGTATTAATCTAGATAAATTGAAATATCTTATTACCTCTTTTTCTTTAGTCATTGTTCGGATAATAAATGATAAAAGGTAAAAGTATCGTTACATTTTATGTGATTTTTATCTTCGCACCTGTTATTTCGCTTGTGCAAATTTAATTCATGCATGTGAGCTTATTGAAATATGCGCAATTTCTACTCCGTATTATGAATAATTTTCCCACAATTTTCAATTAAAAACTGAATTTTTTATTATCTCCTGACTCAGACAAAGAAGGTATAGGGATAATCACATAACATGAAATTCATTGAAATAAGTGCTTTTGAAAATCCCTAAATAGCGTATTTTTTAAAAATTTCATGATGCTTTAGGAATGTGCGTCAATATTATCATAGTTTCAGAAAGAAATTTGTAGAGGCAGAATTGTAATAGTTTTTAGATTATTTTATTGTTACCTTGATTCAAAATCTTTTTTGTTTTGAGCCAATCTGGTATAAGGCAGTTTGTTATACAGTAGATGACACGAAAGAAAACCAGCGCGGCAAGAGAGAGTATTCCACGTAATCGTGTTTTTACCTAGTAAACCATGAGCGTCACTTCGATGCAATCTCCTGTTTTTATTGGAGCGGTTAATGTATTACATTTACATACTATCATTGAACTAATATGTATTATTATATCAATATTACGTATAACAAGTCATAGTAAAATATTTGTAATCGTAGTGCCGCTTTACAGAAATCCTGCTAGCATTTAACATTTCTCGGGCTGATTTTCGTTCCTGTCATCGACTGTACCAGTGCAGTTCAAAGAATTAAATAGTATGTTCATTTAGCGCTGCAAATAGCTTATATTTACCAACGTTATAAAAATAATAAAAACCTATTCAAAATGACTAAGACTCGATTCTACCACCTCTGGTTAGACTGTTTTTTAACTATTAGTTAAGAATTAAACTGAAGGTTAGAAGCGATGCGAACAACAGTTTTAACTTCCAGTTAGCCCTAACCAAAGGTAATAACAACAATTTGGAACATAACCGTTAATTATCACTAACTGTTACTTTAACTAGAGGTGGTAGGAGCGGGCGTAAGTAAATAAAATTGATTAATTGAATTTAAACCATAATGATATAATAATAATAATAATAATAATAATAATAATACATATATTTGCTCAAGAAAATCTTATACAAAGGATTGGTAACAAGTTTATGTTAATATTTACAATAGCAGTAGATTGTACTTAGTTGAATTACATGTTTAGTGAAAGGCTCGTAATTTAAGAGAAGTATTAATATAATTATATATATCATATATTTTATGGTAGTTTAAGTCAGCTAGTAAATTTCTGTGGTGGTTATTTGGGTTGGCGTTGTCCAAGTACTTCACAATAAATTCTTTCCTTGGTACGTTGTAGAAAGGGCAATGGAACAGCAAATGATCGAGGTCGTCATTTTCATAAGTGTTGCAAATTGAGCAGGTTTCATCTGGACGAAATCTAAAAACAGTACCATTGTGGAGTAGGGTGGGAATTTTAGAGTTTATTAGGCGTAGTTGACTAATAGATTTGAGGATTTTGAATGGGACGTTCGGTGTAGTGAAAATGTTATTGTAAAGGTATTTCTGGAAGTGTGGATTACATGAGGAGCTGATGATTCTTTGTGTGTCCAAGTCGTGTAGATACTGATTGTAGGCGTTGATTATGTTCCGGGTTTCTGTTTTGATGACTATGAAGTTTTGGTTTTCCATAATCCATAGGAAATTAGTTTTTTACAAAATTGTTTGTACATTTCTAATCCAATTATATTTTTCTTGTTTCGACTCCGGTATTGAATTATTATTGTTTAAGCGAAGTAGATTGTTGTAGCAGATTTTTACGTATCTATTGTTTGGCATGAGAAGTATCTTATAACCACCAGCTCAGCATACTTAAACCATAATGATATGAAAATAATAATAATTTACGATACAAGTACCTAAAGCTAGTCTTTAGTCACGAATGGGTCAGATTACACGAGCGCAGCAAGACCCGGCTCAAACTTTAAATAAAAGCGCTCGCATAAAGCAGTTTCTGGACGTGTGAATCACAAGATTTTTTGTGTCGACTTCTCACTAAATTTATTAAATGAATTTTATTTATTGTCAAAATATGAAATATTAGGGATTGTTTTTATGTTCGTAAAATCAGAAAACTTGAATAATTTTAAATAGCATAGATTTACAAACCTAACTTGAAAAATTAGCAAACGCTTTTTATCGGTTTTGCATTGCAAGTCCAAATATAATTACTTACATTTAGCTTCAAATGAGTCAAAATTAAATAGAAGTGTATGAATTATTTACTAATAAAACATATCAGTCGTATTTGTGAATATATTTTGAAAAATACTAAGTTGAAATAAGTTGATTGTAGCATCAGGTTGTATTTGAGTTTTTATAAGTATTTTTTGTGTGTATTGTTAAATGAAAACATGACTATTGAAATAAATATAAATTGAACCCTTAGATTTTTTTAATTTAGGAAGAAAATTAAATTTGAAATATCTATAACGATATTTATCTTCGGGTCCTTATTTCTTATTATCATAATATGTATTTTATTGGTATTTTTATTACATATGAGCTCAATAAGTTCGTACACGTACACCAATAATTTATCGTTAGAAGCCAGAGTACGTTAATCAGATGATAAATTTAAATGGATAAATAATGTGAATTCTTATACATTAACACTTTTTTTGATGAGGATTATAAATGCGTCTCAAAAATCAATATGAAATGAATAATTAATTATCTAATTTTTTTAACTTTTTGGAAAACAGGCACAAATATATTTTTTTTCTATTTCCCAGTTAATTCTTGTTGGAGCAACCAACAACGGCACAGAAAGGTGACATACTAAAAAAATCATCCTAATTTTATGAATTTGTTATATAAAAAATAATTTTTCATGTTTTTTTATACAAATTATTAAAGAAAATTGTACATATTTAAATATTATTATAATATATTGGGAATGT